>BMAU01018485.1:0-1200000 GCA_019973935.1 Trichonephila clavipes
GTTACGTATTGTCGTAGTCTCTTTTACCTGCAAAATAATATTACTCATCTAGATGTTACATACTCGGGCGAAAGCATTTGAAAAAAGTGAAGAAGTGAACAGTACTGTAAAATTGTCAAAAACAAGCTAGACTGAAGTGAGGATAATATAATATGAATGAAATTTTTAAAAATACATAATCTCTTCTAGGACACATTTCAAACTTTCCAAAAATTAAAAACAATTTGGTACTTAGTTTTAAAACGTGAGACCTTTTTCTAAAAAATTAGTAGTAAAAGTTTAACAATTTTACATCATCCATGCGAACAAAATTAGAAAATTACACACCGCGTCAGAAAATAACAGATTTCCAACTACATTTCAGAATGCCATATTTTTAGATGTCAAAAGGAAACAGTTTCTTACTACTTGTATTTTCTATGAGCGTGATGCAATTTTGCTGTTGTTAAATTTATGATGAACTGCTATTTAAAAATAAGAAAAAGGCTTGCATATGGTACAGAAAAATGTAATGGTGCTATCAAAATATAGCTGCTTTCCGAAAGAAATTGAGCTATTGGCTGAATTTATTCATGATGCAGTTCAGATATAAAAAAGTGACATCTCTATGGACCGGCTCAGAAAAAATGATTTTGTTTATGAAATGGTTGTCCAGAATCAAAAAGTTATATATTTTCTGAATACTCCTTTAGAGAAAATTCCCTGAAATCTTAAATTTTTATATTGAAAATGATTTACCATTTGAAATTTTATGTCAATGGATTCAATAGTCTCCTTTTATTGTTAAGGGTTTGCTTTAAAATAATAAAGTTTATATATTTTAAAACTAGTGTGAGGGATTCTGAAAACAAAAAATATTCTCCAAATTTCGATTTATTTTACAACTCAAACATTTTCTAAAAGAAGTTTGGAATCTTAAATATTTTAAATTAGTTCATCACTGAATTTAGTATATGGAATTAAATGCATTTGTTAAGAATATAATAAGTGCTTTTTATAGCACATGAAGAGCAAACCATTTGCTCCATGAATTTTTTAAATATATTTTAAAAATTAACTAAAAAGTGCATTTAGGAACTGGTAACGTGTGATATTTACGGAATATATATATAAAAAAGAGAATTTAAAAATACATTTCACTGTGAACTAAAAAAATAAGAGTTTACATCTTAAAAACACTTTTAATATAATAAAGTACTTTAAATCAATGATGTTTAATACGTTTACAGTTAACTCAAAATATAATACTCTATATATGGAATATGAGAGTTTTTTTTTAGTTTTTGACTTAGTGGGGTTTTAAAAAAGCCACGCTTAAGTTTTTAATAACTGCATTCTCCATAAAACATCGCGCAGGAACAGTGCGATGTTAATATTCACTCACCATAAAAATCATATCACTCTTATAACTAATTATAAGATTATATACTATCGCAATTAATCTCTCAATTTTTCAGTTCAAAATTATTGAACTTAGGCTGCTATAAATACGTTATAATAATATTTTTCAAATCCTTTAAACTACAATTAGATACCTTATTTATTTCATGGTTTCCAAGACTATGGTGGTCTTATAACCTCGTTATGGAATAAATACTATAAAAAATGTACCAGAACCATCATTCGTATATTTTTTTAATTTTGAATTTGAATCATTTATGGTTTAAGAGAATATAAAGCACACTTGTGTTACATTTGTTTATAAGAAAAAATTTTAGCATCCTCAGTTTATTAATATTTTAGCCTAAAAACTTTCATTATCACAATATCGTATGCTACGTTTATGGAAACAGTTTTACCAGTTTTAGGAAATCATCGATTTAGGTTTCAGCAAATGGAATAACATAAAATCGAGGGGCGGGATTTCTCCATGCTTTCAAAGTAGTCAAATCTTCCCATTTAAGTATGTTCAACATCTATTTTTGAGTATATATATATATATATATATATATATATATATATATATATATATATATATATTCCATTTTAAACTTCTGTAGCTACGGTTATATATAAATAAAAAATTATGAACAAATTAGAATTTGCCTAAATTATTATACATACATCTAAATTAGTGTAGGGTTATGTTTTGAAAACAACCAAGAGTGAAAATCAAAAGAAGTTTTTGCATCATAAATTATATTTTCAGAAAGGTACTCATACCATAAGCAGAATTTGTAAGAAAGGATTCTTAATTTAATATTTTAATATTTGCATTTCAATTATATCAAATATGAAATGAAAAACTTTTTAAGAAAATAATACTAAAACGTAAAAATATGCTTAATATTTGTATTGATGGATAATAAATGCGATAATATACATGTAATAACATCACTGACATTGTCAAAACCCTAAAAGCATTATAAAAAATGAATAACTGATGTATTTTACTTGCTATTCAATATTTTGTAGTTATATGATATTGCATAGCAATATATAATTTGCAATAATAAAGCTTATGAGAAACATTATAAACTGTTGAAGCAAAAATTCATGAAAACTTGAAATTGATATATGGAAAAATATGCTTCCATTGAAAATCATCACAGGCATGTGTCCTTCAATCCAGAGGAGTATATAGAATACCAGTAAAAGTGCATATACTTTCTTATTACTTATATAATACGCATTTATTTTAAAAAGAGTGACTAAAAAAAACCAAAAGAACTATTTAAACTACAATTATACTTATATCATGGAAGCATAAAGTTTAAAAATTTAAATTTTTCCCCTAGAGCTTAATGATTATTTAGTTTCCCATGTAAAGCATGAATAGCAACAATGAATACTTCAGAAATAATTCACAATTGTTAAAAATTGGATTACCCATTTTCAAGAATTGTTTTAATTTTCGATATTTCTATGGTTAAAAATATACTTGTCGTAAATATGCATGTTTTTTTTTCAGGTAAGAATATAAGATTTTTTTAGCAAATAATTTATTTAAAAAGTTTTAATTCATTATTTACATACATGAGCATTTTATAAAGATAATTGCATTTTTTAAGTGATAATTTAATCTGAGAATAAAATAAAAATAATTAATTACTTAATCTGATTTATCTGTTGGAACTCACTGCATATTTTATCAAATTGTTTCATGTTTAGTTTTTTCAGGTTAAACGAACAATTTTCTTATACTTAAATCATGCCTTCTTTTAAAAAATTTGCTTTAAGTCATGGAGATAAAACTTAATTTAAAAAAAATGTTCCAGCACATATATGAATACAGATTTGCACGTGTCAAGGTTAAATCTAAAATAAACAGTAATAAATTAAGTAACTATTCAAAAGAAACCTCCTAATTGAATTTACCGTATTTCCCTTTAAAAAAACAAGATTTCTTTGAAAAAAATGATTCTGGTGAAAAATAAATTCTTTAGATTCTCCGATATGTATAACACGCATCTAGTCTTTCACACAATTTATTTTTTTAAGTCTATGCTACATTCACCTTATAACATGCACTTATTTCTACGAAAAAAACCTGAAATGTACATGTACAATGTTCTTAGTTTGAAGCCTAGATACTGTTAAGGAATGCATTATAAAAGCATTGATTGAAATTAAAGATGATAAAATAATAAGTCTTTAACCTGGAAGCGGTCACGCGAGGCACTGAGTCATCCAGGTTCACGATTTCTTTCAATTTGAAAAACTATGTGTTTATTACCAATGACCTTGTCAATATCCTCCTATATGACAGTCTTCATATGAAAAAATATGTGTGACGAATCTGTACGGAAACTTTCCACTAATCCTCTTAGGCGTCTTTCTGGGGAATATAAATTCGCGTTTATTTCCAATCAACTCCAAAAAGAGGTATGGGATATTTAAATTAGATAAGGTATTTAAGTCGAGAGTTGCAAGAGAGATGATGATAGGCTATTGAGCTAGTAACTTTAAACGCATTACTAGAAGATTCAAAGAGATTAGATTCGTGAAGACGTCGTACTGCTAGACGTACCAGAAAGCTGAGATAAGCCAGCGGTAAATATAATTCACGTACGCTTAAAGTTAGCGTCAGTTTGAGTGCCTTAGTTAAAGTTAATGAAAGTTATATATATAAGAATTCGAGTACGTGTGTTTCTCGGATCTCCTATTTCGGTAAACCTTACTTGAGTTTAAGCTAGATTATTAATTAATTGTATTCTTAGTAATTTAATTTAATATAAAGGCAAATCCCTTTAAGCGATGTAACATTATCGTATTATATGTTATCAGAGATTTTTGAGGAAAATTATAATAAAAAAATAAATATTATTATTCAAAATGGCTCCTAGTGATTTTTTGCCTCAAATTAATCTTGGTGTTCAAGGTGTGACCCAAGGGATCATCACATATGTATTTGTCGCATATCTCCTTCTCAGGCTACATTTCCGTCCCGTTAATGACATTTGTTTGATTGCTTAGTTGTACGATTTATTATGATTTATAAATGCAAATGAACAGAATATAAACAAGTAATATAAAAAAAATAAGTCAATTCCTACATAGATCAACAAAGGAAAATTTTATATTAAATACTTTTTATTAAATAGTTACAATTAATATAAATATGTATATACATATGGCAGAATTACAACATTAACCTCTTCAGGACGGACGATTTTCTATGAGACGCTCCCTAGGGACGGGGTGAATGCGTAAGGACTTGCAGTTCAGGACGGGCTGTTTTCATCGCTAAGCCTAACTTAAGGTATCCGACTTTTTTTGAAAAAAAATGGAGATATGGGGATTTTTTGTGATTTTTAGAAGTATTTACTATATTTTAAGAAAAAAATTCTAAAATTGAAAACAAAATTTTTTTATTACCATTAAAATGTGAAAAAACTGGTAAAAATGTACAAAAAAATTACACAAACGGGGCCCACTCTATGCAAATATTTTATGAGAAAATTCTCAATATTTCACTTTTGATGTGTTACTTTGTTATTCATGTTTGAAATGACCTTCAGGATAAGATATATTTTAATTTTTACAAAGACTAGACCACTTTATCTTAGAAACTACATAAAATTGCTTAAAAAAAACAGCGATTATACTTACATAAAGGACTATAAATTTTGAAATAAAACAGTGTTTGATAAATGTGAAGATTAAACACTTTTACTGTTATAGATAATATACGCAAACAATTTCAGGAAATTACTTTAAAAACTTTTGGAGCAATCGCTGTCTCCGTTTGAGTTTTTCGAAAAAAACACATTTCGAGTAAAATGCATTTTAAAGTTTAACATCTTGTGTAAAGTTATGGCATCTGTTTTTACTAAAACATTTGTAGTTTTTGTTCTAGTAATTGGAAAATTTACAAAACGTAGTACTTTTATAAAGCTATTAAAATGGCTTATAAAATAAAATCATAAAAAAATTTATCAATTTTTGAAAAAAATCATGATTTTAGGGTAGAAGGATACCTTAAGAAAAAAAAGCTTAAATAATACATTTTCAGTCCTAACGTCGTAATTTTTGGTAGATTATTACACAAGTTCTTATTTACATTAAAACTAGAATGTAATAACGTTTTTCCTCTAACTTACATGGAATTATATAAAAATATGACTTGCCCCTTGGTAAATAAATTTCATAAGCACTGTTCATTGACAAAACACATTGATACACTTTCAAATTAGTAAAAAAAATTATGACAAAGATTATTTACAAAAAGAAATGGCAAAATTAAAATGAAGATTGAGTGTGGAAAATCTCGAAACATGGAAAAACTCAAAGTCCTACATTGTATGATTTGCAAGCATAAAATGTTTGTTACATTTTTTTACACACGGTTTGTGACTATACACTTTAGCATCCCCCAACTTTTTTTTGTTTATATTAAGATTAGAAAAATGATTTTCTTATTTTTTGAAGTAAGAAAAGTACGCGAAATACATCCAAAAGCAAGAAAAACTGTAACAGAAGTGACGCTAAAACCGGAAATTTTACGAGCTATTTGCTTTCATTTCGACTATGCCCTCCCCCTCCATAGCTGATGAGCAAAATACCAAATTCAGGAAGAATATAAACAAACTGAAGGTCAGGTTACTCTATGTTCGGTTTCAATATAATGGACATATGGTGCTCTCTAGTGGTCATTAAAAACATTCCAGCTGTAAAGTCATATATGCATCACCCGGCCTACCAGAGTGTTTTTCTATGATGCATGTTTGCACTACCCGTCACGAAGAGGTCAAGTGGTAATTAATTTTCATTAATTGTCATTAAAGTATCGCATTGTCATCCAAAACAATTGTGTATATAAAACATCAGTTCAACTGAATGCTTTAAAACTTGAGAAAAAAAAAATCTTTTTCAAGTTTTGACACAAGTCGTCAAAAATGGTCGTAAAGTTGCCAAAAATGATACTAATGTGGCTGTATTTTTAATTTCCTAAATAATTAGTTTTAATCAATTAATTTTTATTAATTATAATTAAATCCTTGTATTGACATCCAAAATAACCATGCATATGAAATTTCAGCTCAATTGAGCGCTGTAAAATGTATTTTATTAACGATTGAAAATTCCACCAAGATTAATAAATAAACAAACAAATAAATATATATATATGTAGAGAGAGAGATAGCGAGCTAATAGTAGGAATTGAAAAAGAAATGGGCTTATGAAATCTCTGTTGGATAATTTGAAACTTCGGAAAAAAGAAATTGATCAAGCATGGGAAAAACCAAATGAAATAATAGAGATAAATCATGATAGCGAAAGTAAATTTGACGAAAAAAAAAAGGAACATGAAAAGTTTCAGTCGAAAGGAAGATTTTCATATGATACCTTCAGAACTTCATCAAAAAGGATATGGAACCACAAGGCACATTGCGACATGTCAAAAAAGTCCAAAAGGCGTGAGCAAGAAAAAGTTCAACATGCTATTTGTGTCGCTCATTTAAGGGTAATAAAACTACAACAACTTGAACAAAATATGAGTTTTGCCTGCAAATATCATTCTTGTAATTCTAGCGAAAAGTGTATGTTATTTGTATCCTTTATTAAAATCACGCTCAATCGAAACATTTTAACTTTGATTGAATTTTTTCTCAAATTATGAAAAAAAATTTGAAAAGTCTTTAAAACTAGGTAGGTATACTGTAACTTTATTAAAATATTCACAGGGATTACGATTTTTATCATGAACAATAAAAATGATTATAAAAAATAAGGATTGTGGTGACTCGGTCACCCCGAGCTACCACTAACGAGCGCGTAACTGCTCTCGGGTTTAAAAATGTATAGTATATCTAACAATCTAGTGAAATACAACGGATAATTATTTGTTTATAGATCAGAATGATTATAGGGAAATTGAAACACAGAATTCTATGAGATGTTTGCAGATACAATGGAAGACGAAAATGTTATTTTTTACGTTGTCTAATAATGATAGCTCATAGGGTATGACTTTTCCCTTTAAATAAATAGAATTTATACATACATAACAATCTAATTTTTTTATGCTCACTGATTCTTTATTTTTAAACTATCATTTTTATTAACGTTTATCTACAAATTTTGGTATTTTTTTTGTGTTACAAAAAGCGCGTTATATTTTGGAGAATATACTGGTTTTATATTTGAAATAAAATGATTTATAGAAAATCACTTGTTTTTCTGCAAATATGCATTCAAATATGACATTCACTTCAAAGTTGCTAATGAATTAAAAAAATATGGGAAAATAAAGTTTTTGCCTTAAGAAACGTAGTCATTTTTACATAATAGCTTAAAAGTCTCTATATTCCATGCATACTTTGCTAAATAATCACAATATCATACAACATAATTTAATTTTCCTAATAAAATCAAGTACGAATACCAAATGCCATTGCAACATATCTAAGAAGATTTCTCACATTTTTGTATGGAAGTCTTACAGTTCATAGAAAATTATTTTCATGAGATTCAAGATAATCTTTTATACATGTGTACTTTCTTTCATTTACAATAAACAGATTGAACATTTTCTTTCATCTGTCGAAATTCATCTGCGAAATATTATTACATTAATGCTTCATTATTGCTTAAAATAGAATGTTTGTACTTAATAAATATTTTTTACAAACCTAACAAAAAGTTCCACTGAAAGTATTCTTCTTTATCTAATTAAGAATGCAGCTATATTGAGCTTCGAATTAACCAAGCATCCGAGCCTCGAGTCAGTCCAAATAACATCTTGTAATCTTTAATTAAACGTGCGCTATCATAATGTAATCAAGATCACCGCAGATCTTGATTAAATGGAGGCACACTTATAGAAATATAATTCCTTCAGAGACATTTATATCCATCTTTACCACCAAACTCTGGGAGCATTCATTTATGCAAGTATTAAGAGTAGAATTACAAGTAGACACGTATATTCAAATAAATATATATTACCATCCGATGTTCATTTGTATAACAATTTCCGAATAGAAAGCAGTTGTCATTGAATCAAAACCCTTTTACATTGAGTAAAAAAATAGAACGGAAAAGATAATATTGAGATTATTATTTGTGTTTGCTTCTTGATTTGTACTGTACTAGGAACTATAATGCTCACAAAAGACAAATTAAATAAGCATAATTGATTTGTTTCTGTAAAAGTGAATAGGAATATACATATATATAGAATATTTCAAGCAATTTTTATAAACCCAGCGTTATGACGGTTATCTTATATTTAAAAAAAAAATTAGGATTGCAGTGGAAAATTTTAAAATGGTTTATTTGCATAATATTAATAGAAACTAATAAGATTCAGAAAAGTTAGTTTTAATGTTTTTAATGGGCTAATAGGTTTAATATCTTAAGCCAATACATACATGCAGTTTAGTTGCTTATTTTGTTATAATTTAATACTGAATATTTGCAGTTATGTTTGGTAAGATAAATAAAATGTAGAAATATCTTTTAAAGAAATATTTCGAAACATTATTGGTAGATTATAAACATTCTAGAAATTTCATACAAACTGCTTAAAAGTAAAAATCGAAAATTGCTTTTTAAGAAGCAGTTTAAGCAATTTAGGTTACACAGTACCCTTTATCAAAAAAAATTTCTCGAGAGAGTAACAGTAAAAATAATTTATATTTAGATTATATTATTAAGCTGATTCTGTTAGAAAAAGTCAGTTTTTATTAAATTTTTTATAAAACACTCGATTTTTAAAAATTTTCAGTCATTTTAAGTAATTTTGTTTCTTGGATTATTGTGAATAAAAGTTAGTATGGATTTGTGAAAATCTGCTCCCTTTTTGATTTATAATAATTATTTTTCTAACTAAACCTGGAAAAAAAAACGAAAAAATAACTGAAGATCTCAGACAGAAATACATACTAATTTTTTTCAGAACATACGTTTGGGAGCATATACAAAAAATTTCAACACAGTCTTGAAAAAAATCCTTAGGGATTAGAAAACTCTTATATCTTCAAAATTAAAAGTCTGAGAAAAACTAATTTAAAGTATATAAAGTCATAAAACAGAAACTTATAACGCTGGTAAAGCTCTAATTTTTAATGTATTATTTCCCATATTATTTTATACATTAAACCCCTATTTTAATTAAATATGACGACTGAAAATTTTTTTTAATTCAAAATATACTTTGGCATAATAATGATAGCATTTTCATGACATGTTATTAAGCTGAATCATAACCTGATATTTTTACAAAAGTTTTGAAACTTAATGCATTTTTGCACTCAATAAAAACGTTACTAACGTTAGCTAAAATTCGCCAAAATTGCGCATAAAATTTTTTTTCAGTTTTAAATTGGTTCAGTTTAGCAAGTTTGAGTATTTGTTACACGACTTTAAAATACTGTAATATAGTAAAGGGTGTTTTTTAGAGGTATAGAACTTTAAATTGCAATAAAACAACGATGTATTATTTGATTGACATTAATTGTTTTTTATTCGAAAGATAATCTTGTGGCATTACATTTTAAATATGATTTCTGGCATAGGACTACCACGACTGACTCGGATGTAGTCCAATCTGGACGTCCAATTTTCGATGACTTTTTCCAACATTTGTGGCCGTATATCGGCAATAACACGGCGAATGTTGTCTTCCAAATGGTCAAGCGTTTGTGGCTTATCCACATAGACCAATGACTTTACATAGCATCACAGAAAATAGTCTAGCGGTGTTAAATCACAAGATATTGGAGGCCAATTCACAGGTCCAAAACGTGAAATTAGGCGGTCACCCAACGTGTCTTTCAATAAATCGATTGTGCAACGAGCTGTGTGAGATGTTGCGCCGTCTTGTTGGAACCACGGCTCCTGGACATCATGATTGTTCAATTCAGGAATGAAAAAGTTAGTAATGATGGCTCTATACCGATCACCATTGACTGTAACGTTGTGGCCTTCATCGGTTTTGAAGAAGGATTCCACCAGCCCATAAAGCGCACCAAACAGTCAGTTTTTTTGGATGTAACGGTGTTACGACATACACTTCTGGATTAGCCTCACTCCAAATGCGGCAGTTTTGTTTGTTGACGTAGCCATTCAACCAGAACTGCGCTTCATCACTAAACAAAATTCGCTTATGAAAATCGGGAACAACGGCAATCTCGTTTTGGGCCCATTCGACGAATCTACCCCTTGCTTGATGATCATTTTGATGAATTGCCAAACCAAACTGAGAATAAATCACTTGACAGCTGTTAAATCTGTCGCCATCTTGGAAAGTAATGCCAACTTAAACTTCTACACCTGGAAAAAAACACTCTTTACTACAGGATTTTTTTTACTATAATGGAGTTTGGTACATGCTGGAAATATTTAGTTTTATCTAGAATGCTTGTATGCGTGGAAATCTAACTACAGTATCAACTGAGGGCGTATTTAGATTTATCATTTTCAATAGTATCCCCTCCCTTCGAAATATTGTTTCGCGTATCAACCTTAAAACGTTTTGGCTATAGATTAGAAAAAAATGATGATAAAGCTTTTAAGTAATTTAAGCTATTTTTTAAAACAAAAATTGGCCTGGAAGTCAGTCTGAATTAAGTAACTATGAGAAGTCAAAAAACTCAAACCATAATCAAGCAGAAATTATTTTAGTAGTGAAAATTGAAATTAATAACCATTTCGCACTAAAAGTGTTGATTGTACTCAAAAATAGTTTTAATTACTTCAATTTTTGAGTGGAAAAATGCTTTAAAATGAAACCGAAACCAAAACCTAAGCGCAGAAAAACTCAAATATCTTAAAAACTATCTGGTTATCAGATCTAAAATTTGGTGGAAAGCTACGCAATTATACGGGCCACAAGAAAATGCAAAAAAGAAAAATCGGTATATTTGAGGTTTGTAGAGTACTGTGTAGTCTTAAATTAAAAAAGCAATTTAAATGGGATCTTTATTAATACTAAACATATTTCTTCATGGTTTTTTACTGTTTCTGTTTGAATAAGATTGGTTCTGGTATATTAATCCAAAGCACAGTTGCTCTGTTTTTAATATTAGAAAATTTCTTCGATTTAATGAAATTTTTAAAAAATCAGTTAAAAATTATATTGTGTTAAATTACACCTAATGTGTTATTTTAAATCAAATACGATTTCTAAAATTTGCTCTTTATGCAACTCATTTAGTATATCAGCTCTCTCTGTTTAAAAAAGTTTTTCGTGATTCTCTAATAAATGTATTACGTATTATTGAAACAACGCAAACTTTCAAGATAACTCGCCAAGTTGGCAACACCGATTTTGCATGTGTTATACGCGATGAATTGGCCACCATGTGCTTCATTTCGTATAATGTCGATGATACGGCTACGATAGTACATTATTGCAAGATCTCGTAGAAAAAACATCACAATGATTGCCTAGATTAGAATCGTTGACAGAGAAGAAAGGCGTTGTCTCATAAGAAGACTAAGTAACAAACAATTGAACTAAACATTCAAGAGATGCAGGTTTATCAAAATCTGAAGACTTCTTTATTAATTTAGTGCTGGATGATGTAGTTTCAGTCTTGAATTTATCTGAAGAGGAGTGCCAAGAACGATTTTTGCGGAAAACGAACAAATGAATAGAACTACATAATGCATGTAAATTACTGTCTTACTGTTTGAGCCATAAATTTAAACACTTGTATAATTCGTGCAATGAGGGTTGGACTGCCGTTACGTGGGTACCCCCTCCCTCAATTATTTATTATTTAAATGTAGTGGAATGATGTTTAAAAAAAGTATAATGCTTTTCAAGATATATTATTAATTAATTGACATACTTTAAATAATTATCCCGCTTGATCTTATATTCTACGAGAGATTACATAACGGTCTTAAGATGAGTAATATAAGTATTGTTTTTATTATATACACTAATAGAATAAAAAGAACACACACACACACACATAGTAAACGAAAAGTCTCTACTTATTTTGATAAAAGTAATATAAAGTAAATGTGGAAAAAGAAATATTTAGCTCTTCTTGAATCAGATATAAATATCTGTTTTAAATTTAGTTATTTATGTGATCCTTAAACACATTCATTTTCAAGATATTATAACTTGTAATGTATCAAGTAAAATGTAACTTGCTATTTTTAATTCATGTTTGACTGAGATTCAATTATCTAAAACTTTTAGCTTACTTTTCCCCTGTTCACTCTCGTTTGTAATTTAAATACATGATAAAATTAATGTTTTTTTTATTGGGGGCGGAGTAACAAATCATATCAAACTCTATATGTATTTTTCTCTAGAGCATAATATTGATTTAACTTTTTGACTATAAAATATAATTCTTAATTTTGTATTTTACAAAAGGTTTGAAATTATAGTGGGGATTTCACTTTTGAAAAAAAAAAGGAGGGAAAGTTTTGGAAACCGTAATAGCTTTGAAGATTTAATGTTCTTATTCCAAGATAATAGAAAAAATATGAAACATTCTTAGGTACATTCCTGGTACATTCTCTGTGCTAGGCTCCACTGCAATTGGCTCGGTGTACATGGGGTTCATATCCACGTATTTATCATTCATGTTATCTGACATTGTTACCAAATGCAGTTTACCCTTTATCTACCAACGGTACTTAAAAGTACCACTCACTTATTTACATAGAATAACCAGTTTTGCCAATACTCTAACGATACTTAGCAGGAGTATTCTTTTAAATCCACTCTTCCAAGGTATATGAAAACTAGGGTTCTATGCTGAGCCTTTTAGCGGAGAGGGCGAATAGTTTTATAGTATAAATTGCGTTTTCAGCGGATTGGGAAGATTATCATTTCTATCTCGAAAAAATAGTTAATATCAAAATTTAAGTGTCTTATTTTTTTTGTATGCTAATGAAGACCTTAGAAAATGATTTGACTTTTTAATTTAACTGAACAGAGTATATAATTAATTTTACAGTTGAATATTCTTAATTAATTAGCTCTAACGGGTAAAATTTCTCAAATTTGAGTATTTGGTTTATTTATAATTTTCAATGTAGTGATCCAAAAAAAAAATGGCATGAAAAAAATTGCAGTAAATCATAATGCCGTAGATAAAGGGTTAACACCTGTTCTTTTTGCATCACTCTCCTATGACAACTTGCTGGTCACTTCTGTTCTTCCGAGACAAGTAGAAAATGTGTATACATGTTGGTTTCTTCAACCCTACAAGACGCCCCCGCGTATTCGTTTGGTCACTCCCTTTGTCTGTCTCAATTTCCTCTAGACGGCTACTATTACTATTATCGCAATTTTTACCGACTAAACGTGGTTTGTGACCCTCTGTTCCATGGTATTTCAACATAATATTATTATGTTTTCACAAAATCTTTGGGGTTGGTGCTTCTCAATACCATAACTTATAATACTTACTGTAAATAATAACTTAAAATATTTTTTTATTAAATAATGATATTCTCTTCCTGCCCTCTTGAAGAAATGTATGTTTTATTATTTACTCATCATCCAATACTACTAAGCAAAGGAATCGTTCATTTGATCCATCTAAACATACAGAAAATTTCTTCTAAAGGTAAATTTTCTTAATCTGATTACTGGTGTTTTTGAGATTTGCTGTAGTCAAACTAACATCTTGTAACCATAACTTGGACGTGTATTACATTAATATGTTACAAATGTTTCCAATTACGCTTGATTAAATACACGAATACTTGTTGAAATGAAATTCCCCCACATACGCTTACATTTATTTCTATAACAGAAATTTCGAAACTCGTTTAACTAAGTTTCAAGCATATAATTGCTATGAGAAACGTGCTTAAGTATCTTCAGATAAACGTGTAATTACTACGAGCAGTTGAAAGGATGTTCATTAATATTACAGTCCCTCGATAAATATCAGAAATTACTTATAATTGCAACAAATTAGCCCTTGTTGAATTGAAAAGGTAATAATAAATTTAGTACCATGTTACACTCTTTATTCATAAATTTCGTAGAAGTCATTGCTTAGGAAAATGTAAGTTATAGATACAGATAACTTTTTAACCATGTGAAATTGATTTTCGAGATATAATTACAGCTCTGTACGGAATTTCATTACATCTGCTTTACGGCGCACAGGAAAGTCAGACGTCAAGAAAAAAATACATTTACTTACAATGCGAAAATGGAATAAACCTTATTGTATATTGGTTTCAAGCGAATACCACTGAAAATAATAAATATTTGAATCCTTAGGCAAGTATAATTCACTTTAAATAGTATATTTTAGGCTATATGTTTAGTATTTTTGTAAAGTGCTCTAAAGCTTTAGTTCAGTAATTAAATTTATTAATCTGTATGCATATCTAGAATATATATGTATGCAGATTTGGTATACATGAATCATTGTTTTATTTCTCATATTTTCTCTAACTCTTTGGCATTAATACCGATATCATGATTTTATACTTAAATACTTTACACATTTTTTTCAGTTTTTATTTATCTCTTGATTTTAGTGAAGTTATTCTTTGGTCTGTTTGCTCTTTCAAGATATTAATTATTTCAAAAATACGTCATGTACATGTTTATTTATTTCTTTATATACTATCTCGGTACTTACGTAATATCGCAACAATTTCAATGTTGAAAATAACTCGCCAAGTTAGCAAACCCGATTTCTCGTGTGTCGTACGCGCTGGAATCGCAACTATGTACTCCGTTTCGTATAATGTCGTGATGGGAGGCCGCCGGTCCCTAAGGCTTGCAACCGTAATTTTTATATCTGCCCTGTTGTTGTTTACAAGAAAAGGAATTTCTGGGAGCGCCTCTCACCCCAACGAAAAGGGTGACGCGTTTCCCACGCCTGGAAGAAGGCAATGTACCCATAAATACATCATGGTTTGGGTTGTTTTGGGGAATTTCCCGCGTTTTGGGGGAGTCATCGACCGCGAGAGGATATCCCTCCGCTGACTCCAGACCAATCAGAAAAGCTGATTGTGTTTCGAAAAAGAATCCTCTCCAGAATACAGAAGTAAACCGCCGCGAAATATAAGCGCATGCACGACGAATTGAGACACTCTCTGACACAATTTTTATCACCGATTTTGGTCTGACGACTTTTTGACAAAATGCCGCGGTTGGAGACTCTCGGGATGGCCACACCATGTTTCCTCTCTCTCAGAAATTATTCAGTTAAGTAATCATGTATATCCTTAGTATTTAAAGTAATTTCAATCTTATTGTAAATAAATTAAGTGTTAATTTAAAGAACGGCCTTTTTAATTTAGTGTCTTGTTTTATTTTGTCTTTAAAAGATCTAATGTTTAAACTTAAGCTATAGTGTGACGCCAACTGAAATTTAGAACCGGGTTTTATTTAAAATGGATCTGACGAAATAAATTAATCAATTTAACATAAGTCAAACTGGCGTCGCATTAGTCGTCAGTACGGTTGCGATATATAATACGTAAGTACCGTTTATATATATTATTTATCGTATTATATTATTTATCTAATCGTATTAAATTATTCATCAAAAAAAGTACAGCTTTTCAAATATCTTTCAGGAAAAAACGTAATAGATTTCCATGAGGGCAAATTTCTATTGAAAGCTGAATAGCTTACTTTTATCAACCTATTTGTCTTCTGAGAAAAATATATCAAATATTATACACGATATGAATTTTTTTCTAGCCTTTCCCTGTTCTTATAAGAAGAAAATGTTACATTTAAGAACTTGGATAACAAGAATTGTAACAAATTCATCCAAAGCTCTTACGCTCCACAGAGTATTTTTAGTTTCTAGACGGACATTTCTCAATGCGCTTCCATTCCTAAGAGTTATGTACAATAGCGTGAAAAAATATGTTTCGTCACTTCTGCCACAAACGAAATCACATCATATTTTATTCAAAGGTATCTTATTTCCATCATGGCAGGACTATTTTGCTTGTTTGACCCGTTCTTTTCTTAAATGGAAGGTTGTTCTGAGTAGTCCAAAATTTTATTTTCTCATTCTTTCTTACGCTCGCCATTCGAATAATTTTCCATCTGGACTCCGTTATGCACATTCACAAAACCCAAAATATCCAGAGCTTGAACGAATAGTCTGGAGATCTTAGATGATGTTATTCATATAAAAAGGAATGTACTGAATGTGTACTGTTAAATGATGTACAGAATTGTCTGAGAACTGTAAGGAGAACACCCTGGAGACTGCATTGATTACAATGTTTGTGTGTGCGTGTGGATTATTGATGGAAATTAATTTAGTGAATGAAATGCTTAAACTACTTAATGTGATGTAAAATGATAATGAATGATGAATAATGCATGATTCTTAAAATAATAAAAGATGGAAAATATTTTTTGAATGAATTATTTATAGCGGTCTAAAATAAAGTAAACTATAGTAGGCTTAAAAAGAGTAAGTTCCGCGAATCCGTTTTCTAAAATATACTAAAAAAAAATAATAGAATTTCTACAGATTAATCATTATATATATTTTTTTAAAAATGAAAACGATTTTTTTTTTTTTTTTTTTTATTCCTATAAATATTTCTCACACTTTATACATTCTATTCTCTCAGATTTTTTGATTCATACATCTTAATCTCTTTATGTATAAAAAACAATTCCCTTAAATGCTAACAATTTCAAAATTTAAGAAAGTTAATTTACACTGAACTTCAGTAATTTATTCTGAAATAACGAATATTCCATTTAAAAGGACAAGAAAAAAAACCCAAAAATCTTTTCTATTTAATCTCAAGAAATTTCATGAGGTTTTGATGATTTTTTTTACCATCTTGCTACACAATATATATATAAAAGACTGCCTTTTACCTTATAATGTGTAACAATTAATTTTGAAGTTAATCTCATAGCTGTTTTTAATTATTAAAAATTTATGAACTTAAAATATGAAGTTAATTAAAAGCAGTTAACAAAAGTAAATCAGTAAAATACAGCGTATTTATTACATTTAATTTTGAGCGAGGAATTCCTTTTAAGAGTTTCTAAGCAAACATTTAAAAAGGTTTCTTGTTATTGATCAAATGGATGAGAATATCAAAACTTATTGAATTGAAGTCAGCGACTTCAAAATCGTTTTCCAATAACTGAAAAGATCTTTTCAGTTACCAGTTCTATAATCCATTAAAGATAAATGTCATTTTAAGTAATAATCGAATTTTAATTATCAAAAACGAAATGCATTAAAGTATATTCGATAATTTGTAGCGATTTAGTATCCTTCAATAAAAGGTAATTGATAAACAGATTTGAGGAATGCTAGGACCTAAATGCAAATGAATTGTAGATTTCGAAATCCATCTCGATCGTAAAAAAGATATTCAAGTAGCAACAATAAAAACATCAATCACTGTAAAAAAAAATCTCAATTAAATTTATTTCGGGGAAGGATTTTTGTAGAGAATTTTAGAATACAATTATTCCCTAAATGTCGAAACAAAATGTTGCGCAGAAAAATCACGAACAAAAACTGATATTTTATTCATATTCGATTATTAGTTCAAGAGATTGCATTCATTTCGTTGTGACTAACCATTGCACAGCTTATTCCTAAATCTCTCCGCGCATATATATCTAATTAAGATAAATTTAACACAGAATTTTTTAAAAAAATTGAGATTCCTGCTAGTTTTATTGAGAAAAAAAGTAATTTTAGGACAAACAATTTGGTATGAATTTTATGAAAAAATTAAAAAAAGGAATCACGCACACACACACACATACAAATTATTACTGTTAAATTGTGAAAAAATGGAAATTAGATGAGAAAAAAATTGTTTTATAAAAATATTGCATATATATATATAGTTGAGTCTCGTACTGGTCCCAAATCAGCCACATTTAGGCCGAATATCTTTCTGTCAACACGAAATAGAAATCATAATAACATTGGAATAATTAACTTAATTTATAAAGACTTTAGGAAAACTATATTTGGTATGGATTTTATGAAAATAATTACAAAAAGAATCATACAACTTATTACTGTTAAATTGTGAAAAAATTGAAATTAAATGAGAAAAAATTGTTTTATAAAAATATTGCATAGTTGAGTCTTGTACTGGTCCCAAGTCAGCCATATTTAGGCCGAATATCGTTCTGTCAACACGAAATAGAAATGATAACAATGAAATAATTAACTAAATTTATAAAGAATTTAGGAAAACTATATTTGGTATGGATTTTATGAAAAAAATTAAAAAAGGAATCATATACAAATTATTACTGTTAAATTGTGAAAAATTTGAAATTAAATGAGAAAAAATAGTTTTATAAAAATATTGCATAGTTGAGTCTCGTACTGGTCCCAAGTCAGCCGCATTTAGGTCGAATATCATTCTGTCAACACGAAATAGAAATGATAATAACAATGAAATAGTTAACTTAATTTATAAAGAATTTAGGAAAACTATATTTGGTATGGCTTTTATGAAAAAATTGTAAAAAATGAATCATAAAAATTGTTACTGTTAATGGCTTAAACATTATTTTTACATGGTTTTAAGATAACGTTATGCCGTGTTGAAAAACTAAAATCTTCTTAATATGGCAGTTTTAAGATTTTTACATTTTCAAATTGTACAGACTTTAACCTTTCTAGAAATACCTCACTTTAAACTCTACGCTAATAAGAAGCCCTTAAAACCTATTTTTAAACAATTATTGAAATTGGGTTACGCCCATTTAAATAGCAAAAAAATGAAACAAAGTATCTTGTTTTTGCTTGAAAGTTTAATGAATGATGGAAATCAAAACATTTAATCCAGAATTGCTAAAAAAAAGTGTTTACCTGGAGGTACACAAAATCCCAATTAAAGTGTAAATAACATAATATGGTCTCGTGCACCCCGAAAAAAATATTTGCACAAATAGAAGAACTATCATTGGGGGCATATGATGCAATTTCATATTTTAATAAAGGAAATATATTAAAACCAGAAATTTTGAGAAGATTTAATATTGAGCCTGGTGATTACATGGTAAAGGCAATGGAGCACCACGATAAGCAGAGCTGTTAAAGACTAAATGCTTATGTTTACAAAAAAACAAAGGATGTTAGGAAAGGAAATAGACTTAAAAGGAAGAGAGAGGATGATGAAATTAAAAAAAATGTAGATCATTTGGAGTATGGGGAAGATTGTTTTAATAAAAAAGTAAATATACATCAGTTCATTTATCTCAAAATGCAAATTTTTGATGTTTGATGTACCTTTTGTGGAAAAATAATGTTCACGGGTATGTAAGATTTTTATGACATATTTATAATGATGGCTAGTATATATTAAAATGAGCGTTTTATAAAAAAACTCAAAAATTTAATTTTTACAAAATTTTTTATGTGAAAAATGTGTCAAATTTACACTATGTTTGATAAAATATTTTATAAATTATAAAATATTCAAAATTAGCTAAAAGCTCCGTTCAGTATATTGAGAAATGTGTACTTTAATTATATGAAAAATTCCAAGCATGTACATAAAACAGATTTCGAGAAAAGGTACAACGAAAACAGCCAATTTAACATTGTCAATATAGAGGTTTCCGACTCTCCTTAAACGGAATACAGAAATTAAAAGGTATCTCGTGTTATATTCGTGTTGTTTTTTTTTTTAAAAATCAGTGTTTCTTTCATACTCCCTTTGAGTTGTTTAAAGAGACTGTTAATCAAACAATTCTTATATCATACAGTTTTTTAAGGTTAAACTCTTCTAAACTGTTAGTTCTTTTTGATAAGATATACACAATCAATATTAAACTTTAACGAAGTATTAGTTGACAAGATAGCAGTCGTAGCGGACTCTCGTGCGTTTTCATTTAACCTCTGAGCTTACTGCTTGATTTGTTAACCTCTCCTTCTTAGGAACCGAGATATGGTGGTTTGTTTTACTTTTTAAACATATGGGATTGCAATTGTAGAAGAACGATGTGTTAAGTTATGATAGTGATTTGGATATGGTGTGTTTTTATCAGAATCAGTGAATTTTAAGAAAACATGCGTATTAGATTAACAGCCGTCTCAGTACTTTGCACTCAATTTGTCAACTGTAAAGTGATTTGTTTGTTTCACCTGTTGTTGTTTGCCACTGCACCTCGTCGCTTTCTGCCAAAGTTAATTAAACATTTATTAATTTAGATAGGATTCGTTAGGCTTCTTCACTTCTATTGCATTGAGATATCGTGATTATATTCAATAAAAGTTGTTGACATTTGTAATGGCTGGGGATCTGTTTTCCCAAAAACTTGTACGAATTCCGTTTCGCTTCTCAATTTTATTACAGAAGTAATAGTAAATAAGACATAAATGATACTTTTCTACATAAAGGAACACGGTAATTGAATGATGTTTCATAGATTAAAATACCGCAGAAATTAGTAGTTATTCTATGTTTGTGAAATCATTTTTTTCAAACACATGTTGACTAAAATTATAAATTGAAAACGTTAAGGTTTTATTAACTAAGACTCAAAACATACTTCTAAAGGGATAAAATGCAAAGCATTCTTCTAAATAACTAAGATTCAAATCATATTTTTACTTAACTTAGTTTCAAATCATACTTCTAAGTATTCAAGACACAAATTATAATTCCAAGAATTCAAGACTCAAACCATACTTTTAAGTAACTGAAATTCAAATCGTACTTCTAAGTAACTAAGATTCAAATCATACTTTTAAGTAACTAAGACTCAATTCATACTTATAAGTGACTAAGACTCACAATGCATACTTCTTTTAACTTCAGGTATACAGGTTGGCGAGAGAAACCAACGCGTCAAGGCCACCGGCAGTATGGAGTACTGGTGCTTCAAAAGACATGTCTGTTCAAGGGCTGATGCAGGTTAAATTTGTCCAGGTTTAAAGTCTTCAAGTTGGTGGGATGTGGAAGCTTAGAGAATGAGATACACCAACTTAGGCATCGTCTTTATCACCTGAGTCTCAAAATTACAAGGTTTGCTACCAAAACACCTTGCGTAGCTACAAAATGAAACGTTAAGATATCCGACTACGTTCGGAACCATGATTTTGAAAAAGTGTATAAATGGATAATATTTAGTGTTACTTAGATTAGAAAACGTATATAAAACGGTTTTAAGAATAGTATTACAATAAAAAATTATTTATGTACAATATTTTGACTAAAAATGAACATAGAATAAACAATTTTCAAAATGTTCTCCTTTTGTGAACAATGCTTCTATTATTCTAATATTTTGCCTGTATATAGCTCAGACCTCTGTACAGAGGCTCAACTATAATTTTTGAAATATATAACTTAGAAGTGGGTTTATCCATGTTTTACGACAACAGATGGGAGAAATTTTAAGAAAAAAACGCCGATAATAATTTCAAATGGTTGTAACTCTGACAATAATGTGAATTTTTCAAAAATCATAGTTGAACCTCTCTACAGAGGTCTGAGCTATATACAGGCAAATATTATTATAATAGAAGCATTTTTCACGAAAGGAGAATATATTGAAAAAAGGTTATTCTAAGTTAATTTTTTGCCGAAATATTGTATTTAAAGAAATTTTTGGTCAAAATTCCCTGAAAACTATTTTATACATGTATTCTAATCTAAATGACACTAAATATCATGAAAATTATCCATTTATGCGCCTTTTTAAAATCATGGTTCCGAACGTAGTCGGATACCTTAATAAAAATTAAATTAAATCAGTCACTCTGGAATTCAACTGAGATATCACAGATTAAAATAGGCCAAAAATGTGTAGTTAGTATTATTTCAGATTTGAGTAACCTCTTCTTCCAATTATCTTTAAACAAAAACTAGAATTCAAAAAGTTAAAATATTAATTTAAATCAATTCCCTTTTTCAAAAATCTCGTTAAAAACAACATTTTATAAATCAAGTAACAATTTGAATTATTACTAAGGGAAAGGTATGGAAATGAATAAAAAGCGTTATTTCATTGACTACAAAAAGATACATCAATTATGAACTGACTTAAATAAAAAGGATATCCTCTTGTGATTTAATAATATTCTGAATTGCTTGCCAAAAGATTTATCATTCATTCCTTTAACTGAAAGATAGATGACTAAATTCTCAGGAACCAACAAGTCCTTGGAGACATTTCAGGAAATTGAAATTCTCGATAATATTGAATCAGAAATGATAAATATCTTTCGCATTTGATATTGAAACCGAATTGAACAATGAAATCATCTGTCTGGCAGACAGTATTTAGTCTTCATCGTATATTCAGATGTTGCGATGCCCGTCTCCTCCAAAGATTAAATTGAAATTAATGTTACAACAGGAATATATATCTCTCTGGTAAAAATAACGGTTTTTTTACTGATGTAACTTTTTAATGGATGTTATCTTTTAGTATTGTAACGAACTTGTTACAGTACAAAAATTTAATCTTTAACGTTTTTAAATAACTGTAAAGTTTGTTATCAAAATATAAAAACATGTGGACATAAAGACTAAATTACTTCACTATATTAATTCCATGCAATTGAAAAAAGAATGCAATTTATTTAATTTTATAAATAATATTTATGTAGAAAAGTATTCTGTAAATTTTGTGCATATAATACTAACTATATGATGGCGCAGAAATAAGCATTTTAACATACCCTATTATAATAAGTAGACACTCTACAAAAAATTCTTAAAATGAATATTTCTTTCTATGGTTTTTAGATTTCATGGTTTAAAGACATATAATCTGTACTTCTTTACACTTAAGTACAGTGCCACATAAACTGTTAACGTTTTTGCTAAAAAAGAACATTTTCCATTTTTTCAAGTTTTTTTTTTTTTTTCCATTGTATAAATACTATATTTATATTGTTAATAATATATACTGCTGTCTGTATTAGAAATGTGATAATTAAGCATGTCATTTATGTAAAATGTGTTTTAAACAACCCAACTGGAAAAATCAAAATGTGCAAATCTTTAAGTACATAAAATGCATTTTTTATAAAATAGTTGCTTAATGGAATAGTAAATGGTATTGTAATTTAAAAATGACAATTCACGCAAAGAATAATTCAGCTTAAAAATTGTACCAAAACTTTATCGACAATGTAGAGTTCAAAAGTTACTGGACTGAATCTGTAACTTAAAAAAGTATTAACAATAACATTGTGTTGAAACGCATCATCCTTCGAAATAAGACCCTTGAGTAACAACAGACTTTTTCCATTACTTGTAAAGATCATCGAAACCTTTCTGGTATCCATTTCTAGCCATGTCCTTCAATTCAGCTTGCGATGCAATTCTAACTTTATCTACAGATTGAAATCGACGATCCTGCAAGTGGCGTGACAGTTCAGGAAATAGGGTGAAGTCGCAGGGGGTGAGATCAGAAGAGTAAGGAGGATGTGGCGTTTTTTTCAGTTTTTTTCATCCCATCGTTGTTTGAAGCCCATTTTTATGCTCCACAACAAAATCTGTTTCGGTGTTATCAGTAGTGTGGAAAGTTTGTGGATGTCCAGTGCATTTGTACTCTTCAACATGCCTTCTCCAAAGCATCCGTACCACTAAAACGCTTGCGTTAGCGTTAATGTATCGCTGTAGCTTATATGCTTCAATTTTCGTAAGTTTTATTATTATTATTTTCCAAGCGAACCCAAAATTTAATATTCATTATCTGCTATACACAAACATCATTTCATTCAATCGCCGGTTACTAAATGCTCTCGTCTATAAAATGCGATGCCATGGCGAACCACTGACCACTTGATTTAGGCCAACCACTTTTAAAACAGGAGGGAGAAAACGCAGCAACACATAACTATTATCGTTGTTATTCTACTACATAATTTTCAATGTTGTAGACTCATTCTGGGAACTTTGTGAATCGTTCCCGGTATTATTGAAAGCCGTATGAGAATAAAATTGTACCTACTTTAATTTTTGCTATGTTTTTATAGTAGAATACATTTTAAATTCGATCGGATGTATTGTTGTACAGTTATGAGATATGAAGTTTTGATAACTCAATTTATAGTTATAAATGCTCCTGCTAGTTCAAAAAAATAAAGGAGAATATTCAAAATTATTTTGATGTGATGAAGATAGATTTTAAATAGTCAATCTTAAAAATAAAATAATCTAAAACAAAAAGTAATTTAACTTCATCTTCAAATAGAATCAGGATATAAATATTATGTTTCCTTGAAAAAGATTTTGAGAATTAACATCCAATGTTCTAAAATTTAAATTAGATGATTTTAATTTAGACTTTTGTCTATAAAGAGGCTGCTAAGAGAACCTGACAATAAATATTGCTTTTATTGTGTGGTCTGGGAAAAATACCGATTGGACATCCACATTACAAGGAATAGGAGGAGGAGTTGTCTATTTTTGTGCTCTTGCGTCGTTGTGGAAAAGTTAAGTGTCTCGGTTAACAAAAAATGTTTCGTGGGAACCAATTATTGGATATTCTACCCACTTAGTAGACAGTCAGAAGATGTTACCCCTAATGATGGTTTTTACCGTCCACCAATTTAAGTGATATAAAGAAATATTATGTTATGTATGCCCCCTCCCCCTCCCTACCGTCATTCAGAAGAAATGAATTTTTTGTTTGGGGTGAGCACATTTTAGATTCAACCATAATTTGATTCTCAATTAAGTATTTGGTTATTTAAATGCAAGCAACTCAAATGCTTTTTATGTTTTGTCATAATGAATTTTAGAATGCACTTTATTTATTTATTTCTTATAAATCCATGACTAATTGTTTTGATAATTTTAATTAAGTTAAGTATTATTAATAAATATTAATAATTTAAAAAATAAAATGCTTACAAATGACATCAAGACTCTTACTCTCTCACACAAATTTCTTTCTAAGATTTGTATAATTTAATTTAAAATTAAATGAAATCGAACACATCCTTATTTTTTATTAAATTTTGAATAGTTTATTTCTGTATAATTTACGAAACAGCTTCTTCCCCTCCACGCATCATTTCAGAATATAAATGATGGTCGTGCAGGAACTTAGTTATGATATGAAGAACGAGGCTTAGCAATCATTGAAAGCCGGATTAAACAGTTTAGCTTATCCTGCCTGCGATTTTCAAGAAACTTTTACGTGATAAAACTGAAGAATACCTAATATGTGTGTGTGTTTGTGAAACAAATTACTAAAACAGAAGATTCCAAATTCAAGTAAAAAATGTTATTGAGAGACAAAATGATTTTACTATGTAGTGAGATAATAATATAAAGTTAATCTTAAGGAGTTGTTTTTAGCGAAAAATTAGTTCCCTGTTCAAAACTTCCGAAAACTTACTTATCCAAAGGGGACATTAAATAATGTAGATTTACTCATAAGCTCTTATTGTGGAAAATAATTATCTTTACGAAAACAAATCTTTGAGAAAACACTTAAACAAAAGTAATCAAAAGAATTCGGAGATCATCCCTTCATATATGTGTGTCATACGGAACTTGAAAACTTTTAAATAAATTACAATAACTTGGCTTTGCTTTAAAATAAACTGTACTGGCTAAATGAAGTTTATCTGAAAGTAAACAACTCGTAAAAATATTTTAAACAAAGCAAATTACAGCTTCTTGTGTACTTTTTCATATCTTTTGTCGAAACATAAACGAGGAAGTAAATAATAGGTTTTGGTGTTAGAAGCAAGATGAGCTATAAGGGACCCACATGACAGCAAACATTTGCTGTTAGTGGCCTCATTTGAAGTGATTTATGTAAGTTATTATTGTGAATTTTAAATTGCTTTTCAGTTTCTTTCGTGAAGTAAAGTCTGTGTATTTGCTAAAAGAAACTAAAAACAACTTTGAAAAATCCTACCGAACTTTACTTAATTATTCCAACAAAATGAGTAATGTTTTAAACATACAAGTTGTTTCAAAAAGAATTTTCAATTTTAAAGGTTTATATTATGAAAAAGATTCAATATAAACACTTAATAGTACTTTTATATTACACAGCTAATCGTAAAGTCTTTTTACAAACCCAATCGAATGTTTTCAATAAGTTAAGAAAAAGGGACCAGACACCGTTTTGGGAAAAATTGCACAAAAACCTTTAACTTTGACCGAATCTCTCTCTAATGCTGTACTATTTCCTTTAGTTGCTCTATACCCCACTTTTCAAATTTGTGCTGGCTGATATTAGATGAAAACTCTCCCTTCGTTGTCGGAGCAGTTTAGCCAGAATTGTGTGTGTCTCTTGCGCCATAAACGTCATCCTTTGTTGCTTGTACGAAGAGCATGCAGCAAATAAATCCTGTATGATATTGAAAAAAATGTCATCGCAAAACATACCGAATGGAGTTCCCTGCTGGTTCAGCGGATGTAGTTCTGTACCTGCAGGTCGGCACTCTGTCAGAATGTGTTCCACTTTTTCTTTGACATGTGAAGACGACGGCCAGAGGAATTTCCTTTAAACAGACAACCAGTGTTCTTGGAATCGTTTATACTATTACCAACACATCTGAGTTGTAGGAAGTTCAGTAACAGGATACTGTCAATGGATATCACGTTGAACTCAATTATTACTTAGACTTCACTCCGCAGTGGACAGCAATCAATTGTTGTTGTGCGATCGTCCTCTTGACTAACACTGAAGAAAGTGATGGAATAACTTTATCATTTCCATTTGACCCCTATGTAAAACTCAAGATTTCTTTCTTTCTACCTATTCATTAACCAATCAAATAGGATTAGAAGTTAATGATTGATAATTTTTTTAATGTCTGATACATCCAGTATGTTTATACAGCTTTTATAGTAAGTATACAAAAATAAGTAGTAAATGAAAGTTTTATTGTTATGTCCACACAGCATTACAGAGAGATGCTCAATTGATACATTGACGTTTTGTAAATAATGAAAACTCGCTACATAAAATTGATCTACAAAAGAAAATAAAAATCATGATTCAGCTAAATAAGAGTCAGTAAATTGGCGGATTTAGTTTTATGATTATTATTAACTCGGTTTTATTTATGCGGAAGTACATGCAATCCCATTTGAAATTTCGAGTGGGATTGGTCTAAAATGTATATTTAAATAGTAAAGAGTATTGGGTATAATAATTCATTCTTACATAGATTATGAAAAATAAAACTAAAGACATAATTATTTTTCATAAAAAAGGTAATCATTGCCTCTACGTTCGTAAAAAGCGTCGTCTTTTTATAATTTACCATTCTCGGATGCTTTTTGTTTTTAAATAAATGTTTTGTTTTCTGAAGTAATGATTCATAAAATATATATGATTCTTTATTTTATTCTGAAACATTATTCATAAATATACGTAATATATAAACATATATGTAAGAAAATAAAATAGTTTATTTCCATGTGACTGGACATTTGACATTTAAATTCTGTGATATTACCTTTTGAGTATAATCATTGTGTAATTATGAGTTACATGTTATATAATCATTAAAACATCATTAGTAGCTCATATTTATCATTTAAGTTTCTAAGGCATTGCTTCCCATGTCTCCTGAAAAAATACAACCGATGGGGAATATTCCGCTACAAATAAAAAAGAAACAATAATGTAAGTTTGATGTTAAGACAAAATGTTTCACCATCAGAATCAGAAAAACCAAATTCTGCATTACTTTACTTGTATTCGCATCATTGAATATTCGTTTTATTTTCCTTCTAAAATTATAGGGAAGCAGTACTTATCTGGATTACGATTAAATTAAAACTATTTGAGTGCGTAAAATCTATAAAAGAAGTAATCGATTTTGGTTGTGCACTTTATGATCTATATATTACCGTATTTAATATCAATTCAGTCAATATTTCTTTCAACCAGAAGGAATCTTGTGCATCTGTTGCATGCAGTAAACATTAGAACTGATTTATTCTTAGAGTTATACTCCGATCACATTTGTGTCATCCCTGACGATAACAGCTTGCTTACTGAGAATATTACACCAGATCGCAAACAAAAGAGAAGAATGGCAGTAGAAAAGTAATAACAAAATAGTCTAATAGATTTTTAGCATTTGACCTTAAGTGATTTGTTTAGCAAAGGAATAAAATAAAGACTATTATGAATAATTCCTATTAACGAATGAACCAAGAATGTTCATCAGCTCTATTGTTGTTGCTCTTTGTAGAGGTTAGTTAATCCTACAAATTTTTATATCCTTGCTGTGACTTCAGGCTTTTAAAAATGTGCCCAAACTTAGTTTTTGCTTAAGAATTATACTATAAGAGTAATTGTCATTTTGGTCTGGTCATATATTTACTAACATTTTCGTTCTATTGGTTTACACTATATATACACGTAGTATACTTCAAATACATTTCGCAGCACAAGAAAATATAGATTGCTATGAAATGTACACACTGAGGATGTATCTTCACCATCATACTTCAAATATTAAGTATCTTAATCACTGGCGTAGCTAGTTCTTAGTTGGACTTGTATCAAAATTCATTCAGGGTTCTATTTTATGTTTGAACGCCTTATAAGTGCAACTGTAGTTACACTAATTGGACCTCTGTAGCTTGGGAGTCCTGTAAAATTGATATGGCATATACGATGACAGCTACACCCCTGCTCTTAATTGCCTGGTTGAAGGTAAAGAAAATGCCATACATAACATTTCAAAATTAGTTTTCTATTCAAGTTTTTTTCTTAAATTATAGCTTTAAAATCCATTCTAAATACACCTAGTGAACATCGAAACTGACTTCAAGCTCATAAATATCATTAACAGGGCACAATTATTATTAAAAATGTAATCAATAGTCATTTCGTATAATAACGTGTTAGAACCACTGCATTTTTTTTGAAAAGTTATACGATGCATTCAGTAAGATTCCTAAGCCTTACCCCAAGTTTATAAAAAAAGAAAACCTAAACCTTATTTCCCGAATTCTTTTAAAAATAAATTGCAGCCATGTTTTCTTACCCGTCACGTAACTCTTTTTTAAAACATACAAGTAGAAAAAACAACTGAAAATACACCTTTGTCGCTCTTTTCCCAAACATTTTTTTTCTCCCGTCCATGGTTTTTCTCTCAAGCAATCAATAGGGTTTATTTTCAGAGTAGTACTGAAGCTATATTAAGCATTTAATATGAATAGGAAAACCTCTGAATTATTAAGACATGACCCTTGCAGTGGGGCTACTAAAAACATAACGTGTTTATTTAATATTCGACATTTAAATGTTGAATGTTTAGTATTCAACATTTTAATGTTGAATGTTGAGTCTTTTGCAAGAAACATGTAAATCTATTAATGTAAAAAGGTAGAAAAACAGTCTTAAAGCCCATACAAAACATATATATTCTTCTTTTAATTTAAATATACAAATATTTTTAAAAAATGGAAAACAAATGAACAATAAAATGAAAGAAAAATTGTTTTCTTAGTTTAATAAAAATCACTGTATTATTAACATTAATTTTAATATTATGATTTTTAGATAAATCAAAAATGAGTTTTATAAGCAGAATATCGTCCTTAGTAGTTTATAAATTTAATTAATTCTCGATAATATGCTTTTTGAATTAGTGATGTGTATTTTAAAAAAAGGGTATTTGTATAAATTGTTTAATATGACAGTTTACATTCCATGAGAAGTGCTTTTAATGGTCTTATAATTTAAAACAAATTTCAGTTTCGACATAAATTCAATGCAATTAAAAAATTTATGAATTATCATATTTTGTTTTCAAAAATATTTATAAAGCCATAAATAATATATTTTACAACGTTTTTTCTCAAATACAGAAGAATATATTTTATTTTAAATATGCAGTAACTTGTGCATAATTTTCCCTCCACCACATATAGTGCCAATTTTAACTCTAATGTTACTTTTGTGTGAAGAAGCGTAAATACGGTTCGTCGGATTTTTTTAAGGTATCCGAATACTTAAGTTAACTTTTTTAATGGAGATTTAGGGGAATTTTTCTCGTGTTTATATTTATTTATGCTAAATATATTTATTAATGCTAAAATTAAGAGGAGAAAAAATATCATTACTAAAATGGGAAAAAATAGATAAAAATTTACAAGTTATATAAACGGGACCCACACTGTACAAAATTTTGTGACAACAAGTTCTTAATTTTTCAGTTGTGATGTGTTACTTTGCTATTCATTTTTAAATGAATTTCAGATCAAGACAATATTAATTTTTACGAAAACTAGAGCACTTTATCTTAGTTATATGGAATTGCTTGAAAAAAACTGGAATTATTTTCAAATAAGGACCTGTAAGTTTTGTAATAAAGCAGTGATTGATAAATACGAAAGTTAAAACACTTCTATTGTACAGAAAATACTCAAAAAAATTTAGATAATTATTTTCAAAGCTTTTATTGCAATCCCTGTCTCCGAACGAGCATTTTCTGAAAAAAAAAACACACTTCAATTAAAACGCATTTTAAAGTTTTACATTTTGCAAAAAGTTGTGGCATCTGTTTTTACTAAAACACTTGCAGTTTTTGTTCTAGTGCATGGGAAATAAAACACTTAAAATTTTTATAAAGCTAATACAATGGACTATAAAATTACCCCGGCACTTCTTGCGCAGGCTATATCATATCCACCGTCTAACTTTTTTCAACGCTCTTTCTAAACATTTTTTTGGAAAATGGATAATTTCTCGTGCAGCTAACCTAAACGTCATATGTTTTGAACGGCCTTAGCTTGTAGACGAATTCTAAATACATATTTTTGGATACCGCCTCTTCGGGTATGTCATACCCTGCGCGTGAATCACCGTTACAGTTCTGAATGCATGATCACGTTTTAAATTTCCCTTATCATACGGCGTATTATTGTAGTTGTGTGATAGAATGAAATGAAGAAATGTGATATTTAAGTAAAATTTAATAGACACAGTATTTAATAGATCAGCAGTATTTGCGGATGAAAAATTCTCTTTGTGGTGATGATGTGGAAGAATTAACTGATGAAGAGTAAAACAGAAAGTATGATTCCTCCACTGAAATAGATCCAGATTTAGAAGAGACACTATCAAAAAAAATGTTTTATGTGTAACTTAACTCACTGGCGCGACATCCCATGATGGCAAAGGCCAACTGTGCTCATCTCAGTATACGCGACGCGACCTTGGGCCCTGAGGTGCATGAGCAGATGTTCTGGTCAGGTGAACAGTCTGACGTGAAACCCCAAGTGATAAGTTCCCAACAAGATTGGTAATTATTTTATCAACCCACTGAAGTGATGAAAGGCTGAGTCACCCTTGCCCAACCCGTGGTTTGAACCTTGGACCTGTGGCTTGGAAGTGCGATGCACTAACCACTCAGTCACTTGACTTCGTTTTATGTGTAGAGACACAAAAACGTTTGGGAAGTACGTAATTTTGACGGATACAACTAGTACACATCTTATCCACTTTCAGATGAATGTTTGAAAAAAAAACTATTGCAGGATAAATAAAAGAAAATAATAAAGAAATTCCAAAAATTTGGATTTGGTCTACTCCTATATGTTTAGTTTTAAGAAATACAGATTAAAAAAGAAATTAAGATCCAGTGGCAACATCGCACTCACTCACGACGAGATTAAAGGAGTATAGATACAACAGTGGCGTAACGGAGAACACTTGGGTCCTCCTGCAAAGTCAGGTTTTGGGCCACCCAAGTTGGATTTTACAAAGGGTAGGTACTAGGCGATAGTCAGGCTGTGGGCCCTCTAGAGCCCTGGGCCCCCCGCAATGCGGAGGTTGCGGGGGTGTACGTTACGCCACTGATATACAATATACTGAATGCCGCTATAAAAAGAACAGAACAACTAAACTTACGCGTGAAAAATTTAATACACATGTTGTATTTCCTACGTTTCTTCCTTTTTTAATTTTGTATACATATTTTTCGGTATAAACATAATGTAAACAACCTTCGATATAAAATACTCTACGTGAGACTTTCGTTCATTGTTTTCGGTCGAGTGATGTCGGGTTAAATCATAAAAAAGTTAGTCAATATTTGATAAAATTCCCAATTTTAGGGTATATCTTAATTACCGCAACTGAAATAAAAGAACGAAAACAACTTCCTAATACTGACACTGAATTAATTTTTCTGTTTCGTTTCTAGATTCGATAGCTTTTTAGGAATGACACTAGAAGTATTTCAAGTGTAAACTTGTGGTGCAATAGCTTGAAAGTTGATTTTGCCATAACGGGCATTGGGCATTGGGCTTCGCCGCTCCAATAGGTTTTCAGTAAATTGAAACGTCGATGTAACAAACGAAGTTTTGATTTTGGTCCTTCAGAACTGTCGTATGACCGTCTGAAAATCTGTAAACAGGTTAGGGTTAAGCATTGAATAGGTATATTCAATTTTGGCAAAGGTTTCAAGAAGGTAGAGATTGCTCTCAATGATGTTCTTTGGAAGATACTAATGAATGTATAACCATTCATTACATTTGATTCAGATTTTCTTGGTTCATGACATTATTCTCTTTCTTGGTAGTCTTCCTTACTCTCCTGACATTACTCCATGCAAAGTTTGTGTTTCCTCGTAGATTAAAGTGCATCTGAAAGGGCTCTATAGTAATCAAAAAAGAAATCATGCAGAACGCGACGGCCCACTTGAACAACATTCAAAACAAATGCTACCAAACATATTTCTAGTGGAACCACTGGTATTGGTATTTGCATAGCTAATGAAACTTCTTGAAAGGAGATTTAGGTATAAAGACTATTCATTCAACAGACTGAAGGAAGAATAGAGTGCGTTTTTATTCCAACCAAAATTTTGATACATTTTTAACACATTATGTATATGGAAGTTATTATACATAAACGAATGATGAATAAAAATATTTTTATACATTCATCAAAGTCGCGCAGTGTTTTAATTTTGGATATTACTCCCTGTAAAAACTATCTTAATTAGTTAGAGTACTTCCACGCAAGGCCTTTCTTTTAAAGCAAAACACATAAGTTTATATTACCATTACTTGCTTTAAAAACACATTTCAGTCAGTAACTCAATTTCTTATTTCATATAATTAATTTTTACATTATATATTTATTTTTACTTATATAGTCTAAATTTCAAGTAGGAATTTTGATGAAAGTTAAACAATCGTTTGAATGGAATTACAAAGAACCATGTATCTACTAGTTTTACAGTTAAAATAAAAATTCAACGTGAAATATTAAGTGAGACTTGGTTAAGCATTTGAATTCGTATTTTGTAAATTTCACTGTGGTTTATCCTACAGCTTTGTACAAATGTCCAAGTATTATTTTTAAAGCAGAATAAACAGCGAAATACTGTTTTGACATTCTTGTATATGCCTCAAAGGAACAATCGTTCTTCTATCTTTGATAGAAAATTGACTTTCTAACGAATCATTTCTCTTTTCGAGAATGTGAAGCACGTTCAAAAACTTTATTTTGAAAGCAACCGTTTTGTTAACTCTGCAGTGATTTCGTAAAAAATCAGCAATGTTTCATTCATTTTCGTAATATCGTATTTCGTTTCTGCAATTGGTTTAAATTCAATTTTAAGAACATGACTAACGTACTGATAAGTGAATTCACAGAAAATTCGAAAAGAATATTTTCGAGGTATAACTATTGTTTCTGAATACTCTTAAGTTTCATAAAAAAACAGCTAAGAACCCAAGATAGGGGGAGATAACAATTTAAGAGTAAATTATATGTTTTCTAAGCATTAAAATTAGCACATTTTGACAAATATTTATGTATATGTATTTTTTAATATAAATATCATTTTGCGAAATGTAATGTTACAACTTATTCAAAATCATGAAATTAATTTGAAATATTAAATAAATTTACCATATTAATTGAATAACAAGGTTTTTAGTTAATTATTGTCCCTCTGTTTTACATAAAATTAAAAAACAACGATTTCAATTATTATAATAGCGAAATAAAATTACATCTTTGAAATTGACTGGGGTCTGAGTGCGCATTTATTAATTTTGCACTATAAAGTAGCTCAAGGTCTGTTGCGTTAAAAATATGGCAACCCCTAGTAATATTCTTAATTGATTGCGTTTTACTATTGAAAAGGTTTTAGGAAATCCTATTTTATTTTTGGATTTTTTGGCAATTTTTAGTTTTATGAAGATTACGTAACTAAGCTACTCCATCTGCGAAAAGAAACAACAGAACAATGTATGTTGGTGACGGATCTCATAATTCTAAGCCTCCGTCGACGAGGATGACGCTCTCTTGAGCTGATACTCCCGTCTCTAAATTCTTACTCCACTCCAAAGGGTTTATTTTGAAACTCGATAGACTTTATATCAATTCCTCCACACCATGGACCTTTAGTGGCCCTTGGGCTTAAGTTCATGGATTTGTGACCATAACTATTAGGATACATTAATTCTTTTTAGAGATCCTTTAAAAATTTTATATAAGTATCTTACTTTATTATGCTATACATTATTCTTTACAAAATTGTATTATTTAACACAAACTTTTCTATACAGTTACTCTACACAGCTTAGAAACTACATCAAATTTTCTATGTCATTAAAATTAATTCCATATGTAATTTGAAATGTTTTATGAGCGTATCAAAAAAAAAATTACATAAAGCTTACAAATCTTATGGAAAACAAATAAATTATAAATCTTAATGATAAATCGTATGTACCCGGTAATTTTCGAATAATTTCAGTTATGGATGGCGATTTCTGTTCATCTCATTTTAAAATGAACAGTTAAAATTCATTTAATTCAGAACTCATGAACTTTTTTAAAAACATCATTGAGAAATTGGAAGCTTTAGTAATGCATCTACTAAGACTTTCGCCTTTTAGGATCCGACAATAAACTTCTAATTACCTCACAATATGGATAGTAGATGGATTTTGAATTAAATCATGATTCGAATCCTGCTTTCATCGAAGGTGATAGATGAAAGGGGAAAAAATCTACAGCGCGTTAACATGCTCTCATCAATAGAGTTCTATTTCCAGTAACTTTTTTTATTGCTCGAATTCAGTGACTCTTTAAATTTTAATCAGGAACTTCAGTAATATATATAACTTACTGTGATGGTAAATTATTGTACCTTGAAAATATGCGTGCAAGAAACTCTTTTTTTTAAAAAACGAATTAATTCATAGAGTGTTTATGTCCTATATTAAATTTTCTTACAATGGAAAAGCTTATGAATATTATATTTTTGAATGGCAAACATAAACTTTATTTATGTAAAATTATTCAAATGTTCTTTGTAAACATTAAAATTTAATGTAAATACACTTCTTCAAAACGTTCAAAACTGTAGGTATCTTTTATACTGTCCTCCTGGCCATTAGCTGTATAAATACTGGCTGACTTCTCCTAAAAACGAAGATGGTGAATAACTATTTAAGAGTTTGTGATAGAATTTGAAAAATAAATGTTGTCGAAAAATAAGTCTTTATTAATATGAAACTTAATTAATATTTTACTATATTTTATGTCTTCTTTTGGTTTGTAAAATAATCAAATTGTGTTTTTCGTGCATCTCTGAGTATTTTGTAAATGACTTTTTGTTCTACTATTACTATAACAAACTCATCTGATATACCCTTAAAACAACTGACGCACTTGAAATAAGTCGTGAAGTTATAGTTTACTTTCAAGCTTTGTATAAAATAAACATGCATTATGTATTCATATACTGAATATCAAGTAAAATTACATTCGCAAAAACATATGTTAAGTGTATTAAAAACATTTTCGTTAATTTGTAGCTGATTTTATGTGTGTGTGTGAGAGAGAGAGAGAGTTTTGTTCCAAATACTGTCAAATTAATTGTAAAATATACAATTACGAATGGATAAACTGTAAAAAAGTTAAAAAGACTTCATCACACAAAATAGGGTAAAATGTCATTGATATCGTATTAAACATATGATCTCAATTTCCATACTTATTTTCGAATAATAAGCTTAATTATTGGGAAAAATGTAAAAAACTATATAAAAAGCAGTTAAATATTAAAAGTATTTTTACACTACTACCTTTATGCGTCCTTATAATAGCACCATTTTACATATATGTTATTCCCCTTTATTTTAACTATAATTATTAAAATGTCCTAGAATTCTGATATTACTACATATAAATTATACAGATTTTATTTCAGTATTTTCAAACAATTAATTGCTATAAGATTTGTATGAGTAAAATAATACCGTTATATTATGAGAGAACTCAAATGGTAGCTCTTATATGTAGTATAAATTGGAAAAAGTAATTTTTTTCCCGACAGATAACCTGGTAACTGACACTACATATATTTCTTTTTTCAGAAGTATACTTAAAGATATTTATTGGTATATAAAAGAACAATCCAAGCTCTTACAATGCCCCGATAAGTACATTAAACTTTAATTTCTAAAAAAGGGAAAAAGAAGAAAGTAATAGTTTCAAATCACACACCTAAATTTTAAATAGTAAAGTGTTTAACTGCTTGTCAAAAATTAAAATAAATTCATGATTACTGAGTACCCACTGATTACAAATTAAAGTTGATTTAAGTTAAAAACCAGTACCTTTAACATTTCCAAAAGGCAAGAATGCTGCTTCCTCTAGAATCCCTCTAACTTTTATCCCTAAATCTCTCACTGGTTTCAGCCATCTAAAAAGTCGAATTCCAAACTTTCTTTTTTTTCTAAAAAAGGGCTAGTGAATGAATATTATATATATATATATATATATATTATATATATATATATATATATATATATATATATATATATATATATATATATATATATAACAAACATGTATGTATGCATCATATTTCATTGAGCCTAGAAAGCATTGGTGCCATTCAAGCTAAATTCAAAAAATTAATCAGATGTCACAGAGTGGAGACTAACATTATTCTGAATAGTTTATATCGAGGAAAAGTATGAATGGAATGGTTTGTTGAAAAGGAGACTGAGCTTCAGTACTCAACCGAAAATATCTCAGAGACAGTACAAAATTATCTCATTTATTCAATGACTTCAATTTTAAAGGCACATTTAAAAACTTTTTTTCTGAAGTTGTTTTGTCAGTGCGTATACACTTCAGTTATATATTTTCTAGCATATTTTTTATTTCTGGTCATCCATTATTTGGTAAAGTTAATTCATTTGTGTTTATTCCATTTTTATGTATAATTTTTTAAATGCGGCAGAAATGACAAGCAGTAGTAAGAGAAATATTTATTTTAAATTCAGTTCAACATTTTGTATTTTTGAATTTTTCTTCAATATAATTTTTTTCAATGATGATGCAATATCGGAGTTGATGTTAGCTATATTACGAAATTGATTGAAATGTGTTTACATGTTTTAAAGTTACCTTGGGTTGTAATAGCTTTATTCATCATATTTCGTTTTTGATTTAGATAATTCTTTAAAAATGCATGTTGTCTGATTTAAAAGAAATTCTAATTTTTTTATCTCAATTTTAAAATTTTTGAAGAATAGTTTTGTAAATGGTTGCAATTGTTTACAATCTTCTGACACTCAAAACATGCTATAGGTTTCTGCACTAGGACTACTTATAATATCATTTAATAACATCCAAACAAAATGAAGTATCCAGCTCTAAAATCTAAATATTTCATGAGCAGTGTAATCTTTTTTTTCTAAAAATAAAAAAAGATATCTCTGAGTTAATTAAAGACTCAAAAATCTGTGCAATATATTATAAATGTTCGGAGACATTAAAGCTCATATAAGAGAAAATTATTGAAAAACAACGAAAAGAATTTCATGCTAGAATTTGAACAGATAAGCATTTTTGAATTATTTGAATTTGATTATAGCTCCTTTTTTAAAAAATCCCATTATTTTCACATTTTAATGCACAATAAAAAGTTGAAAACTTATAATGAACATCAGGCATATATAAAAAAACATTTTTCTGTCTTGTAATATGTCAGATGACTCCCAAAGTTTATTAACATTTGCAAAATCAGTAATTCCCGTAATAAAGTAGGTAGTAAGATACAAATTGACACAGATGCTTGAAATGAAATGAGGGTTTATTGAAACTAAAAAAAGCTTAAAAAGGGACAACAGCTGACGCTTTATAAGAAAGCAAAAGTAATATTTAGCATACCAATTTATTAACAATAAATGATGCTCTTTATAGTATACGTTCAACATGCCATTTGTCATTCATAAACAATATCTGTAGTCGAGGGACACTATTGAAACCAGAACTGTACAGAGCATATATGCAGATATTGTGAGAAATTGGCGTCGGATGTTGTCTTTTAGCATCCCTAATAAAGTCAAACGATCACAAAAGACTTGCGACTTCAAATAACCCCATCAGCAATAAACACTTGGATTGAGGTCAAGGTACCTGAAAAGCCAAGCATCATGAAAACTGAGGCTTAGCATTTGGTACTTACCGCTTCTTCTCTATCTTTCACAGATGCAGCAATTTGGGCTGGAGCTCCATCCTGCATAAATATCGTACCTTCTGGCAAATATTTATCAGCTACGTTAGGAATTCTTAACCTAACTCTGTAACTAATCGGTGTGCCTCACACCCGTCATGGCAACAGATTAAAAATCAGAACCATGCATTTTCTCGAAGAAAAATGGTCCCATCACGACTGATATGGGTGACTTTTTTGTGATTTTTATTTCAATAAAGCCTAATGTCATTTTGAGCATATGTGTTAATTTTTACCTCTCTACCTATATTATTTCGGGACTTATTGAATTTTCAAATGTTAACGAAATTTTGGGTCGTATGGCATTATATAATTTAACAAATTATGTAGAAATTCGTCGCCTATAGTAGAAATTTATTAAACATAGACAACAGAAGTGGCATTTTCCTTCTTGAACCTTCTATGTAATTCATCTGCACATCCGAAGCGAAAACAATGCTTTGTATCGAACGAATTTATATCAAATGTTATAAATTTGAAAATTACAAAAGATTTCATTTTGAAAGACATGGCCATTTAACAAAGCGCGTAAGCATATATATTGAAAAGGCCTGAAATAGCCCCCTTTAGAAGGATTTTCAAATCTCTACTTGTTCATCTCTCAGTTTACATTCGTTTCCCTATGATTTGATGAAGTGCATTCAAAGCATGGAAAAATATTCTTAGTCAAATACTCTACTCCACTAAAGAAACCATATTTCTTTTGCTAGCGTCATGATAGATTATTGATTTTCTCTGTCCTATTTGGGTTTTTTTTAAATGACGTTCTTCTTAAATCCAAAATTTTTCTATTTTTAATGGTCTTCCATTATTAGAGCTTATGTATGCGTTTTTCAAATATCCGAACGTACACTGCAGGATAAAAGGATTTGGGTCTCTTATCTGACGTGATCCAGTTAGAATGGTGTTTATAAATATTTATTTATTTATTTTGTAAATCTAACCAGAACAAACAACGTCTGGGAGTATCTGAGAAATATAATACGTTAAAATGTCTTCATTCTTTGCGATGCAAATAAATAACAACGGTGGTCAATTTCAACAATTTACGTACATATAAACATTAAATTTTTGAAGTTGTACTTCTTATTGCGCGTTTGGAAAAAAGGATGAGGGTAAATATTATCGAAGCGCACGCAAACCGTCACGGATGTGACGCAAAAACGCCATGGATGTGACGCACTCCGTCACGGATTCGCGCGCATACCATCACGGCTCCGATGCGAATGCACACCGTTGTCTAACATTGTCACGTAGAAAGGAACAAGGCGAAGTTATTCAATACAAGTTTTTTTTTCGTAGGTCCTTATATGAGCAGCACCACAACTGAAGACTTATCTACCTGCGGTACTTTTATATCAACACCTGGTGGAGAGTTCTAGAATGACCACCAGGGGAAAATTAACATGAATTTGATTTACATAATTTGCAAATGTCCATAATAATAATAATTAACGAAAGACATGATTAAAGTTGACAAACAAATATCTGGGAGGTTTGAAACCGAGAATAATAAATAGCGAAATTCATGATTAAAGTTAAAACATGAATCGTCTGCATGTTAGAGCAGTGCTCTAACCGTTCGGATGGACAGAGCTTATCAGCTTGCGACAATATTTTAACATGGCACTTTTTTGGAGCTAGAGGACTAATATTTGGCGTATCGTAATAACTATTGTTAAAAGCCATATCTTTTGGGACGCATCCTCCCTCAACAGTGTTTTGGCCAATATCTCGGCACCCGAGCAGGACAGTCCATTCGGACCTGGCTCATTCGATCCCTTGTTACCTGCTCTTCCAATTATTATGATTTCATGCTCATAGGGCTACTCAATCCATAGTTTTTTAATTGTTTTAAACGTTTTTAAACTTATTAAATTTGTTTAAATTCACAATATCTCGGCTCCTGTTTGAGTCTCGGACTTGAGATTTGAACCAACTATTCCACTCGTAGAGACCTATGCAGTCATTTACTTCATGCCCATTGTGTAGGCATTGGGATTGCTTAAGCACTAAAATATCATGCTCCCATGTTAATCCTATGGAGAGTGGAAAAAATTTTGCTCCCCCTAAGGAATTGAGCTTGGAACTTGATTCTTGGAGGACTGCCATATTTTTGTATTAGCGCGAGTTTTATGTGGAATTGGTCCCCTCCGGTGCTTCCCCAGTAATAACTCTAATCCTATGCCATCTAGGTTGACCGCACCGGCTGGATTGGACTGTACTCCCTATAAGCATCCTAGATATATTTCTTAGGATAATAGCCCCTTTTTTCACCTATATTTAACATTTTAAAATTATTTTAAAAAAAGTTTTAAATTTTTTTTAAATCCCACATAGTTCCGAGAATTTTTGAGCTTCCTTAAAGGACCTCGGACCATAGGTTTTCCTCGTTGAGCTATTTCATCTGTTATAATTCGTGTGTAGATAGTGGGCCTAGGGGGCGTTATCACTAAAATTAGAATCCCCATGTTAGTCCTATGGGGTCCGATCTTTTGATGACTTCACGATATTACAGAGATAGAAGGATGAAACTTTGGGATCACCTACAACTCTGTGTATCGTTGGGATGTACATGACCATTTACGTCACATTTGTTCCCTTCTCCGGGGATTTAGTTTCGTTTTCCTTTTCCGAGCTAGCGCCGCCCCATTTGTAACTACAGACTGGTTGAAATGGATTCCTCTTGTTTCCTCACAACCAGGCCGAGTTTCCAGTTGCTGGGTGTAATGCTTTTTTATTGAATTGTTTTAAATGTTTTAATTATTTTGAAATGTCCATAACTCGGGGGATGTTCGGGTGGATGTCTTAATTTTCTGAGGAAAGATTCTTCCCGCTGAGGCATTCACTATGAGGTCTCAGGTGTCACATTCGGTTCACCTCATCTCCCTTTACAGTCTGCGGAAAACCCCCATGATATTGGTCCTACTGCCTTTGTGCGGGGGTGTTTAAATTTATTTACATCGTGATTATCTCCGGTTTGGCTGATCTGATTGACTTAAGGTTAGTATCGTTCAACTCTGCTCATGATCGCTTTTCGTCCTTGGCCCAGCTTGCCCTGCTCAAGATTTTTAGAAAGATTTTAATCTTGTTACGCCAGAGAAGTATAACTTCTTACTTTCGTACATAAGTACACACACGCACACTTTTTTTAAAAAGTTTTATCCTTATTGATTTCTAAGAAACAGAGCAATTAAGATTTGTCCCTTCACATTTAAAGAAAATTATATGCATGAACGTAACAAAGTGGTCCACACAGGAATTTTTCAAGTGTGTATGTTGGAGGGGTTGAGGGTCAAATGTCCACCATTTTCGTATCAGGTTCCAATACGCCGCCCAACATATTCTTTTGGTTTTGCCGATTTTCGTGAACAAAAAACACAGTAAAAAATTAACTATTGAATAAACAATTAGTATTTATTAAAAAATTAATTAATAATAATAAATAATCACATTTTACGTACTTTATACACCGGAATATAATGAATCGAAAAAAAATAAAGGCTCAGATGCGCCACCATAAAATACAATGAAAGCATAGATTTAAATTAAAGAAATCACACTGACGTGTATATATACAAAGGAAGTATGTTTAATAAAAAATGGAAATAAAATTCCAAAATAAGATTTTTTTTTATTCCCTTTAATTCTAGAAGTGCTCTTATTACCTTTATTTTTTTAATTATAGTATTCAGGGTGTTCCAAAAATAGCAAGCAAACTCTGCACAGACAGATCCCTCATTGGGAGTACATAAAAAATGCACAAAGAAATGTTCCTGTGTGATCCATAGTTTACAAGAGATTTACAAAAAACAAAATATGATGTTACTTCCGGTGCAAGGGAAAAAATGTAAATGCAGATTTTCAAAGAGTCCTCCATGCATATTCATACAGGCTTGAGCGTGCCGTGTAATTAATGTGATCTCAGTCGTCCTCCTTTAGGGAGGACAGTCCTTCTTTTTATATGTTCTGTCTTTCGTCGAAAAGTGTCCTCCGATTTATCCTCATTTTCAATATTTTAAAACTAGTCTGTTAATCTCTGTATTTAGAGATGCCAGGTCGAACAGTTATGCGTCATGTCGTAGTAGTACAGTATGAATTATTGGAGATATTAATTTTTTTTGTACATAATTAGACATCTATTTTCCACAAAACGATTCAAAAGATTCTTACGAAACGATTCTTATTTTGGACGACTACAATAAAAATCACGATTTGAAGAAAAATATATTCCTTTAATAATAAAAAAATTATCAAACTTAGAAAAATCAAATGTAGGCATAACGAAAAAGTTTACCAACGAAATGTAGAATTTTTCCCAAACATGTTTCCAACGTGACGAATAGTTTAAAACAAATACTACAGGAAATAACAGTTTTCAATGTTGTTGTTTTTTTTTACTCAACTGGAAATAAATTGGGCAGATATAGAAAGATGTGTTGAGTTTTTATCGTAAGAAATGCCTGTTGCCCTATCGATGACAATTATCTGTTTGAAGAAATGAGGAGAGTGAATGTATATATTTAAATTCAAATAAATTAAAACAGTAGAAAAATCAACTACTGAAATTGATGAAAGATGGGTGGAAATATTTAACAATTTAAAAAAAAAACATATTCCATATGAAAATTTAATTATTTTTGTTGAATTTACGTTGTGCTGCCCTGGGAATAAGGCAGTAGTTGGTAATCGTTTTCTTTTTAATTGGTAATGATTTTTGGACCAGTGAGAAATCAAGATTGAAGGTTGATAAAGTTGTGGCGCTTACACTAAAATTCAATATGAAAGATTTGACTTGCTCTAAAATTACCGATATATTATTAAAACATGTATTGATAAAGAAAAATATTCAACGGAAAAATACTCATTTATGTAAATAGATAAAAGGGATGTAAGCATAATTCTTGTATTTTTGCTTGATGTTTATAAAATGTTTCAAATACTTTTTTTGTATTTTTTTTTAATTTTTCGTCCTCCTTTTTCAATGCAAAAAAATTGGTTACCTTAGTGTGATGGATGAGGGCACTCACCGTAGCAGCGCGGGGCCATCGAAGTACAAGCAGCATGCAGACAAGCAACGAAGTCAACTTGTGTATAGTCACTCCGCCTTGATACACCAATTCCTTGAGATTGCCGCATAGAAAAAAAAATTCAACAGGGACTAGTTTGATTTCACGGGACACCCACTGAGTTTTTGTTTATGTTCGCCAAGATGGGAGATAACATTACAATATGGTTATCTTGATATTTTTGCAGTTTTTGGAGTATTGCAAGTTTACGAGTACTTTTTAATTGATATTCATTATTAATGTTAATATATATTATGTAGTTATTTTAATAATATATAATTTAAAAGTATTATTTTTATATGTATTAATCATATAATATTCGTTATTTATATTAATTGTTTTTATATTATATTTATTCATAAATGTTATTACATATTAGGTTCTTCATTTGTAATTATTATTTGGTTATTCATTTATAATTATTATTTGGTTATTCATTTATAATTATTATTTGGTTATTCATTTATAATTATTATTTGGTTATTCATTTATAATTATTATTATGTTATTTATAATTATTACATTGCATGAGTCTTTTTTTAATAACTTTTATATTACATTAAGGTAGTTTATTCCTTCTTTATAAATATTGTTAAGGTATCCGACTACTTTCGGATTCGTGATTTTGCAAAATCGTATAAATGAATAATATTTATGATATTTAGTGTCACTTAGATTAGAAAATGTAAGTACAATTGTTTTAAGAATAGTATTACAGTAAAAATTATATAAGTACACTTCTTTGACAAAATATGAACATAGAATGACCCATTTTTAAAATATTCTCCTTTTGTGAAAAATGCTTCTATTATAATAATATTTTGCCTATATATAGCACAGACCTCTGTACAGAGGCTCATCCAGAATTTTTGAAATATATAACTTAGAAGTGGGTTTATCCATGTGTTTTACGACGATAGAGGGAAAAAATTTAAGAAAAAAACGCCAATAATTAGTTTAATTGGTTGTAATGTGAAAAAAATGTGAACTTTTCAAAACATCATAGTTGAGCCTCTGTACACAGGTCTGAGCTATATACATGCAAAATATTATTATAATAGATGCATTTTTCACAAAAGGAGAACATTTTGAAAAAAAGGTTATTCTAAGTTAATTTTTTGCCAAAATATTGTATATCAATAATTTTTTTTCTCAAAATGTCCGTAAAACAATTTTATACATGTATTCTAATCTAATGGACACTAAATATCATGAAAATTATGCATTTATGTGCTTTTTTAAAATCACGTTTCCGAACGTAGTCGGATATCTTAAATTATGTTATATGATTATTATTAGAATTATTTTTAAATCATACTATATGAATATTATATATAATTGCTATTGAATTATATTATAAGATTATTATTATATACTACATAATATTATTCGTACTTTAACTTTTTTATATTATATTGTTATTCATTATTTATTACTTGATCTTGTTTATTCTCAATCTCTTTCTATATTCTTCTTTCGAAATATATTTCAATGTGTTTTAAAACAATTTCATAAAATTATCTTCCTGACGATTTGATACCGCTAGTCTTCCCTCTTGGATTTCATTCCAGCGACAACAAGCGCTGTGATTCCTTTATCGCGCAGCACTTGGTGTCATGCCCCGGGATTTCAAACTAGCACCATCCAACAATGGGAGATTTGGTGACTGTGGTGGCTGTAGAACAGGACCCGCTATCCGATCAAGCACCCTGAGTATGCCATATCCAGCCAATAATGTATAGACGCACAAAAATGCGCCAGAGTTCCACCATGAACTATCATGTATCATCATTTACCTTATTATTCTCGTCGTACAGGTACAATACTTTGGGAATTATTCAGACACTCACTGCGAGGAATCTGGTTGAGCAGAGTTTGGGCTGTATTTACGGGACACTCTGTATAACAAATCATTTTTGAGTCCATCAATAGCGTAATAAGTGACTTTCATTAACAAAAAATCGGGACAAGGAATTTTGTTTCTGTTTTTTCGTAGAACACAATCAGAGATGTAAGGTAAATTTATTTTTTTTATCTATATTTTAAAATATTATTTTTCTAAGAGTCTCTAAAACAGCTCCGTACGTCATTTTAATTCCTGGGTAGAAATTGCATTGTTTGTTCCATTTATTGACTGTTCATCTGCGTATTAATGTATTGCGTGTATTCAGGGTGTCTACAAATTAGTTGAGCAAAAAGAATGATTTACTGCATGTAGTTTATAGGAAAATTTAAAGTATACATATTGTTGTAAGATAGTGAAATAGTTCAAACTGCCGCTACCACAAATGTGTGTTGTGGTTACCTTTCGTCACTATGCAAATGTCCCATCGGCAAATCAGTTCTTGCCACAGATTTGTCAGCATACTAGGTGTAAAACAAAAAAGTACAAGACTGTTCCAAAGAATCATTGTAACAGAATCAGTTCTCCTTGACATTATCACTTTCAAAGTAGTTACCTTCATCATTCATACAGTTCTGCATTCGGTGCTGCCATTGTTTGTAACAGTTCTGGATTTAGGTTTTTGGAAGGCCCTTCACGAGATTCTCTGTTTTTACCTGTACCTCTTCCTTCTCAACTGAGGTAAAATGGATTCATTTTAACCAGGATTTAACTGCACTAAATAAAAAGTCATATGGGGCCAAATCATGTGAATGAGGAGGATACCCCAACACAGTAATGTTTTTGCTGGTCAGAAACTCCTTGACAGATACGGCTGCGTCAGCGGATGTTTTGTCATGGTGCAACAGCCATTCGTCCCTCTCCGATTGCGGCGGGGTTTTTTACTTAATTTTTCATGAAGTCTTCTTAGTATTTCACTGTAGTAGTTTTGATTAACAGTCTGACCACTGATGTGAGTAGGAACCAACTCACATCAATGTTAGGGTTCATTTAAGTTCAGGAAAAGATGCGGGGACTGGCGGATTGTGTGTACACTTGATCATTTATAAGATCCCATGGATTAGAATAAATGAGAAAAAGATTAGGTGATCATTATGGCCACTAAATAACACCCTCAAGTAAAATCCAAACTTGTAACTCAGCATTGAAGTAAGATGCAACGTCGTCGTGGTAGTGACAAGGCACGACATTCTGTTGAAAAATGTAAAATCCTGGCCTTTTTTTCTTTTATGATCGTCTAAAGAAAAACTGTAGTGTACGTCCAGGTACATAATTCCAGTAAATAATCTTTTCAGTGAAGAAAAATGGGTCGAAAACATTCGAGGAACTCGCTGCTTAAAACACGTTTACTTTGGGGCTATCATTTTCTTGTTCTAGGATGGAATGATGATTTTTCGTTCTTATATTATGACAATTAACGCTCTCTATAAATAAAATGATAAATTACTACTGGTCTGACTTTAAATGGTTTAATTTTATTTAATATTTTTTGAAGTTCTTAATGCATAAAACTGTCCTGTTATTTAAATTGAGTTGATTTTATCCTATGAAAAATATTGAAATTTATACTTTATACGAGTTGTAAATTTTAGAATGACATGTTTAAATTGTTTGTTAATTATTTTATAGTTTATAATTATCCGATAACACCAAAATTCATGATGAAGAACTTTATTATTGATAGTGGAATTGTTGAATACGTAGGCCTATTTATAAATTACTTGTATTGAGTTGGGAAAGGAGATAAGTGATCATTGGAGCATATTGCTAATTCATCGGGATGCTCTCGCAGTCAGTTCTGCAAAACTCTTGACCTGTATTATTGATCATCTAATTGAGATAGTAGTACATTAACTGTAATAATCCGTTACAATGACAGGCCATTTTGTATTTAATTTAAATTAGAAGATATTATATTGCAAAATAAATTAAAGACCTCAAAATAAATTAGAATAAATCAGAATATTTTTGTGTGTTTAGTTACAAGAGAGAAAATTCAAGTATTTTATTATTTAATTATTTAATATATAACTGAGTTAATTATTTATTTAATTTTATTTACATTTAATTATGTAATAGTTATTTAATTATTTGTTGAAATTTTGATTACTTATTTTATTAATTATTTGCTTATTTATTTTTAATTATTTATTCAATTTTTTACTTGTTTATTCAACTTTTACTTATTTATTTACTGTTTAGTTACTTATCACTTATTATTTGTTTCATCATTTAATTATTTACTTTATTATTGAATTATTTCATCATCCGCTTCATATTTAATGAACATTAATTAGATAAATAGAGTGTTATGTTTTCAATAAATAACTAGCAATTTTCATAAATGTTTTCTATACATGTTTTACAAAATATATTTGTCTTTCAAATGCTCTTAAAATAGATTAAGTTATTATTATTTAAAGTATTATAGTAAAAACTTTAAATTTAAGCTTAAAGTCCTATAAATAATTAATATGTTATCAGCTAACAAAAGGGGAATAGGTACTTTTTACGATATAAACCAGTTGTAGATGAAAAGTAACTAATTTGATAATTCAATTTTTTCAGCTTAATATCTCACACATGTATGAAAAAATTTCAGGTACACACACAAAATGTCCTTAAAATTAGTTTTTCCCTGTATCAATAGAAACATTTCAGTAACATTATTCCATAACTGGTTTGCCCGTACGTTGTACGGGCACTGATATTTTTTCTTTCTATCTTTCATTTTCAAATATTTTTAATTCTTTTTGTGAAATTTTAGTGACAGTATTTAAGAGAAGCAGTTCGACCATGGTACTGAAATACTTCTCATCCGGAATTTTCTTTGTAGTGAAAGCCGAAATCTTTCACTGAATGTAACTGGAACGTAAAACTGCTTTAAATGTTGCATTTTTTTTATTTTACTTTTAAAAAATAGAGGGTACTTTTCTGCATCCATAGATGCATTATTTATGAAAATACGATAAATAGAACGCTAGAATTGAAATTTAAAATTGTAAGCAAATATGATGTAAGTATATGATTCAGGTAAACCTTCTTCGAAATCCATTTTGTATAAAATATGTATTGTAAACAAACTAATTCTTCTACACAAAGAATGTAATTTTTCTGTATTATATGTTCAAATTTATTGAAAATTCTACATTTTTTCTGCAAAAATTACGGGAAATTTAAATCGTTCATTAAAAATTATTTTGGGGGTTTTTGAGATCTTAAATATGTTTAGTTTTACGTTAATAGTTCTCAGTGTCGTTCTTAAGTTATAAATCAAGTGTATTTAGTACAAAGAGGATCTTCGGGATTATTCTAAATTAATTGCTCAGCTTGTAAAACAGATATGTCGATTTTCTTAACTGCTTATTGTTAACATTTGAATACTCATGAATAACCCTATATGATTATAACTATTGGTTTTACTTTAAAATAAATATTCATATGTTTGAGTAAAAACAGAGATTGTTTTGTTATAATTTGTAAAAACAGATTTCCATTTAAATAAGACACCAATTAACTTTTTTAAATTCATGAGAGACATTTTCTTTGTGTATTTTATAACAATAAAAATATGTATAAGGAATTCTGTAATATGCTGTAATGATGTTCAAAGTGAAGTTAAAATACTAAAACTCTTACAGACATATTTTTTATATTTTAAACAGAAGGTGTGAATTGTTGACAATACGTGTCGATGAAGTAAAGAAATGGTAATTAAAAAGACTTCTAAATATATAATCTAGAATTTTAAACTTACAATTTAAAAACTGAGAAATGATGCAAAATATTCCAATTAGTTATGGTATTACTTTATATTACATTAAAAAATAGAAATCATAGATAAAAAATATCTTTATTTGCGATTTTCTCAAAATGCCTTTTTGCCACTCCGGTACACTTTTCTCAAAATCTACTTTACCTATATTGCTGATATTTTGCGTATTATAAGTTCCATAAAGTTTGAAAAATGTAAATGAATTCGTTTTCGAATAAACATTCGCAAATTTTAGATGTAGCACAATTACTGAGTAAAATTTTAAGAAAATTTGAATCATTAAATTTAAAAGTTTTTTAAATTTTTAAAAATTTATTTTGTAAAATTTCATTTCATTCACTTTATAGATTATGTTTTCAAAACCTCTGCAAAGATTTATAGCTATATATACAGTGGTTTTTATGCAAAGTGTACCTAAAGGTAAGAACATGTCTTGAAAATAAAAAAATAGCTGTTGATTGTTTATTGCTCATACAGATTTAATTGTAATTTAAAATATAAATTTTTTACATCAACAGATGCATAAATGTACAGGTAATTCAACTTAAAAATTTTACTTCCGTTGCTTTTAATTTAAGTAAGTGAGTACCATTTAAATTTGGTGTAAAAAAAGTTCATTTTTCCATCTCGCAGATGACCTAGTTACCTGAAGGCAGAAATTTAGATTCTTTAAAATATTCGATAAAGAACAGGGATGCACAAGGCAATGTGGAATTTTTTGCTTAAAAAGAAATGAAAAATAATCCTAAACAGCCCATATTGTTTCTGCCCCCTTCCCATTGCAATGCAAGACTTAGCAGTACAATGTGTACACACTTCTATGACTGTGAGAGATAAAACTATGGCAGTTGGTGAGATTGAATTCAGCGTTTTAAGAACATTTCAAAATTCAGGATCATCGTCTCCAAAAAAGAAAATAAAAATGTAGGAGCAAGCGGAAAAGCACTCCAAGAATTGATAAAAATTTAATAAGAAGTAGCAAAATAAATTTAAAAAAGAAGCATAGACCTTTGAAGGGATTTATAGAGTAATGGTGTTGAAATGAGTACTTAAACTGCAAGTAAAAGGCTTCTGGGAGGTGGCCTTAAGGCAACAAGACCGAGGAAGAAAAACTATTTCTAACTCAGAAAACGATACAAACTGCTTAGTATGGGCCAAAAAAATACCGGCCATGGACTGTTAACGACTGGAAGAAGATGAATTTGGGTGATGAAACATTAATTTGTGCAGGGATACAAATCAAGTGTAGTTAGATGAAGTGAAGTTGGAACTTTGTTACCAGATCATATCCAACAGATTGTAAAAAACCCTTTTGGGTTTTTTTCACAACTAATGGTCCTGAAAGCTTAGTTACTCTTAAATACATAAATAATTCTGTCAAATATATCGAAATATTACATAGTAAAATTGTTACATCCATGGAAACATTTGATGGAACATTTCAACATGATTAGGCCCCTTATCACAATTCGAAATTAGCCCATGCTTTTATGTGAAAAATAAAATAAAAGTGCTAGATTGGCCAGGAAATTCCTGAGACTGAAATCCTATTCGAAACTTATGTCATATTCTTAGGAATCGTTTTGATAAAATGAATTTCACGACAACAAAGCAAATGATAAAAAGGGTTGTACTAGTATGTTTTCAAGATGATGAAACCAAGAGCATGTGTGCTATATATTTTATTGAAGTCAATACCAAGACGGGTTGAAACACAGAATCCTCAACCACTTGAAAAACAAGTACGAACTTAATTATTTTTTATAATAATAGGAAAAATTCTTGTTGGATATCTGAAACATTTTTCACAGAATGCAAAGTGTACTTATAAAAGCAAACATTAAGGGATTTTTGTGTTTCACAATTATAATAAAAATAGAGAGAAAACGTTAAAATTGAAAATTAAAATAAAATTCTTCCAATATCGCATTCTTTTAAGTATTATGCTTAGTTGTATGCAATAAATTATGTGAATTTTTCAAACATTTTGGGTAACAAAATTGAAGACTTAAGAGGTTAAAGGAGATTGATTGATGTATTTTTAACGTTGTACTCTAGATTAACGCTAGTGTCATGGTGACAGGCCCCATAATTAAACTTCGTAATGTCATTATCTTACGTTTATTACCAGTGATGAGAAAACTCATAAACCGGAATTAAGAAAACAACTCCGATTCAAGCTCGTTGACAAACACACACACACATTAGTAGATTGAATTACGTTGGTTGAACATTATGTGAGTACTGGTAAAGCTTCTTTCCTAAATTCATTAACTCTATCTAGAGAATAATGTTGATTTTAGACGAAAATATTCTTTTACTCGTACTCATGGATTAGCAGTTCAATTGTAAACAACCATTTCATTATCTGAATGCCGTTCATATAAACATATTTTTAAGTATCGCATTTCGTCTTCAGAATTAAAATATTTTCCTGCATTGAATTAATTGCTACAATTTCGAGTATTTTGATAACCAAGTTGTTAATTAATATATTACACTGATTAATGTATGATAAAATAAATATTTTCCTGGTTTGAAATTAACAGCATTAAATTTCTAGTTACTTAACATAACAATACTTAAAATAAATAATCAATATTGCGATTTTGTGAAATATATTCAAATGAAGTATTTGATAAATGTTGTGGAGTTTTGTAATAAATATATGCATGTAGCGTTTTTTAATATGTATTAGCTATATTATCAAAATTCACCTATTGTTCTCATATGATGTACTATTTCCAATTTTGCTTAATTTTAAGTTTTATTCTGCTTATGTAAAATATCACCAGTCTTGATATCTTCTTAAATATTTAGCCTTCAAATCCTAAAAAAAGGTAAATTTTTTGTTTCATGATTATTGAAAAATAGAAACCTTTTTAGCTCTGTAAAATAAATTCTAATAATAATACAACCTCTGACCGTAAAGTTCAATGAATAAATTCAGAACGACCAATCTGACAACACTGGCGAAATAAAACGCTGCAAATACGTAACGGCCGGGGTTGTCCATTTGTCTCCACCGTCGTTCAGTTCAGCGTCGTTTGTGCTCCGTTATTGTTTTTTTTCAAAATGCTTGTTTAGTGCATTGTGTGTGTGTGGTTCTTAACTGAGAACAGGAAAATGAACGGAAAAAATCAATTTAAAGTTTTGCTTTAAACTTGGCAAGACACCAAAAGAAACGTATGCGATGTTGTTAGTGTTTATGAAGGTAAAACACTGTCGATGAAATGTGTGTACAATTGACTTGCCAGTTTTCAATATGTCCTGAACAGTGTTTCTGAAAACCCCCGAAGTGGAAGACCGGTGACCTCCGTCAGTGACGAAAACCTTAAGAAAGTAAAAGTCACATTTTTAATAGTCAATGTATTATCTACAAAGAATTTCTGAGGAAATGGCGATGACTGTTGCAAGATACATTTAAACGTTGACCCGTTTCGTGAAACGTCTACGCAGGATACGACCTCAGTACGCACAAAAAATTTCATGTCATGACAATGTTTGCCCTTACGCAGCCAATATCAAACTGTTCCTAGCAAAAAAAGGGGGAGGACAAATTGAACATCCTCCATACTCGCCAGATCTCAGTCCTTCGGCCTTCTTCCTATTCCCACGACTCATACTCGCTTTGGAAGGAAAGAGACTTGACGATTTTCCAGACATCCAAAGAAATGTGACGAGGCTTTTGAACTCCACCCAAAAAGAAGACTTCTTGCAAAGTTTCCAGGACATGTGTAGCAGATCTCAGCGGTGCATAGTTATGGGATGTGACTGTTTCGAAGAACAGTACGGTAATTTTCATTAATATATCATTTGCGTTAATGTTACAGGACTATTTAATGAACTCTATTGTCAGACGTGGTATTATGCAACTGCAAATCCTTACTAGTATTATAAACGCGAACGTCTGTATGGATGTTTGTTCCTCTTTCACGCAAAAACAACTGAATGGATTTTATGGAAACTTTACACTAATATAGCTTATACATCAGAACAACACATAGGCTTTAATTCATAAAGATATTGTGTGAAGTGTCCAAAGTATAACGATAATTTTCCAGAAAGTAGGGAAAAAATCTGCCAATTGCAGAAAAGCCCGTGACAGCATAAATCTATCTTTTTTGTGTGAAACAAAACTTTCCCTGTTTGTTTGTCTACGCCATGTCTAACTGCGCTCTCGTTTTTAACTAATTCCTTTGATCAGTGTAATCACTATTTTATTATACCATAATAAAACTGTGTTTCGAAGGGAGAGGTGGTGGCAAGATTTTAACATAAAATTAATGCAACAGAAAGTAATATTAATGTATTACACTTCTAGATATAAATTATTTACGCTATTTTAAGCGTCATTACACAACATTTGTGGTAATATGTTACTTTTACTGAGCAGAAATCAGCTTAGGAAAGTGTTTTCAAAAATCGACTGACAAGAGAATTACGGGGAGGTATAATTAAACAAAAATCCCTTTTATCAGCTATTAGATCTACAGACTTAAAATTTAACAAATATGTTTTTTTTTATGTTTAGCTAAGATATGCAAAACGCTTTTTTTTTTGTTTAATTTGCAATTCACGTAAAATTAACTCATTCAAAATTTCTTTATCCTTCAATCTGTACTGTTTAATTTTTCAATTTACCAGCTAGGGGGATACGGGTATACCAGCAACGGATATACCAGCTAGTGGGATATAAAACTAGTCCTCAATTAATTGAAAAGTTAAATACTAAGGCAAGCAGATCCATTGCGTTAAAACAGCCAATGTCTTGAAACTGAGTTTTCTAATTGACAGTTAACCTTTTAAGCAACTTATGTATCTTTATAAATCAAAAACATGTATTTATTAATAATTACTTCAAAGTGCTTATCTGGATATTGATAGTTTTTTGTTTACTTAAGTTTATTTCTTAAAAATAAGGAGCATGTGCCTAAAAAGAGTAAACTATGCCTAGCAAACATCCAATATAATCATTTAATAAAATGAATAAATATTCCCTGTTTTTGTTTTAAGATTTTCTAAGTTGACGATACATATACATGATGCTTAATGTACTATATGTAATATTTTTCCTACTTAAAGCAGTCAGTATCTTGAGGAAATAAATTTTTACACAAAGCTTTAATTAAACCTAAACACTAATCTTGATACGTAATTTAGCAAGCAATTTGCATGATGACAATGAGCTCATTTGGAGTTCATGCATTATATATATAGTATACATATAAGAAGATAGGTATCCACAAGAGAAACAAGTAAAAGTTTGATCAAATAATAAACAATTATGAATATGTAAGCATTTCTTTTAAACAATTGGACCTTAAAACGATGCATTTTTAATTTGTTTTATTTTTCTTGGAATGTTTTGGAGTGAAAGGATTTTGTGATATATAATACATTTAAATATCATTTCTCTAAAAATTTCTTATAATTTTTAACTCATATATATTATTTTATATAAAATGTTTGTATGATATTAAATGTATAGTGGAATTAAACATATTTAATACTTAATGAAAATTTGATTAAAAAAGCATTCGTTTAAAATTTATATTTAAACTACAGAAAAAGTTTTAATTTATATATGATGGCAAAAATGCATCTGATAATACACCAAATGGATTACACTGAATGCACTGAATATCATTTCCCAATGACAATAAACATCAGTATTTCAATGGGCGCATTAACGACTCAGTTTAGATAATTACATTTAAGTAATAATCGAATTTTAATTACCAAAAACGAAAAACATTCCTTAATGTTTGAAATCTTCCAATAAAAACCTCTTTGTTATGCCAATTGAAGAAAAGAAAGAAAATAAAAGAGAATTGTAGAATTCCAAAACCCTCCTAATCGAGTAAAAGAAACTATTTCTCGAAACAATAACGTGAAATTCACGCACTGGAGAAATATCATAACAACGTTCATCGACAAAAATGTTTGGGGCGAAAGAATTCTGAACAAATGTCGAAAACCGTTTCCGCTCGCAGCCTGAATAAGAATTCTCTCGACAACGGAATTTCAGATTCCAGAGGCAAACCAGACTAATGCGTATGCTTTGTTCGAGTGATGATTGGTGTTTTGCCGGACGCAGTCCCATTTGCAGACATCTCTTTGGTGACCTTCGCAACTGGAAAAAAGGCGAAGTGTATAAGCCAGGAAAGAGGAATGAGGGTTATTTTTCCTGTGCATCTAGTTCATCGATTTAAATGCGCAATAATGGAGTAAAGCTATGTTTTTGCACTCAAGAAATCTTATTTAGAAGATATTATTCCTATTAAAGATTCATTTGCCCTTAAAGGCCTTTCAAAAGGAGCTGGATGAAATTTAGAGTACATTCTCCTCGTTCTGTATTAAAGTTTACTGACCTTTTTCATTTTAGGATTGATGGAGCCAGAAATTTAAATGTATTTATTGTTGATTGTTTTTTGAGTTTTATAAGTTTATGTATATTCTTACTATGCTACCGTATATTCAGTTATTTGATGTAATATTAGGTATTTTCTGAAATAACTTACCAAATCGGTATTAAATTTTAAATTTCACACTTTACTAAATTGTTCTAGGGAATAACTATGTAATCTCTAATTTACCTAATGAAAAATCGTTAAAAAGAGAAAAAAAAATACCAGATATTAAAACAAGTTAGCGTTTTATAAATTAACTGGTGACAAAAACTAGTAGTAGTCTTGCGAAAAATACTTTTCATATTATACATTAGTTAACAGATAAATATTAAAGCAGTCAGATCATATAATAAAATATCACTGTGAAATTTGTTAAACATTAAAGAAAAATAACATTATAAGACACAGGGAAAATAGATATAACAATAAATTTTATAATATTTAAATTTTTAAAATTTATTCTTAGATAAATTGTTTAATTATTTAGTAGTGCTTACAAAAAAAATTTTCGTTTTCTAGAAGGCTTTCGAAAAATTTTAACAAAAACACAAGTTTTTAATATTTTAACATACAGGCAATGCTGTATTAAATCTATTAGAGTCATCGGAAATTTTTAATTTCAGATTTTTTTTTAATTAAAGACATCAAAATGATACTCATTTTCTGAACAATTAAATTTTCAGAGACCAATAGGATCGCTGTTGGCGTCTACGCACAGTGAAAACACTAACATTCGTCAAAGATGTCAGGGATATAAATACTTATCGAAAGAACATTAAAGTGACCAGTTTTTTTGCAGTAAAAAGGAGGACGAAAAATGTAAGAAAAAGTTACACTGTAAATATATGAAACACTTTATTAATTCAAACAAAAATACGCTAATTACGCTTACATTCCTTTTAATTATTTACTTAAACAAATATTTTCTCTTTGAGTGACTTTTTTCTCATTTGTCCCAAAATTATTACCAACTGAAAAAACTCTTTCAACTGCTGTATTAGTTCCAGGTCAGCATAGCATAAATACAACTAGAAAAATAAGTTTTCAAACAGAATGTGTTCATTTTTGACACGGATAAGCATTTTCACCCCTCTTTTAACAATTTTATCATGTTGATTCTACATGATGTACACATTAAGGGCCGACCGGGGCAGGGCGACTATGTTACCAGTTTTTGTTGTTTATTAATTTATTTTAAGGATAATATATATATATATATATATATATATATATATATATATATATATATATATATTACGTGAAGTGTTAGAGTAGTCATTTGTGTAGTATTAAATATATTACCATTTAATTTTTCAAATAAAAGGATATAATTTTATTTTTTCATATTCTTAACAAATCTTCATCCTGCCCCAGTTCTGGGGCAAGATGACTTTGGCCTTGGGACAAGATGAGAACACTGAATACGGCTTAACATATTTTATCTTTAGAATATGTTAACTGATTTAGCAAACGATAACTGTGTTTTTACATCTTACAAAGTATCGAACCAAGAGAAATTCATTGTAGCATCATGTTGAAGTGTTTAGTTGTGCAGCTAACAATAATCACAAAAAAATGCCATTTCCATAACTGGAACATTTCTCATGCCACCACTCTTGGCATTTACAGCACTGGATCCATTCTTCTGTTGGACGGTCACAGTATTCCTCTTTACAAGCAGGACAACTTATAGCGCCATCCTTTGAAGTTGATGCAACTGGATTTTATAGACTTAGGTCTACAGAAGCTTAGTTTCATTTTTTGTACTCCCATTTTAGCTTAAGGAGCTTCTCTTCTCCGTTTTCTTAAGTTTTCTGTTTTCCTTTCTGCTTTTCCCTTTGTTCTAAAATTTTTTGATGGGTTTGCTTGTAAGAATGCTTGAGTTCACTGTTTTCCTCTTTCTTTTTTTTCCAATATTGTGTTGCTTTAGGCAGTGGTTTGAAATCAAAAAGACTAACATGCTTCTTTGGTGCATCGGAATCAGCATTTGCCCTCTAAGTTCTGGTTCTTTTGGAGAGTTTATATTTTGGTTTTCTACTACCACGGTCTGAAGGTTACCACTATTATTCTGTATTTTAAAAAACAACCATCATTGCGGATGTGTAGTCTGCAACTTCGAAAAGAGTTGCCAAAGCAAACCCCAATCACACGGTGCCGGTCGTGAAGGAGTCGACTTGTTAGAATAGAAGATATTGAGGTATTTCATTTTTTGACCCTGACCCTGATAAGGTTTTTCTTTCAGAGGGCTCGGGGTCCTTAGTGGATGGAAAAAATGTCTTCAACTGGTCGTCGCCTTTCAAACGACATATTTCCCGATCCAATGCACCTCTTAACCCCAGAGGAGATAGAAGCGCAAGGTCGAGCGGACAAGCACACAGGCAGAAAAGCGTTTACAGGATTTAATAAAATGGGCAATGTAGTTAATTACAATGTAAAAAATTACGAAACACAAGGCGCGATGACGGGCTCGTCATCTTGCCCCTTGTGTCGCATTTTCATTTTGCCCTAGACTGTCAGTTTAAAAATATTTGGTTTCATTGCCATTAAGGAAGGCGATTAATTGACATGTATTCATGGTAATAGGTAGTATTTAATTTAAGTTACTCATAAATATTAAAACAAACGATATACACTCAGGAACATTGAAAATAGCGACCCAAGAAGGAAGCTAAGTACAATCGCGAAACTTTGCAAATAAGTACATCGTAATATGATATGCAAATGATCCAAGTTTTGTGCCAATACGCATGCTCATACACGCCGAGGTGGCGCTACAATCAGGAAGATTGTGCTATATAAGCCAGCACAAATTCGAAGATTCATAAACGTGACAATTACCCGCCGATTGTAGGAAGACTTTGGTAAGCGAAACATGCCAGGTAAACGTGCTAGAAGACATTTCTCACAGTTACGTGAGTTTGAGAGAGGCCTGATCATCGGGAGGAAAACTGCAGGCTGGTTGACGCGCCGTGTTGCTGGCCAGGTGGATCGTTCGGAGTGTGTAGTTAGAAATTGTTGGGAGCATTGGACACGAGAAGGTACCCAAGTGCGGAAAACCGGGTCTGGAGCGACCAGGAAGACCCCGAGGAGAGAGGATCGAAGGATCGTGCGGCAAGCACTTGTGGTCCCCACAGTAACTCGTTCAACGATACGAGAAGACGTAGGCGTAGCAATTGTTCCACAAACAATTTTCAGACATTAACATCGGCAACTGCGTCTACGGTGGTGCCAAGCCAGATCAATGTGGAATGTCACAGAATGGCAAAAGTTTGTATTTAGTGATGAATCCCGGTTTGTTTTGGGGACAGATGATAATCGTGTACGGGTGTGGAGGCGCCCTGGTGAGCGGTACATTTCCCCCACACTTCTCTACGTCACACTGCCTGCACAGCTGGTGTAATGGTCTGGGGGGCCATAGTCTATGATAGCCGGTCCACTTTAATTGTGATGCGTGGAACCTTAACGGGCCAACGTTACGTTCATGATATTCTTCGACTCCATGTAGGAACTTTTCTAAAAATCTCCCAGGGGCAATTTTCCAGCAAGATAATGCTCGTCCGCATACAGCAAGAGTTGCTCAAGACTTCCTACGTCATTTTCAGACTTTTCCATGGCCGGCACGCTCCCCCGATTTGTCCCCTGTTGAGCACGTGTGGGATACGCTAAAATGGCAGATGCCATCGTGTCACTCTGTACATGATTTAGAGTTGGATGTTCAAGATTTGTGGGCCCATCTGTCTCAGGACAACATAAGGTGTCTAATCAACTCAATGCCGGGCCGTGTGGCGGCATGTATTGCAGCTGGAGGTGGTCCAACGCGCTATTGAAGTTGCCCAATATTTGTGTCATTGCACACCCTGTATTCGTTTAATTGTCTTGTTTTGAGATCAAGTGAATCTCTCATCTGCGTCATTATGTGTATTAAATTTCATTTCAATCCGATGCTTTCTTCTTGGGTCGCTATTTTCAATGTTCCTGAGTGTATCTTGCCTGTATCTGTAGCACAGCTTACTTACACATACCTAAAAGTTATATCGTGGCAGCGGTAAATAATCAAAGCTTCACAACTAGTACAAAAACGGCGATTTCAGCTTCTCAATAGTATTGTTTAACGAACGGCCAGTAGGAGAGCCAGTAATGTTTGGTTGATCCTTCCACTTAGTGGAAAACGGAAAAATTAAGACAGTCGTTATCTTGCCGAGCTCTTTTCCTCCTCTCCTCATCTTGCCCCGTTCTCCCCTATACATATGCATACATTCACTCTTCTAATTTCTTCAAACAGATAACTGCCATTGATTTTATTACCCGGCATTTATTTCCATAAAAACGCGCAGCACACTTTACTAAATCTGTCCAATTTACTTTTGATTAGGTCAAAAAACACCATTGAAAACTCATATTTTCTGTAAAATTTGTTTCAGAACATTCGTCGACATATTTGAAACGGGTTTGGTTAATCTCTGAAAACAGGGATTAACATATCAGTTTTAAAATATTGAAAAGGAGAACAAGTAGAAGGACATTTTTCGAGGAAGGGCATAACCTATAAAAGGAGGACTGTCCTTGCTAAAGGAGGACGGTTGGTTACCTTAAAGAACATTTATCTTGATAAACAGAAGCATGTGTCAAAAGGGTCCAAGTGTCACATAGTAATTGAAGACCTCTGACTGTCGTAACCCGAATGTTGCAGGTGTAATAGAGGGTCATGGAAGAAGCAAACATTGTTATAAAAATATTTCTTTTATTTTAATACTGAGCAATTTATAATTAATTCAATAACCTTCGAATCAATCCTAATCTATACTTATAAGAGTATACTCATTTCTAGATCTCCTGTCATCTCTGTATTTAACTGTTGTAGTCGTCTTCCAATCCACTTTAGTATTTCTACTCTCCGAATGAACGTTATAGCTTTAATACTAACTTCAGAACTAATGACTCTCCATTCATGATCCATGAATTACGATTAACTTCAACACACCCCTTGCCAGGGTTTAAATAGCATTTGTATTAGCATAAAATCAAATCATCTATGCGGAAAGTGGTTTTAAACGAAAACCGCAGTTAAACAATAATTTTCACAAGATGATTAGTTGAAGAACCGTGGATAGAACCCGTCACATGACTAAGAAGCTATCGAAGAATAACTGGTCATTTTCTTACAAATGAATTAAAACACAGAGGTACCTTAAATCAAAAGCACTGCTGCAGTGGCAAACTCATAACGTCCCGCAGACAAGTCATTATAATCGACGAGAAACATTTTTGACGCTTACGAATATTTTGACCGCCAGAATGACCGTATGTATGAAATACCTGACCTATCAACCTGAGAGAAGAAAAATATGGGCAGAGAGCTCATCGTCTGGCTTTTGTTATGTCCTGGTGGGGTGTTAGCTCTGACGACATTTCAGAGATTCCTTTTTGCCAGAAAATAGTGAAAAGTGGGGCGAAAATTAATCAAAACACTATTATATATATAACAAATAGTAAAGCCCCTGAAAGTACGCCTGTTCAATAAACTTCTAGACTTTTCAACTGGACTCTGATTCTGCTTATAGAGTGGTGGTTGAAAGATAATGTGCTGGGGACTACATAGAATACAAAGATTAGTCTCTTAGCTGTCCAGATTTAAATCAATTTGGTTCTAAATTTCTATCAGAATTGGAGGCAAGGTTTCCAAAAGCGGTATCTTAATTTGAACGATCTTAAAAGTTCTTCATTGAAAGCAGCGTCTAAAATTCCTATGGAGGTACTACGTAGCTTGACAGATGATTGGCCCAAAAGATTATAAACCTTTGGGAAGACAAGAGGTGATCATTTTGGATGAAAGGTGCTATATGATTATATTAAAGGCGAATCTTTAAGATTTCATTTTAAATTTGATTAAAAAGATTCTTGTTTTAACTCCTTTATACTACAGTAACATCCGGTGTATAAGACGCACCTATACTTTCAAGCCGCAATTTTTAATTTGTAGATATATTCACCATATAATGCGCACCTCTTTTTTACGAAGACACTCGAAATGTACGTGTGCAATGTTCTTACACGCGTGCACGCGCTTGGAAGTCATTTTTTCAAAGTATTATATATTCCAAGCTTTAGATAACATTAGTTTTTCTTAGAACGACAACCCTTGAAGCGTATAAAGAATGTCACTGATATTTTATATTTCGATATACCGTAAAATTCGGCGTATAACGCGCACTTTTATCACAAAAAGTAAGTAAGATCGAAATTTAGGGGTGCGTGTTATACGCCGAGTATAAAAAAGAGAGCTTTTTAAAAAATTTAGACTTATATGTCGAAATACTGTTTATTTAAAAGAAATAACATACATTATGAATTTTCATTGTTGGATAACATGAAAAGGCATCTTTTTTGACCATTTTAAGGCGAATAAACGTATACTGTTTCTTGTTACAATTAATCCATTCAGGTGATATTTTAGGACTCTGTTCGCAACACTTTTCTTCTAGAATAGGCCATTTCGTTTTTCCTTTACGTGAAGCACATTTCTTCTTTGGTATGTTAATTATTGTAATTTCATTTTTCCCCACTCCCTTATAGAGCTTTCGCCAATATCAAACACCCTTGCTGCAGCACGATTTCCATTTTCTTTTGCAAATTGAATCACTTAGATCTTGAAAACGGCACTGTGTTTTGCTTCGTTTACCAGGACCCATCTTTACTGCACGCTGTTTGAAGCGTATTCAATATTATTCATAGCATTGAATGTACTGCAGACAGCGAGCGTAATAAGTCTGAGGCTTGTTCTAATTTATTTTAAAATGAATCGTCCGCCTCGTACATCACACGAAAGGGGAAATAATGACTAATGACCAATAAATAATGACTTCAAAACATAAGAAAATTGCACACGTACATTTCAGATTTTTTCGTAAGAAAGGGGATGCACGTTATACGGTGAATATACCTAAAAATTAAAAAAATACAGCTTGAATTTATAGGTGCACGTTATACGCCGGATTTTACCGTAGGTAGAAGTATAATTTTTTTTTCTGTGTGCTCATCATTTTTTCATATTTAAAGCTCTCTTTTTTATACCCGGCGTATAAGGCGCACCAGTAAATTTCGATCTTATTTTTTGTATTAAAAGTGTGTGTTATACGCCAGAATTTACGGTAAGTATTATAGATGTACCAAGATAATACATATATAATTATATATATAAGAAGAACATTTTTAATTCCCAATTATCTTTTAAATTTCGTGAACATCTTAATTTTTCAATTTATTCTTCGAAAAATCCAATAAAATTTTAAATACAATATTCGGGCAAATTTGAAAAACATCATATTTTTCAATACAATGTGTCGGATACAGTTAAAAAAGTCTACCTTGAAAAAAAGAGACGATCGAATGATAAAGTGATTCTATTCCATTTTCTTCAAAAATAGACAAAAATGCCCTGTGTCTCTCAGGAGAATTTGCATCATCCAGGGGCCTAATAACGTTCTGATCGGCTTTTTGAAGAATTTATCATCTATTTCGCGGAAAGATAGATGACTAAATTCCCACAGATCAACAAGTCCCTTGAGAATTTTGAAGAAATCGAAATTTTCCACAATCATAAATCATAAAATATAAATCTATTCCTCATTTGAATTTCTATCTGAATTTTGACAATTGAAAGTATTTTCTATTGTGAACCGTTCAAATATATTTCGGGATATATTTCATCTCTAAATGATTAAAGTAAAGTTAATGCTTTGAAAAAGAAATGTCGTTGGTACTGATTATATTTGAATAATTTGATTTCAGTGTTTGGTTTTGATAGAAGTAAACTGTTTCAGAGTGATACAATGTACTTTAAAAATTGCAAGAATTCTGATATTGTAAGAAAAGTTTTGGTTTGGTCTTAAGAAAAAATGATACAAATTTTCTAACTACATTGACAAAAACAAGCTATTCTGCTTATTCAAAATGTATAAGTTTTTATTTTGTGTCAGTAGAAAAATTTGTTTTTGTTTTAGGTAACTTATATATCCGAGAAAAATACGTCATTTTATTTTTCTACGTGCAATTGAAATATAATACCTTCAACAGTTTTGTTTCAAGTTGAATTCTATAGAATATGAAACATTTGCATTTTAAGCACCCTAACTTAGATGAAACACAATTATTACCCTTTTGTGTTTAAATTAAGCGTTGTTATGTTTACGGAAATAAAAATGTTTAAAAAAAATATTAGATATTTTATGACTGTGAAGTTCTGATTTCAATTACATTTTTCATTACCGATTAATTCCAGCAATTTTTTGGAATGAAAGGGAATCTAAAAAGTATTAAAATAAGAGTCGAAAAAAATACAAACAGGTGATTTTTCCAAGTTATATTTTGTTGATACTGATACTTTAAATATGTATTCCAAATACTCTGAAAAGTATTGGCACAATTCCTTTATCTGGGATGAATTCTTTCGATTTTTTTATGTAGAAGCTTGGTAAACAGAGAGAAAAAGTGTAGGTAATAATAATTTATGCATTGAGATAAATATATTAATCTATTTTAAGATTGTATACTCACATGATCGTGGTAATCATGTTAGAGAATTAAATATTCAATTGTTTTTAACATATAAATATGTTAAGGATATTCAATATAAGATAAACCATGCCCAGGCAAAAGCAAATAAGGAATATTTTTTACTGCATAATTTCTAGTATTCATGCCATATTTTTCATATTCTACATCTGAAAAATAAATAGGAAAATTGAAGAATACATCATTTTCTTATTGCACTATATATGTAGGTATTTAACATTATTTAATCCGTATAACGTGTGTATTAAGAGTGAGAGTTCTATGAACTCTAATAATCTATCATATTAAAATCCTGTAAACAAACTACAAGCTCGCACTCTTTTTGACATGTTTTTATACGTTTCACTTGTATGTAACGGAATTTTTGAACTCGAATTTACCCACTTTTACAGGATCAGATTAGTTCGAAATTTTGCCCACTTGTCAAGGACCGATGACAATACAATAATTTTATAATTTGGTTCCAATGTCCTGATCAGGATAAACAGAAATAATTATTAAAAGTTTTGGCTACTAAAAAATTAAGAGTAACCCCAAAAGCGAAAATGTTTTTTTCATCAGCAATTTCTTATTATAGTATAAACAACTGTCCAGTCTTTCTGAAAATGGAGGGGGAAAAAAACTTGTGCACGTAAAAAAAAATAATTTGTTCTAACTCAGGGATGAGCAAACTTCTTCGGTCGTGGGCCGAATATTGAAAAATAAATAAAAGTGTATGGATAAATGATAGTTTAAAAAACTGAAAATACATTCGCTTTTACCGCAGATAGAACCAAAAAATAAAAATATATTACAGTTTATAAAAAAACCACACTTTTATGGTTAGTCGATCGAAAAAGTAAAAAAAAAAAAAAAAAATTCCTAATATAAGAATAAAATGATTTACGAGAAAACTGGGGGCCGTGGGTAGCCTAGTGGTTAGAGCATCGGACTCCAGACCGGAAGTCTGGGTTCGATGCTCGATGTCACCAAATACCCTCCGAGTGCACACGGAGTACGTGCTCGTTAAATCAGTGGGTCCGTAGTCTTGTGGGCTTATTCACTAGCGCAGGAACTGGAGAATATTTCCCTCCCCTTCAGTTCACTTGCAGAAATTGTGGAGGTGGAGATAGAGGTCGTGTCGCCATCTATCGTCCCTTCGGGGAAGTTTCTCTGAGCTTAAATCGCACTGTCACCTGTATGGTGCTCAAGGCCAACGACAGGCGTACCTCTTGCCCATGCCACGATGAATTTCGTGGGCCTCGTTCTGACTACGTCAGACAGGTGGCATTAGCCACAACAACAACGAGAAAACTAATGTCATTGTGGTGAAAGTGTGTGTGGGTGTGGGGGGTGCTTTGTACTAAATCTTTACACTAACTCAGCATTTCTGAAAATGACTAGTAATAAATTATAACAATTGATATAGAGTACCCCAAGCTTTTACCACACAATTACATTAATTTTCTTGTAAGTCATTTTATTCTTATACTAAGAATTCTTCTTTTTACTTTTTAGATCTACTAACCATAAAGGTGTGTTTTTTAGTTGTTTTTTTTAAACTGTAATTTATTTACTTAACCCTCTCTTCGCGCATCCCAAAATTCCACGGGTATACATTTCTTCCGACTATTAAGCTGAGCATCCCATGCCGTTCATGTTTATATTTTTAAGATGCTATAGAATTATTAAAAATATTAACGGCATTATTTTGCTATGCATTACTAACACTTTCAGATGCTAAATATAAAGAGTGTTTTTTCCAGATATAGAAGTTTAAGTTGGCATTACTTTCCAAGATGGTAACAGATTTAACAGCTGTCAAGTGATTTATTCTCAGTTTGGTTTGGCAATTCGTCATGAATAGACTCACGCCTGAACGACGCTTTCAAATTGTGCAAATTTATTTCGAAAATAATGGTTCTGTGTGGAATTTTCATAAACGAATTTTGTTTAGCGATGAAGCGCACTTCTGGTTGAATGGTTACGTCAACAAACAAAACTGCCGCAATTGGAGAGAAGCTAATCCACAAGTGTATGTCGAAACACCGGTACATCCAGAAAAACTGACTGTTTGGTGCGCTTTATGGGCTGGTGGAATCCTTCGTTAAAAACGATGAAGGCCACAACGTTACAGTCAATGGTGATCCGTATAGAGCCATGATTACTAACTTTTTCATTACTGAATTGAACAATCATGATGTCCAGGAGCTGTGGTTCCAACAAGACGGCGCAACATGTCACACAACTCGTGCCACAATCGATTTATTGAAAGACACGCTTGGTGACCGCCTCATTTCACGTTTTGGACCAGTGAATTGGCCTCCAAGATCTTGTGATTTAACACCGCTAGACTATTTTCTGTGGGGATATGTAAAGTCATTGGTCTATGTGGATAAGCCACAAACGCTTGACCATTTGGAAGGCAACATTCGCCGTGTTATTGCCGATATACGGCCACAAATGTTGGAAAAAGTCATCGAAAATTGGACGTCCAGATTGGACTACATCCGAGCCAGCCGTGGTAGTCCTATGCCAGAAATCATATTTAAAATGTAATGCCACAAGATTATTTTCGAATAAAAAAAAAAAATTCAAGCCAATCGAATAATACATCGTTGTTTTATTGCAATTTAAAGTTCTATACCTCTAAAAAACACCCTTTATTTATATATATATTAATATGGAAGTTGATCAATTTCTTTTTAATTTCTTAGAGACGTCATAAATACCTCTAACGTTTTCTGCATTATTGTATATGATATTCTTCCAAAAGATAAAATAATTGTTTTTAAAAACAGTTATATAAATCAATAAATAAGAGTACAACTGTCTGGACAGTTCCGATGTGGTATATTAGACCTTCGGTCCTGTATGAATTCCGTTCTATAACACATCACCAACCGACTAAAAAATAAGCATATCCTTATCGTGTTTACATCATTACGCAATTATAAAGGAGTAAACGTTCAATGTTCCCATTTCCAAAACTAATGCTGTTGCAAAAATAATAATTTATGAATATACATATATAAACCCACACAAAGAATCAGGAAATCCAGAAACTAAATTTAATAATACATTTAGGCAACGCAATATTTCGCAATGAATTAGATTTTATTACTTGGGTTCTATATGTCCTCAAAGTTTTAAGTAGAAATAATTATACATCATTTCCATTGCTTATATATTTTCTTTTGACCTGGAGTTTCCATTTGTTCCAATATTCTAAAGGGAAGAAATATGATAAATTAGAATTGTTCCGCTGCAAGCCACTTGTATTCGAAATAAACCATAGTTTATTGAAGATGCTCAGAGGATATTTTTCTGCATTTAAAGCTAAAAGATTCGTCCCATTACTTCTATTTCGGATCACTGAATGCCCAAATTTGACATCTATTTTATCTCAAAAGATATAGAATGATAATACTTTCTGAATTTCGATTGCTCTAGAACTGAAAGCGTATAATCTGCAATTGAAGGAATTGAATTCACCTGTGCAACAACCGATGCTGCGTGTTATTATTGCATTTTTATGACAGGCCAATACATCTGATAGAGAAATTTTGCAAGTAGAATGTTAGTTGATTTTAGACAACAAAACTGAATTATTATATTATGGTTTCGAGAAGTACATTTAAAAGTTAAATACTTTAAGAAAAATGTATATAAGAATCTTATTTGATCTCTCGGTAAATTTGCTTTATTTCAACTTTAAAATCTAAAGTTTATAAGATAAATTAAAATTTAAACATGTAGCTATTTATTATTTTAAATATTTTGATTAGAGTCAAATTAAGTACTATAAAAACGTACCTCGACTATTTTCTAGTTTTCCATTCTCTGGTGATTTTTGAAAAAAAAAAAATTTGTGTGTGTGTGTGTGGTTTCTTGGCTAAATTATGTGAGTTTAATATTTTTTATGTGATTTTGCAAAGATGAAGAATCTGAAGTCGACTGACAGCTGCTTTAGGCATGCGAAAAAATTGGTGTGTGTGCTTATGACCACACGATAGAAGTGATAACTTCATATTTTGTAATGTTATTTCAGGGATTAGTTAGGTGAATAAAAACAAGGGGTATTGTCATATAAAATTATTTATTCACATATTCCGTACTCATAAAGTTATATTTTTTGCGAAATATGCAATCATATTTGTGAATTAATTGCATTCTAAGAAGGAAACAATCGGTTTATGGTAGTTGAAATAGATTATAAATACATTAGATTCCAAACTATTTAAATATCTAAAAATAAACCCTATATCAATAATACTCTGTTGTAACTCTTTACTAATCTTTAAAATCCCCGTAGATTTTTTTTAAAATCATGTTTCTAACTTTTGTTTTTTAGGTCTTATTGTTTCTGTTTTCAGTAAAATGTGAGCCGTAATATAAATTTTGGTTATTTTCTTTTCATTAATAATGTTATAATAAATATTTTATAATGATCACAGATTTCAAGTTAAATTATGATTCAATTATATTTAATGATTAATAATCCTAAGTAATACATGGCAGTATTAATATACATACATATTTTTTGCCCTTTTTCCATTTCTCTGTTATTTTAAATATATTTTATTCATTATTATATTTTTGGCAATATGAATTGTCATTATTTTACGATTAGATTCAGAAATTCTGTACGTTGGAAGCATGTTTAAACGATATGTAATAAAACAAATAAAATAAAATAATAAATGGACAGTCTTCATAAAATGGAGAAAGTTTAATGTTAATGCAGTGCTTCTCAAACTTTCAATATACGCGACCCACTATTCAATCATCTTTTTCATCACGCCCCCTCCATACAATAACAATGTATTGAATTCAGTAATACTATACTTTAACACTAAAACTACAATATTTCATTTTAACCTATTATGCCACCGACCTTTGTACTAAATCTTTACACTAACTCAGCATTTCTGAAAATGACTAGTAATAAATTATAACAATTGATATAGAGTACCCCAAGCTTTTACCACACAATTACATTAATTTTCTTGTAAGTCATTTTATTCTTATACTAAGAATTCTTCTTTTTACTATTTAGATCTACTATCCATAAAGGTGTGTTTTTTAGTTGTTTTTTAAACTGTAATTTATTTACTTAACCCTCTCGTCGCGCACCCCAAAAATTCCACGGGTATACATTTCTTCCGACTATTAAGCTGAGCATCCCATGCCGTTCCTGTTTATATTTTTAAGATGCTATAGAATTATTAAAAATATTAACGGCATTATTTTGCTATGGATTACTAACACTTTCAGATGCTATATATAAAGAGTGTTTTTTTTTCAGGTATAGAAGTTTAAGTTGGCATTACTTTCCAAGATGGCAACAGATTTAACAGCTGTCAAGTGATTTATTCTCAGTTTGGTTTGGCAATTCGTCATGAATAGACTCACGCCTGAACGACGCTTTCAAATTGTGCAAATTTATTTCGAAAATAATGGTTCTGTGTGGAATTTTCATAAACGAATTTTGTTTAGCGATGAAGCGCACTTCTTGTTGAATGGCTACGTCAACAAACAAAACTGTCGCAATTGAGTGAAGCTAATCCACAAGTGTATGTCGAAACACCGGTACATCCAGAAAACTGACTGTTTGGTGCGCTTTATGGGCTGGTGGAATCCTTCTTTAAAAACGATGAAGGCCACAACGTTACAGTCAATGGTGATCCGTATAGAGACATGATTACTAACTTTTTCATTCCTGAATTGAACAATCATGATGTCCAGGAGCTGTGGTTCCAACAAGACGGCGCAACATGTCACACAGCTCGTGCCACAATCGATTTATTGAAAGACACGTTTGATGACCGCCTCATTTCACGTTTTGTACCTGTGAAATGGCCTCCAAGATCTTGTGATTTAACACCGCTAGACTATTTTCTGTAGGGATATGTAAAGTCATTGGTCTATGTGGATAAGCCACAAACGCTTGACCATTTGGAAGACAACATTCGCCGTGTTATTGCCGATATACGGCCACAAATGTTGGAAAAAGTCATCGAAAATTGGACGTCCAGATTGGACTACATCCGAGCCAGCCGTGGTAGTCCTATGCCAGAAATCATATTTAAAATGTAATGCCACAAGATTATCTTTCGAATAAAAAAAATTCAAGCCAATCGAATAATACATCGTTGTTTTATTGCAATTTAAAGTTCTATACCTCTAAAAAACACCCTTTATTTATATATATATTAATATGGAAGTTGATCAATTTCTTTTTAATTTCTTAGAGACGTCATAAATACCTCTAACGTTTTCTGCATTATTGTATATGATATTCTTCCAAAAGATAAAATAATTGTTTTTAAAAACAGTTATATAAATCAATAAATAAGAGTACAACTGTCTGGACAGTTCCGATGTTATATATTAGATCTTCGGTCCTGTATGAATTCCGTTCTATAACACATCACCCACCGACTAAAAAATAAGCATATCCTTATCGTGTTTACATCATTACGCAATTATAAATGAGTAAACGTTCAATCTTCCCATTTCCAAAACTAATGCTGTTGCAAAAATAATAATTTATGAATATACATATATAAACCCACACAAAGAATCAGGAAATTCATAAACTAAATTTAATAATACGTTTAGGCAACGCAATATTTCGCAATGAATTAGATTTTATTACTTGGGTTCTATATGTCCTCAAAGTTTTAAGTAGAAATAATTATACATCATTTCCATTGCTTATATATTTTCTTTTGACCTGGAGTTTCCATTTGTTCCAATATTCTAAAGGGAAGAAATATGATAAATTAGAATTGTTCCTCTGCAAGCCACTTGTATTCGAAATAAACCATAGTTTATTGAAGATGCTCAGAGGATATTTTTCTGCATTTAAAGCTAAAAGATTCGTCCCATTACTTCTATTTCGGATCACTGAATGCCCAAATTTGACATCTATTTTATCTCAAAAGATATAGAATGATAATACTTTCTGAATTTCGATTGCTATAGAACTGAAAGCGTATAATCTGCAATTGAAGGAATTGAATTCATCTGTGCAGCAACCGATGCTGCGTGTTATTATTGCATTTTTATGACAGGCCAATACATCTGATAGAGAAATTTTGCAAGTAGAATGTTAGTTGATTTTAGACAACAAAACTGAATTATTATATTATGGTTTCGAGAAGTACATTTAAAAGTTAAATACTTTAAGAAAAATGTATATAAGAATCTTATTTGATCTCTCGGTAAATTTGCTTTATTTCAACTTTAAAATCTAAAGTTTATAAGATAAATTAAAATTTAAACATGTAGCTATTTATTATTTTAAATATTTTGATTAGAGTCAAATTAAGTACTATAAAAACGTACCTCGACTATTTTCTAGTTTTCCATTCTCTGGTGATTTTTGAAAAAAAAAAAAATTTGTGTGTGTGTGTGGTTTCTTGGCTAAATTATGTGAGTTTAATATTATTTATGTGATTTTGCAAAGATGAAGTATCTGAAGTCGACTGACAGCTGCTTTAGGCATGCGAAAAAATTGTTGTGTGTGCTTATGACCACACGATAGAAGTGATAACTTCATATTTTGTAATGTTATTTCAGGGATTAGTTAGGTGAATAAAAAACAAGGGGTATTGTCATATAAAATTATTTATTCACATATTCCGTACTCATAAAGTTATATTTTTTTGCGAAATATGCAATCATATTTGTGAATTAATTGCATTCTAAGAAGGAAACAATCGGTTTATGGTAATTGAAATAGATTATAAATACATTAGATTCCAAACTATTTAAATATCTAAAAATAAACCCTATATCAATAATACTCTGTTGTAACTCTTTACTAATCTTTAAAATCCCCGTAGATTTTTTTAAAATCATGTTTCTAACTTTTGTTTTTTAGGTCTTATTGTTTCTGTTTTCAGTAAAATGTGAGCCGTAATATAAATTTTGGTTATTTTCTTTTCATTAATAATGTTATAATAAATATTTTATAATGATCACAGATTTCAAGTTAAATTATGATTCAATTATATTTAATGATTAATAATCCTAAGTAATACATGGCAGTATTAATATACATAAATATTTTTTGCCCTTTTTCCATTTCTCTGTTATTTTAAATATATTTTATTCATTATTATATTTTTGGCAATATGAATTGTCATTATTTTACGATTAGATTCAGAAATTCTGTACGTTGGAAGCATGTTTAAACGATATGTAATAAAACAAATAAAATAAAATAATAAATGGACAGTCTTCATAAAATGGAGAAAGTTTAATGTTAATGCAGTGCTTCTCAAACTTTCAATATACGCGACCCACTATTCAATCATCTTTTTCATCACGCCCCCTCCATACAATAACAATGTATTGAATTCAGTAATACTATACTTTAACACTAAAACTACAATATTTCATTTTAACCTATTATGCCACCGACCTTTGTACTAAATCTTTACACTAACTCAGCATTTCTGAAAATGACTAGTAATAAATTATAACAATTGATATAGAGTACCCCAAGCTTTTACCACACAATGACATTAATTTTCTTGTAAGTCATTTTATTCTTATACTAAGAATTCTTTTTTACTTTTTAGATCTACTATCCATAAAGGTGTGTTTTTTAGTTGTTTTTTAAACTGTAATTTATTTACTTAACCCTCTCGTCGCGCATCCCAAAAATTCCACGGGTATACATTTCTTCCGACTATTAAGCTGAGCATCCCATGCCGTTCCTGTTTATATTTTTAAGATGCTATAGAATTATTAAAAATATTAACGGCATTATTTTGCTATGGATTACTAACACTTTCAGATGCTATATATAAAGAGTGTTTTTTTCCAGGTATAGAAGTTTAAGTTGGCATTACTTCCCAAGATGGCGACCGATTTCACAGCTGTCAAGTGATTTATTCTCAGTTTGGTTTGGCAATTCGTCATGAATAGACTCACGCCTGAACGACGCTTTCAAATTGTGCAAATTTATTTCGAAAATAATGGTTCTGTGCGGAATTTTCATAAACGAATTTTGTTTAGCGATGAAGCGCACTTTTGGTTGAATGGCTACGTCAACAAACAAAACTGTCGCAATTGGAGTGAAGCTAATCCACAAGTGTATGTCGAAACACCGGTACATCCAGAAAACTGACTGTTTGGTGCGCTTTATGGGCTGGTGGAATCCTTCTTTAAAAACGATGAAGGCCACAACGTTACAGTCAATGGTGATCCGTATAGAGACATGATTACTAACTTTTTCATTCCTGAATTGAACAATCATGATGTCCAGGAGCTGTGGTTCCAACAAGACGGCGCAACATGTCACACAGCTCGTGCCACAATCGATTTATTGAAAGACACGTTTGATGACCGCCTCATTTCACGTTTTGTACCTGTGAAATGGCCTCCAAGATCTTGTGATTTAACACCGCTAGACTATTTTCTGTAGGGATATGTAAAGTCATTGGTCTATGTGGATAAGCCACAAACGCTTGACCATTTGGAAGACAACATTCGCCGTGTTATTGCCGATATACGGCCACAAATGTTGGAAAAAGTCATCGAAAATTGGACGTCCAGATTGGACTACATCCGAGCCAGCCGTGGTAGTCCTATGCCATAAATCATATTTAAAATGTAATGCCACAAGATTATCTTTCGAATAAAAAAATTCAAGCCAATCGAATAATACATCGTTGTTTTATTGCAATTTAAAGTTCTATACCTCTAAAAACACCCTTTATTTATATATATATTAATATGGAAGTTGATCAATTTCTTTTTAATTTCTTAGAGACGTCATAAATACCTCTAACGTTTTCTGCATTATTGTATATGATATTCTTCCAAAAGATAAAATAATTGTTTTTAAAAACAGTTATATAAATCAATAAATAAGAGTACAACTGTCTGGACAGTTCCGATGTTATATATTAGATCTTCGGTCCTGTATGAATTCCGTTCTATAACACATCACCCACCGACTAAAAAATAAGCATATCCTTATCGTGTTTACATCATTACGCAATTATAAATGAGTAAACGTTCAATCTTCCCATTTCCAAAACTAATGCTGTTGCAAAATAATAATTTATGAATATACATATATAAACCCACACAAAGAATCAGGAAATTCATAAACTAAATTTAATAATACGTTTAGGCAACGCAATATTTCGCAATGAATTAGATTTTATTACTTGGGTTCTATATGTCCTCAAAGTTTTAAGTACAAATAATTATACATCATTTCCATTGCTTATATATTTTCTTTTGACCTGGAGTTTCCATTTGTTCCAATATTCTAAAGGGAAGAAATATGATAAATTAGAATTGTTCCTCTGCAAGCCACTTGTATTCGAAATAAACCATAGTTTATTGAAGATGCTCAGAGGATATTTTTCTGCATTTAAAGCTAAAAGATTCGTCCCATTACTTCTATTTCGGATCACTGAATGCCCAAATTTGACATCTATTTTATCTCAAAAGATATAGAATGATAATACTTTCTGAATTTCGATTGCTCTAGAACTGAAAGCGTATAATCTGCAATTGAAGGAATTGAATTCATCTGTGCAACAACCGATGCTGCATGTTATTATTGCATTTTTATGACAGGCCAATACATCTGATAGAGAAATTTTGCAAGTAGAATGTTAGTTGATTTTAGACAACAAAACTGAATTATTATATTATGGTTTCGAGAAGTACATTTAAAAGTTAAATACTTTAAGAAAAATGTATATAAGAATCTTATTTGATCTCTCGGTAAATTTGCTTTATTTCAACTTTAAAATCTAAAGTTTATAAGATAAATTAAAATTTAAACATGTAGCTATTTATTATTTTAAATATTTTGATTAGAGTCAAATTAAGTACTATAAAAACGTACCTCGACTATTTTCTAGTTTTCCATTCTCTGGTGATTTTTGAAAAAAAAAAAAAATTTGTGTGTGTGTGTGGTTTCTTGGCTAAATTATGTGAGTTTAATATTATTTATGTGATTTTGCAAAGATGAAGTATCTGAAGTCGACTGACAGCTGCTTTAGGCATGCGAAAAAATTGTTGTGTGTGCTTATGACCACACGATAGAAGTGATAACTTCATATTTTGTAATGTTATTTCAGGGATTAGTTAGGTGAATAAAAAACAAGGGGTATTGTCATATAAAATTATTTATTCACATATTCCGTACTCATAAAGTTATATTTTTTGCGAAATATGCAATCATATTTGTGAATTAATTGCATTCTAAGAAGGAAACAATCGGTTTATGGTAATTGAAATAGATTATAAATACATTAGATTCCAAACTATTTAAATATCTAAAAATAAACCCTATATCAATAATACTCTGTTGTAACTCTTTACTAATCTTTAAAATCCCCGTAGATTTTTTTAAAATCATGTTTCTAACTTTTGTTTTTTAGGTCTTATTGTTTCTGTTTTCAGTAAAATGTGAGCCGTAATATAAATTTTGGTTATTTTCTTTTCATTAATAATGTTATAATAAATATTTTATAATGATCACAGATTTCAAGTTAAATTATGATTCAATTATATTTAATGATTAATAATCCTAAGTAATACATGGCAGTATTAATATACATAAATATTTTTTGCCCTTTTTCCATTTCTCTGTTATTTTAAATATATTTTATTCATTATTATATTTTTGGCAATATGAATTGTCATTATTTTACGATTAGATTCAGAAATTCTGTACGTTGGAAGCATGTTTAAACGATATGTAATAAAACAAATAAAATAAAATAATAAATGGACAGTCTTCATAAAATGGAGAAAGTTTAATGTTAATGCAGTGCTTCTCAAACTTTCAATATACGCGACCCACTATTCAATCATCATTTTTTTCATCACGCCCCCTCCATACAATAACAATGTATTGAATTCAGTAATACTATACTTTAACACTAAAACTACAATATTTCATTTTAACCTATTATGCCACCGACCTTTGTACTAAATCTTTACACTAACTCAGCATTTCTGAAAATGACTAGTAATAAATTATAACAATTGATATAGAGTACCCCAAGCTTTTACCACACAATTACATTAATTTTCTTGTAAGTCATTTTATTCTTATACTAAGAATTCTTCTTTTACTATTTAGATCTACTATCCATAAAGGTGTGTTTTTTAGTTGTTTTTTAAACTGTAATTTATTTACTTAACCCTCTCGTCGCGCACCCCAAAAATTCCACGGGTATACATTTCTTCCGACTATTAAGCTGAGCATCCCATGCCGTTCCTGTTTATATTTTTAAGATGCTATAGAATTATTAAAAATATTAACGGCATTATTTTGCTATGGATTACTAACACTTTCAGATGCTATATATAAAGAGTGTTTTTTTTTCAGGTATAGAAGTTTAAGTTGGCATTACTTTCCAAGATGGCAACAGATTTAACAGCTGTCAAGTGATTTATTCTCAGTTTGGTTTGGCAATTCGTCATGAATAGACTCACGCCTGAACGACGCTTTCAAATTGTGCAAATTTATTTCGAAAATAATGGTTCTGTGTGGAATTTTCATAAACGAATTTTGTTTAGCGATGAAGCGCACTTCTTGTTGAATGGCTACGTCAACAAACAAAACTGTCGCAATTGGAGTGAAGCTAATCCACAAGTGTATGTCGAAACACCGGTACATCCAGAAAAACTGACTGTTTGGTGCGCTTTATGGGCTGGTGGAATCCTTCTTTAAAAACGATGAAGGCCACAACGTTACAGTCAATGGTGATCCGTATAGAGACATGATTACTAACTTTTTCATTCCTGAATTGAACAATCATGATGTCCAGGAGCTGTGGTTCCAACAAGACGGCGCAACATGTCACACAGCTCGTGCCACAATCGATTTATTGAAAGACACGTTTGATGACCGCCTCATTTCACGTTTTGTACCTGTGAAATGGCCTCCAAGATCTTGTGATTTAACACCGCTAGACTATTTTCTGTAGGGATATGTAAAGTCATTGGTCTATGTGGATAAGCCACAAACGCTTGACCATTTGGAAGACAACATTCGCCGTGTTATTGCCGATATACGGCCACAAATGTTGGAAAAAGTCATCGAAAATTGGACGTCCAGATTGGACTACATCCGAGCCAGCCGTGGTAGTCCTATGCCATAAATCATATTTAAAATGTAATGCCACAAGATTATCTTTCGAATAAAAAAAAAATTCAAGCCAATCGAATAATACATCGTTGTTTTATTGCAATTTAAAGTTCTATACCTCTAAAAAACACCCTTTATTTATATATATATTAATATGGAAGTTGATCAATTTCTTTTTTAATTTCTTAGAGACGTCATAAATACCTCTAACGTTTTCTGCATTATTGTATATGATATTCTTCCAAAAGATAAAATAATTGTTTTTAAAAACAGTTATATAAATCAATAAATAAGAGTACAACTGTCTGGACAGTTCCGATGTTATATATTAGATCTTCGGTCCTGTATGAATTCCGTTCTATAACACATCACCCACCGACTAAAAAATAAGCATATCCTTATCGTGTTTACATCATTACGCAATTATAAATGAGTAAACGTTCAATCTTCCCATTTCCAAAACTAATGCTGTTGCAAAAATAATAATTTATGAATATACATATATAAACCCACACAAAGAATCAGGAAATTCAGAAACTAAATTTAATAATACGTTTAGGCAACGCAATATTTCGCAATGAATTAGATTTTATTACTTGGGTTCTATATGTCCTCAAAGTTTTAAGTACAAATAATTATACATCATTTCCATTGCTTATATATTTTCTTTTGACCTGGAGTTTCCATTTGTTCCAATATTCTAAAGGGAAGAAATATGATAAATTAGAATTGTTCCTCTGCAAGCCACTTGTATTCGAAATAAACCATAGTTTATTGAAGATGCTCAGAGGATATTTTTCTGCATTTAAAGCTAAAAGATTCGTCCCATTACTTCTATTTCGGATCACTGAATGCCCAAATTTGACATCTATTTTATCTCAAAAGATATAGAATGATAATACTTTCTGAATTTCGATTGCTCTAGAACTGAAAGCGTATAATCTGCAATTGAAGGAATTGAATTCATCTGTGCAACAACCGATGCTGCATGTTATTATTGCATTTTTATGACAGGCCAATACATCTGATAGAGAAATTTTGCAAGTAGAATGTTAGTTGATTTTAGACAACAAAACTGAATTATTATATTATGGTTTCGAGAAGTACATTTAAAAGTTAAATACTTTAAGAAAAATGTATATAAGAATCTTATTTGATCTCTCGGTAAATTTGCTTTATTTCAACTTTAAAATCTAAAGTTTATAAGATAAATTAAAATTTAAACATGTAGCTATTTATTATTTTAAATATTTTGATTAGAGTCAAATTAAGTACTATAAAAACGTACCTCGACTATTTTCTAGTTTTCCATTCTCTGGTGATTTTTTTAAAAAAAAAAATTTTTTTTGTGTGTGTGTGTGTGTGTGTGTGTGTGTGGTTTCTTGGCTAAATTATGTCAGTTTAATATTTTTTATGTGATTTTGCAAAGATGAAGTATCTGAAGTCGACTGACATCTGCTTTAGGCATGCGAAAATATTGGTGTGTGTGCTTATGACCACACGATAGAAGTGATAACTTCAAATTTTGTAATGTTATTTCAGGGATTAGTTAGGTGAATAAAAAACAAGGGGTATTGTCATATAAAATTATTTATTCACATATTCCGTACTCATAAAGTTATATTTTTTGCGAAATATGCAATCATATTTGTGAATTAATTGCATTCTAAGAAGGAAACAATCGGTTTATGGTAGTTGAAATAGATTATAAATACATTAGATTCAAAACTATTTAAATATCTAAAAATAAACCCTATATCAATAATACTCTGTTGTAACTCTTTACTAATCTTTAAAATCCCCGTAGATTTTTTTAAAATCATGTTTCTAACTTTTGTTTTTTAGGTCTTATTGTTTCTGTTTTCAGTAAAATGTGAGCCGTAATATAAATTTTGTTTATTTTCTTTTCATTAATAATGTTATAATTTATATTTTACAATGATCACAGATTTCAAGTTAAATTATGATTCAATTATATTTAATGATTAATAATCCTAAGTAATACATGGCAGTATTAATATACATAAATATATTTTGCCCTTTTTCGATTTCTCTGTTATTTTAAATATATTTTATTCATTATTATATTTTTGGCAATATGAATTGTCATTATTTTACGATTAGATTCAGAAATTCTGTACGTTGGAAGCATGTTTAAACGATATGTAATAAAACAAATAAAATAAAATAATAAATGGACAGTCTTCATAAAATGGAGAAAGTTTAATGTTAATGCAGTGCTTCTCAAACTTTCAATATACGCGACCCACTATTCAATCATCTTTTTCATCACGCCCCCTCCATACAATAACAATGTATTGAATTCAATAATACTATACTTTAACACTAAAACTACAATATTTCATTTTAACCTATTATGCCACCGACGTATATAAACGTTTTGCTCAGCCAAATCATTAATTTTCTGGACGTATATATACGTCTTTCCAAAGTACGATTTTTTCTTTGCAGGGCTATTCATAAAACTATTCCTAGGGCTTTTAAATGCAATAAAAATGCCTTGACAGTGTTTGCGAAGCATTTATTTAGTTCACAGGATTTGCTTATTTATTCCTTTTCTCTCCCCTCCCCCCATAAAAAACAGAAAACGGTGGCATTGGGTAGCGAATAGCGTAACGTTTTATCGGTATTTAAGGAATTAATTATAAACTGTACGAATTATCAAGATAAATGCTAATACAAGCCCATAGGGTCAATGAAAATTATCAAACTTGTTCTTAAAACTTAGCATTGTTAAATTAATAATAAAATATACATTGTATAGTACTAATACATTTATAAGTGTAATTGTGTATTCTATGTTTTATTATACCAGAAAGTATTTTGTTTGTTTACTTTCAATAAATCAAGAATTTTTTAAATAACCTTTTGTTTTCGACCTTTCAATATGCTCGCGTCCCCTTGTAGAGTTATAAGGCCCCTAAGGAGGGGGCGTGCCCTACAGTTTGAGAAACGCTGTGTTAATGATAGAAGCTTAATTAATAATAAAAAACATTCCATTTAATTTCAACTAAATTTCATTATTCTTTTACTAGTAGGGGAACAGTAATAGTCCAATAAGTTTATCTTTCAAAATGTTAACAATTAAACTTTTCTTACAAATTCTAGTGAATTAAATATTGTTATACAAAAAGAATTAAAAATATTTTCATAAAATGTGTACTGAAATATATATATATCACATTTAAAATAAAAAAAAGTTTAAAATTTTTACTAATCCAGAAAGATGAAAGGAAAATAATTCTTTAAATTTATGATAAAATATGAATTCTACTTAAACTTTTTTTTAATACTTTACAGATAAGAGCCTTTAAAAAGTTTTCGATTCCCTGAAACTTCTTGAGATTAAAAACAGCAAGTAAAAAAATGGAACGAAGAGATTAAAGAAAATCATCTGTTCAGTTTTTTTAAAAAAAATTACATTGTATTTTTAACTGAGAGAGATTTTCTTTTAATTTACACACACAGATATCTATATCTCCAAAAAATACCTCAAGTTCAATAAAAAGTAGTTAGATTAGAAAATTTTCTTTACACATATTCTTTTTCATTTTAATTAAAATAACTAGCTGAGCAAAAAAACATTTTAAAAATATCCATGTTATATCCGCTTAGGTTTAAGAAAAAATGGAGATAGTAACCTAAAAAACAATATTCTTCATCTTTTGAAAATACGTTAAACAATAATGGATTTTCTTTTTTTTTTTTTTTTTGCTTCTAATGTGTATCATATCACTTTCAATAAAGATTTCTGCAATAATTATCTCTTCATTTCTTTCAACTCTCTCAAAAATAAAACTTCAAGACTAAAGTAAATAAAAAAAAATGAATGACACAAGAGCAAAAATAAGCAAAAAGGTCTGTGTTTTTATGTCGTGTTGTATTAAACACACCAAACAACGATGTCATTCAATATAAAAATCCAAAATTGATCTACTCTCCATGGAGACGTACAGCACTCGAAATGACTTAACTCGGTGAAACTGTAAGTGGGAAAGTCTATTACAAATGGCATTGATTTCCACAGTTGAACTGGAAACATATCCTGGAAAAAGAAAAAAACAAAAAAAAATGACCTCTTTCACCGAAAGTTTTCGATTCAGAGAGCACATTTGGAATCTTTTCCTTCTGAAGATGTGTGATGGATGGGCGTATATTTCAACTGTATTTTGGCCGGCCGTCTTACTTTTTGGTATTAAATTCCTTCTTAAATTTCAGCTGATGTATGGAATTCGTGCTCTCCTTTCTGTATGAAATATAGAAAATGTGCTTGACATAAGAAGTAGGAATGGAAAGCAATATGTTTTTCTTTGATACCTCCTTCCCGTTTTTGAAAGGGATTTGTTGATACAACACTTTGGATTTGTTTTAATAGTTTCCGTAAATTCGGTTTTTTTTCCTTTTGAAACTCAGCAAAACTTCATTTAAAGTATCCTAACACGTTGAAAATGGTCAAATTTAGTCAAAACAGATATTTTTGTATTTTATTTGATTGAATAAAGGGATTTTTTTGGTTTGTAAAACATAACGTAAAATCCGGCGTATAACGCTCACCTATACTCCCACGTTGCATTTTTTTAAGTTTTAGGTATATTCGCCGTATAACACGCACCCCTTTTTTTACGAAGAAATCTGAAATGTTAATATACTATGCTCTTGTGTGTTTTGAAACCATTCATTCGAGGTATTATTCCAGACTTTTGAAAAAGTAGTATACTTCTAGAACTACAACTCTTTTAGTTCATAAGGCATGCCATTTTTCTTAAGTATACACTATTTCGATATGCGTAGAAGTAAATTTTTTTTATGATCATTTCTTTTGTTTTTTATGGCTATCGTTTTTATACGAAACGTATAACTCGCACCCTTAAATTTCGATCTTATTTTTGTGTTAAAAGTGAGCGTTATACGCCGGATTTAACGGTACTTTATTTTGTTTCTGCGTTACCTAAAGGCCAAGTCACAATCAATTTTATAAAATTAGAAAAATCGGAAGGGGGTCTAATCTACTAGAAGTGGTCAATTAAATTGTTTGAAATCTGATAACTCAAAATGTTACAAGTCCACTTCGATAAAATTTTTAAAATGTTCCCGTTTTTTACCATGTTTTTATTAACTCGCTTTCTTGTTTTTCAGGGTGGAATTTTGTAATTGATTTTAAACTAACTTCCCGATGAGTTAGAGACTTGAAATTTCGACCATCGTTTAGAAGTGGATAAAAATGCATGCAAATGTAAAAAAAAAGAAGTTCTAGTTTTGAACCCGGGCCTCCAAACATGCTTGTATGTCTGTCCGGGTGGAATTTTGTAATTGATTTTAAATTAATTTTCCGATGAGCTAGAGACTTCATTTGGAGCATAGCCCTCTTAGAAGGAAGGATGAACATGGAAATGTGAAAAAAAGGGGAAAAAACAAAAAAAGAGAAGAGAAAGATGAAGAAAACGAAAAAAAGAAAACAACAATTATGCTTTATACCGTTATAAAAGTATGGTATATTAAAACATTTTTTAGATAACATACTTGTTTTTGAATAATTAAATGCTCAGGATAACACCAAACTTAAATAAGGTTAGTATTATTTTTTTGTGTGACAATTTATTCCGATGTTAATCTTGATAATGTATATTAAGACATTTGTGAAATAATAAATATTTTTTCAAACTGTTTTGCTGATAACTATTTTAATGTATTGCTTATAAAACATAATACAACGAATTCCATGCAATAAGCATAGAAATTAATGCAATAAAAGAAAAACAAAATCAAATTTTTTAAAAAAAATTGAATATTGTCTGCACAGATTATTATGAAAATTATAGTGTTTGTAAAATTTAAAAGCGTTTTGATATTGTATTGAAAAATTGTTCAATTATTTCTAATGATAGACAATATTTAATTCCGCTTTCTAAATAGAGACAGGTAGTTTAAACCTTTAACGTTTAAGCTACATGAACCGTTATAAATCTTAAATAGTACTTTTTTCAACATTTTTCTCCAGTCATATGATTAGAGTTATTTTGTTAATTCAAATCCCACAAAATAGATTCATCTCCTACATCCGACTAAGTTCTACTATATTATTATTATTTGTAACAAACAATCGCTATCTTAATATAACAAGATCTCCCATCATGCTTGATTAAATATTGAAAAGAATCTTGAAATACACTTTTTTTCTGTGATAAACTTTTGCTCTTGATGATACAAATATAACATCTAATATCTATATATTCAAGTACTAAAAAAATAGTTCTTAATAAAAAAATATGCCAACTACTTAAATACCTTCATTTAATTCAGTAATTATTCCCAATGTATGAGGTGTTCTTTATTTACGTTAAAATATTCTAGAATAAATATTAGGAATTAATTCTTGTTGTATAAAATGTATTTCTGGAGTTATTTGTTGCACTTTTAGCAGTAAGTTTAACTTCTGCGTTTAATTTTTTAATTTTATTACTATTATTTTTTTTTAGTTTGCATCTAGCTTTTAAAATTTCGTATTAGATTTGATACAGATTTATTCTAATATAATGAGAATTCCAGTAGGGGAAAATGTGTAGTAAAATATATTTCAATGAATATTATAGTGATTCTCAGGGATTAAGTAAATATATATATATATATATAATCTATTTTAGATGTGTCCTTCCATACAAAGTTTAGGAGATCATACTTTATATTAAATCCACCACAAATGTCTCCTTGCTAAATCATTTTCAGACTATCATATTTTCATGAGCTTAAATCATGATGAAACAAGTGTCTTCCATCTTTTATTATCTTTTTAGTAGTAGTTTCAGGTATTTTCATACGAAATTTTCCTTGAATGAGTTCAAATTTTTTTGAAATATCCGCAGAAATGTGTTCGTAGCTTAATTTTCCCACATCACTCAGACAAACTGTGTAACATTTGTCTTTTGAATGTTTCATTAATATATCTGTTTTACGTATTTTACAGGTTTTACATGTTTTGTATTGACTTTTCATCGGTTGTATATAACATTATTTAATCACATATAAATTGTAATAATTGTTACTGCGACAGGGTTGGTGGGAATGTGACATGGTTGGGTGTGTGGGAACAAGAGAGATTAACCTTGAATTTTTACAAATAATACAAAAAGTAGTATTATTTTAAAAGATCATTCAGAGAACATCTTCAGCAGTTTTAAAATTTCCTTTTTTATTTTTGGAATCTTCATTATTTGAGATTTTTCCTCGCTCTTTATTTTTTTGTTATTCAATTCCTGTTTTACTCTCTCCCTATATATATTTATTTATTCATATATAAATATCTTGTTCAAATTTTCAATCGTTAATAAAATAGCTTTTATTCATCCTCTCAAGTTAAAATACATTTTTTAAAATTTTAGTGGATGACATTTGATGTTAATAAGTTTTTTTTTTCAAATTTTAATTACTTGATTAATTTAATTAATTTTAATTCTATATGGAAGAAGAATTAAATTTGTTTAAAATGAAGGCAATACACAGTTACAGTATACACTGATTATCCAACTACCAGGTATGAAAAGCTCAATTTGTTTTTCAAGTAGGAATTGACTTGAATTTTTTTTAATATTATTTCTTATTTTTCTTGTATTTTATTTGAAGTTCTACTTACTTTTTCCTTAAAAAAACATTTATAATTACATTTTACTTGTTTTGGTTCATTTCAGGTTTCATATCACACATTCACACACATTTTAGTTTTCTTATAAAATTATCCAACATATAAAGTATAAAAATCCCCCATACGATGGAAGTTTAAATTTATTATTCTATCATACTATTCATATACCCCGAAACATATTCTTAAAAAAAACAAATACAACATATTATGACATAATGCTGAATATTGCAGAAATATTCTATTTCCAAAAATTGAATTCGGAAAAAAATGAATTGTATCGATCGTATTTAAATCCATCTCAGAAGCTTACGTTTTAGAGTATATTTCCGGTTCTACAAGACCACCTCTCAATACGCTCCCGTTCCCTAATATGACACCCAAGAGCGTCCAAAACTCCGAAAAATATTTTTCGTATAAGCTCCACAACTCTTTAAAGAACAGGATATTTCTTTCTGCGGTATCTTGCTCGCGTTATGACAGATATCCATTATTCAATGGATGCTTCCCGCTTTTCTTTTGAAAAAGAGATCGTTTCAAAAGAACGAAATTTACCCTCTTCTTTGTTCAAGTACTTTTACGTTATTCTAGCTCCATCATACACGTTCGGAATGTCCGAAACGTGCAGAGGGGTTGGTCGAAATGGCTCGATCCTCCCCTATTCTGATATCATTAGAGAATAATTCTTAGTAAAATCTCTAATTTCTTTTTTTATTTGTATGTTTATGGGTGTGTGCCGTCTAAAACAACGTTAGACAGATCCTTTAATTGCTTCAGAAGTGTAATGAAATGAATGAGTGGCTTTTATTAAAGCATATACCAGTATGGTTGCAGGAAAAATTTCATCTAAATAAATATGAATGATTCATGTAGATTTTATGTTTCGTTTTTTATGGAATAACGCAGGAAATGATAATTTTCACATTCGTAAATAAAGTTTTTGGGGTGGGGCAAAATAATGAAATAAAAACATAATGTTTAAAAGTATAATTATTTGTAAATTTAAAAGTTCAATTTCATTTGAGTTTACTGTTGTAATTTAATGCTTTTATTATTATTTATTATCATATTTTTATTGTAAAAGGTAAAACTGTAAGAAATTTCTTACTTTTCAATTCCTACTATTATAGCTCACACTCTCTATATATTTATTTATTTATCTTAGTGGAATTTTCAATCGTTAATAAAATACATTTTAAAGCGCTCAGTTGAGCTGAAATTCTATATACATGATTGTTTAGGATAACAATGCAATAATTTAATTATAATTAATAACAATTAATTGATTAAAACTAATTATTTAAAGAATTACAAATACAGCTACGTTGGCACCATTTTTGGCATCATTTGAAAATATTTTTTTTTCTCACGTTTTCAAGTATTCAGTTGAACTGAAGTTTTACAAACACGATTGTTGTGAGTGGCAATATGATACTTTAATGATATTTAATAAAAATTAATTACCACTTAATGTTGTTATTAAGTCATATGTATATACATATTTATATTAATTGTAACTATTTAATAAAAAGTAGCTAAAATAAAAAATTTCATTGTTGAGCTAAGTTGGAATTGACTTTTTTTTATAATTACCTGTTTATTATTTATAACCATATTTTTTATTGCTAAAGGTAAAGCCACAAGAAATTTCTTATTTTTCTTTTAACAATTATCATCTGCAAACATGTAACTATAGTAATATGAGATGGGCACAGTAGGGCCTAGCCTCCTATGAGTTTCGAACTTCCGGTTGCTGCTTCATATAAAAGCCCAATATTCTCAGGAAAATTCAGCCCGCCTCTTGTCTTCCTTATGTATTACGCAGATAGTTTTTGCTTTTATCTTCTTTGTAATGTAGACCAAATTTGTGTTTGTGTTTAATTTTGAAATCAATCGGATTAAGTGCGACAAGATGATTCCTTATCAATCCAACATCCCCTACATGCACTTTTCTTCTCAGTAAAATTATTAATAATTATTATTATTTGAGCAAATACCCATACATCTCGCCACGACTTTACATTTATGTAATATAGGCAAATTCCAGGTGAAGATTAGATGGACAAAAACAAGTTTAAACCTGTATTTTTGATTCAAAAGGCCAAGATTTTGTTAAAGCAATAATGTCAAGAATTTTCTTACTGTTCTGACTAGTTATACTTAGTTTATAACCATTTGTATAAATTAATATTATATATTACATGTTATTATTATTATTAGTTTGCTATTACAGAAAATATAGTAAGTATTATTTTTCCAAGTAGTATCTGCTTTTATTTACCTGTATATTCAATTCATGAATGACGTAAGAATAGCTCTTAGAAATAAAATATTAATATAATTTTATTTTCAGTCTCAGTACTTTAGTGTACACAAATAACAAATATTTTTTTGTGTACTTCGGTAATTTTAAAATTTAGTAATTTTAAAATTTATCTTAATTTACATAGTTTATATAATAATTTTAGTAAAAATAATTTCATACCACACTGTCTCATAAGGCCAGTAATGTTATAACTTTGAATATATATATATATATATATATATATATATATCCATCCTGATTCTCACAATAATATGCTTATTGTTAACTGATTCATTGCGATCTGAGCAGTTTTCAAGGCTTCCTTAGATAGCTTTTTATTTCAATGAATTCGGACTTATATATACTACTTATATATATATATATATATATATATATATACAAGGCCTGACACAAAAAAAAGAGACTAAGTGTAAAAAAGAGTAGTGTTGGCTATAACTGTTTTCGTGACGTCATCCAACTCATCCCTTTTATCCATTTGGCAAGTTTCACCTGAATCAATTACGCCAGTTGCTTCATTGAGTGAATATGTGCAACCGCATCCTGCATAAAAATGTCGAATCAACATCAAGTTTCTTGTGAAACTTAAGAAATCAGCCACGAAAACATTTCAAATTCTAACCAAGGATTACGGAGATGAAATTTTGTCTATTAAAGATGTCTGTTTGAATGGTATAAGAGGTTTCAGGGGGAAGGGTCGGTGTGGAAGATAAGGAACACCTGCCAAGTGCCCAAAATCAGCGATTATAGACCAAAATATAACCAAAATTCATTCTAGGAATGGATTCCTTATTACATCAGTGGTCTCAGAAGGTTAATTGATACTACTACAGTGAAGTACTAAAAAGAGTTCGTGAAAAATATGGGGGGAAAAGGCAAGGATTGGGGAGTGATGGTTGGCTGTTGCATCAAGACAACGCATCCGCTCACCTGGCTCAATGAATGAAGCAGTTTCTGATCAGAAAAAACATTACTGAGGTAGGACATCATCCTTATTCACCTAATTTGACCCTATGAGAATTGTTTATTTCCTGCAGTTACGTACTTCTCAAAGGGAACCCATTTTACCTCAGTTGAAGTGGTTCAGGCAAAAAAGGAAATTCTTCTAAAGGGACTTCCAAAAACTTCATTCTAGAACTGTTACCAGCAATTGCAGCAATGAATGCAGAAGTATGTGAATGCTGAAGGGAATTAGTTTGAAGGTGCTACTGTCATGGAGAACTGATTCTGTAAATGCAATGTTTTTTTTTGAACCAGTCTCATTTTTTGTGCCACATCTCTTGTTCATATATATATATATATATATATATATATATATATATATATATATATATATATATATATATATATATATATATATATATATATATATATATATATATATGTGTGTGTGTGTGTGTGTGTCATCCATAAATGTATACAAATAGCTATAAAACCAATGTATAACTAGTCAAGATAGGAAAAAATTAGCAACAGTAGTAAAATAACAAACCCCTGGCCATAGGAACCAAGATTTCAGGTTTAAACAAGTTTTAGGGCTAGCCAACCTTCACCTGTTCACCAGTAATTTGCCTAAACCACTGAGCCAAAAAAAAGGAAAGAAGAATTATTTGAAGAAATTTAAATAAACAAATAAAGATACTATACTATTAATATATTGATAAAATTATAGCCTATTAGCACTCACAGGTATGGATTTAAAGTCGATGTAATAAGGTAGATAGTGAGACTTACTTCGTGAGTATAGCAACTAGTTATGTTTCCCACCAAATACAACAGAGTAATATCAGTATCGCATAAAGGTAGCAAGTTATGATAGACTAATATAAAGTCTCTCTCTCTGTATATATATATATATATATACTGCTGGCCACCGTAAATGCAACACCAAGAAAGACAAGAGATAGCACAACAAAATTTATTTTGTAGAGAACATGTTGACCAAGTATCAAATGATTAAATTTATACACTTCTGTGAAGTGTGGTTCCTGACAGAATCAGTAGCCAGAGTAGACGCCATTGTTGGAGATTACCGCTACCACCTGCCTCGGCATTGATTCTAAGAAACTCTGGATGTGTTCTTGGGGTACAGCAGACCAAGCAGTTTCCGCACTTTGCAAAATTTGATCTGGTGTCGCAGCTCAGGGTGTAATCTGGGTCAATCGTTGAGCAACTATGGACAACATGTTTTCTATCAGCGAAAGATCCGGAGAGCGAGCCAGCAAGGGAAGCAATTCAATCTTGTGATTAATGAAGAACCTTTGGTCAATGCGTGCCACGTGTGGTTGCGCATTATCCTGTTGAAATATGGCTGTGGCCAAGCCCTGAAGGTAAGGAAGGACAACTGGCTCCAACACCACGGAGATGTAGCGCTGGCTGTTTAAGGTACCGGAAATGCGTACTAGAGTGATATCCAATACCACACCATGCCATAATACGTTGTGCAGAACCAGTGTGGCGGTGCAAAACGCAGCTGTTCAGCATCCTCTCTCCACGGTGTCTCCAGACTCAAATCCGACCATCGTGGTGTTGCAGACAGATGCGGGACTCGTCAGTAAAGACAACTTCATTCCATTCTGCCGCCCACATCCTTCTTTCATCGCACCATTGGTGACGGAGACATCTGTGGTTCTGCGTCAAGGGTAGACCAACCAATGGACGTCTTGCTAACAGACCACTCTGCTGTAAACGGCGTCGAATGGTACGCGCAGACACTGAATGCGTTACAGACTCAATGTGCTGTGTTACGGTTCGTGATGTGACTGAGCGAACCGTCACTGCCATGCGCACAATTTTCTTGTACTCACGTGAAGTGGTGCACTGAGGTGGATGTGATTGACCACGTCAGTCGTCGTACCCTCCTGCATTCAACGGTCATATATCCACATTACAGTTGTTTGGTTTCGTCCAACACGACTACCAATTTTCCTGAAAGAAAATCCACAATCTCGGTAACTCACAACCCTTCCTCTGTCAAACTCAGATACTTGATCAAAAGCTGATCGCTGTTTTTTATGAAACATAACTGATCGTTTTTTGAAAACCCAAAAGAAAAACACAATTGCCGAACTTGAAATCGTCGAAATCTCCAAGCCTTAAATAGCGCTTTGAGGTGGCGCCACAGGCACGCGTGATGTGTGTCTGCGATGAAATTCTAATCATTTGCATATCTCACCTCCGCTAATGCATGTTGTAAATATCATGTTATTTGCATGCTTCCTTCAGGGTGTTGCATTTACGGTGGCCAGCAGTGTATATATGTGTACTTTTAAAAATCATATATATATATATATATATATATATATATATATATATATATATATTGGTACAAAAATTTGTAGAAAATAAATGATAGCAAGAATATTTTTAAAAAATACTATTATTAATTTATTTAACATGTGGCGTCATCTATTGAAAAATTGTATAATTAGTTAAAAATATCAGTAGTAAAACATAATGTCAGTAAGTTATCAATGCAAATTGTATATCATTGAGAACTATTAGAAATATAATTGTAAATAAAGTTAGCAGGCTAACCATGTTCAATACATTGTTTAATAAAGTTATTAATATTTAAATAAATATTAGTTTTATCATTAACTAAAACATTATTACGATAAATATAGTTCAAATAATATTTCTATATATAGATATTGATAAATTAAATGACAACAAGGCATTTATAGAATGTTAAAATTAGAAGCATCTCTTTTATCAAAAATTATGCAATGTAATTTATAATCCTTAATATGCAAAGATCAGTCTAAGTAATTAGTTTTAATTGGATTATGATTCCTTTAAACTAAGTTTAAGTAATCCAGATAAAAGTTAATATTGGGGGATTAAAATTCTTATTTTTACCAAAAATAATTAGATCATCAATATATCTAATAACGTAATAATTATTATTAATAATATAATTATTTTCATAAAAGTGTAAATATAAGTTAGCCAAACTATTGCGAGCAGGGCCTCTTTGAGGCTGCCCTTTAGTTTGTTTATGTAATGAACCATTAAAAAAAATTAATATAATTTTCTTTTAAGACTAAATCTATGAGAGTTTTAAATTTGTTAAAATTAATATTAAGATTTTAATTACTGTAAATTTCTAAAATTACTCAAATTATTTTTGCCTAAAATTAATAATATCATTGATATCAATGGAATAGAAAAGATCTTCAAATTCATAACTATGAATTGTATAAATATTTTTATTTTTTAAAAAAATCTATAATATCTTTACGATTTTTAATTATAGCTTTATCATATTGCTTATTAATGAAGTTTTGTATAATATTATGAAGTAATTTGCCTGCAGTAGTAATATATGTTTTTTAAAACCATTTGTAACAGTTCCACATTTAACAGGACTTTTATAGAATTTAGGTGTTAAAAATATAAATAGAAACTTAATTTTAGGAATGCAAAAACCCAATTATTTATAAATAACAATAATACGTTTACTAAATTCATTATGTGATAAATCCGATTTTTTAAGAGATTCATTGTTTAAAAAGTGTTCATCATTAAGCATAATGTAATAAAAATACTTACAAATCAGAACATAGTTACCAGGCACTTTATTTATGTAAACTATGGAAAAAAAATTTTTTGTAATTAATTTTCTTTTTTATGCCTTTATAAGTAAACTCAGATTGAGAATGGTAGTTAAATTTACATATATATATATATACATACATACATACACACACACACACACACACACACACACACACACATATATATATATATATATATATATATATATATATATATATATATATATTCAACATTCTGATTACAAAGATTATTTTTATAATAGGGATAATGCACTTGAAGTCACAATTATAAAATGAGGAAATAGGAAAAAGAGAACTCGTAAACTTCCAGAGGAGATAATTTCTAGAACTAAAGATTTATGCAACAATTTTAAAAGGTCTTTTAACATTATACAAATTGAACATTTTATGTTTGGTTTAAACAAAAAAGAAATTAGGTACATTGGAGACATCCTCAAAAAGAATGATTTCTTAAGACTGCCATGCCTTACATATTATTAAGGATATTATTAATGTCCTCATCCATAAATTCAATATTGAAGATATAGATGTAGTAAATATTTCTACACTGAGTATTGTGCAATGCTATTCATGAATAAATCTTATAATAACATTAATTTCTCAAAAATATTTAATAAGTATGTTCATCGTCTACCCATAAATAACGTTTCTACTAAGAAAGCTTTTAAATATAATAAAAAATAGGTAGCTCAATTTTTAATTACAATAATATTAATGATTTGCAAAATAGTAATAATATTGTTTGTAATTGTAAAAATTATTCTGAATTTATAAGCGATTATCAAAAGCATGTGGTAACTGGTAATTTAAATATTGTTAAGGATAATACTCTTAGAGAAATAATGTCGAAAGGTACTACTTTTAGATTAATAATCTCCAATAACAATGATGCTATCAAAAATCAAATTTCTAAAGATATTAGTAACTTCAATACAAAATTAGCTATTAAATACAATCTTCCTATAGTAGCTTTTAATGAATTAAAATGCAAAGTTTTATATGAATTACTGAACATTAACTATAAAACTGATAATGATATAATATGCAATAATATTAAGACTTTATTATCATTTATGTTGATAAAGTTGCGGGTAATTATGCAATTATATGCAAGTGGCTTTATACTAATATGCTAAACAAACATTTTCTAAATAAATCTGCTTGTAAGAAATCTAATTCAAGCAAAAGAGAAATTTTTAATCGAATCTCTGTTTTTTATAAAAAAAAGTAGATTTACATTTTTTGGATATTAAATTCTCTCATATTTTCCTAACTCATAAATTTCATAAAAATCTTATAAAATTTAGAACTATTACGAATGACTTTAAAACTTGTATTACACATCCGAAAAAGAAGCTACAAAATATTATTCAATCTACATTAGACAAAATTGAGTAATCAATTATAGTTAAGAATAGTATGGACATTATATTAATGATATGCAAGGTAAAAAAATTATTTCTATTTATACCTATGATTTTAAACATTTATTTAACTCCATACATATAGAAAAAAGATATGTTAAAGATTCTTAAAATAGCATACAGCAAATATTTTTTGAATAAGATAATAAAATATAATAAATAAATTTATATTATTGAGTTAGTATTAAAAGAGATTCATATTTTCCGTAATAACGCTCATTATCAGCAAATTAAAGGTTTACCATGAGGAGGACCAGCTAGCAACTGCTTAGCAAATATTTACTTGCATTTTTATGAAAATGAAAGTATTAGCTGTGGATCGTGTTACTTTTTTAGATACATAGATGACTTAGTTATGTTTAATAATATAGTAGACTCTGCTCCTAACTTTTATTATTATCCTCACTATTTAAAAATATTAAAAACTAATTATAATAATGAGTCATCTAACTTTTTGAACCTTCAATTAAACGTTAAGAATAATTTGCTACTAAGTAATATTTTTGATAAAAGATACTCATTTTGATTTTAACATTATAAAAATGCCTTTCTGGGGTAATAACTTACACCTATCAGTGTTTAGAAATATTATCTTAAATTTCATAAAAAGAAACAATGATTTATTTACTTATAACATATTTAAACATATTAATTTTTTGAAATTTTGCAATAATTGTTTAGAATACAATTATCCAAGTAAGTTCATTTTTAAATATATTTCAATCTCAAATAAAATATATTTTTTATCTTAGTTCAATATTTTATTTAAAACTTCTTCCGTTTAGTTTATGTTTCTTAAAATATTTTAAGCGCTTGATTTAATAGCAATAAACTATCTAGTATATAGTTATCCAAGTAAATTTACTTTTAAATATATTTCTATTTGATATTTATTCTTAACTTTGTTCATTATTTTATTTAAAATTTCTTATGTTTAGTTTATTTTAATATATCTTAGGAGTTAGCTCAATTGTAAAATAACTATCTAGGTGGCGCCACGGTTTTTTCCTTCTTGTGTGTGTGTTGAGGTTCCAATCCTTAACGACATTTCGCGTGGAATCTTCGCTTGCAAGGTTTATTTTAGGTATCCAAGGTTATCCTTTTTTACATGTAAGTTTTTATTTTAATTTTTTCTATAGAATTTTTTTTCCTCTCCTTGAGAGATTCATTATTGTTCTCTTTTCAGAATTTCATTTTACTATATTGTCAGGTTTATCATCTACGTGTTAGAAATAGGCTTAACTTTTCAACATCACTCTATTTTTTTTCTATTATGTCGAAAATTTCTGCTGTACGGGGAAGGTTGATCCATAAAGCTTTGCTTAACCCTAAATCGCTGGCCTAATTCAGCTACAGCATTAGAAGTCATAAAAGTATCCAGTTTAGTACAAAGATTTTGTTTGTGTCTACATCTGTTGTGTCTCGTGAACTCCATTCTTTCTTCTTAGGCATTGTAGATTTTTGACCTTTTATTTTTTTCACTTTTTATTTTATTATACTTTATATATATATATATTATTTTAACTTAAATTTTTAAAAATATTTTGTTTCTAAATTATCATAAATATTTTATTCCCTACCATGAAGCGCATTTCATTTAAAACTAACTTAATTCTATTTTATCCATAAACAAATATACTAAAATTCAATGAATGAAAAGTGTAGTTCCAATTCTTACATTGTCATTAGTACTATACTTTAAGTCACTTCAAATCAAGAAATTTTTTTTTTATTTGTACTAACGTCGGCAATATTTTATTTTACATGCAAATCTATGTAACATATACAACTTTGCCTTAGTATCCAATAATGAGATGAAAATTGGTGCTCAATCGAACTCCGCTAATTTTATCGGAATGTTCTCTTAATGTATTTTACATAATTCTTGTTCCTTAGTATTGATACTTATTTGATTAAACGAAGCATTAAATTGTCTTTAAATGATATGTTAAAAAATCGCCCATCGCAAATTGCATTAACAGTTTGGGAAATATTACCCAGTAAGAAATACAATTTGAACTACCAGAGCAAAAATTATATAATTTATCCTCCAAACATAATGCTTAATGTATTTCATATAATACCAGGAGTTATTTTCATTCACTGTTCATAACAGTTGTAAGAATAATATTTACAAGTAATATAAAAAAAACTAAAAACATATCCTACTTAGGTTGACAAAGAAATATTTTATTTCAGTAAATTAAATTTCATTAATAAGTTAATGTTTGAATAAACTGTATTAACAATGGGCCAGCCACTAAAAGTTTAAAAAGGATATTATCTAAAAAATTTCAATGTACCATGTTTTTATAACGGATTAAAAAGCATAATTTTTGTTTTCGTCTTTTCCGTTCTCTTCTTCTTTCTCTCTTCCTTTGCTTTTTTTCTGCTCTTCTTTTTTCACATTTTCATGCATTGTCATCCACTTTTGAGCTATGGTTCAAATTTCAAGTGCCAAGCTCATCGAAAGTTAGTTTAAAATCAATTACAAAATTCCACCAGGACAGACAAGAAAAGCGAGTTAATAAGAACATGACAATTAATAATTATTCTATTTATTTAAATGATTTCTTATCAAAATAACGACTTACTGGAAATTGGTAATTATTTATAAGAATAAAGAAATAGATTTCTTTATTTCTTTTTCATATTTGGATTAAATACAATGAACTGCCTCGCGTTAGTTGTAAAACTTCTCTCAACTTGTAAAACTTAACTCAAAGAATCACTCTTGCAGTTAGCTCAAATCAACTTTAATTCGTCATTTCTAAATTCACATTCCCTTAACATTCAAATTGAGCACAGATACAATACATCAAACAGTTAATAATAAACAATAACGAGAGGTTTTCGTGAGTGGCTTTTTGCATCTGGTTTCTTCACCTAAATGACAGGCTGACTGGTTAAGTGTTCACACGGTCAAAAAAGCGCGCACTATTGTCAATAAAGCGATTTTTGAAGTTTGATTGATTTTGATTTTTGAGTTAATAAAAAAACGTGGTAACCTGGGGGCTTCTCTTTGATCCCAGAGCCACGAAATAGAATACGGTGACGCAACTCGACCCGTGCTATCGACAGGTGGTCTTTGTTCGTGTAAAGTTGTCTAAGTTCTGGAGCTATGGGGCATCTATCGAAATCGAGATCCACCTCTTCGGGGGCTCGGGTTCGAGACTAAAACTTTATTTTTCACATTTTCATGCATTGTCATCCATTTCTGAGCTATGGTCCAAATTTCAAGTATCTGGCTCATCGGGAAGTTAGTTTAAAATCAATTACAAAATTCCACGTGGACAGACAGACAAGAAAGGCAGTTAATAAAAAAAGCATAATAACCCGGGCCCCCTCTTTAACCCCAGAGCCACGAAATTGAATACGTAGACACCAATCTACCGGTGCTAACAACAGATGGTCTTTGTTCGTGTAAATTCATTTAAGTTGAAGAGTTACGGGGCCCCTGTCAAAATCGGGGCTCGCCTGTTTAGGGGCGAGGGTAACTTCTTTTTTCCCATTTTCATGCATTGTCATCCACTTATGAGCTATGGTAAAATTTGAAGTCTCAAGTTCATCGGGAAGTTAGTTGAAAATCATTTACAAAATTCCACCCGGAAAAACAAGAAAGCGAGATAATAAAAATATGGTAAAAAATATGTATGAACTAGGAGTATATATATATATATAGGGAAATATATAGGGATATATACATATATATAAATATATGTATAGGGAAATATATAGGGATATATATATATATATATATATATATATATATATATATATATATATATATATATATATATATATATATATATATATATATATATATATATATATATATATATATATATATATATATATATATATATATAGGGAGAATGTAAATTAATAGTAGAAATTCAAAAATACCCTTGTAACGCGATAATTTTATCACATGTAAAAATGTAAATCGAATTTCATAAGAGTGAAATGAGAGAAACACTGAGTGCTATATCAGTAATATCCGCGGTTGGTAGTAAAAAGTTACAAATATCTTTGTTATACAATATGTCCGGGATTAAAGTATTCGGGAGTAAAGTTTTGGTTTATTAATAGGAACTACACATCAGAACGAAATGAACTGTGTTCCATTAAATTGGAAACACCTTCGATATTTTTTGTGTCTAGTTTAATCGGCCGCGCGTGTGCGCATTATTCAGCAATCGCAGACAATAAAGTTGTTACACTGATTTCATTAATAAAGATGTGGACGCCTTAGTAAATACTGCAGTGCGTACTTTGGTAAACGGAATTTAAATCAATCGCGCGTGTACAGCATGTGTTTGAATAGGATAGAATATCGTTATTAGCTTGTCTATTATACTTATCGGGACTCCTACAAATTTAATCCTGCACACGATCAGCAGTGTCTTCTACCACCAAAACTTAAGTATACTTGCCAGTTTGAGATACCAAAGTTTCCTTTAAATTTCTTGTCCATTTTCGATCGATTTTGATTTAGGAAGATCGACATTCCATTCAGTTCGGACACGTCACTGTACACGCGTGACTCATTTAAATTCCGTTAACCAAAGTTCGCACTGCACCTTTGCTAAGACTTCCTCATCTTTACTAATGAAATCAGCGTAAAAAGTTTATAGTCTGCGATAGCCGAAAAATGCGCGCACATGCGGCCGATCAGACTAGACACAAATAATCTGGAAGGAGTTTCTAATGAACTAATGCAAAGTTTATAACTTTCTAAAGGGTAGTTTCATAATAAAAAGCCATAACTTTGGGAAAATTAATCCCGGAATCCCTGTATAATAACTACAATATAAATTGTTTTCTCACTTATTTTTCGAAAGCGCAACATTAAAAGAAGGCAACAGCAAAAAAAATCATAGTTTATATGAATAATAGTAATAACTTTAGAAAAAGAAAATGAAATTTGTATGCGGTGTTTTTTTCCAGGTATAGAAGTTTAAGTTGGCATTTCTTTCCAAGATGGCGACCGATTTCACAGCTGTCAAGTGATTTATTCTCAGTTCGGTTTGGCAATTCATCAAAACGATCATCAAGCAAGGCGTAGATTCGTTGAATGGGACCAAAACGAGATTGCCGTTGTTCCCGATTTTCATAAGCGAATTTTGTTTAGCGATGAAGCGCACTTCTGGTTGAATGGCTACGTCAACAAACAAAACTGCCGCATTTGGAGTGAAGCTAATCCACAAGTATATGTCGAAACACCGTTACATCCAGAAAAACTGACTGTTTGGTGCGCTTTATGGACTGGTGGAATCATTGGTCCGTACTTCTTCAAAATCAATGAAGGCCACAACGTTACAGTCAATGGTGATCGGTATAGAGCCATGATTACTAACTTTTTCATTCCTGAATTGAACAATCATGATGTCCAGGAGCTGTGGTTCCAACAAGACGGCGCAACATGTCACACAGCTCGTGACGCAATCTATTTATTGAAAGACACGTTTGGTGACCGCCTAATTTCACGTTTTGGACCTGTGAATTGGCCTCCAAGATCTTTTGATTTAACACCGCTAGACTATTTTCTGTGGGGCTATGTAAAGTCATTGGTCTATGCGGATAAGCCACAAACGCTTGACCATTTGGAAGACAACATTCGCCGTGTTATTTCCGATATACGGCCACAAATGTTGGAAAAAGTCATCGAAAATTGGACGTCCAGATTGGACTACATTCGAGCCAACCGTGGCAGTCCTATGCCAGAAATCATATTTAAAATGTAATGCCACAAGATTATCTTTCGAATAAAAAAAATTCATGTCAATCGAATAATACATCGTTGTTTTATTGCAATTTAAAGTTCTATACCTCTCAAAAAACACCCTATATATTAAGGAACATGACTACTTGAGACAACTTTTATAAAAAAGAAATGGAGATATGGATATTTTTGTTGGTTTTTGATTTATTTAGTACATGTATAAGAAAAAAAAGCTAAAATTAAGAAGAGAAAAATAAATTATTACCATTAAAATGGGAAAAAAGGGGTAGCAATTGACAAACAATTATATAAACGGCGCTCGCTCTGTACAAATAATAAATTAACAAATTCTCAATTTTTCTATTTTGATGTAATACCGTGTTATTCCTTTGTGAAGTGACCTTCAGGATAAGAGATATTTTAATTTTTACAAAAACTACAGAACTTCATGTTAGCTGTTACATGAAATTGCTTTAAAAATGTGATTATATTCTCATAAAGATCTGTAAATTCTGTAATAAAGCAGTGATTGATAAATCTGAACGTTAAACACTTCTACTGTTATACAGAACATACAAACAAAATTTCTGCAAATTATTTTAAAAGTTTTCGAGTAATCGCTGTCCCCGTACGAACTTTTCGAAAAAAATACACATTTTAATGTTTGACACATTTTAAAGCTCATGTAAAGTCATGGCATCTGCTTTTACTAAAACACTTGCAGTTTTGGTTCTAGTGAATAATAATAAAAGAAAATAATAATAAAAGAATCTAGTATTTTTATAAAGCCAATACGATGATCTATAAAATAAAATCATAAAAAAAAATGTCATTTTTTTAAAAATCATGATTTTAAGGTAGTCGGATATCTTAAAAAACTGGAGCAGGAGTAAATGCTCAGAAATCAAACTTGCACAACTTTGTGTTTACGTTTTCTACATGATTATTGGTATTTAACATTATTCGATCAATATAAAGAGTGTTTTTTTCAAGGTATAGAAGTTTAAGTTGGCATTACTTTCCAAGATGGCGACCGATTCAACAGCTGTCAAGGGATTTATTCTCAGTTTGGTTTGGAATTCATCATGATTAGACTCATTCCTGAACAACGCTTTTAGATTCGTCGAATGGGCCCAAAACGAGATTGCCGTTGTTCCCGATTTTCATAAGCGAATTTTGTTTAGCGATGAAGCGCACTTCTGGTTGAATGGCTACGTCAACAAACAAAACTGCCGCATTTGGAGTGAAGCTAATTCACAAGTATATGTCGAAACACCGTTACATCCAGAAAAACTGACTGTTTGGTGCGCTTTATGGGCTGGTGGAATCCTTCTTCAAAAACGATGAAGGCCACAACGTTACAGTCAATGATGATCGGTATAGAGCCATGATTACTTACTTTTTCATTCCTGATTTGAACAATCATGATGTCCAGAAACTGTGGTTCCAACAAGACGGCGCAACATGTCACACAGCTCGTGCCCCAATAGATTTATTGAAAGACAAGTTTGGTGACCGCCTAATTTCACGTTTTGGACCTGTGAATTGGCCTCCAAGATCTTGTGATTTAACACCGCTAGATTATTTTCTGTGGGGCTATGTAAAGTCAATGGTCTATGCGGATAAGGCGCAAACGCCTGACGAATTGGAAGGCAACATTCGCCGTGTTATTGCCGATATACGGCCAAAAATGTTGGAAAATGTCATCGAAAATTGGACGTCCAGATTGGACTACATCCGAGACAGCCGTGTCAGTAATATGACAGTAATCATATTTTAAATGTAATGCCACAAGAATATCTTTCGAATAAAAAAAAATTCATGTCAATCGAATAATACATCGTTGTTTTATTGTAATTTAAAGTTCTATACCTCTAACAAAAACACCCTTTACATAAGAGTGTCTAGTCATGTCCATATTTAATTTCTCAGAAACCTAAATTTATGTAAAATATAAATTTATATTAATTCACAATTTTTACTAGAATATTACGATAAATAGTTTGAATTTGGGATATTCTTTGCCATTTTGGTATTTCTTTGCTGCGTTGTACGAATTTTTTTTAAAACAACAGAGAATATGACTATGTCTGTTTACGCCATATGTAGCAGAGCGGGAACTTTGCGCGAAGTGCTTTTTCAAAAAGAAAAAAGCCCTTAATTTTTATAAAAAATTGTGATATTGTAAATCATGCATTTATTTATAACAAAGTGTTTTTTAAAATTTCAAAATATTTCATAAGTAATTAGTTTTTCCCTTTAACATGTAAAGGGATAGTTCATTTAGCATTATGGTACAGGAGAAAACTGCGAAACACATTTTATAAAAGAAAACTCGCGAAAGACAGCCTTAATATTGCATTTAAAGAACTACAGTACCGTTTTGATAACCAGGTATATATTGTTGCGTATTGTAGGAAACATCCGTTCAAATAAAAAGCAAGATATTTAGAAGTAAATCGTGATTTATTCCGGAACCCAATAAATATAGCATATTTCCTTTTAACATAAAAATCACCATTCAATGCGATCTAATAATCCTTATGAGTTCATCAAATCTGATTTTTACGAAACTGTTATTTTTCAAAACGATGTAAATAATCGAACTAATCAAAAGTAATTCAACTCTGAAGTCAAAAAAATCAAATTTCTTTTCAAGTTACAGAAATAATTTCTTCCAAAACGAAACGTAATGATCCATTAGAGATAAATGGAATGTTAGGAAAATATTGACTTCTCTGAAATCTAAATATGAGATATATTAGATAAAAAAACACTTAAGTGACAGGTAAAATAAAGTATTAAGAGTACTGATAAATCAATTCAGAAAAGCTGTGAAGACTCACGCGTCTTTTCTTTAACAAGTCTTTTGGGTTCTTTGGATCAGAATTAATGGCAACCAAATCCAAGAAACGAGAAGTGAAGAGATGTAAATAATATAGGATAAATATAGGATCTTAGAGTAAACGTGATGACAATAATGACAATGCTGGCAATGTAATGGTAGTGTAAAGGAATTTTCGACAATTAAAGTGCGTTGTGGTATTGGCTGAGTATTGAAGTTCGTTATTCAAAGATTCAAGTTCTACGTGTCGTGGATAAACGTATTGGTGATCTATTAGGAGTTAAAAGTACAGCTGCATACCGCTGTAGATAAAGACAAGTTTATTACAGAATAATATAAGGTAGGATTGATTACTTACTGTAATTATATTTAAAGATTAGGCGGTTCAATTATAGGTCTGTATTATATTGTGTGTTGCGCATTGTGTTATCGTAGATTCTCTCATTTATATATTTGTTCAAAGTTTAAGTTTAATATCTTAATAAAGTCATATTAAGATAATGTTTGATTCTAGTTCTTACGTTAATCCTACACCTCTAGCTCACGCTGATACTTCGAGGGATGTACTTCCAAGGGGAGGTACATCACAAAGCTAGAAAACAAACGTAATTGAACTGTGGAGTTTAAAATTTTTTGGTAGAGTAAAATAAAACAATTTCATGTAAGAACAACAAATACGCATCTATAAGAAAGTTCATAACATATTCCTTAAAAAAATTGAGAGAAAAATTTCAAGAAAATGTCCAAAATTGCTTCATTTTGCACTATGAATGAGAATTGTTCTTGGAAGAATTTCAAATTCCTGATGCGAACAGTCCTAATGTGTATGCTTTGTTTGAGCGATGATTGTTGTTTTGCTGAATACAATAGCATTTGCAGACATTTCTTTGTTGAACCCGAAGGAAGGAAAAAAAGGAACTTGTGACAAGAATTCTGGTGGAAAAACTTTATTCAGTAACATATATTACATAATATTGCATGAACAATATAAAGTAGACTATTTATCTATTACTTTCCTGAAAATCAGAAGTCTGACAAGTACATTTTTGAAGAAAAGATTGGAATGAATATCTCTAAATGTTTTGTTATATTTTTCTTGTAACGAAGATTAATCTTCTCTTATTTTATACTGAATTGTTCTTAAAGCATTCATTGCAGGTATGTGTTTAAACAAATGTTCCTTAACATCATATCAGAAGAATGATTTTTGTGAATATATGTAAGACAATCGAATTTCTTGAAGCGAAGTCTATGTGTATTTAAACAAATCTAGAAATATAGAAAAATGCATGAGAGAATTCCTACTTAGTTCAACAAAAAAGTTTTTTATTTTAATTACTTTTTATTAAATAATTGCAATTAATATAAATATGTACATACATATGACAGAATGACAATAATAAGTGGTATATGGAAAGCCAAATTCCTTTCTATATATGGTGTTGGGCTGTGTTACTTTTCTTTATTACAATTTATTCATTGATAAATTACATTCACAGAAATTAGGCCATTCCATGCGGGGTTCGACCCCACGACCTTTTGAATTAGAAGTCCAATGCACTATACATTGCGCTACACAGACACAACGAGCAATTTTTCTTTTTATATATGGTGTTAGACTATTATTTCTGTTTGTTACTATTTATTTATTAATTAAATTTAATTATTGAATTAATATTTGAAAAAAATTACTAACTTTTAAATTGTATCCCCTACAAGTTTTAAAAAATGCATTTCAACTTGAGTGGAAGAATAAAAAGTATTTTATTAGCGATTGAAAATGTGAACAAGATATATATATATATATATATATATATATATATATATATATATATATATATATATATATAAATACAGTTAGACCTCTATATAACGAAGTAGCTAAATTTTAGAGCGCTCAATTGAGTTGAAATTTTATATACATGTTTATTTTGGATGACAATGCAGTACTTTAATTATAATTAAGAAAAATTAATTGATTAAAACGAAATATTCAAAGAATTACAAACACAGTTGCATTGACATCATTTTTGGCGATTTGAGACAAATATTGAAAAGGTTTACTTCTCATGTTTTTAAAGCATTCAGTTGAACTGAAATTTTATATACTCAATTGTTTTGGATGGCAATACGATACTTTAATGGTAATTAATAAAAATTAATTATCACTTAATGTTTTGTTCTGTCATATTTATACATATATTTTTATTAATTGTAACAATATATTTAATAAAAAGTAGCTAAAGTAAATTTTCTCTTTGTTTATCTAAGTAGGAATTGACTTAAAAAATTATATTGCTTGTTTAAATATAAGCATACAGAGAAACGATTACATAAGGAAGGAAAAATGTAAATATTAAGAATTTAATCTTGTAATTAAGCCTAGGTAATGTAATATTTACTAAATATACAAATAATGGAAGCTACAACTTGATAAAGAACGTATCCTAATGACCTAACGTGTCATATCTTGCCGCTGCTGATGGATTGCTTAATAACAGTGCTTTTCAAGGTGACACAAGATCTTTATAATCAAGAAGCAGTCTAAGAAAGACTTGAATATGAAAAGTTATTTCCATTTGTTACACTAATAAATGTTTTAATGTTTTCAAAGACAAATTTTAATCGTTCTGAAAAATAAAATGGGCTAATGAACAGCTAAATCATCTCCCCTCAAATATTTAGAAATTTTAAATTTATATTTTAATTTATAATAAGAAATTATTTAAAAGCATATTACTAAAATCCCCATCCATGGGAACTCTGAGGTACCTGGAGCAATTCAAGGATTAAGTGTGTTAAGCTAGTAACTGATTCATTACAATTTAACTTTTCTTGAATTTTGTGGCAAAAGTACTGTATGATTGAAAACACGATCTCTTATAGATACTTATATTATGATTTTTTCAATCCAGTTATTCTTTGTGTACTATTTTTAAAAAGAAAAGAAATCGGGTGTTATTTTGTTTTTATTTTTTTCTGCACATATTCTATACAAAAATAAATTTATGTGCATAAAATTCATTTCACCAAAGCATAGTACATCTACATAATAGCATGTAATATACAATTTTACATAAAGCAGCTTGCGAAAAAATGTATCATTTTTAATTTAAAAAATTATTATCACTTCACAATAGTAAGAATTATTTAATAGACGGTTTTGAAGTTAAAAAAAAATTAAAGCGTCTAAAATAATCTCAAAACCTAGGCATTTCGCTTGCAAATTTTGTTTTAAATATAAATATACAAATAATTAAATTTTTAAGTTTAATGATTATTAACTCCAAACATAGAGCGCGCTTCTGTAACACAACTGGTATTATATTATACATGTAATAACAGCGAAAAAGATTTATCTTCCCTAACTGTCCACGTACACCTGACGGCCAATGGAGATGCAACTAATAATTTCGTCACGCCTTGATTGAAGATCGTATAACCGATTGGACGACTTTAAATAAATAATAGCAGATATCAGAGCCGCGTGTAAAATTTCAATTTCAAGATAAACTATCCGTAAAATTATTGTATTGTCATCCAAAATAATCATGTGCATAACATTTCCGCTCAATTGAGCTCTTTAAAATGTATTTTATTAACGATTGAAAATTCCACCAAGATAAATAAATAAATAACAAAAAACAAATAAAATATGTATAGAGATCGTGAGCTAATAGTAGGAATTGAAAAAGACGTAAGTTGGCGTCAAAAATTGATTTTCAGCTAAACTGGCCAAACCCGGTCTTTATTGTTACGAAAATGCAGACTATTCACGCTTTTTAGCGTTTTTTTAATCAATATATTTTCAAATAATCTTTATATATGTAATTCTTCTGTGCGTGTGTATGTAACTGAACTTCTCTAAACGGCTGGACCGATTTTGATGAAATTTTTGTCTGTTCAGTGGACTCGAGAATGGTTTAGATTTAGAATTCGGTTTAGAAATGTTTATTTAATTAATTTTTATTTATAGATTGTTGATCTTGAAATGTTTTACATTGGATCCGGCAGACTGCGCTACGATCGCAGAGTATCGAATATCCAAATCTTTCTTATAATTCAAGTTGGTCCCGACAGTTGGTGCTGTGATCCTTTCAGGAAAAATTTTTGTCACTTCGTATTATTTTTTTGTTGAAATAAATTGTGTGTTAATTAAATCAGTACATTCAGATGTAATTAGTGTTTGAAATTTTACTCAACTTTTACTCAAAACTGTACAGATTGTTAAAAGCTTATTCAAAAAAAAATTTGGAATTTTGAATTTAAGATGTGTGTATAGGACAACGTCTGTCGTGTCCTCTAGTACATACAGTGGTGGTAAAAAGACCTGAGCACACTCATTTTTAGCGTAATTTTTATGTTTGACTTCATTTTCATTGTGAAATTATCGCACTATCTTAAATGTTTTTATTGATTTTAATGTATTTTTATGCAGATTTCAAATCTACTACTAGTTTCTTAATGACTAAAATATTTTTTTGTAGTAAAGCTGCCTGAACACAATAATGTGAAATATGTGCAGAATAAAACAATATAGAATAACATAATATGCAAAGAAAAATAACACGAAAATTGACAAATACGGTATATTTAATATATATAAGCATTTTGAAAATTACATTGTTGTCACATGTTAGAAAATCAATATTTTATGGGCCAGCTGTTTACTTTAATTACGGCTCAACATCTTTTGGCATGGAATGCACCAATTTCAAAAGAGGACATTTTGTGACAATATGGTTGAAGGAAAATATTAAAGCTTCTCAATTTATTCACGTTTGTTTGAAGGTTTTTTTCTTTGAAATTTCATAACCAATTTTAAACCATAAACTCTCTATCGGATTAAGCTCGGGATACTGTCCTGGCCAGTTTATTCTATTAACAGTATGGTCTTCCAACCATTTCTGGACTACCTTTGCACGATGGCAAGGGGCGTTATCGTCCTGAAAAATCCATGACTGATTCCCCAAAAGGTCTCTCGCAGTTGGTAGCAATTTATTTTATAGTATTTCAATGTAATCCATGTCTTTCACTGTTCCGCTAAAGATGTGAAGTCTTCCATTACCATGAGAAGACATGCAACCCCATACCATCACTTTTGTCGGGTACTTTACTGTGGGCTTCAGACACTAAGGGCTGAATTCCTCATGAGTGCGTCGTCTTACATAGGCACTACTTTGGTTGCCAGAAATGCAAAACTGACTCTCGTCACTAAATATTACTTTTTCCTAGTCTTTAATAGACCATAATGAATGTTCCCTTGCCCACGTCAATTACCTCTTGCGTTGAAATTCAGTCAGTAATGGTTTTGGGCGCGCTTTACAGCCTCGTAACCCAATTTCCAGCAGTCTTCCTCTAACAGTTCTTGGGCACACACTCACATTTGATGTCAAAGTCCATTGTTTCAAAATTTGCGAGGAATTAAGTTTTCTGTTTGAAAGAAATAACCTGTCTTCACGTAAAGATGTTTTTCTTAGTCATATCCTGATCGCCCCCTGTCCGTAATAAAATTTGTTTCAGAAAATCTTTTCAAAGTTCTCACAACAGTAGAAAGGCCACATGGTACTTTAGCAGCAATTTGGCGCATAGAATAACCTTCTTCCTTCAAATGTATTATTTTGTACCTTTTATTCTCAGGCAGATATGAAAATTTAGCCATAATTCCAATATTTTCCACAAACGAACTTTCAATTGCTTTCAATACACTATTTTCCACAATCAAACAACTGCATTCAATACAAAAAACCATGTTTCACCTTTTTCTTTCAACCCTTTATCGCTACTGCTCTCTGATTGGTTGAAATAATGGAGCATTTCATTGGTGGAAAACACACTCACTCATTCTTACAGTGGCCTTATGCTTTCTTGTCAAGGTTTTTTTCAACATATCAATGAAACTAATAACTTTAGATGAAATCTACAAACATATTTGAAATCAGCATGAAAAAATACATTAAAATCAATAACAATATTTAAGATAGTGCTGTAACGTCGTGTTAGCTAACCATCAAAAAAATGTTACAGCCTAATATAAAATAAAAGCATTGTTTATTTGCTAAAAAATTTGTTAATGAAGCAATAGAATTCAGTCCATATGCCAAGCCGGCGCAGTCAGTCTATATTCTATTTCTCAACGCCACCGGCGTTCATCGTCTTTCCACTCCAATCTCGGACTAAGCCATTTTCTCTAGCGCTCGCCTCACGTCCGTTTCAACCAGGGCTCTCTTCTCATGCCTTCTCCATCCAGAGCAGGGCTTTTCCCTTTTCTCCATACAAGGCCGAGCTCCTCTCTATCTCCTCTCTTTTTCTTTTTTTTCTTTCATCTCCCGAAAAAGAACCCTTTTAAACACCAGGGGTGTGTTCACAACAGGCCCCTCATTCCTTCTTATTGGCAGGTCACAAAAGTCTCTTGCCCTCCCTCGTCCTATTTGTGCATAACACGCCAAAACACACACGGGCCGTCTAGCCCAAGGCGCCATAATTCCTTGTCCAACATCTGGACACACTTGTCCATCAAGCCACCTGTTTCTATTATCCCCTTCTCCCAACACCAGAAAAGACGACATGATTATTTTAAGACAGGCTTCGCCTATTGTCAATGGGACACCGGCTCTCCTTCACTCCCCGAGTTCAGACAATAAAAATAGCCCCATGGCCACGTGCACTGGTCATTTTACAGCTGATGGATCTTAAAAATTCAGGGACAATCGATGGGTGTGAGTTCATAACAATCGAAGACGTACGTCGTACTTGTCCCTTAACAGCTGGTGAAACTAATAAACTTATCGTGAATCGAAAGATGGGGATTCACAACAATCGACGATGTCACAGTGCGATAATTTCATTCTCACTCATTCTTACAGTGACCTTATGCTTTCTTGTCAAGGTTTTTTCAACATATCAATGAAACTATTTACTTTAGATGAAATCTACAAACAGATTTAAATCAGCATGAAAAAATACATTAAAATCAATAACAAATTTTAAGATAGTGCGATAATTTCATAACGAAAAATGAAGTCAAACACAAAAATTATGAAAAAAAGTGAGTGTGCTCAGGACTTTTTGCCACCACTGTATATATATATATATATATATATATATATATATATGTGTGTGTGTGTGTGTGTGTATTTTATATATATATATATGTGTGTGTGTATTACATATATATATATATGTATTATATATGTATTATTCATGTTAAAGCCCTTTTTCAAATCAATTTGAATTTCAGAGCAAATAGTGATGGTTCAATAAATGATATTCAAAACTTCATGCAACAGTCAGCGGCTTTGAAATGATAAAATCCATATTTCTCTTATGAAGAAAATCCACCTCCGAATGTATTAGTTGATAAAATTGAATGAATCTCACTTAATTTAAACTGTTATTCATTATTAAGTATTAAAAAGTTAGTAATGAATAATTGCGGGAATTTAAAAATAAAACTACATTTTACGAACATATGCAATGGAACAAAAATATATAAAAAAAGATTTTCTTTTTTAAAATCTTGATGGATTTCGGTCATCTTGATTCGAGTGAAAATAGCAATTTTTTTTAACAGATCATGAATTTCATCAGAAGTAGATCTTGTGAAGATCAGTAAAAAAGTAATTTTACAAGTTTTCACTTTTTTTAGTACGGAAAACATGCTAATTTTCTTTTATAAGTTGGGAGTTATAAAATACAAATAAAAATGCTTTCAATGAGGTTTTGTTTCCTCTGTTCAAATGGAGAAATTGCTCGCGGAAAGTTTTTTTGTTGCATTTATTTGAAAAAGAAAAATACAAACATTTAATTAAAATCAATCAAATACGAAATAAAGTGATGATCAAACATATAAGATACAAACACTTTTCTTTTATTAGACAAATATTTGCTTTCAAATCAAGTTTTATATACAAAAAATATTCTGAGGCAGTCACCTGTAGTAATACTTCGTACAACACGTGGCCGTGTTCTGCATAAATATTGAATGTTTAATCATGCAAAATACACCTAATACTAACTTTACCTATGGATAAGTAGCCTTGTCGTCTGAATTTTGCTGCCAAAAATGCTTCAATGTATATAAATGCAAATACTAATTTCTTGCGATATATTAGCCTTTCTAAGGAAGACACTTTATATGCTTCTGGAGAGGTTAACAAGCAAATTATGAGAGTATGACGGACAGAAAAACCTCATATGATGCAAATTTTCAGTCTCTCAAGATTTTTATTTAGATTCGAGCAACCAGATATTTCAGGAACAGGGTGGTGCAAAACTTCTATGAAGCAAAATAGGCTTTTTAAAGAAGATTAGTAGTTGATTGCTTGGATGTAGTTGCATAGTGTTACGCCCATCTCATTTCCCAGATTTAAATCCTCTTGATTTTTAATGTAGTATTACGTAAAATATTATACTTACTATTCCCCTGTGGGAAACATTGAACAGCTGGAAGTGTTAAATCCCCGAAGTAATCTAGTATATTCAACAAACCAATGTTAACCAATTTGTGGATCGAAATTAAATACCGTTTAAATGTTTCAATGTACTAATCGAGCCCCAATAATAGCACACATTGAAATGCTGAACTCGGTTTCGCATATAAATGCTGAATAACTCTTTCTATAAAATTAATGATTTTTTTATGGTAAGCTTTGTTTTTTGATATGTCTGCGATACGGTACTATCTATGAGTGAAATTCGAAAATATTCTTTCTATTTATAAAAAGCAAAAAATTCAGTTCGGGAAGAATTTCACTATAAACTGAACTCTCATAAATCGTTTTATTAAATTTTAAACAACTTTTATCCCCAACTAGTTTTCTTAAAGTCCATTCTAATTGCTGAAGTATTTCAGTAGTACTTATCCCAACATTTACTAACATTAGGACAAATTTAGTAGTATAAAATTCGATGTAAACTCTAGAGCAACAATTATTACTTCGGTGACTGACCGAGCATATATATTATATATAATTTCAAACCATAATCATATAACGCGGAGACACATCAGTTGGCATTTGAATCTTTTGATTTTCATCCACACAGCTGAACTTTATGACTCATTTCCAACAAAAGAAGAGTCATTCACATAGTTTGTGTTTAGTGGAAACAAGATTTATATCAGCAATGTGATTTGAACATCACTGGTTACTCTTGTAGTTTCTAAGATTACCACTCGACCCATGTGCCATTATTCTCTTCAAAATGTATTGCACAAATGTAATCTGCAGATCTATTATAAAATAAGAATTTATTCTATAATAAAGTTTAAAAAATTCTAAGAGGTTTAGGTAAGCAATCATTTCCTATTTTTCACTCTCTCCCTATATATATATATAAAGGATGTTTTTTAGAAGTATAGAACTTTAAATTCAATAAAACAACGATGTATTATTCGATTCACATGAATTTTTTTTATTCGAAAGATAATCTTGTGGTATTACATTTTAAACGATCATCAAGCAAGGCGTAGATTCGTCGAAAGGGCCCAAAACGAGATTGCCATTGTTCCCGATTTTCATAAGCGGATTTTGTTTAGCGATGAAGCGCACTACTTCTGGTTGAATGGCTACGTCAACAAACAAAACTGCCGCATTTGGAGTGAAGCTAATCCGCAAGTGTATGTCGAAACATCGTTACATCCAGAAAAAATGACTGTTTGGTGCGCTTTATGGGCTGGTGGAATCCTTCTTCAAAAACAATGAAGGCCACAACGTTACAGTCAAGGGTTATCGGTATAGAGCCATCATTACTAACTTTTTCAATCCTGAATTGAACAATCAGGATGTTCAGGAGCTGTGGTTCCTACAAGACGGCGCAACATGTCACACAGCTCGTGCCACAATCGATTTATTGAAAGACACGTTTGGTGACCGCCTAATTTCACGTTTTGGACCTGTGAATTGGCCTCCAAGATCTTGTGATTTAACACCGCTAGACTATTTTCTGTGGGGCTATGTAAAGTCATTGGTCTATGCGGATAAGCCACAAACGCTTGACCATTTGGAAGACAACATTCGCCGTGTTATTGCCGATATACGGTCACAAATGTTGGAAAAAGTCATCGAAAATTGGACGTCCAGATTGGACTACATCCAAGCCAGCCGTGGCAGTCCTATGCCAGAAATCATATTTAAAATGTAATGCCACAAGATTATCTTTCGAATATAAAAAAAAATATGTCAATCGAATAATACATCGTTGTTTTATTGCAATTTAAAGTTCTATACCTCTAAAAAAACACCCTTTTATATATATATATATATATGGGGAGAGAGTGAAAAATAGGAAACGATTGCTTACCTAAACCTCTTAGAATTTATATTTATATATATATATATATATATATATATATATATATATATATATATATCGTTTAAATTTTTAATTGTCTATGAAATATTTTCTAATCATCCATTTAAGCTCAAACTCATATTTTAAGCTTGTAGTGGATGACACTTGGTTTTTAATACAGTTTTTCAATTATTAATTCATTAATTAAATTTTAAAAAAGGAATAAATAGTAACAAACAAAAATAGTAGTCCAACAACATATATATAAAGAAAACTTGGTCGTTGTGTCCCTGTAGTGCAATGGTGGATAGTTCTTTGGACTTCTAATCCACAGGGAGTGGGTTCGAATTCCGCCTGGGTTTCCCTAAATTCTGAGAATATGGTTTCAATTTTACTATACTGTTTTATTAGAGTAATTAAATTTAATTAATTAATGAATAGTAACACATATATTTATGTTAACACACATATTATGTTAAAATTAACTAAAATAGTATTTTCTTTATTGACTTAAGTAGGAATTGACTTAATTTTTTTTTTGTATTACTTGTGTGTTTGCGTTTAAGTTTGCTTAACGTATTTATTTTGACAGTTAAGAGGCTGGGAAAGATAATAATTACAGGAAAACACAGGGGGGTCCACATATATGCTAAAAATCATGTTTCAATTTTTTTAAACCTTGGGAATTATATAAAAATATGACTTTTAAATGCTATATTCACTTCATTTTTATTATTAATTTAAAAGTAATGAATCTCTCTCTCTCTCTCCCCATTAAATTCATATAAAATAAAATTCAGATCTAATAAAAACAGTTTTCTCTGAAAAATTCCTGTCGTATTTATAAAAAATTTAACAATTTTTTTTAAGGGGACATGTTACGATTCACGCAAAAATTTTTAATTTAAGGATTTTTCAAAATTTTTTGGTTGCCTCCTATGTATGTATACTATGTAGAATAAATTTTGGGCTCAAAAATTCAGATAAAGCTAGTCATTTTATATTTTAAGCAAAAAAACATAAAATGTATGAAGTGATTTTAAAATGCTACTCTCTCTCCTCCTACAAAACTCCACTTTCACGCATGAAATTTGATTTACAACTACGTCAAATGCATAATAATAGATGGTATGGGTTTTGCGATATGATTGGTATTTGTACAATACTTAATTTTCTGAATGCTTATCAAAAATTCCTTTAAAAATATATAAATTCTGAGTTCAATTATTTTTAAAAAAATAAGTATTGCTTTGATTCAAAAATGCATACCAAATTTTGTTACATGTACTTTTAGCAATATACAAAAATTATTAAAGCCTTAGGCACAATAGGAATAAAAAGCCTTAGCGTTTTAAATGAAGGCAAACTAGTTAGTTCATCTTTCTGAGATAAGCAAGTTTAAAGTTTTGATTTGCCATAGGGGTGTGAATAAAAATGAACGTAAAAGATACCATAACTCTGCGTTTTTTAAATTGAAAGTTTTCAAACTTTTTGAGGTTATAGAAAAGTATATAAAAATAATTAAGGCCAAAAAAAAATTAGATTTGATTCTTTGACCGATTTGTGTCAATTGAATCGTACTGTATCTTCTTAGTTTTATCAATTTAGAGATCATCATGTCAAAATTTGATGCATGAGGATATTTCTAAGGAAAACATCATAAGTATAATTGTACAACAATGTAAAATAAGACGTACTCACATATTGTAGGCATGTTATAGATGTTATAGATTATGCTATAGAAACATGTTATAGATTATTCTGATTTCAAAACTGGATACTACAAGAAAACTTAGATAGTCCTTTTATTTTTTAAGAGTTACATTTTCGAACGTCACATTAAACGTCTATTTAAATAACTTTAAATGTATTGTTTTCGTAGCATAGAAATTTCAAGTTCCATACTCGGATTCATTATTAACCCGTTCAGGGCCAAGATCACATATAAGTGATCACTTTAGGGTAGATGGTATCATTTGAGATTGCCTGTTGCCCATTCTGATCATATCGGTGTGAACTTAATTTGTAATGATTTTAATCCATATAATTTTCGGTATTATTTATTACAGTAATGAATTTTTATGAATTTTTAAATAATGCTAGGCTTAAATGGAAAATTCGTCTGGTCCTGAACGAGTTAAAGCATTTGGATTGTTATTATATATATAGTAACTTTAAAATGTAACGCAATTTTTAAACAACATAACTATTTTGGCTATTTTTATTTGTAATTTTGAAATATTAAAAGTTCAAATGTATGGGAAGTATTTTCTATACGGAATGAACGAATAAAAATCTTTAAAATTTCTTCTCTTTGTTAAAAGTCTTATAAAAGTTATTTCTCAGAGAAATTGTTCAAAGGAAGAATTCTTATTTCCTGTATTTCATGAGAATATGGTTTATTATTCAAAACTTCTTAAGATATCTGAATGCTTTTGTAATACTTATTTGTTCCTATAACTTGTATATGAGACGAATACAATGTTATTCCTTTTAAGCTAAGTCATGCATAACATTTCTTAGACTTTTTTTATTATAATCATGACTGACAATAGATGGCTTTTGAAAGTGCCTTTAGTAAGGTTTTTCCAAAACTGAGAACTATTTTCCTTAGTTTGCTTACATTATTAATGTATGAAATTTAAATCATTGTTTTTTCAGCAATATGCATTGAATTCTAGATAGTTATAATTTGGGTAACTAAAAATAAATTTTATACATATCTAATTTAGTTTACCACTAAGAGAATTTTCTCTAAAAAAACAGACAATAATTATCGTACAGCAGTGCTTCTTAAACTGTGGGGCGCGCCCCACTGGGGGGGGCGATAACCCTTCGAGGGAGGCGCGAGCATCTTGAAAATATAAAAGGCTTAAAAAATTATTCTTTGAAATGAAGCAAAACAAAATGCTTTCTGACAAAATAAAAAATACACATTTACACTGATATATAAATTATATATATCATCTAGTTTTCCACTTTCAAAAGATTCCACTTCAAACGCTCATTAGCTATCTTTGATCCCAAAACCAAATAAAAAAAGATATTTTGTTTGCTTTGCTGTAATCCCGCGATGAGAGATTTTTTTATTACGTTTCTTGTAACCTCTAGAATAGTACTTTTGATTATCATCTCTTTGACCTTCAAACTTACTGGTATGCTTAACTCTGTCTACTTTTCTTTTGGGAAAGTTGTAAATAATATTTTTCTGTTGCTTTTCCCCCATGTAAATGAGTTTTATGGTGTATGGATAAGCATATTGAGCACTTTGAAGGATTAGTTGTCCAAGATGTATTTTATGAGTAATCTGAAATTGCATTATAAAAAACGTTTTACACAATTGTTTTTTTATAACTGACATCGATGTTTTTGTATTGAATACATTTTTTTATGGGAGCGGTCGCATGAGGCGCTGAATTACTCCAAATTCTGGTAAAACTGTTTATTCGTTAACAGTTTCTTGACAGAGTATCCTCCGATATGACAGTCTTAATGGAAACTAAAATGAATTTCTCACATTTATGCCTCTTTTTTGAGAGTGGCAAACGGTTTTTTACAATCAAGGTACTTGTTTTGATCGAGTTCCCTTCACGACCACTTTTGTTCAGAAATATTTTCTATGAACATGCTATACTTTCCCATACGATTAACTTTGTGGTTTTAATTGCTGTGTTGTACAACTTATTATGGTTTATAAATGTAAATGAGCAGAATATAAAAAAATGGGCATCTGTGATCTCTCTATTGAAGGAAGATGAAACTGATCAAGCAATTGAAGAACCTGATGAAATAATGCATATTAATCGTGATAGCGAAAGTAAATATGAGAAAAGCGATAGACATGAAACGTTTGAGTTGAATTGAAATTTTCAAATGCTGCCTAAAGAACTCTATCAAGAAAATTAAGATATCAAGAAAACTAAGAAGCCATAAATGTAACACTTCGCCTTGTCAAAAAGACACAAGTAAGAAAAGGTTACACATGCTATTTGTACATCATCAAAGAATAGAAAAATTACAATAACGTGAGCAAAATATGACAGTTTTGATTGCAAATAACGTTCTTGTATTGTTAGTGAAAAGTGTCTGTGATTTATGTTCTTTATTAAGGTCACACACATTTGGAACGGTTTCTTTAGTTTTATGGGATTTTTTTCTCAAATCATCAAAGAAAAATTAAAAAGTCCTTTAAAGTAGGTAAGTATATTTTCTCTTAGTTAAATTATTCACTGCAATTGTGATTTTTATCGAGCACAGAAAAAAATAATTATAAAAAAAAAAAAGGATTGGGGTGACTTGGTGAAGTGATCGCGCGACCATTAACGATAGTGTGGAGTGGGCGCCTGCTTCCGGGTTAAAACATTTTGAAGGTTTCTCGCTTTAAATATTAAAAATAACACAATTATTCTTCATTGGAATTTTTCATTCGTTTTCCTTATTTAATATTAATTCTAAATGCTAACTCTGTGAGGCTTAAAATTACAGTTCGTTTTAAACTATTTATAATAGGAGCATTCATTTAAAAAATCGATTTATATTTTTGTATGCATTGCTGTGCACTTGGTTTTACTCTTCTTACAATTAAGCTATTATATCAAGAATAATGTATTATTTTTTAAAAAAATAATCGCAGAACGGGTACTTCAGCCAGTGTACTTATAAATGTATCAGTACTGCACAATGTATTTTATAACTAATTTATTAATACTAATTTAAGAGCAAGTTTAATTATTATTAGTGACTTCCATGGGCTTGTCTTGCAGAGCAAAGGTTTTCAAATGAAGGCTTAATATTAGAAATTGACACTCTGAGTTCTTTTTCTATATTTAGCTGAGATCTATATTTTGTCTTCAAAGCAGCCACCGCAGAAAATCCGGTTTCACAAAGGTACGATGTTGAAAACGGTAAAAGTATACGAAATGCTTTTGTTTTCAGTTCAGAAAATTCATCATCTACTTCTCCCCAAAATTGAAAGAAAGTTTTATTACAAAATTGTCTTTTAATTTCGCCACTAGATGTGAAATCTATGAAACTTTCTTCCTCGGTAGTGGAGAGCCCTTCTGGGGTATTTTGAAATGGATCTTTCACCCATTCGTAACTTGCTATCAAGTTGTCCTCAGCAAAAAAAATATTTTTAAATTTTTGCTAACATAGCTAAATGATATTCAATAGTTTTATAAACAACTTCCACATGTTGTTCTTCAGTTTTGTAAGTTTTTACACATTTATCCGCATTTTCAAACATTTCTAGGTTTTTTTGCTTTAAATTTCGGCTGCATAATTCTAATTTTCTACAAAAAGCATTAATTTTATCACTCGTGTCAAACATATGTACATTTGATCCTTGAAGTTGAAGATTCAATATATTTAATTTCTCAAATATATCGACTAAGTAGCTCAACTTCATCAGAAATAAACCATCTCGAAATTTCTCACAGCTTCCGGTAGGTTTTTCTCTTCTAGAAAAATGGTAATTTCATTTCTTAATTCATAAACACGTTGTAAAAATTTCCCGCGTGGTAACCATCTTGCTTCACAATAAAATAGCAACGATGAATGCACTGCGCCCATGTCTTTGCAAAGTCCAGAAAAGATTCTTGATTTTAAGAGGGTCTCATTTTTATGTAATTTACTACAGTCACAACTGTCATTAGCACAATATTCAGGCCAGGACTAATTTCTTTGGAAGCCAGAGCTTCTCTGTGGATCATACAATGTGTCCAGATGCACAGTGGAGATTTTTGTTTCACAAGTGCTTGTATACTTTTAAATCTTCCTGACATCGTACGAGCACCATCGGTGCATATTCCGACACAATTTTTCCACTTTATATTTGCCTCGTTTATAAAATTATTTAAAATATCAAATAATGCTATTGCTGTTGCTTTAAGTTTTATTGGTTTACAAAAAGTAGTTCTTCTACCGCTGACATACCATCCCAAAATCGAACATACGCAATGAAATGAGCATCTTTATTGCTATCTGTTGCCTCGTCAAGCTGAATTGAAGACAATTTATCACGCAACTTACCGAAAAGCTGTTGCTCTACATCTTCAGCGATATCATCAATTCGACGGGAAACAGTATCATTTGATAGGGGTATGGACTGCAACTCTTTGGCAAAATTGTCTCCAAACATAGTTTCTACAATCTCAATTGCTGCAGGCAAAATAAGCTCTTCGGCAATAGTGTGAGGTTTTTTACATCTGGCTATTTTATATGATACTTTGTAAGAAGTAAGTAAAGCTTTTTCATTCACTGACAAAGTTTTTTTAAAAAAATGTTTTTTGTTTTCCATATGATTTTAATTTTGATTCAAAGAACTCTCGAGGTTTGTTAATGTACTCACCATGAAGCGTTTCGAAATGTCTTTTAAGTTTATTAGGTTTCATACTGTCTGCTGCCAATATTTTTGAGCAAATAACACACAGGGGCTTTTCTTCTCCATTTGCTTCAGTAATGGTAAATCCAAAATTCAAGTATTCTTGAGAATATTTCCTTGATTTAATTTTCGGAACTATGCTCGGCTGTGCACTTGTTGATGCTTTATTATCGTCGAATGTTCGCTTACGACTTAAAAATTTATCCATGATTTTTTTGTTCCAATTTTCTGCAGTAATACTTAATAGTGTGAATTACAACTAACGCGCAAATTATAAAATGTACATTCAAGATAGATTTGGTAGCTATAGAAGCATCGAATGGACCAAGACTGATTGGAATTGTACGAGGTACCGCATTTATTACATGTTTTGCGCAGACGTCCGATAGTTTGGCCAGACTCACGCAGACGCTCTCGAGAATGCCAGATGTGATGGATATGAGAGAGCGCAACATAAAGTAGACTATTTTTCAATTTCTACTATAAGTTCACTCTCTCATATATATCTTGTTCAAATTTTCAATCGTTGATAAAATACTTTCTATTCATTCATTCAAGTTTAAATACATTTTTTAAAACTTGTAGTGGGTGACACTTCATGTTAATACAGTTCTTTCAAATTTTAATTCATTAATTAAATTTAAAAAATGAATAAATAGTAACAAACAAAAATTATAGTCCAAAAGCATTTATAGAAAGGAAAACTTTTCGTGCTGTCCCCTGTAACGCAATGGATAGCGCGCTGGGATTCTAATCTGAAGGACGGTAGTTCGAATTCCATCCGAGATGGCCTAATTTCTAAGAATGTGTGTGATTTCTTCTTTACTTTACTATTTTCTTACACTAATTAAATTTAATTAATGAATAAATAGTAACGAAAAAAGAATATTCCAATACTCGATACATAGAAAAGAAAAGGAAAAATTGCAAGGAAAATCGCTTTATCTTTTGTCGCTTAACATTGTAATTCTGTCATATGTATTACATATTTGTATTAATTGAAACTATTTAATAGAAAGTGTAACTAAAATAAGTTTTTCTTTGTTGGCCTCTCTCTATATATAAGTAGGAAAATTGACTTAAAATTTATTTTTTATATTACTTGTTCTAATGACATTTGTACTTTTAGAAATGCATGATGGACGAAATAAATTTTTAATTAAATGTCCTTTTGCAATCTGTCCCAATTTAAAAAATGAGAAAGGAAAAATAACATAACATTATAATTATTACTTAAAAGTAATTGCTTAAAATATATATTATATAAAAGTAACGTATACAAAATTTAATACTCAAAGTGCATTATTATTGCATTCAATACATTATTATTGAGGGCGGGGGCGATGAAAATTATGATTGAAAATTGGGTCGCCAGTAGTGAAAGTTTGAGAAGCACTGTCTTACTTAATTTATTTATTTTGCAAAAAAGTAGTATACAAACTGTAATACTTATGCTATTAATTTGTATGGTTTATAATTAAGATCGCGTATAGTAACTTTAGCGTTAAAGTGCATTATTATTACATTCAGTACATTATTAATGTATAAGGGGGGCGCGATAAAAATTGTGATTGAAAAGGGGGGCGCCAGTATTGAAAGTTTGAGAAGCACTGTCGTACAGTGATAATTGATAGCTTACATTTCTTAAAAATTTTTAAGGAACGCTTTTAAAATTGTGAAGAAAATATTTATTAATACATTTTTATTATTGAACAATGATATTGCTGTGAAAAGAATTCTTTAAAATCTGCATAAACAGAGGAAAATTTAATATTAGCAAGCACACCTTTAAATGCTAATTGAAATGATTTGTTTTCTGTGTTGGCAATTCTGAGTAATTATATCCAAACCAATTATATATATATATAGTCATGTAGACATTTTGTAGAATATCGAATTTAAAAATTCTTAACTTTTCAAATACGTCTAATTGCATTACTTCGCCACATTTTGAATCATTTTATATACCGGGTGTCCATATATAAACTTGAAATATAAGCTTGTCCATATATAAACTTGTGTGAAATAAGTGCTCCGCCTCCATTTCGGTGACGACAGGATCCTCAGCCGGCATTTTGCTACAGCTTGGCCTCCTAGATCTCCCGACTTGAATCATTGCGAATGTTGGCTGTGGGGATACCTCAAGTCCATGGTCTACCGTGCTATCATCACATCTTCATCCGACCTAAAAGAAGGCATAAAATGTCTTGTTCATAACATTCCCAGTTAATGATGCTTCCAACAGTCGAACATGCGATTTTACGCTTCCATATGGTGGCAGACAATGGTCGACAGCATATAGAGCCTGTTTTGTATACTTTTGTAGATTATTTATATATGTTCTCAATAAAGCTATCATACGCCACCTAAAGGTGGTTTTTAAAACTCATTGTTTTTTCTTCATTCGAAAAAATCCCCATCATTTCATTCTGTCTTTAGCGAAATTCCGCTATATAATATTTGCTACGACTGCTCGCAAATTTAAATTTTAGCTATGGACAGCCGGTATATATTTCAAAAATAAAAGTCATTTGTATAAGACTTTCTATCAGTTTTCCCCTGTCCATTTCGGCCTTGGTATCCGAGTGATCACGGTTACAAACTTATGATCTACGAGTAGTGTCATCTCAAGTTCTGATATCACTAAGAACCCGCCATGTACAGTGACTGATGCATGTTCAAATAGCCTTTGTTTAAAATCCTTCCGTTGGCTTGGCGTGTTAAAAAATGTAGGGATTATTTCAAAACTGCGTCAAATACTGGTGCAATTCAACCTTAATTATTTAACATTTGACTAAACTAAGGAAATACGTTTTCAGACTCATCATACATACAATTAAAAGTCTCAAAATAAGTATGATTAATTAACTCAATAAAATTGTTGTATTTATGTTCTGGTATGTAAAGCGTTTATTGATAAATTTTCTGAGCAAGTTAAATAAGATATTAAACAATTTATATATATTTTTGTTTAATATATATATGTATAAATTTATATATATGTGTATGTATATGTATATGATTATATATTAAAAATTCTTATATTGGATATATATATATATATATATATATATATATATATATATATATATATATTAATTTCCTTTGTAAATTAATTTGAGGGTGATGGTCGTATCAAACGATGCTTCATTATACTTCTTTGAGCATCAGCATTATATGTCTTGTAATATCCATCAATAAATATATTGACAAAAAAATGAAACCTTATTAAAAACTTTCGTTCTTCTCTTTAAAGCTGGGAACAATTGGCATCAGTTTTAAGCGTTTAACAAGAAATAAATTATATTTATATATTGGTTTAATTTACTCTAATTCTAAGAATATATTTACAAATATTAAATTTTCGTTTGAAGAAATTACTTTTTGTCTCTTCCATTGTAAAATATATGAAGCGTAAAATAAATATATACGTATACATCCAAAATTACGCAGTTTATATTTTTGAAGAAGTAAGAATTTGATTAAACTTCTACTTTAATAAAAGTAGTGAGCTTCAAAAATTCATAACCCTTACACATTTGAAAAATAAAATTAAGAAAAATTCAATTGAAATCAAATTGCTTGAAGTATATTTTCCATGTTTTTAAATAGTATTTTAAATTAAAATTAATTTGCTGTAAAATTTTACAGAAGCAGCTATTTTAAAATTATTGCGTTATATATTTTCAACGAGTTTATTGATGAAAATGCAATTTTGTTATTGAATATCCTTATAGTGGCTACCACGAGAAATATTAAATACTATCGAATGTATATCTATAGTTTTCGAGCATTAAAGGTATATAAAGTTGAACGTATATACTTAACACACTTTTAATTATATTCAATATCATATTTTATAAAACTGAAGATTTAAGAATATTTTACTTGAATAGGAAATGAGAAATATTTTATCATTTGAATATTTATTTTAATATTTTCAAATAAATAATAATATAAATATTTATAAAATAAATATAAATATTTATAATATATATATAAATATAAACATGCATGAAATAAATGTGAGACAAATAAGCATATTTATGTAACGAATAAAATTTCTTAAAATTTCCTAAAATGAAACTCATTTTTACTGTCGAATATTTTCTATCTCTTGTTTTGATAAAAGATATTCTCTTCTTCCCAAAAATTACCAGAAAAAAAAGTTTATTCGTTTTACTATTTTCAACATTCTCTTTATTTTTTACCAAAGAGAGGATAATTAGATTTTCTTGTTTTGATAAAGCATAACGCAATTACTGAGAACCTGTAAGTTTGTAAGATATCGTTAAAAACAAGCTTCATTTTTTTTGTTCATACTTCTAGTTGTTAACAAAAAATTATCCGAGTTTATATACGGATTTCAAATTCTTTTATTTTCTTCAATGTTTCATAATGCTATGAAAAAGAATGTGATTATAAAAAATTTAAAAGTATTATTATGAATATATTTGTGAACTTTATACCAATTATTACGTAAAGTACAAAAAAAAAGAAATAGATTGATTTGATTTTTTTACTAACTTTGATCTTTGAAACGGTTATAAGGCCAATGCAAATGGAAATGCTTTGTGGCAACGACCGCAAACATAAACGCTATTAATTATTTGTATCCAAATATCAAACTATTCTGCTCTATTTTATGACTCCTATGTTATTTATAATTATTATGCATCGTATACATACATTTATTATCATTTTAATATACATTTATTTTAAATAAAAAATTCAAAATATATTAATGACTCAGTTATCTTAAAAGACCTTAGAAGGGTTTTGTTACCATTTTAATTTTCTGAAAATTGAAATGTATTAATCTGTACATTTGTTAATCTCTCGAGAGATTCAAAAGGCTTTTTCAGCAAACGAAACTAAGTCTTTTGAACTATATAATGCATACTATACTTTTTTTTATTTAATTTTAAGTTATTTTTAAGGGAAAATTGTGTTGATTATATCATTTAAGTCATTACCTTAACTATTTTTATTATTGATTTTTTCGAAAATAAATGTCTTCATGGGAAAAGAACACTGAAATTTTTTTTATCCATTTATGTTCTGTATTACATTGAATAAAAAGAAAAAAAATATTTTTCAAGTAATTTTTGTTACCCCAACTTCACAGCAGTCAGCGTCGCTAACCACTATACCGGATGGGTTACTTCTGTTAATAGGTGAGAAATATGACTGATTTGGAGAGCCTCATACAATCTCAATAATCCATGGTATGATTAAGATAAATACATGGTAAATGTACCCCACTTTGAGAATAATTCAAATTCTTCTTTGGAGTAATTCAAAGACCAAAGATATCCACAGAAAAGAAGAGTTAAATTGGTTTATTACTGCTTGCTGTTCTATTAACCCAGGAAACCACTAGTGAAAATCAAGTTACTATTGATGCCTAGATGGGCTACTAAAAATAGCGTCACCTTTATATTTTATTTTGAAGTATCCAAGGCCGATCATAGCAGGTGTGCAGCGAGTGCAACGCACGCGGGTGGCTAATGTGAATGGTCGGCTAGCGGCTATGTGTAGTTCTACAAATCAAACAGACTTTTACCAATTTCTCAAAAAAACAACAACTTATAATTAGTCGAATAAATACGCAGAATTGTAAACAGTTATTGCAAAATCAAATTTAGTCCCGATTTTCCGAAAGGATAGCGTAGTTTCAGAAAATTAGTACATTAGTGCGTTGGTCTATAGTTCAATAGTATTTATCCTCTTCCTTCATTTGGTTGCAAAATTCGTGGCAAAGCCGGTAATACCACAGCAGAAAAGATCTTTTAGCATATATCGGTGGTGCGCTATGGATCGATGCATTACAAAGACGTCTCAAAGGTGATTTTTGCAAAAGTTGCTTTATAAAAATATCTAACACTACATCGTTCATCAGTGTCGATTTGATACCTTGAACCTGTTTACTTTGTTCTCCTTTCCACATTTTTGCAGGGAATTTGTAAACTTTTCGTAACTATGAATCAGTTTCCATGGTGATTACTCAGAAAATTTTTGTGCTGCTAGATTAATTAGGAGGGATTTTCTCACTAAATATACCAAGAACGTCCATTGGAGTCATTTCAAAACCAAGGTAATTTTTCATTATAAAAAGCCGTCGTTCAACAAAATATAGTCCACTAAATAGATATCATTAGTAATACAAACCTCACAAAGTTCTATATTGCGCATTTTTTAAGTTGAATACAGTGTTATTGAATTTTAAGTGGAAATGAATCAATTATACAACAATTTTTTTTTGTCTAAGTGTTTTGTTACATAGTACTTGCTTATCTACTCATAAAAAATCGTTCGTCTGTTGAACTTAATGTAGAGCATACACCATGAAACGATGCTCAGAAAAGGTCTAATCATGATGAAATTGCTGATTTGTTGCTAGATCTTTCTGAGAAGGCTCTAATTTAGATTCCGATGATGATGACATAAGATTGAATAAAACTCCCTGGTTCACTGATAGCTAATGCCATTTTTCTTCACATATAAAAGCTTTTAAGAGTTTTATTAAATGCTAAATATCAGGAATCAAACATTGGGATTTTTTTTGTCTCAATCCCTCATAGTTCTATAAAATATTTATGAAATGAAATTAGATATGGACGAGCTATAGAACAAAAATTTATAACTGAGAAAATGCAGAAACATTTCTGAATAAAGCTTATTTCCTATTATTCACATAATTTGCTACGGTAAGTTATGTATTCTGTTATATACAAGATGCATATAATTTTCAGTTTTTTTATACGTCTCGTAAAGCACATATTGACAAAAACTTCATATTAAGAGAAGTTTTAGAAAGTAAATATTTTCGGCAAGATATTTTACTTGATATACTTTGATACATTATGCATACAACTCATTATTTTCAGTCAAACTAATAAAAACAATTCCAGACATTGTACATAAAACTTTTTGGAGCACTTAACTAGTAAATATTTACTTATAACTTTATCCAGAACTTTTCAGGATTGTAGTTGCTATAGAAAATAATATTTTCGTTTATCTTATTCTCTTTTTCCCTTCAGACTTACGAAAAAGTTACACACCGAAGGATTTCGTTGAAGCAGTTTCCAATTCAAATATATCGTACCTCAAAGAAGGTATTATATTTATTAGCGGGGATTATTATAATGTAATATCAAAATCACTAGACAAATTTAATAAAATGAGAAATAATTGTTGGGATACACATTGGTTTCCAAAACGTGAAAAAAGTCAGAATTGTAATAAAAAAGAATTTGTATTTTTTTGCCGATTTAATATTTTTAAAAAAATCGCAAGAATCTCAAGCAAACAAAAGAGAAGAAGTTATACGCTTAAATTCTGTTTTAAAAATACTTGAATGAAAGTATAAAAATAACATGGTAATAGAACGTATATATTCGTGACAATACGTATATATATGTTTGTGTTTGTTGTGATGCTTTTATAATTGCTATAAAGTCCAGGCTTCTTATTTTTCAACTTGTCTTAAATTTACTAATGAAATCTTTTCATTCGTGGAAAGAAAAGTAATCAACAATTTGTTGAAATGGGATTTCAAAAGATAAATCCGTCACTGGATTTTGCTGAGCATATGGCTCGCCAAGCGAGCCTCCGTCCCATATCATAGGAGTAAATGTTTCCTGTGAAAGTAGCAGTCCTTGGTGGAGAGCAAGCAACCTGATTGGCGGTGGGTACGTGAAGAGAGGGCGTAGCAAACTGGTGCCTGGAGTTGGAGACAGAATTGAAGTGAGAAGTTGTGAAAAGTTCATCCTTGAGTGGCTCAAAGCCTGGCTTGTGATTGGTTAAGGTAGGCGAGTGAATTGGCATTGAATTGGCTGCCCAAAAGAAAGGTCAAGACATGTTGACCATAACGAATTTATTTAAAATATATTAATGATTGTTTCATCATACTTACACTCGTAACACTGCAGCAACTTAGTTGAACGTATTGCAGTTTTTTCAGTAGAAACAATGTGATTATTATTAAATGGGGCTGCATTACATTTTGCAAGAATTGTGTGATGATTTGATTATTACGGACTTAAGATCTAAGAATTTGGCATAATGTACCATGCACACCGTGACCTCCTGATTTATCTAGTCTGGATCTTTTTCTGTGTAAAACCTCAAAATATGGGTTAATTGATATCTGAAATTTTCTCAAATAACCTCGTTGAAAGAAGTATTATCATTACAACGGATGTCGCTAAAATGCTACGAGTCTTAAACAAGGTCCATAAATCAACTCGAAGTAGGGATTGCAATACCGGACCAAAAGCTCAATACCGGTTTTTTGGTGTGTTTTTTAGATCTTAATACCAGTATTAGAAATTTTAGAAAAACACGGCTGTTTCTTTGTTTTATTTGCCAATTTTATTAGAGAGTGTAAATAACACAAAAAACAATTTGTAACTTATAAATTATAACAGTAAATAAAGATTCACAAAAAGTAAGGGAACAACTCCTTTATTTAAATCACAAAAAGTGTATTTGTGGTACTATTATAAATTTTTGAAATGTGATCTTAAAAAATATACTTCATCAATTGTACTTTGATTAAGTCTGGAACGTAATTTTGTGCAAAAATTACCTATAGAAAAAGCTCTTTCGGCATCTACGCTAGTTGGTGGTACTGTTGGCAATGCGCGATATACTTTTTCCAAGTATTTACCACTAAATCTCTCAACTTTTCAAATAAATCGATTTTACTTCGGATAGTTTTTGGATATAGCTAATTTAAGCCTTGCATTTTGTCTGTGGAAATTTTTTTTAGTTATCTATAATTCTAATTTTTGTTCAAGAGACAGTTCCTTTTCACTATCGACATTAGTGTCATTATCATCTTCGATAACTGTACCAAATTCTTCTGAATGTGCAAAGGTTTGTGGGTAAAAAAATTTAAGAAAATTTACTATAAATTGACCAAATTTGAATTGATTATAGTCTCTATTTTTCCTTTTCAATTTCAGTTTTAAAATCATTATGAGTATGATATGCAAATACAATGTGAATAACGAAGTCACCAATTTAAAAATTTTGAAATATTACGCACTTTCTTTGCAACTGCAACCTTGTTTTCACAAATACGAATGTCAGACTACGGATCCTGCGGGTGTGCAATATCGCTCTGAGCTGTAATAAGATTGTTTTGGCACGAATCCTTGGATAATTCACATACTTTATCACTTCTTGATTGTACGATGCAACTTTACATTCTCAGTCTAATTAATTTCGCCCGTTAAAGAGACAGAAAAACAAAACCGTATACTATTTTACTATGTTCGTGATCCCTGAACATATAGTGGAAACAATTAAAAAAATTTCTAGTAAACACCGAAAAACCGGTATTTTAACTTGTGAATACCGGTATTACAAAATTGTACAAATGGCTCAAAATCCCTGTATACCGGTATTGCAATCCCTAACTCAAAGTAGTTGTAAAGAAGGGTCACAACTAAAATGTCAAGAGTTTCGAAAACTCTTTTCAATCAGAAACATTAAATGCGCAGTCCGAGTGTAAATGATCACAAAATAAAGCATTTGTAATCTGTTATTGCCATTCCTTTCGGCCATTTTCATGTACACTTGATTGACACATCTAATCCATATTTAATATTAGAATAAAAATGATGTTTAATAAACACACACACATGAATGTTATAAAAACGTTTCTTTTTTTTTTCATAAATGCAAAATTTAAAACGCTTAATAAAATAATTTATATTTATGTACTTTATCTATTTCCTTATGCTTCATTTATCTCTTCACGACAAAAGTGAATAATAAATGATGCTGAATAATAACTGAAAATAATTCATTGTAATATTCTCTTGAAATAATAAATCCGTCGGATATTATATTGTATTTTGATATGTTGTTTTAAATTTTAGTAAACGCAAACTAAAAAAAGAAACATCATTAAAAATACTAACTGTATTGAATTAATAATTACATTGAATAATTTTTTATGTATATAAAAAAACAATTGGAGGGTAAACATTGGTTTTTATTACAGATGCGAGTATTTTTTTCAAATAGAATAATTTATTTTATGTTCAATATATTTGAAGAGGTAGTTATAGGAAATTTGAAGTAAATATTTATTTAAACATTCAATTATAATATTAAATTGGTAAACACATAGGTAAGATTTAAAAATATTTTGCCTCAAAAAGTATTTATAATTCCAAATTGAAGAATTACTTTTTATAATAATAATTGGATGCGTGATTAGTTTGTTTCGAATTTTTTTTTCTAAAAAAACTACTAGAGTTATTGTATTTTTATTTTCATTAAATGAATAACTAAAAAAATGGGGAAAGTGTATTGTTTTTCACAAAAAGGTATTATGCATTTTTTCAATACTACTGAATTTTTTATGTTATAAACGCGTATTAGATTTCTATTTGAGTAAGAATGTTTATGTTACTAATTGTCTACAAACAACCAAAATAGGAAGGTGAGTAACCTACACAGGATTACTTATAAACTGCATAAAAGAAAGTTCTTTTGAAGAAAGAATATTTTCTAAGGAAATTTATACACAATTATGTGATCGTTATAATATATTTTTTTTCTTCGGCATTTTGAAAACTATTTCTATGTGCCGCATACGAAAAACTTACAACTATCTGAAATAAAAAAATAAATCAATAATAACTAGAAATTATTTTGATGTTTTAAATTAGCATCTGTTTATTAAAATAAATTAAAAGATCTTTTTTTTGCGGTTTAATAACAATTGAAAATGAGATTTTCAAAAAAACTGTATACCATTAAAAATGGAAAAAATAAAAACAAATTTAAATTTTGAATCTTAAAAAAACAATAATTGATATTTTGCACACTCTCGATGGATGTTATATGTAGTCATACTGTATTTAAAAAAAATTTACATTTATTTTTTCCAATTGTATCTGTTTATTTTTGCAGAATTCTGTAAGTTTATCAATATTAAATCTATGACAAATAATATTGATAATAAAATCTGTTAGTTAATAAAATATCAATATTTTATTGGGTTATGTAGGAATACTTACTCCCACTATTGTGCATCAGGAATTTTTATTTGTGATTTGTGTGTTTATCTGAATTAAGTTTCTTTCATTTTCTAATAATTATGTTTTATTTATTGTTTGCACTTGAAATTTTAAAGCTTTGAAATGTATTTTTATTTTTGTAATTCTTTTCGTCTGAATAATTATTTTTCCTTTGTGTATTTTTTTTAAATTTCTGCTGTTCTATTTTAATAATATTGTTCAATTGTCTTTTCTATTGTTTAATATAATTATTCACCGCACAGTTATTGTTTTCGTTTTATTTGTCGCAATTGATTTAAGTTTCTTTTATTCAATACAATTTTTTTATTATGGTATCTTTATTTTTCAAATTCATTATTATTTTAAGTTACTTAAAAAAGTCCAATTATACATTTGAAAAAAAAAACATCTTTTGTTTTTATTTCACGTATTTGTACTGTTTATTTTGAATTCCATGCCAATTTTTGAGTATTTTTATATACCCTTCAGATACAATAGAAAATGGTTTGCTACTAATAAAACACGCGTATTATTGTATATTAATTAGAAATCCCTTTAACCAGTATCTTAAGTAAAAAAGTATAACTATTTTTTTCTAATTAAAAATAACATAAGGTATATGAATTAATTGTATTTAATCTTATCTTTTTCTTGTTAATGACAAAAGTTATTTTTGGAAAAAAAATCACTGAACAAAAATCATATATAAAACCAGTAGTTTCTGTTTAAATGGCACGCGTCATTTACTTTGTAACAGTGTATATATAGATACATGTCGACATACATGTATAGATCTTACACAGTCTTTACTTCCATCCAAAAATCCTTCAGAATTAGAAAAAATTCAACCACTCTTCAAAAATATTTCTCTTTGTACTTTCTTACTCAGGCTATTGTAAACATATGTATTCCGTTGCACGGGTCATTCTTTTTTATGTTAAAAAAAGGTTACCGCAAAAGAGTGTAAAAATTTCTATGCTTTTGAGTAATCTTCTATTATTCGGATTTCACGCATTCATGTATGGAATATCATAAATGTGCATGTCTGGAGGAAACGATTTTATTCTCTTCTGTTATATGTGATCTCATAAAAATACATTCTAATAATATTTCTTTATTTTTCGTGTTTTATGAACAATACTATATAGTGCCTGGAGTTATCTGAGAAATGCAATGCTTTGCAAGGATTTATTTTCTAATGTATGTATACGTAATTAAATATTCATTTCATCTTGGTAAAGTAAGAAATATTTTTATTTTATGTATAGTTAAATAAATTTTATAGTTTTTTTTATTTTATTTTATAGCTTTTTAAAATTACGGAAGAAATAACTTACCTATCAAAATTAAAACAGCTTAAGAATTTTTGAGGCAATAGAAAAAAAATCCTAAGGGATGATAAAAATTATTATTTTGAAACTGTAAATAAAAAAAATGTGAAATAAAAGTAAATGACATCGCATTCCCAGATGTTATATGTTATGCTGTATACCATAATATTTTGTTATAAAACGACAAAAAAATCACTGTCTTTCATTAATATTTGACAAGTATAATAAAAGTGTTATATATATATATATATATATATATATATATATATATATATATATATATATATATATATATATATAAAATATATATAAAAAAATATGTATTATATATCAAAAATAAGAAATAATAGATAAAGAACATAACACGAAATAGCATAATAAAAATATAAAACCTGAACATAAAGAACAAAATTATAGAGAAATAAAAAAAGAAACTACAAAAAAGAAGAACCTAGGGAGTCAGAAAGCAATTTCGGACTTAGGACCGAATAAGTGGGGTTAAACTAGTTTGAAGGCGCCAACCTTCCCCCTTTGCAACTCGGTAGGAAAACCAAACAAAATAAAATAAACAAAGCTTCAGAGTTTGGATAACTCAGAGAGTATGAAAAAAAAACACTCATTACTATTATGTAACAAACTGTCCCAAACTCTTAATGCAGAAAAATCCCAAAATAATTGCGTAAAAAAAAGTAGAAAAATGCTAAAACAATTACATAAGAAAAGTATCTTTCAAGAAATAATTTAACAAAATTTCTTTACTCACAGAGCTTTTACGAGGAGAATCAAGCGTCTTGACATTAATGAAAATCGATTATTCACCAAGTTAAAAATTCGAAAATACATAAACACATCTTTTGAGCTGTCTTTTAAAACCAGCCAGCAAAGACAGGTATAAAAAGACGACAATCAAATACGGTAGAATTTGAATTGGTTGATTGTCAAAAATGTAAATTTGCAAGGCTCTAATTTGGTTGGTTGTCAACAATGTGTAAGATGTTCAATATGTGTGTGGAAAAAATGTAAACTGTGATATGAGTGTTATGATATAATCTTCACAGCAAGACCACTAACATGCTGACTTTGAAATCCTATTGTTGTGTGGTGGTTTTGGAATTCGAAGTAGCAAGACGGTTAATGTATTTGTGATGAATATAAGTTCTTAAGAAATTAAAAGGGTATTCATGATCTAAACAACATTGAAAAAATTGTTTTATATTATTGTATTTATCTATTTTGTGGGTAGTTAAGTTATCATTTCTAAATAAAAATTCAAAATGATATTTCTGTAAATTGATATATGCAAATTACTATTCCATACGGGAATTTTAATTATATGGAACTTAAACGAATCTCTTTTGTCAAAAATGTTACTGACTACATTATTGTTAATAAGATGCAAGTCTAAATCCAAGAATTACACCATATTAGAGTTTTAGTTTTAAGGAGCTTGAGATAATCACGGTAGAACGTAATATTTGGTTTGTATTCACTATTTTTACCAAAAATTATTATATCATCTATATAACGATAAAATAAGTAAGAATCATTTACAACATGATCTATTTAAAAAAAATGTAAATATAGGTTCGCTAAACAATTACTAGCTGGACCACCCTGAGGTAATCCTTTGATCTGTTTATAAAGATTCTGATCAAATGCAATGAAATTTTCTTTTAATACGAGGTTAACAAGAATATCAAATTTATAAATTTTTTTCATTGAAGTATATAATTCATATTTATCATAAATTAACTGTAGAACCTTAATCATATCATCAATATCTATAGATTAAAAATGTCCTCGAAATCAAAGCCATGCATGGAAAAAATTAACATATCCTTAGTAGCTCTAGCAATCTCTAAGCTATTTTTAATTATTGCCGTGATTTGTAAATTATCAATTAGATTTTGAAGAAAGATTGTAAGATCTTCCCAGACCTCGTGATATATGTATTGTATCCATTAGTGATACTACGGAATTTTATAGGGCTTTTATGAAATTTTTGTTAATAAAATACTTGGATATTTAATATTATTTAGATGAATATTCAGTCTTTTATAAAAGACGATTATCATCTTTCTATTAATGTGAATTGATTTTTGAAAGGAATTATTATTTAAAATGTGCTTATATAATAATTTACTGTAAAAGTATTTACAAATTATGGCATAATTAGCACAGACCTTATCAACATATGTAATCACGAAGTCATTTTGGATATTTTCTTTTGATGATTTAAGATCTGTATACATAATTTCATTTTCAACAGTGAAATCTAATTCCCGAATTTATTTTGCTACATAAGATCGAAATTGATTGAATGCTTCAATCGGCATTCCGTATTTTTGCAATTTTAAGGTAGAATTTATCTAAATCTTTTATGATTTGTTTCATAACGTTAGATTTATTTTTTGTGATCATCAGTCTAAAAACTGGTACCTTTTTCCATAAAATTTCTTAACAAATCATCTTTCACGATGCTAAGGTCTCCTGTGACAACGTGCTGGTGATAATCATCAATATAGTCTCGATATAGATTGCATTTGCATGATTCTGAATTGGGAGCTCGAGATTTGATTATAATTAAACATAAATCTACCAAGTTTTTTTGTATTTGAAAGCCTTTTTAATAATAATATTTTTAATAGGAAAAAAGGATTGATATTTTTGAAATATACTTGAAAAATTAATTTTGTTAAAGGATTTATTCATAAATAATAATGTACAATATTCTGTTAGTAATTTTCACTTGCATCTAATTTAATATTCATTTTTTGTACTAAATAGTTATTAAGGTCTCGAATCATATGCATACCATGAGAATCCTGAAATTTATATCTGCTTAAAATATCTGTCATAATTTTAATTTCAGCTTTATTCACACATGCCAAACATAAATGATTTAATTAAGCCTGTGTTTTAGTTATCATCAAATTTAACAGCTAATTCTAACATAGAATTCTTGAGGGTTGACATGTCTCTAGTAACTCTTTTTCTACGTTTAGCTCTTGAAATTCTCGCTAAATGAATATTATTACTATTATCAATAGATTTATCAAAATTCGAATATATAATGAATCCTCGGATTTTTGTTTAAAAGCTAATAAGACACCTTCACCTTTCCATATAACATTCAAACCATAAGGATAATATGATTTAAATGAACCTATAAAAAGTTTTGAACCATAATCTTTGTTTATATTTGGCACTATTCTAAGTATATGTACAGTTAAGTTATTAATTCAATGTTTATAAAAAGGGTCCTATCTCAATCTTAGCTTGGTTTTTGTTGTAATCAAATTTCCTTGTATCAGACCTATGTTGATTTAATCTAATATTGATAGTGTTTGAAGTCTGACCTATGTAAGATAATTTACATATGTTGCATGTCATTTTGTAAACACAGTTAAAAATCTTACAAAATATATAACCTGCATCCATATCCAACTGTTCACCACTCATCATGCCACACGCCTTGCATATTTTACCAGTGCAAGATCTAAATTTTAGTTTTAAAAACATGAATATCTCTGAAAAACCTAGTTTCCAATATGTTACTAAAATCCTTATCTCTTTGATTTTTATCTATACAATCGAAAACATGAATATTTCGTTTTGCTGTACGAGATAAATTCTTATATTTAAAGTTCCAAAAAATTCGAGTTTTAAAAAATTTTAACACAAAAATGTTTAGATACAGAAGGGTAAGCAGAAAAATTATGATTACCAAAACAATTCATACATTTTTTGTATTTTTAAAAAATTTATAGTTTTTTATATGCCAACTCAGAACCTTTGTGCCCATCTCCAAAAATATCTAAAGCCATACCTAAATATATTCCAAAACTATATATAAGGGCTCATAAAATGGTAAATGGATGCCGATGGTACAGATAACATTATACTGTACCACCGAGCAATGTCATACCCTGGTATAACAAATTGCCAGTCGCATAAAACTTGTTATTTTTCAAATTCATAGTTATTTAAAAGTTGAAGGTACATTGAAAAGACCCAAATAAAACATCATTAGCAAAAAATTTTTCAATCACAATAATATAAAGAGAAACAACGAGCAATATCTCCAAAAATCTAATCCACTCATAGACAACATATCCACGATTACTTTATAGGCACAAAATCCGAAGCTGGCATAATATTTTTATATAAATAAGATAAACACACAAGGAAAATGAACAAAGTCAAATTAAACTTCATAAAAGAAAAACATTCATAGACAAGATTTTGAATCTAATGGCGATTTCAAAATTCGCTATAAGCAAACATATACTCTATATTAACTACATCCATAACTGAACAATCTCATTAGTAAATAGATTTATACATAGATAGGCGCAAAGCAGCCAAATGAATGCATAAAATATATATAAAAGAAATATGTATTATATATCAAAAATGAGAAATAATAAAGAACATAACAAGAAATAGCATAATAAAAATATAAAACCTGAACATGAAGAACAAAATTATAGAGAAATAAAAAAGAAACTAAAAAAGAAGAACCTAGCGAGTCAGAAAGCAATTTCGGACTTAGGACCGAATAAGTGGGGTTAAACTAGTTTGAAGGCGCCAACCTTCCCCCTTTGCAACTCGTTAGGAAAACCAAATAAAATAAAATAAACAAAACTTCAGAGTTTGATAACTCAGAGAGTATGAAGAAACCACTCATTACTATTATGTAACAAACTCTCCCAAACTCTTAATGCAGAAAAATCACAAAATAATTACGTAAGAAAAGTAGAAAAATGCTAAAGCAATTACATAAGAAAAGTATCTTTCTAGAAATAATTTAACAAAATTTCTTTACTCACAGAGCTTTTACGAGGAGAATCAAGCGTCTTGACATTAATGAAAATCGATTATTCACCAAGTTAAAAAATTCGAAAAAAACATAAACACATATTTTTGAGCTGACTTTTAAACCAGCCAGCAAAGACAGGTATAAAAAGACGACAATCAAATACGGTAGAATTTGAATTGGTTGATTGTCAAAAATGTAAATTTGCTAGGCTCTAATTTTGTTGGTTGTCAACAATGTGTAAGATGTTCAATATGTGTGTGGAAAAAATGTAAACTGTGATATGAGTGTTATAGTATAATCTTCACAGCAAGACCGCTAACATGCTGACTTTGAAATCCTATTGTTGTGTGGTGGTTTTGGAATTCGAAGTAGCAAGACGATTAATGTATTTGTGATGAATATAAGTTCTTAAGAAATTAAAAGGGCATTCATGATCTAAACAACATTGAAAAATTGTTTTATATATTGTATTTATCTATTTTGTGCGTAGTTAAGTTATCATTTCTAAATAAAAAAATTCAAAATGATATTTCTGTAAATTGATATATGCAAAACTATTCCATACGGGAATTTTAATTATATGGAACTTAAACGAATCTCTTTTGTCAAAAATGTTACTGACTACATTATTGTTAATAAGATGCAAGTCTAAATCCAAAATTCCACCCTATTAGAGTTGAAGTTAGTTTTAAGGAGCTTGAGATAATCACGGTAGAACGTAATATTTGGTTTGTATTCACTATTTTTACCAAAAAATTATTATATCATCTATATAACGATAAAATAAGTAAGAATCATTTACAACATGATCTATTTCAAAAAATGTAAATATAGGTTCGCTAAACAATTACTAATTTATATATATATATATATATATAAAATTTCATATATATATATTAAAATATATATAATATAATATATATATATATATAACCCTGTTTCACTGTCCTAATTAGTGACAGCTTGGGAAAATCATAATAGTTTTTTCCACTCTAGCTAAATTTCTCTTTTTTGGTTTGTAATGGTTCCATGTTCTTGGTTCTTTCGGTTTGTTCTTAAGATGTTTTAGGATTTATTAGTCTTCTTTTTAATTTATTTACTGCTATATATATATATATATATATATATTATTTTTATATATATATATATATATATATATATATATATAAATAGTATAATAAAATAAAAGTGACGAATAACTAGAATCCACAGTATTAAAGAAGTAAGAAATTGGAATTCAGCAAACACAACAAATGTAGATACAAAAAAGTCATGGGACTAAACTGGAGACCTATTATGATTTCTAAAGCTGTCGCTGAATTAGGCCAGCGAATTAGGGTTAGCAATGCTTTATGGATCCACCTATATATATTTATGTTAATGAAGTTCATTACTTCATAAACATTTTTATAAATATTTCTATGTAATTGATTCGCATTAATATTTTTAATAATTTATTGTACCGAAAAATATCGACCTTATTTCAATTATATTAATTATTTTGAAATTCTTACTTAAATTTTCCATTTCTTTTCTTCCTATCATTATCTTGTGATCAATGTTAATTATAAAAAATTATATTTATCCATTTAAACTCTTTTTTCTCATATAGCAAAGTTTTCTCTCCGTTTGTATATGTATGTGTTTTATTTTTATGAAGAACACAAATAGCATTATGTTAGACAATGCGGAGAACTACGACTGTGTATCAGAGTAGCGCTAAATTCAGATATATTGAATAAATGAGTATAACTCTCAATATCTCCTATTTAACTCGAAATAGATATAAATGGTCACTTAAATGTTGCTAATTCATCGGGATATACTTCTTGTCAAGGCTCCGCAAAGCTCTTGTCAAGAATTATTGATCACTATCTGGTTTCAAGAGGCGTTCTATTGCCATAATAGTTTTCTTTAGGATTGCGCTCTTGAAATATTTCGAAAAGAAATGTATGAAATAAGAAAAATGCAAAATGTGATTTTAGTTGTGAGAGAAAAATGAGCATTATTGTGCGTTCGTCTTTTATATTTTGCGTCAATAAAGTATTATAGAATATGTCTTGGAGGACTAGAAACTACCAGAAGTGAAAAAAAAATCCCTCTTAAAATAGATAATTACACACACACCCCTACAAACATATGTAAATTTGCAGGTGAGGAGAGAAATTGAAATTAAGAAATAAAATATAATTTTCAATGTTTTTTAGCACTTAAAAAAGTACGAATAAAGTTATTCAAAAACCTTCATGTTTTATGAATAACATTTATATATTTTTTACACATATTTTATCTTATAATTTTTTTTTATCACTGAAAATTCTTTAATTTTTTTTCTGGGTTTCTCGGAATCATTAGATCATAAGATAAAGGTTTGAAATATGTTCTACATGTATGAACAATTAAATATTAAATACGATACTACACATATACTTACATAAAAGGCAATTTTACCTATATTTACAAGTAGTTTAATTTTCTTCCATTATTCAACGTGTTAGGTTTTACTTCTGCCGTAAGTAGCTCAAGCATTTAAAACATAATATTATTTATTAACAAATGTTGTTGTTGTGAGCAACAACAACATTAACAAATCATTATCAATGTAGATATTTATGTTATCTTAGTATTAAATATAAAAAATAAAGTATAAAATCAGAAATCTATTTCCGAATGATTTCTAAAACTTCAAAGAGATAAATTTCTTACAATAAGTTTCAGTATAGATAATTTAGAACCACGTTGCAATTTTGATAATAAAGTTTTTCTTATTATCTAAGTTCCAATAGGAAAATTTAAAAAAAAAATATAATTTTGTATTTTAAAAATTTAGTCAATAACATTTATTCAATAAAACTGATCAAACAACAGCAGCAAAATAGGATTTCTTAGCGGTGTATTAACTTAAGCTTGTTCTGTATTGAAATGTATTCAACTACAATTGGTCCTGTTTGTCCTAGTAACTCTTCTAATTGAAAATTAACAATGACTAAACATGACGTACATCAGTTTCATCAACATATTAGTGAAAACAGGCAAGATTTGCTAGGAACACTTATAATCCGGCTACGACAAAGCTGTAGAAATAACTCTCGGTCTAACATTACACAAAGCGAGACAAAAGCCATTTGCCACTGTGTAGAACAAAAGGAATTATAGTACAATTTCATCTATGCCATATGGCATAGAGGAAATCTCGCTTTAATTGAAAACGGTTCTGTGGATAGATGGAACTGTACTTAAGGTTTATATACATTTAGGCCGTAAAAACATATTGGAAATAGACTGAAGCAAATGGTCCATTCTGCTACATGCACATCATTCCCGAAGTAAGCTCTGAAGTAGTGAGGCGAAGTATGGCAGTGAATTGAATAGAAAATATGCATTTCTGTACGGATATAAGGCACACAGACTATACACGTGTTTCGAAGTGAATCTACAATCTGCTTTGCAGAAAAAGGTTTCGTAAGAAGCGATATATTTCTAAATAAAATGATGCAATGATGACGGTGTTAAGCTAACACCGTTGCTGTATAATGTAAATGTTCTTTGTATAATAGAGAGTAGATGGCGAAGACTCTTCTATAAAGGCTATTCAAAAACTTTTTAACATGAAATACTTCTTTTGTCCCTGTAATTCTCGCAAGTTATAAGATTTATATGCACCTGGAAAGGGCAAAAGATATCCCCACAGTTATTAAGCCAAGGTAAAATAATCTCAGTATTAAACTGAATGAACTTCTTGAGCTTAGTTTTGTAAGGAAATATCATTTTAAAGTTTGTCTTAACTATCTGTTTTGTTTAAAACTAATTTAATTTCTATTAAATAGCCCTTTATAACGTATTTTATTTGAATCATATAAATTTTATGCACATAGCTTTCCTAACATTAACAAATTTACTCATTTCAAATTAATTTTCTAAGTGGAATAGTTTCAATAAAATTATTTTATTCAATCAGAAATTAATGCGGGCTGTAGAAAGCTCTCTCTCTCTCTCTCTCTAACAATTAAATTTAAAAATATTTTCAATGTTTAGTGCACAAAGTAAGGAGTTATGTAGAAAAGATACTCATATCTATTTTAGATTACATAATTTATTTTATTTATGGCAATAAAAATGGCTTTAATTCTAAAAAAAATGTGTTGAAACTTTTTAAAAAAACAGCTACAGGTAATAGAATTTCATAACTTCTAAACGGCAAAATAAATTGAAAATCATATTAATGAAAGTTTTCTGTAAAATACAGATCACAATATTTTCCACAGAATCATAGATGGAATGGAAAAAAATGTTTAAAAAAATGTAGAGATTTGTAAAAAAAATAAGATTTAATTTCTTTTTGATTCAACTGAATGAGTATAATAAAATCAGTTGAGCAGAACACAGTGGCTTCAAAATTGTTTTCCAATAGTATAATTCTTCGTTTAAATATGCAGTTCTAAGATCAATTCAAGATATATATTGTTCTAGATAGCAGCATTATTAACTTTTTATCATCAAAAACTAATAGCATTAAAGCCACAATAGATTAGTTTCTGATATTTAGAATATTTAAAAATTAAATCTGATACCAATGTAATAATAGTACTCAATGAAAGTAAAAAAAAATATGGAAACATAAGCGATTTGCGGAATTCAAAAACACACTTCTCATTGATTAAAAGCAAATATTTCAAATAATAATGAAATTCCACGTGTTATAAAACAATTCACAACAAAGATCCTCTGTGAGGATTTTTTTTTAAAAAAAAGTCCACACAAATTTCGAAAACGTTTCCATTCGCTGACTGAATGAGAATTTCCTCTACAAAAGAATTTCAGATTCCAGAGGCGAACTAGACTAATGCACATACTTTGTTCGTGGGATGATTGGTGTTTTGCTGGACGCAATGCCGTTTGCAGACATCTTTTTGGTGACCTTTGCAACAGGGGAAAAGGAAGAATTCCCACCGCGAATGACTGATGATATTTTTTATTTGCATTCTTCGCACACTAATACTTTAGTAAAACACACATAATAAGTGAAATAAGTAAAATCTCATTATATTATTGTTTGTCAAGAAATATTGCATGCTATTTTTATAATTTGTTTTAATGAGCTCTTACCCCAAGACCGTTTTTTACTGCATACCGTTAGTTGTTTTTGACGTTGTTTTCCAACTAAAGTGTTTTTATCGTAAAATTCCCTGACTTTGAAACACTGAGAACTTCTATGTTACTGTTACTTGTCTGATTTATATCAAGCTGCAGAGCAAGCTTTATAATATAGGTTCCACTTCATGAAAATATAAAGCTGTCGAAACAGTATTCACATTAAGTTTGCATTTATTATACTTAAAATCCTACGAGGATTCCTTTTTTTTCAACTTTATACTTTCCATTAAGGTATCCGACTACTTGCGACAACATTTTTTAAAAAAAATAAATGGAGATTTTTTGTAGTTTTTAAATTTATTTAGAACATTTAAAGGAAAAAAAGGCTGAAATTAGGAAAAGATAAATAAATTATTGCTACTAAAATGGGAAATAAATGGGTAAACATTGACAAAGTGAGTCCTTGGTGTTTGAGTCCTTGGGTATCTATTACAAAACATAAATCATAATAAATGCATTTGAGTGCAATCTCACAAACCTACGTATAAACCAATTACACCAACTGACACATTTTCATTAAATGAGCAATGATTGTGAATGGTGGTAGGCCGCGTCCTGAAGACAAAAAGTGAATATGGAACAATAATGCAGTCTTGCACTGTATATAGTTCGAAATTTCCAGTTTTTCGAAGAATTGTCCAGAAATAACATTTAGTAATTAAAATAATTCCGATCATGATACCTTTTGAGGCCCTGTCGACAACGAGACGTGCCCCCTCCGAATCCAAAGCACTGGTTCCAGACCTTTTTGACTCATACCATGCCTCTCCAAGCATATTCTTTTTGACTAATATATGCAACACTTTTACTGTGCATTATGATATAAAAACTTCGAATTGAGGGGAAAAAGCCATTGTAACAGCCCCTTAAAGCCTGACTAGTCAATTCGAAGAGTTCTGTGCTCATAAAATTATGACTTGAACCTGACGAGACATTAAAAATAGTAGACAGGATTAAGAAACAAATAAAAATCATAGATTGAACTACTCAACTAACAATTTATTAACGTTTCTACTAACTTAAAGTAGTAGGGGAAGAATCAATCTTGTTATTCAGTTCTAAATAATAAAACTAGATTTATTTGCAGGCACCAAAAGCGCGAATTGTATTCTCGAATTGCGCGAATTGCATTCTGACACTGATTCTCCAATGAATTAAAGATGGTTCTCATAGTAACAGCCAAACCAGATCAGAACCAATTGAAAGCAGGTAGTACGATCTACTATGTAATTTACTTTAGTGATATATGAAAGTCTATGTCCAGACGAGTAAACGTTATCTAGCTGGTAGAATAATTGTTATCTCAATCTGGTAGTGTAAACATCCTCTAACTCTCCTTAACCACTCATGAATCTCTCTTTACATAATAAAACTAATCTGCATATGACGTTTCCTCTATAAGAAGTGGCAGATAATCTTTCAATAAAATGTTAAATTAAACAAGATAAACTAGTCGTGACATAGAAATCTCTCGAGATAGAGCCCGTCAACACCATGATTGATAGAGATGAGACTTACTAGTAGAGTATGTATCATTTAACACGTATTTATTGTGAGCAAGTATAAAGGTCAACAGTTATTGTTTATTTGGTGTGAAATTTCGCTAAAAAATACAATAAACTTTCATAAAATTATAACCGCTAAAGCAATAAGGCACAACTAAGCTAAATTTCAATATTGTGACATATTTTTAATAAGATAGCTCTATTATTTTAGATGCATTAAGTGAAACATCATACTCAAATACTTGGAATTTAAAGACTGTTTATTGCTTGCTTGCTGGTGTGTGTATGTAATTTTCTTTACTTTTAGTACTGTTTTTGATGTTTGTGAAACGCTTGCTTAAAATGAGAGAAAAACATGTCAGAGGTTGTCAATAGTCTTCTACATTTCACACACACACGCAAAAAACACCATATCGAATTGTTCAAATAATAAATAAATTCTTATTTTAGCTGAAAAATTTAATGCATTATTTGGATAACGACCTGAAAAAATGAACTCCAAATGCATCACCTCATACTTACGTTTCAAAATGAGTTAATCATTTTATTGGTGAGTTTACCATGAAAATATATTTTACATAAAATAATATTTAAATGTCAGAAATTGAGATATGATATTTATATGAAAAAACACCAAAAAGATAATGGTTAGTTATCACCATGTCACCACAGTTTACATTTTAAGATGCCTTATTGCAGACTTCACTGCAATATTCAAGGGACATGCATTTTTCATAAAATGCATTACAAAATTTTAATAATCTTTTCTTGGAGTCCTGAGAAGAGGGAACAGTATTTTCTTTTCCAAGTTTCTGGTGACGTTTCTATTGGATTTTCGATTTGAATGGGGGTTTGTGCATCAAATATTTCTTCAAACCTGAATCAAAATGAACGAGGCAATGAATGTTACAGCAGTGTTTCTCAAACTGTGGATCACTCCCCCCTACAAGGGCGTGATAACCCTAAGAGGGAAGCGCGAGCATATCAAAAAGTCGAAACAAAGGATTTTTTTTAAAAAAAAATATTATTTTACTGAAAGTAAGCAAACAAAATACATTCTGGCAAATAAAAAATAGAATACACATTTATACTGATATAATACACCTAAAAATCTATCAATACTGCGCGATGCATTTCATAATTAGTTTAACAATACTATGTTAAGAACAAATTTAATAATTGCCAGTGCGCCCATGGATTTGCTGTATGAATAATTATATGAAAAAATTAACACATGATAATTTTTATGGTTTATAATTAATCTCTTAAAAGCATGTAAAAAGTTACGCGATTCGCTTCCCAAAGCCACCTTTTAGCACATAGGCGAGCGTATGTGGTGTATTGGCAGAAGGAAGGAAGGGGGGTAGAAAAGGAATAAATAAGCAAATTCCCGTAATTAGTAAAATTAGTATATCCTTCGCCAACACTGTCAAAAGCTGTTTATTGCATTCCAAAGCCTTTGAAATAATTCTATGGATCACAATTCACAAAAAAGATCCTTCTGTGAAAGACGTATATATACGTCTAGGGCAATTAACACACTGGCTCAGAGAGACGTTTATATACGCTTGCGGCACTTAAGAGGTAAAAATCGTGTTGTAGGTTTAGTGTCACAGTACAGTTTTATTGCATTCAATTTATTGTTATTGTATGGAGAGGGGACGTGATGAATATTATAATTAAATATATTGGATCGCACACACACACACACACACAAGCATTGAAAGTTTGAGAAGCACTGTGTTACACACGTAGCTTCGTCGCAGGTGCTCTTTCAAAGTTTCGTGACCTAGTTTTCCTAGATATGTGTTAGAGGATATGGGTGAATTTGATTCCCTTATAGATATTTAGGGAGTTCATTCCAGCTATATTGAGGTTTTAATAACATCTAGTCACTGGCTAGGTGTGTGACATCGCTCAGATGTATCTCAAAACTCCTAGCAAAAAAAACCCCCAAAATATCAACCAGAAATTACAAAATAGTTGCTTCTAATTATTTTCGCATAAAACTGAAAGCTACACTATTTTACAAGGGAAAAAATGAAAAGTAACGACCAAAGTAATATAGCCAAAAGTAATACCAAGTCACAAACAGTGACGTTGTTTGGTGTTTTGTATCTGTCACATTCAATGGTACATGCCGCCCGAAATGTGAAGAAACTGCCTTCGTCCTTGACACTGAATTCTAGGGCGAGTGACGAAAGACAGATAGGAGAAGAAGGGACATATTGCAACCCACCGTATGGACGCAGCAACGTAATTATTTTCTTTATACATTTGATAGATTCGTGGACTTAAGGAAGAGTTAAATATACGAAGAAAATAGAAAAGGGTAAAATATTATTTCCATTACATATATAATTAGAAAATAAAATTTTTTAATTATATATCATTCATTTCGAGCATTTTTATAATAAAAAGAGCAAATTTCAATGATTTTTTATTAACACATTCATCGTTTTTCTTTTTTTAAAAAATAAGCGATCTTTGTGTGTGTGTGTGTGTGTTCAGAATATGTATAATCATTGCAATAAAATTTCGATTAAGATCCTACAATACATAGAAATGACATTTTTGATGTAATTTATCGTTTGGTCGAAATCATTTTCATAATTAGCTTTATTGCTTCATAATTGAAAAAAGAATTTATAACGTTTAGAGCGAAAAAAATACTCTTTAAAAAATTACTTCTTTCTCTTCTATTATTAGTCACGTAATTTTAAAGCTTAGATGTTAATTTTTTTTTGTATTTAAAAGTAGTAAACATTTTACAAAAACCTTATTTCATGCTTTAATCTGGATGAGCAGTTGTAAAAACTGTTGGGAGAAAAATTTGAAAAAAATTTAATAAAACATTAGTATTAGTAGAATATTAGAGATTTTAGCAATGTATGTTTCTTTAATTACGATGAAATTAATGATGATTTATTAATCACTTTCCTTCGGATCATTAACCTGAAATTAATGAGAACTTTAATACAACTGAAAAAGAAAGATAACAGGAAAAATTTCAATTCCCACGCTGAAGTTGTTTTTGTCATAATATATTTGTTGTTACATTCATCTAGCATGACTTTTTGTAATGTTTTACTTCAAAATAAATTCACGTTTAGTTATTAGTTTAAAAAAACCTAGAAAATTACTTAATATTAAAAATATTTTTTTATTTCACTTCATGTCATCAAGAAAGTGGGATTTATTTTAAGCTCAAAATTTTAAATAGTGTTTTCAGAGATGTAAATTAGGACGTATATATCATTCTTCTGAACAATATTTTTCAGCAATCCAAATTAGAAAGATCTTTTTAATTCTATTACTTTATTATTTTTATATAAGAATACAGCGAAATTTCATTTACCTAGTAAAGGGTGTTTTTTTGAGAGGTATAGAACTTTAAATTGCAATAAAACAACGATGAATAAACGATGAAACAACGATGATTATTCGATTGGCATGAATTTTTTTATTCGAGATAATCTTGTGGCATTACATTTTAAATATGATTTCTGGCATATGACTGCCACGGCTGGCTTGGATGTAGTCCAATCTGGACGTCCAATTTTCGATGACTTTTTTCAACATTTGTGGCCGTATATCGGCAATAACATGGAGAATGTTGTCTTCCAAATGGTCCAGGGGTTTGTGGCTTATCCGCATAGACCATTGACTTTACATAGCCCCACAAAAAATAGTCTAGCGGTGTTAAATCACAAGACCTTGGAGGCCAATTCACAGGTCCAAAACGTGAAATTAGGCGGTCACCAAACGTGTCTTTCAATAAATCGATTGTGGCACCAGCTGTGTGACATGTTGCGCCGTCTTGTTGGAACCACAGCTCCTGGACATCATGATTGTTCAATTCAGGAATTAAAAAATTAGTAATCATGGCTCTATACCGATCACCATTGACTGTAACGTTGTGGCCTTCATCGTTTTTGAAGAAGGATTCCACCAGCCCATAAAACGCACCAAACTGGATGTAACGGTGTTTCGACATACACTTGTGGATTAGCTTCACTCCAAATGCGGCAGTTTGGTTTGTTGACGTAGCCATTCAACCAGAAGTTCGCTTCATCGCTAAACAAAATTCGCTTATGAAAATCGACCAGTATTTTCGAAATAAAATTGCACAATTTTAAAGCGTTGTTCAGGCGTGAGTCTATTCATGATGAATTGCCAAACCAAACTGAGAATAAATCACTTGACAGCTGTTAAATCGGTCTCCATCTTGGAAAGTAATGCCAACTTAAACTCTTCTATACCTGGAAAAAAACACTCTGTAGTATTTTTGAAATAGGTTCTTACATGATATAAAACTTACACTAAAGAAACTAATAAAAATAAAATCACACACATATGCTAAAATGAAAATTATACAAATAACATTATTGAAATATTGTTTTTATTTCTAATGGCCGATTATGAACAGTTATTAACATAGTTCATCAATATTTACCGAAAACGTGCATCATTTTTAGTGCGACACCTTATTGGCAGATACCAAACGCCGCAGATGATTTTGACGCTCTGTTTCCTCCCTAGGGAGGGAGGCACCTGAGCTCTGACGATGCGAACCTGTTCTAGGATTTAATTTTGCCTACAGCACCCCCTAGGGATCTCTTACATACCGTATAACCATACGACATGGCCGCTGTCGATTTTCTGCATCATGAAAAATCCATCGACTTGGGCTGGAGTCGAACCCACAACCCTGGGTACAGAAAGCCAGCGACAAACCAAGCACTCCACCCAGCCGACCTAATAAATATATATTGCGCTACATTTCAACAATTCCGAAATTCAAGAAAATATTATTTTTATATCTCTCTCTACCAGGCGGTTATAATTAAACTCCCCTATAAACGGCCTCCTACAGCGCAAACGGTTGAACGGAATGCAATGAAATTTTGTAAATGGGCTACACACAAAATGCGCTCATGGAATTTTCAAAAAAATATTTAGTTCCAAAATGTCCACCAGAGGGGAAAGCATGGAATTTAACTCAATAAATGACCAAAACTGAATACAGAAACAATATTAACTATCTAGAATAAGAATGATGAGTAATAAAATGCAAAACCGGAGAAGGCTGTCAGTTGTTGGAGAAAATTGTCGAGAATTGCATGCTCGGGAAGAAGGGGAAACTTTTAAAACAGGTTTTTTGTTAGTTTGCACTGGTTTCCTTAAAGAAGTATAGCCCAAGAATAGATGCCACCGTGAATCCACACCAGACAGTGAGTCATCTTTGGAGACTGTAGGAGAAATTCAGTGTGGACATGTGGATTTTTCTTAGCCCAAATTCGGCAATTCTGTGAGTTGTTTTTCATTTTAATAAAAATTAAATTCAAACAATTAAATATTTTCTCTACTAGACAGTGTCTGATCTCTATGAAGTTTATTATACTATTAAAAACATCAGTTCAAATGATTTAATCAAAAGTTTGAGGTAAAACCTATCATCAGTTAACACAACGTTCAAAACAATGGGAGTTCGTTTTTGGAATTATGGGTTTTAAAAATTTAAGAGAATTCTTGGATAAAAAAACAATAAAACGAAAAAAATTACATAAATTAAGAATTATATATACATTACCTACATGGACCGGCGTTGCACGGGCTTTAATTAATAATGAATGAGAAAAATTCTAACTATTAACTTTTGAAACGGCTAATTATTTCTGCATGTTTTATTATTCCGTTAAATATATGTAACTATAAAAAAGTATGGGAGAGTAATCTAGACATTATTTTTGTTTGCATTCACTGTATAAAGGAAGATTCGCCCAAATGTAAATAATACTAACTGATGAAAACATTTCAGCATTTTCTTATATTCTTAAAGTTTTTTAATCTAAATAGCTTTTTTTTTTAAATAAAGAAAACTATCACTTGTAATGTATCAGAAAGTTGTATTTCTGCACATGCTCCATAAGCCTGAAACTGGTCAATTCAGTCGTAGGTTTATCATAATTAATTATTACATGAATTTGGTGATTTTAGTAATTTTTTCCCGGAATTTTTTTATCTCCTTGATATTTTAGGATACTATATATCGTTCTTGTTTTATCGGCTATTTTCTTAATATGCTTACCGCAGTTCACTTTCGAGTCTAAAGTGAAACCATAATAGGTAGAGTATTTACTGTTTTCAAGCACTCAGTCATTAGGAACAGCTCAGAAGAGTAATTGTAAAAATGCCTATTAGTCGTGAATAGGCCGACTGTAGACTTTGAAGCGTTGAAAGTAATTTCGTGGTTATCTGTAAACTCCTGAATATTACTAAGGTCCTATTCAACTGGGATTCCATTTAACTAATATTTGCATCACTGCACCACAAAACGACAACATCCTGAAAAGTCCAATTTGAGAAGGCTTAGCATATTTTTCAATCCCAGAAATAAATAATGAGAAAAGAGTTGGACTCTCAAAACGCAGTCCTGGGGAATTCCTTGATACGTTTTTTAACCCAAGAAATTAGCATGAAAATTGACACAAAAATTTTGGGGATTCAGAAAGTTTGAGATCCAGGGCAGAGCTTTATCTGTAATGCCAAAAACACCAAAACACACTTGTTTAACAGCTTATATTTCCATACCCTATCAAAGACCTTTGACACAACTAAAAATGCCGCCATGGTGTGTCTCGTTGGTTTGTGATTCTTAGAATCCCTAACACACTAGGAAAAGTATAAAATTTGGGTCAATAGTAGAGGGACTCCTAAGGAATCCATCTCAGTCTAACTTGGCAGCGGTGAGAAAGATATACAATGTACATGAAAAATAGTTGTAATTTTTTTAAAATTATATTCAAGAAAATTGAAAGACATTATAGAAATTGGGATTTTAATAATGTATTTCAAGTTAATCACAAGTTAAAAGCATTTATTTTTTTAAACAAAATTAATTAATACAGTCAATAGAGCAATGTCATGAAATTCCAGTCTGGCTAAAAACCGATTTTTGACGCCAACTTTTGTCACTGTTGTAACAGTAACATGGTTACAACAATGCAGACAAATCAAAGTTGGTGCAGAAAACCGGTTTTTTAACTAATTACGATATCGAAATATAAATGATCAAAACGGCTTCCTCGGATCATTTCCGATCTCTTGGTACTTTTGGCGATGTTCTGCGCCGTACGGTTCGTTAGAAGATAGACGCACATGAAAAATAGATAGATAGATACAAAGATACGTTTGTTTACCTACGAACTTTAATAGTGTAGATAATATATGATAAAGAACACTTACAACTGAATATCTGCATCAAATGAAGGAATACTCATTTACATTGAGCAACATCGAATTTAACCAAAATATTTTTTTTTGCTTTCTTTGGCTATAATTACCAAATATTTAATTACAAATCAAGGCGTCCTTAAGATTCTTTAATGTTTCAAAAATCCTGCATTTTGTTCCCTAAAAGTTATTTTTTAAACAAAAAAAACTCTTCTTAAAGAATTATGCTTAATTTGCTTAACTGGAAAAAAGACAAATGAGTTGAGCGTTATATTTACGTCACAATACAAAGCTGCATGAGTGCTACTGGTGACGAGCCTCTTCAATTTAACCCTTTAACTACCACATTATGATTTACTGCAGTTTTTTTCATGCAATATTTTTTTGGATCTCTACATAGAAAAGTAAGGGATTTACAAAAACCAAATATTCAACTTTAGGAAACTTAATCCGTTAGAGCTAATTAATTAATTAAAGATATTCATCTGTAAAATTAATTATATATACTGTTCACTTAAAATAAAGAGTCAGATCGTTTTCTAAGGTCCTCATTAACACACAAAAACTCTAAGAAACTCAAATTTGGGCATTAACTATTTTTTCGGGACAAAAATTATAATCTTGGCAATCCGCTGTAAACGACGTCGTCTTAAAACGCAATTTCTGCTTTAAAACTATTCGCCTTCCCCGCTAAAATATCCATCGTAGAAGCCATGCTGCAATATATTTTTGAAGAGTGGATTTCAAAGAATATTCCAGCTAAGTATTGTCAAAATATTCGTAAAATTGTTTATTCTATGTTATTTTAAAGTAAGTGGTACTTATAAGTACCGTTGGTAGATAAAGGGTTAAAGGGGAGGGGGAGGCAGAAAAAAATATTATTATACTTAGAATTCTGAGAGAAAATCAGAACAATAGCTGTAGAGAACACAAATAACTGCCTACATATGTAAAAGGGAATTATAATTTTGTTTACAGTAACGTATAATTATACATGGGAGAAAAGTAGAAGTAATATTTTTAATTCGTGTAATGGGAGAAAACTCTATTTTGTTCCCTATTTCATGATTTTTATTTATAAATCTATTTTAAAACAGAAAATGTTTAAATTTTTGTGTTTCTAAAAACGTTTTTTTTTCATTTTTTTCTGATTTTTTTCAAGATTATTATAATGATACGTGACGTAAAGAAACTTCATACAAGTGAATTAATTGAAAATATATTTTACATGTCTTAAAACCTTTCATGTAACTCTTATATATGCCTCTAAATTACTCTTTCAAATAAATATGTGATTTTTTTAAATTTACAATTGATAGTTAAGCTACCAAATTCAATAGCAAATTTAATACTTTAAAAATACATATTAAGTTGAAGTTACATGGCCCTTAAAAAAATACACTTCTGTTTTATTAATTTTATCTGTAAAACTTTTGAGTTGAGAATTCATGCGTATAAATAGGCTCATATTGTTAATGCCGAGTTCACATAATTTTTAAAAAATTATGCTTATGAGAATAATAAATAGATTATTCCTTTTAAGATTTCTCCTAACATGAGGAATTACAAAAATGATTTCATAATTACGAAAGTACAAATATCCCACTCAGATATTCGGCTTTCGTTTCATTTATCAGATAAGATGCATAAGACAAGTATGTGTATACAAGGATGCATATATAATTTCAAGTTTATTTCATGCCATTTTTAAAGTCCAAATTTTTAAAAATTTATTTTTCATTATTGAGGATTAGAAGTATTTATGACAGAATCCAATAAAACACATCATATCTGAAGGAAGATATTTTAAGTCTCATTGTAGAAATATTCATTTCCGAGAAAATATTGATCAAATAAAGTTCTCAAATCCTACAAAGGTACTGCATCGTTTCCAATTATAATTATTTTGTTGCTTTCAATAGTTTATCACAATCAAGGAATATAATGTGGGCATTATATTAAAATTTTTGTATGTTCTCTTACTAATTCAAAATTTATGTGAGCTAATGTTTGAAAAAATTACGAAATAAAGTTAACTTGTCTTTGTAAATTTTATATGATTTAAACTTAAAATATATAAAGCTAATTCTTAGGAAATATAATTATAGTACTCATTCAATATTAGTTTAAAAATATAATAAAATTCAGTACTTCAATAGAAAATATTATAATGAATAGCTATACAAAAACTATTTGCTCATAAAGGGAGGAACTAATATTGTAAATTCCTAGTATTTGCCGGAAATTATTCTTTCAATGATTCTGGAATTTCTGCATTATTGTAAAATTTGATATGTTATTCAAAATTTTAAAATAAATTAGAATTCGAAGGAATCATTTTAATTCCGCCATTCATTATTTCGGCTTACAATGCTAGAGAAATTGCTATATAAAATCTTACACTTTACATCGCAATTTCTGCGGTAGATTTGTTGCTGAATGGATTTTCTGGAATTATTTAGCCAAATATATAGATTTCTTTGTTATCAGTATTATTAAGAAAAAACGCAAGGATGTTTCGTAATATTTCACTAAAACATGGAAATATTATAAGATGCAAATCGTTTTAATGTTAACTATTTCACACCTTAATTATCATCTGTGCAATACAAATATTTTTTTAATTGATAACATACTTGAAAAAATTATCTAATGCATCATAATCTTTCATTATATAAAGTTTAAAGAATTTCTTTAATAGCAATGAGGATAATGTTACTCAACTTTCGTATCATTTTTTTTCTCTAAAGCAGCGTTTCTCAAACTGTGGGGTGCGCCCTCTAGGGGGTGCGAGCATATTGTAAAGTCGAAAACAAAAGAATATTTAAGAAAATTATTAATTGATGGGAAGTAAGCAAACAAAAAACACATTCTGACATGATAAAAAACGTAATACACATTAACAATGATATAATACACTTATAAATGTATCAGTTCTGCACAATATATTAAATAATTAATTTAACAGCACCAAGTTAAGAACAAGTTTACAAATTACCAGTGACCCCATGAGATTCTCATATACTAAATTATATACAAAAATTAATATTTATCTTCATAATTTGTACGGTTTATAATGAATCCCTTAACTTCCGGTTAAAAGTCATACAAATCGCTCCCCAATGCCACCGTTTTCCACGCAGGCGCACGAATGTGATGTATGGGGGAGCGGGGGGAAATGTTATAAATAAGCAAATCATCTGTAATAAGTAAATCGTTCGCAAACACTCTGTCAAAGTCCTTTTATTGCAATCCAAAGCCTTCTGAATAATTTTATGCATAACGTGCATAAAAAGGATCTTATTTTGGAAAGACGTATATATACGTCCGGGTAAATTATCGTTTTCGTTACAAGACGTTTATATACGTCTGTGGAATGTAAGAGGTTGAAGTCGTGTTGTAGCTATAACGTCAAAGTATAATATTATTAAATTCAATACATTGTTATTGTAAGGAGGGGGACAATGAAAACTATGACGGTATATTGGGTCGCTAATATTCAGAGTTTGAGAAGCCCTGCTTTAAAGATTTAAAGATAGTGGTGCAGAGGTAATGATCAGAGACATTTTTTTATCAGTTATTTCTCTGAATCCCCCTCCATTTTTAAAAAGTTTAAAAATGTGTGATAAACAATGAATACACAGTAGGCATATGACAGTATTGTTTTTAAGATGATTTCTAAAATTTTAGACCAACATTTTAAAATGAATTCTGGAATATTTGGCTTCATTAACAAAGTAACTTCGAAAGTAATTTAAACTCGCTTTTTACCAGCAAAAGAATAAAACAGTTTTAGTCAAAAAATATCACTGAATTTCTTACAAAAACTAAATATTTTGAAATAATAAGTTTCTTACGGGAACAATCGATACTGATAAAAAACCACGAACTAAAAAGGCAATAAAAGCTAAATTTGCCATCTCCTTAAAGCTACATAAATGTACTCTTTTTTTTTCTGCAGAGGGTTTAGTTTTTGCATCAGGTATTGGAGTAAGACAAATAAAATTTGATGCAATCAAGTTAAGTAATAGGGAAACTGAATTTTTAGTTTTCATTTCTTTTTCTCTTTCAAAACAAATTATTGTAAAAAATGCAACAAGAATGAGATATCGTTATAGAGGTGATGTACGTTTTAAAACATGTTACCATCAACAAAACGTTATTCAACCCTTGGGACGAATTAGAACTTTATCTAGTTTAAAAAGAAAGGCTTTGAGAAACAATATATTTACTATATATATTTTTAAAATTCATTGGATTAGAAGATACATGCGTAACTCTAAAAAGTCCTGTGTATATGCTATTCAGAAATGTAAGATAGAATTTCGTGGGTATAACGTATTATTTTCAAGAAGATTGATTTTAATCTTTCAAACTCCTCTTTTATTTTCGGTTAAAAAATAATCAATTGCATTTCAATTGCTTTTACTTTTCCTATGAGATTCTGTATATATTTGTTACCAGGGCTTTTGGAAAAATTATGATAAATGAGCAGTATTTAGATGCAAACCATATGGGTTTGGAGAAAAACATGGTTTTTTGAAAATATTCCAGTGATACTTGTCTGCCCTTTAAGCCTAACGAGGGGTTCTATTACTTTTGTTTCTGATCATGCAAAGCCTAAATTTGACATATAATTTTCCTTCAAAAAAGTAAGGAAAGCTATTTTTCCCTTGATTTGAACTGATTTTAAACAGTGCATGAATAATATGTCAAAAAGATGATTTATTTCATGTATGCAACTTATTTTTTGTTTTCGTTTTTTAGGTCAAAAGTTATCTAATGGAATTATCAAAAATGGAGCAGTATATTGGCTTTCCAGTAGGACTTTGGCTGGTAAACGAATATTTTGAAAGGTTTTAGGTTAAAGAAAAAATATAAACTTTAAATCTCCAAAAAAATATTTTAATAAACAAAGTTATTTTCGATTGCAAATGTATTACTTATATGAGGAGTAGCTTTTTGCTCAACAGACGACATTGTCCATGACGCCATGAAGAGATTGACTGTCAATATACGCCGAAACGGACTAGATCCTCTCTTTTCGAAAAAAGAGAATGGATAGAATGAAGAACACATCAACACCCTCATAACATCTTAGAACAATATCAGGTAGGTAATTGAGGTAGGTGCATTTTAGCTTCTGCGGGCATAATGTACACAGACCATGTTTTGAAATCGGTTTAAATTTCCCAACTTTGGATCCATAAATATAATACATGGATGGTTCATTTGGTTTCATTTCATCGAGTTATTGTATGTTATTTTTAAACAACTTTTAATTCTCATGGAAGTATACTTTCCATCAACTTCATTAGTTTTAAATACCGATGGGCCGATGTCGAATTTTCCTCCTGGGAGTTGTGCTGCTAGCACTTCAGCTACAATGGCACCTGATTTCTGGATTTTCAAGTAATAAACTTAAAGAATGATCTGTAAGTTTCCTGATCAGCTAGAAAACTGTTTCAAATGATGTAATATTGATTAAAGTAGGGGACTATATGCCAACTTTGCAAAAAAACATAGACTGTTCCGTTTGTGCTCTACGAAAGCACATGAGAAAGGAACAAGATACATTTGTACAGCTTGACATGTCTCACTATGTATTGATCCGTCTCTTCTGACATTTCATGGAAAGTAATAAATATAAATACTTAAATTTCTCTGAATGCAAAATATGTCTGGTTTAATATTCTTTTTGTAGATTTTAGTATTTACAGATTTTGCTTTATAAATATCATGCAATGAGATATAAAAAGAAATACAAATCATAGGATGTTCTACCTTTAAATAAATCCTAGTGGACGGTGGGAAACATACTTCCCACCAAAACAATGGTCATAAAAATCAGCTAATTTTAAGTAATAAACAAAATGAATTTATTTTTATAAATCGATCTCAATCCAAAAATTATTTTAACATAACATACTAAAAAATGGCTCTAAATACTAATAAAGAGTTAATTCGGGGGTGGGGAGACTTCTACATTTTCACATCGAAAAAAAAATTGCAACATAATTCTAGAACGTTCAATTTGTCATGTCATTTCGAATAAGATTCCTTTCGCAAATTTATCATCGATCTCTTATAAATTTACTTCAAAAAATAGCAAAATAATGATACCTTAAAAGCTTTACAATTTATCTTTAAAGACTAAAAATGGAATAAAAAATAAATGATTATTCTCCAATCCATTAACTTTAAGAATTGCTGTTTTCTATCCTTCTTTTTTATATTTGTGCATCAGTATTTTTCTGGCAATCCAATCATCTTTCGAGCAATTATTTGTTTCAAAAGAACCTATAATTATAAGTTCCGGAAATAGAAATAATAGTTGTTTGACATCGAGTACATTCTAAAATTATATCTTTGGCTTCTTTATCCAATTCCAGTTAAGTAGCTGCTACTTCCCACGTTTAGTTTTATGAGAAACGAACAGAAAAAACATATTGTGTTTTTCATGTCTCATCTCAACGGATAATATTGAGAAATAAATTTAATGTGTACATGGTATTTATTTAAGAAAAGAAATGCATGAAATACATTTCCTTGATTCTTTTAGAATTTTTTTCAAAATTTCTCAAATACAAAGAGATTATAATTGTGTTATTCTAACATAAATCATCATTTCTAATAACTTTAGCATGTTTGGTCTTTATTCTAGTATACCTAAAAATGCAAAGAAGTTCTATTTGTTTGAATAAATTTTAAGATTAAACGCAAATTTTTTATCTTTTCCCAAGCATCTAAAAGAAAAACAAATTGAAAAGCGCATTATGGCGGCAAATTACATTTCTTTTTTTTTTTTTTCTAAATAAATATCGTCGGTTAAAAATTAAACCCTCTTTCTTTCAAAAGGGAAGTGTATTACTTTCTGTAAAAACAAACTGCAAAAAAACAATTGTTTTATTAAAAGTTATCAATAGACTGAGGTACTTATATGAAAAAAAATATTAATGACACATACAAAACAGAAAATATACCACACTATGCATACATATATATGTAAATGTGTGTGTTTTTGTATAAACCAACCTTTAACAATTGTGTTGATATAGAGTGCAAAATAAAACTTCAATACAATGAAAGATAGGAACGACCTGTTGAATAGAAAGGATATAATAAAATTCTTTCGAAAAAAGAATTTTCCCCAAATGGCTTTAAAATTTTTAAAATGCTGTAATTTAAAAAATGAGCTTCCTCTCAATGTCAGTCACTTTTTATTAGTAAGATCTCCATCCATGCCTTACGAAGTATACCTCTTGAAAAAGGAATTTCTTTTGTTAGGCATAAACTTGAAATCTCAGAATTTTTCAAATAATTTAACTGCAATACTTGCAATCGTTTTATTGCATTAAAAATATAATCTTCTCTCATTACACCATTAACTTTTTCTTACGTAATAAAAATCACATTACCAACTTTGTCCAACATTATTTATTGCACAGTCGGCAAAAATTCGTAGAATTTGCGTATTTAGTTGGATTTCTCAAAAAATACTGAAGGAAACTAAAATTAGTTCTTCAAAATTATTAGTGTTTATCATGCAAGCGTACACGAGGTTTTGACTGAGCATGTAGAGAAAATTTATGTGAGCATTTCCTTCATAGCTTTCATTTCATGACATTCAAAATAGGGGGGGGGAGGGAGTTAAAATTACAAAACCATCAAATTGCTTATAAAAGAATAAAATGTTCTGGTGTCTCTAGGTTTTCAAAGGAATAATATCAGGTACAAATTAAAAGAGTATAATGAAACCCTCAACAAATTATACGCAAATTATAGAGATAGTACAAGAGTCAGAGCCCCAAAGAGAGAAAGCGTAGTCAAGTCCATTTAAGAAAAATGTGTCGATCAATAAAGATTGAAATTTTCCCCTGACAGCGAGAAGTAACAGAAATACAATAGATTTTCAGCAGTCATGTTAATTTTAGTTGCATAATATGAAATAAAAATACTCATACCTGCATCATTCTCAATTTCAAACCAGCGATATTTGAAATTTACTGTATTATTCGAGTAGTAATTAAGTATAATTACTACTCGAATAATGAAAAAAATAAACTTCAATAATGAACAAAATAAACAAACAATAATTTATCGTTTAAACTTTCAATCAGTAATGAAACTAATTTGTGGATAATCCTTGTTATAATCTCATGGGAAATATTTAATCTTTATCTATTACGGACGAATTTCTTACCACAAATTCTATTATGCGATCTAAAGATCCGTTTACATGCAAACCCAAAAATTCCTGGTAAATAGGGATTAGAGAGTAACGGCAGGTTTTACGGATATTTTTTAGCCAGTTTACATGAGAATATTTTGATTGGTTGACAGATTTACGTGATTATACAGAATAACCATGGAAACACCCAGAATGTTTTGAGTGCGATCATCTCACATATTTTTTGTTTGAGTGTTTTGTGTTTTACAATGGATTATCAGACAAAATTATTAATTTACAGTCAGATACTGGACTCGCAAATACGTACTTTTTTCTATTGTGTTAAACAAGGCAGAGAAGTAAAACATTTGATAATAAACTTTCAAAATTATAATTTGATTTACTTATAGTAATTATTTATTATGCCGCTAAAACTGGTAAATTGAATGTTCCTCTAAAATTTGTTTATGTGTAAATGTAAGATTTAATACATTGGAATGCTTTTATACAAGTTTTTTTTTATTACAAGTATATTTTGAACTTATTAGATATTGTCAAATAAGAAATTCGCATTTATTTCTCATTTTAGTTTCTTACTTCGCAAAGAGGTATATTTAAAACTTTTGACAGTTAAATTTTAAATTTATAATTTATTTATCACATATAGATAAAAATTATAACTTAGACTTAAAGCAAACTAAATACAGTGACATTGAAACTAATTCATTGTAATATTTTTAAATAAAGTTACAAAACTTTTCAACTTATCAAATATTGTCAAAAAATAAGTAAAATTTCTACATTTATTCTGAATTCATATTTATTAATTTTCTTATATACAAAGACATGCATTCTTACAACTTTTGATAAAATTTTGAATACATGATTTATTTATTATGAAGTTAAAATTTGTTATTGCAATGTGTGTTACTGTTTAATTTGAGTGTAAATTTTTCATCCATTGAAATACTTTTATGTATTATTACAAATATTTTCAACACATATGTATTGTCAAATAATATAAATAAAAAATAATCTCTCAATTTTTCCGCATTTGTGTTTTCTTTTTTTTAGTTTATTTTTAACTTTATATTTCACTTTTGAGATCCATTTTTTAATTCCTTCTGTCGTCCAACGTGCAGATTCTACAAATATACTTGAACAAATGAATCTTGGTCGCAATGCATCTTGGGAGAATTAGAAAACGAATTGACTTTTTACCCCTATTTACACTGCTCCAAAGCGGGTGCAAATTTCAACACCCCTTTTCGAACCAGTAAAATACCGGGTCGTCATATAAACTGGTCTAGAGAGGATTAATATCGGTATTTTGCTGGGTATTTACGTCCAACTAAAGGGGACTTACGACGGAAATAGCATAAAAATGATAAAATTACTTCCAGTTGTTAAATTTCATAAAAAAGTTTCTAAAATGTATTTTTTTCTCACAAATGCAAATAATTTATTCTTCAGAATTATCAGATTTTTTTTGTTTCGATATTTTATGTTCTACAATATTCAATACAGCTCGATATTTTATATTAAGCAATCCCGAAACTTCTGTGGGGTTGTATACTTTACCATTAAATAAAAATGATTGACTTTAAACTCCCTCGTTTTTCATGTGAACTTAAAACCCTCCACAGGAAGGTATAAAGCAAGATGTAACTCAGGTATTACTTAAAGTAATGGATGTGATAATATACAGATGCTATACAGTCTACTAAATCACGCAACCGCACAAAAAGATCAAGTTAACTACCACAACCTTTTTATTGCTAACCAGATAAGCTTTCGCAACTCTGCCCAGCTTCCGATATAACGAGGATCGATTACTCTCTTGCATCACAATTAAATCATTATTTTTTACATTCGAAACATTATTTCTACACTGATGGGCACTGGCAATAGCGTCAAATAAGCATTGAACTATTTTTCCAAAGGAATTGTGAGAGTTTAGTCACTGATTTCCATCGTTCTTTCTTTAATGCAATTTTCTCATTCGAAGCATCAGGATCTGGTATACGGTTTAAATTAGTTTCATCGATAAATTAAATAAAATAAGCAGGATCACCCATAGCAATGACTCAAAAATGAGAAGTCATTACTGCTTCTATTTCGGTTTGAAAGGTTTTGAATTTCTCACGATTGAAAATATGTACAGATATGAATCTTCTCATGTGGAATTTCACATTTTTTTTATGGAAGCCTTCCAGAGAGACAGTGAGAGGTCATTAACGTTGCACTATAAAGCTGCACGAGGGCTATTTCCGACGGACCTCGTGATTTTGAACCATGGTCAAGTGACGAGGACGACACCTGAGCTGGCAAGCCCCCTCCTAACTTCCTCTTCTCACCAAAGTGAGGACGTTTAAGCCTCGACATTTTTAACGTGCATCGGCCCCACTATATGGCTGGACTTCTACCTATACTAGTCTTGATTTCATGGCTTGAACCACGAGACCACGTCCTGTAAACTCCCAGGAGGCATGAAATTTGGAATAGAAATTAGTTATTTTTCAATAAAAAAGGGTGTTTTTTAGAGGTATATAAATTTAAATTGCTATAAAACTACGATGAATTATTCAATTGACATGAATTTTTTTTTATTCGAAAGATACTCTTGTGTCATTACCTTCTAAAGATGATTTCTGGCGTATGACTGCCATGGCTGGCTCGGATGTAGTCTAATCTGGACGTCCAATTTTTGGTCAGGCGTTTCTGCCTTATCCGCATAGACCAATGACTTTACATAGTCCCACAGAAAATAGTCTAGCGGTGTTAAATCACAAGATCTTGGAGGCCAATTCACAGGTCCAAAACGTGAAATTAGGCGGTCACCAAACGTGTCTTTCAATAAATCGATTGCGGCACGAACTGTGTGACATGTTGTGCCGTCTTGTTGGAACCACAGCTCCTGGACATCATGATTGTTCAATTCAGGAACGAAAAAGTTAGTAATCATGGCTCTATACCGATCACCATTGACTGTAACATTGTGGCCTTCATCGTTTTTGAAGAAAGATTCCACCAGCCCATAAAGCGCCCCAAACAGTCAGTTTTTCTGGATGTAACGGTGTTTCGACATACACTTGTGGATTAGCGTCACTCCAAATGGGGCAGTTTTGTTTGTTGACGTAGCCATTCAACCAGAAGTGCGCTTCATCGCTAAACAAAATTCGCTTATGAAAATCGGGAACAACGGCAATCTCGTTTTGGGCCCATTCGAGGAATCTACGCCTTGCTTGATGATCGTTTTGATGAATTGCCAAACCAAACTGAGAATAAATCACTTGACAGCTGTTAAATCGGTCCCCATCTTGGAAAGTAATGCCAACTTAAACTTCTAACCTGAAAAAAAAATACTCTTTACCTTCTTTTAAGAGATATCGTCCAATACTTGTAATACATTCAATGTCTCTCTTTCTCTTATAACCAGATCTTATAGATTACCATTAGATCTGAAGTTAAACCAACAAGACTTATTTTTCCCCTTTAATCTTCATAGCTTGGTTCTTAAAATGATAGTTTTCAACATTCATCACCATCATTTGGTGCAATACAAAACCATTTCTGATCCGGTCTATTGTACTCCTGTAGTTGCTTAAAATTAATACTAATAAAGTTTCATTTACGAGATTGTACTAAAATTGTCATTAATTCGAAACAAGACAAAATAAGCTTTTAAAAAAATTTACTGTTCGATTTAAAAAACGACGCTCTGATAATACTTAGTCCTTCTATTAGCAAAAATAAACAAAAATTGTTTGTATTAAATCTTTTATACATCACCTGTATATTTACTGCAACTCTATCTGAATAGAGAATTCCCTTTAATTTTTATTTCTCATAGCCTCTCTCTCCTCCCAGTCTACCACGAAGGACATTTTTTTCTTTGAGATCACTAAGCAGTACTCCATTCCAATTGATTTCCTTTTCCTAAATTTATTGCATCAAGAGCTCGATTTTCGCAGTAAAAGGAGCCGCAACGGCAATGGGATTAAAAATCTTAGCAGCCCCTTTCAACATTTATTATTCTGCTTTAGTATTTATTTTTCCATTTTTAATCAAGCACTACTATTTAACAATGATTTCACATCTAAAGCTAAATTAACCTCCTTAGAGACTTCAGTTTAAGTCAAATACCCATCAGGGGAACTTTGTTGTCAATATTTAACTAGTCTTTCTATCCTGTTTCCAGTTTAGAATTTTTTGCAAATTAAATCTTTGTCACAAACTAAAACAATATCATAAGATAATTTGTGCGGTTCAAATATATTAGTGACTTTCCTCCTAACTGAAAATAATAAATTACATGCACATATAAGTATGTATTTAACATTAAACATTTTTGAAATAATAACTGGTCTACCGTCCAAAAGCAAAGACGAAATATTACGCTGAGCATGACTATTTATTTATGTGTGAGTGTTTATATTTAATCTTCTCTCTATCCAAATCCAAAGAAATCGGAGAAATTTAAGTTTTCCATATGTATGAAAAACGTTTGTTTTTCAATATTTGTGTAAAATGTAATATTGTATAATCAAACACTTAATATAACAATTAATGGATTTAAATTTAAACTCAAGCAAACATCTAAGCAAATAACGACATATTTGCTTAATTTTAAGCTACAATTACACGAAAGGTCAAATTTAGTCGCTCTTTCTCTTATTTACAAATGCTCAATGCATGGCTGCAAATATTCATTAATATCTCTATCACATTCTTCAGTCAATCCTCTAAATTCTTAAACATTAATATTTTACTTATATTCATTTGGTAAATATCTATATTTATTCAAATATTTCATAAAATCATTAAACTCATTTCATTTAATTTGAAATTGCTCTGTATGGAGAGTGTGAGTTTTTACGTCGTTATCACGTTTCATTATGACATCAACTGATTTCAGATTTTTTCAAACTAATCTATACGTCGTTTTCCCTTATAACAAGAGTATTTCATCTTTATCTATCACACTCAAACTTCCTAAATCCCATAAAATTTGATTGATTGTGTATTAACGGGTTTCTCTGAAGTGTAACATTAAAACTATTGGCTCTTTGGGCATCGTAATTTTGAACCATGATCGAAGGACAAGGATGAAAATTATCTGCCATCCCACTCTTCAGATTTGCCCGCCAAAATTAATTGTATTTTGTCAACAACTACAAAAACACAGTTACAATAAACTTTTCCTTGCTCAAATATAATGTTCGACAACGGAATTATTTATAAGAGTACAAAATCAATTAGAAAGAAATATATTTTAACATAATATAGATTACTAACTGCGATGTTGTAAAGAGAACTTTGTAATTTTACAGAATATGTGCTAAATATTATAAAATATTTTCCATGTTCTATTATTTAGAAAATTTTATTGTAGAAGAGAAACCTTATACATTAAATTTACATAATCAAGGAAAAAAACCACTTTACGATCACTTTTTAGTTTCTAGCAGTGTTTCTCAAACCCCACCAGTGGGCAAGAAAAAGAGGGAAAAAAAGAGTTTCACAGGGAAAAAAGAGTTTCGGAAAGACGCATATATACGTCAGAGGGCAATCAACACACTGGCTGAGTGGCACGTTTATATACGCCGGGAGGACTTAAGGGGTTAAAAACATATTGTAGATTTAACGTCAAAGATTAGTATTGTTGAATTTAATACATCGTATGGATGGGGGCGATAAAAATTATGATTGAATATTGGGTCGCAAACATGGAAAGTTTGGGAAGATTTGATTTATAGTATAAAATATGTGTATTGTTATTCAATTATATATACAAAAGTCTTGATATGGCCTTATAATATGACACTCGTTAATTCATTCTAATGATCAGTATATAACGATCACTATAATAAAAAACAAGTTAAAAACTTATTCTATTAAAATTTAAATGTAAATGTTTCCTACAATAATTTCGTATATGTGAAATTATTTTTAGCGATATAAATTCCGTTACTCGCTACAGAAACATAATTCAATCAAATCGTACATTGATTCAGATCATGGCTCCTAGCCAACTTGCTTTCACTCTATCTAATCGTGTCTCTTTGAAAAGTCACTTGTAAAACATAAACCTTTCATTTTCGACTAATAGAAAGATAAATGATAGATATTAAACTATACAGTTTTAAAAACATCTCCATTTTAATGCCTCTATGCATTCTTCAGAGCCCATGGGATTTTTAAAATTTGCGAATTACCCCCACAGTGTATTCTTATTTATTATACTACTTTCAAAATGCTCTATTGAATCAAGTGTTTTGCTATAAATCTTTATTTACATAAATATCAAGCCGAAATCCAATTTTCTGTTTTTATGTTGTCGTTTTCGTTTGTCTTCCGTTAAATGAACAAGCAAACATGTATATTTTTTATTCCATTTATTTTATCTTCTTGATTAGTATTATTTTATTTTCAATATGACGATATAAATATAAAAAATTGCTACTGACAAATAATGAAAAAGTAAATATCACATATTTTCAACGTGTTTATTTTTCCGATTCTTCGCGTATTTAAATAAATTTTATTCTAAAGCAACGTTATGTGCTGTAGGTGTTTTCACCAAGGGTATTATTATTTTTGCTTTCAATGAATTGATTAGTGTATCAACTAATCATTTTTAAACTTTGTTTATGTTACGATTCACGCCTGATTTTATCTATAATGATCTTAAAGTTTATAAACATATTATATAAGTGAAAAATATTTTTGAATGTTTAATATACTCCTTCAAAGTATTTTAATAGTAATATCTTCGTGCTCAAAACTTTTATTTTGTAAAATTTTTGCATAAAATAATTAAATACGTAAAGTAAGGTACTAACTTTTGCCCCGTTCGTTATTTAGTTGGTTGGGTCTTGTCTGGACAGTAATTAAATAGGACCCAAGGTCCTATAAACAACATCCACAATCTAGATGCAGTTATTTTTCGTATATTTCCTCACCGGGGTTGTTGCTAATGTGCTGCAATTTTGCCAGAATGTCAGGACAGGAGAAAAGATGTTCTGTGTCGTCACAGGTTTTGAAGAAAGAGCCCTGCTCTTCTGAGTTGCATACTCCTAAAGTGTCCTGTTAATATGCTTGTCAAGCTGCTACTTGTACTCATTTCAAGAATGTTTCATATTGATTTTTCTGTCATAAAGTCTTGATTTTGCTTCTAAGTTTATATCTCTTACTCTTCCTTATTTGAATGGGATTTTTATGATTTTCAAATAGAATTGCTGATTCTTTATATTGATTATAAAAAAAAATATGATGAACCAAAAAGGAATTATTTTTAATACATAATCTTATACATAGTTAAAATTAGCTATAGTTTTCTTTATAACCCTTTAAATGAATTTTATTTTATGTTAAAACAGAATTCTACCCTCAATGAGAGATTTGTTTAAAAGTATTAAATAATACAAAAATAATATTCTTCAATCTCAGATTTTCATATGCTTACATTCTTAAAAATTTTCTATTTCCTTATATTCAAATGTGAAGGGAAAAATTTATTCTATTTTGTGTCTTTTAAAAAAGGTAATTTAGAATAAATTTCAAAAGCAAAAAAAATTGTGAAATGAAAATGATTAATCAATATGTTTTAATGATTTAAACTGAGTTTATTACCAGTTATAATGGATGCGAAAATTTTCATGTATTATAAATCAAATTTTGTGTGCTTTGAACCGTCATGTTAAATGCGTTTGTGCCGCACTGATTTATTATTATTCATTTGTTTAGTTTTTGAATTAGAAAATATTTTCAACTGGAGAGCATAAAATAAAATAAATAAATTGTTCTAACAATTTCTACATCAAAGCTGAACAAACTAATCACAATCTTTTTAATGTTCAGTATTTTTTTTACTTATTTTTAATCTTAAAATATTACATTTCACTTACGACATTGTATCTCAATAATTTTAAATTCAGGTTAGAGCTAAAACTTTTTTTATCTCAGAAATTTAACAATGGAGTGTTTAAATGAATGGTTTAGTATTTCATGTTTTTAAATGCATTGAAAAAAACATTTTAGCAAAATAGATTGTTTCCTTGTATGCATCATTTTTATGAAAAAGATAAATTTTGTTACATCTTGTCAATTTCTGAAATTGCTTTTTAGAAATTGGTTATCAATGCATTTAATTAGGACATTGTATTAATGGAGGAACAAAGACTTATATATATATACATTAAAGCAAGTTTGTAAAATTACAAATAAGAAAACTAAGTCCCTTTTTTCTGTTAATAAAGCGTGGACATGAATCAGCCCTATAGAATGTGTTCTTATTTTACATTGTTTTTCAATGAAAATCCATTTTTATTATTATGTGCAAACAAAGACATTTAGAAGTGAGTTGTTTACAAAATTTCTAAGACAATTTTTTCTTATGTGTTTTAAGTGCTGGATATAAAGAGTCTTATGTTATATTTTTTAAAAATTAATTTTTTCGTAATTTAATTTTACAAATTACATTACATACGCAGTGTACAGTTTGCAATTGATTGATTATTAATTAACGTCAGAGCCCAAAGCTACACATATGCTATTGATGACAGACCAAATCACGCTTCTAAAGCTTAAAAACACAAACAACTTTAAAATAAAACTTAAAAAATTTACTTTAATTCAATATCTCACTGGTTTTGTCTGAATCATTACACTCTCAAGACCATAGTTTTAAAAGTTTTGTTTTAAATTTGTTTCAAACCGTGAAGTTTAAGAATGGTTCGAAAAGATTAGCACAAAATTGTTTCTAAAAAAATTTAAATCGACCTCGTGTATATGCATGCAAAGATTGTAAGATTTATAAGCAGAGGATTGTTATTTTTGCACGAACAGAAAACGGCAAAGTGGAAGGATTGCTTACAGAAGGATTTTGTAAAAGTTTGCTGAAGAAGAGAAAAACATAATTCCGGAACTTAAATTGCAGTTAGATCAAACAGGTAGAAATGAGGAATTTATCAAGTATTGGCTCACAGTAAGATTTCAAATGAAATTCCCGTTTTAGGAAGGTTACGATTCGTATTGATACAGAAAAAACTTAGCTGCAGGTGCGATTTATGTGTGTATGTATGGGTTTAACATAATTTTGTGAAATGAAATTTCAACTTATCTTAACTTTTGTTATTAGTTCTAAAGTATTGTACCATGTCCATTTCAAATCTGTAATAAGTTTTTTTTTAACTTCATGACTACTTTTTGTAGTATATTTAACATAAAAATATTTAGTATATACAGAAAAACATACTGTAGAATAAATGAATATATGTGGAACAATTATCCAAAAAAATTTACAAATAATTTTAATAAACATTTTGAAAATTACATGCATTTTACATATTTGAACAACAATATTTTATAAACCAGCCATTTACTTTAACTATATTAGGTGTACAACTTTGCTTCTGCCGTTTTCCCCGAAAATCGAGGCTTTATTTTAAAAAACTGATTATACATTTATGATTCAATAATTGCGTTCGATGACGATCGCCTGTGAATTTTTCAGTCCGTTTTAACAACTCATAATACACTACGCCGAGCTGGTCCCACCAAATGTCATGCTGGTCTTCGACGTCAAATTCACCGTTCTTGAAGCGTTGAAACCACTCTAGGCACGTTCTTTCACTAATAGCGGCCTCACCATAGGTATTTGAGAGCATTGGATGAGGCTCAGTCGCAGATTTCTTCATATTAAAGCAGAAAATTAAATTCTCTCGCAAATGACGAGAATTTGGCTCGTAAGCTGACATGTTTAATCGAGAATAACTCTATGATGCAGACACAAATCGACTAATATTTTGATGGCGTTATGTTTACAAATACCTAAGCTTCTTGTATGACATCTACGATCTATTTTTTTTTCGACTACCACTTACCGCTACAGCCATCTATTGCAAAACTGCAGAAGCAAAGTTGTATACCTAATAAAATTAATGCACCAGTTTCAAATGAATATCATTCGAAACAACATGGTTGAAAAATATATTAGTGATCCCTGTTTTGAAAGTCTTTTCAGGTCCTGTATTGTATTAAAGTCCTGAGATTGTCTTGTTCTGTTCATTTTGTATATTTGCAGTGTGGTTTTCGAACCATTATTGGGCTACATTTTCAAGGGAACGTGGAGACATACCTATTTGCTAAATCCCCGCCTGATCCCACAAAAGATCTCCGATGTTGGTAGCAAATTATTTTGTAGTATTTTAAGGTAATTCATGGTTTTTATTGCTTCACTCGCTATGCGAAGTCTTCCACTATTACAAAAATACATGCAAACCAATTTCCTCTCTTTCGTTGGATACTTCAATCTGGACATTAGACGCTAATAATTAAATTCCTTGTGAGTGCATCGTCTTTCACAGGCACCATTTGGGTTATAAGACTTTCATTGTTAAATATTGCTTTCTGCTTGTTTTAAGTAGTTCCCTATGAAGGATTCCTTGCACATTTTCCAATCATCTTTTGCGTTGAAAATTGGTGAGTAATGGTTTTGGACTAACTGTGGTGCCTTGTAGTTCTACGTTCTTTATTCTGCTTCTCACAGCTATTGTGCACAGATTCATATTTGATGTCAAATTCCATATTTTGAAAGTTTTATGTGAATTCAGCTTTCTGCCTAATGCAATACTTAGTCTTCACATATGATTATTTTTCTTGTTCGTCCAGATCGGAATAGAATTGTTTCAGAATATTTTTAAGTATTCTTGCGATATTAGAAAGATCACATGGCACTTCAGTAGCAATTCTTATAGCTTTAAATTAGTTTTTCCCCTTCAAAAGTATTATTTTGTACCTTTTCAACACACAAATGCTTTTAATACAATAAAATGTGCTGCATACTCTATTTTCAACCCTTCATCACTATTGTTCCCTCATTGGTGTGAATAATGGAGTATTTATTTCATCGGAAGAAACAATTAATCATTATTACAGTGACGTGTAGCTTGCCTTATGTTTTTTTTAAAAAAAGATATGGATGATGCTATTTACGTTACATACATTTTACAGATATGAAATCAGCTTAAAAATACGTTAAAATCACTAACAGTTGTAAAATGAAGGATGAATTCATAACGAAAAATAACGCCAAATACAAAAATTAGACAAAAAATTAGTATGTTTGGGACTTTTTGCCACCACTGTATATATAGAGAAGATATATAAAAAAACACCATTTATTGAAGAGTTTTAGAATGCAGATAACTGGAAGAACTTAAAATGTTTTAATTAACATACTTGAGACAGCACCATATGGAAGCTCGATTAGAATAGATCAAACAGTATTAGTGATAAGTGGCTGAATGTTTTAAACCTTCTTTTATTAAAAAGCTTTATGTAGTTTTATTTAAAAATATTTATATAGGTAATGCACGGACTCGTAATACCTTCAACTTCCGAGGTTCATATTTTATTGCAAGAATAAATCTTTTCTAATGAGGAGAAAAGATACCGTAAAACACCAGTTATTACAGCTAGTTTAAAGTAAGAGAAAATAGATATGTTCACATAAATTTTGTGCAATATTTTAAGTATATTTTACATTATGAAAAATTTCCGAATATATGTGTGTGTGGAAAGAGAACAATTAATCAACATATGTGAAACATGTTATCGTTCATGAACGTCTTCCTAAACATTTATTTTCTAGTATTTCGTTCAATTTTAATTTTGCCCTATTTTTGTACGGTTTTTAAAAATATCAGTTTAAGAATGTATTAGATGTAACCTGTTTATGTATCTAAGAAAGTAATGTTATATTTTTTTAAATCCTATTTGTGCATTAAGAGAAATACAGACTAAATATTTTTCAATTGAAACATTTTCTTTCATTTTATATTATTAAAAAACTAATAAAATACATTAATAATAATTAAAAGTTTAATCAATACGACAGCAAGATCATTTGGACATGTTCTTCAAGAGGCTCGAAACTTTCGCTTTTGTGTAGGGAAAAAAAAGGTAAGTTTTCCATAAAACACGATTTCTACAATGGCATTAATCAATTCCGTATTCAGAAAATTTGAAGCATCGCCTACATACTTCTGCTTTTTTTCTACCACCTCTTTTCTGTCTCGCTGGTTGTATTCTGGAAAATAGAATCGGAAATATTGTTTCGCCATTCGTAGCAGAACTTTCCGCTCGAATGCGTCTGAAGAAGCCAAGGATTACAGATCCTCAAAAGGATGTGATGCGTGATATCCCATCTATTTGCCAAATGCATAGAAGAGGGAGGTAGGTTTCGGTTGGGGCGATGTAAGATTTCCGCCCCACCCACACAACGACCTCCCTTCTTCACAATCAATTTCAGCCCCTGAATGGGAAACTCGAGTAGTGGGCTTATTTCAGAACCAGAATCGACAAAATAGATTTCAGAATTGGGTCGGAAGGGTTACTCAGCCCTCTGTGTTGTTCAGCAGCCTTCATTTCTTGCTGCTTCTGTTGTGCTTCGGTTCCACCTCTACATAAAAAATGAAGAAAGCAGTTTCTCTAGACGGAGAAGTATAAAAAAGATTTGTAGACAACAAAAAACCTATGTCTGTTTTTGATTTCTAAAGCATCAAAAAGCGCCTACCGTGAAATGTTTCGAAGATTTTTCAATTGAATTAGTACTTCACTGTTTCGCTCTCTATTCCAGAGATTGATCTCAGTCAGACGCTGTAGAATAAAAAAAACCTTTGTTTCGATTAATTTTGAAAAAAAAATGTATATATTCCGGATTTATTCCTATGAAAAAAGATCAAAATACTTCTTTTAAGCAATCTATTCGTTTTAAGCAGCATGATTAAATATTAAAAATTAATATTTTCGTAATATATTAGTTTTAAAAATATAAATTATTTTCTCAAGCAATCATTTTAAGTTAATTATAATATGAAGCAAGAAAGGATAAAAATATTATACATGAGAATTATTCACATAAAAGTTATAAAACGTAATTAATAATTAAATATTTTTGTACGTATGCAAGTTGAACTATTTGAGTGTATACGGTAATTAGAAATGATCCATCGAGTCTCGAATAAACTGGAAGTCATTTATCATTTTGAAAATAATCAAAAAGTAAGCTTCACTTGACTGTTAAAAACAACAAAATCTTGTCTACAAAACATTTTGCTTTCTACTACTTTAACATGAAACAAGCATTGTTGTGTCTGCAACGCTCTAAAACGTTAATGAGTGCTGTCTCTGTATCGTTAATGAGCTTGCAGCATCGTGCACCGATTTTTTTACTTCTTTTGTTTTAGAAGAAATTATACACACAATTTTTTGACACTTTTCTTGTAAAAAAACATGCAGTATTAGAAAATTTAAATATTTATGTAACGTATTTATTTCTTTCTCAAATGTACAAATATATTTTTATTTAAATTTCCTCAGTGTCACAATAGATCTGTTAAATATGTGATTATTGTACGCTGGAACTCATTTCACACTTTTTAATATTTATAAAATTAAAATTTTGTTTGTAATATTTATCGTGTAATTTTTAATAGACAAGACGTTGTGTCAGGACTTATTCTCTATAATTCACAATTTTTTAGAATATTATAAATTATGAATTTTTATGGGCACAAAGAGTATGTAAGTAAATAATATTTCGTAAAGTTAGTACAATAAATCATGAAAATCACAGTTTATAAGACGTCTTAAGAAAAATTGCATCCGTTGAAAATATGTATACTTTTTAAAAATAACTGTGAAACTGATAATTAGTTATTAGACAGAATTTATTTTTATTATTAAGTATAAACATCTTTAGAATATATTCAGATTCAAATTTAAATCTCAACTCAAACAAAATTGATATCATATTAATGGATTAAAAACATCCTGTATGTCAGATCCATATGTCTCAAAAACATGTATATTATTAGATGGAAATTATTTTTGGAGAGAATATTACAAGTATATTTGATTAATTGATCTGATTTCCACAAACTCATTAAAAATTTCAGCGAAATATAAAATAAATTTTATTTAAAAATTCTATAAAATCTGTTTTGAATAAATATGATAAAAATACATAAAAAATGTCAAAAAAGATTGATTCAATCATAATCACAACGATTTTCAAAAGCTTGCATATTTATGGGAAATAAAGGTTGTTTTGAGTACAAAATATGGATTTACATTCATTAAGGTATCTGACTACGTTCGGAACCGTGATTTTAAAAAAGCACATAAATGCATAATTTTCATGATATTTAGTGTCACTTAGATTAGAATGCATGTATAAAATTGTTTTAAACACATTTTGACAAAAATAAATTATTTAAATACTATATTTCGGCAAAAAATTACTTTAGAATAATCTTTCCTCAAAATGTTCTCCTTTTGTGAAAAATGCTTCTATTATAATAATATTTTGCCTGTATATAGCTCAGGCCTCTGTACAGAGGCTCGACTATAATTTTTGAAAAAATTCACATTATTTTCAGAGTTACTACCAATTGAAATAATTATCGACGTTTCTTTCTTAAAATTTCTCTCTTCTGTTGTCGTAAAACACATGGAAAAACCCACTTCTAAGTTATATATTTCAAAAATTCTAGTTGAGCCTCTGTATAGAGGTCTGAGGTCATATTTTTATAACAGAAGCACTTTTCACAAAAGGAGAATATTTTGAAAATGGGTCATTCTATGTTATTTTTTGTCAAAAAAATATAATTGAAATTTTTTTTTATTGTAATACTATTTTTAAAACAATTTTATATACATTTTTTAATCTAAGTGACACTAAATATCATAAATATTATCTATTTATACGCGTTTGCAAAATCACGGTTCCGAACGTAGTCGGATACCTTAAAGTTTGTTAAAATAATTTTGTTAAAAATCTCATCATTATTAATAACTTAATACTAAAAAACCATCTAAATGAAAACCCGTAAGCGCAATATCATTGAACTTTGAGAGCAACCAATTATCTTTTAAATAATGCCTTACTGACATTCTAACCACTATAACATTATAAGAAATAAGAAAGGAATCTTAATAATTGGACAAGAGGCTTTTTTGAACTTTTTTACTGAATTGGAATACATTTATTTTTTAAATTAAAAATCCACTTTAATAAGCAAAAAATTTTAAAAATGAATCTTTGCCATTGTTACTTATTATAATTTTTTCCCAAGATAGCTGGAAGGAAACGAAAGATATTAAATACTAGGGCTGCTTAAAAAGAGATACTACATTCGAAAAATTGAGAGCAAAAAATATCTCATTGGTAAAACTCATCATCGTGCCCTTTAAGAATTTTCATTAAGTAATCTTGATGAAGAATTAGAAGCCACCATACTTTCATTAAAGTCGGAAAAGAAAAATCTGTTCCAGTGCGAGAGTAAGCAAATTATTTTTTTCTGTGTTGATAAAAGTAATTTTTTTACTAGTTTCTCATTTAATTAACTTGAACTTATTTATCAGATGCTGAAACAAAAACAAAAAAATCATTTTTTTTCCACTGTTCTTTTAAAATTTAAATTACTTGTTTTTTCCGTGTAAATTTGTTTCATTTGATATACCATGAAAAAAGTCGTGTATTAAAAATGCGTTTCAAAGTTTTCAGCGTTTTGCATTTTTATGTAGTATATTAATAATCATATTAGAATACACTATCGCTTAAAAATTAATGACATTTGAATTTTTCATCTAATAATACAGAGTTGATATTAAGAAACTTAGCTGTTAGCTATTGAGAATCTAGGTTTATTTCTCGTAAAAACATTTAATTGGAAAACTCAATGTTCAGTACCATAAAATAATTAAAACTGAGCAGGGCATCTTCTAATATGCCCTGAACTAGATTAAGAACCTCAAAAAATGGTAAGATGAGGAAACTGTATTGGAATACCAGAACTTCCATGAATTCCTTGTAAAGTCTACATCTCTTTTGTTCCTTTTCATGTTTAAAATTTTTACTTTTGTTCCCATGCCAATTTGCCCTGGTTCTTACTTTAAATGTCTGTTCTTTTTTGTTTAGGTATCATTGTTCTTGTGTAATACTTGAGCTTTTTTATATGTTTGGATGGATGATTCCAATATATGTACCAGCTGCAACAACAACAACAAAATAAGTAAAACTGTACAACTGCCAAGATAAAGGCTATAGAGCGTTCGTGGGATAACTTTCAGAAAGATGATCCATTATATATTAACAAAAGAACTACCTTTATTTTATTATTTCAATAAAATACTATCAAAGTTTAATTCGGCTAAAAAGAGCATATCATTAATAATCTACTCTAAATATTTATAATGAAAAAAAAATAGTACACTTATCACTAAATGTGGGTAATTGGCTGAAATCCTTGAACTCTATCACAATGTTTTGAATCCCTTATTCTGAAACTTTGGTAATTAAAAAATAAACTCTATTAAAATCTAACTACACTCATGTCCATAAATTAAGGATAATTCAAAACACACAGAAATTGAACTCTAAAACAAAAATTTCACCTGTAGAATTACCAAATATATCTTGAAGAAGAATATGCAAATTACAGGAAACCACCACATGGCGCGGATAGTATATCATTCTGACGAGAGTGTAAGAGAGGGGTATATAAAGAACGGTGGCAAAGAAGTAAAATTGTTCACAAGCGCTTTAAAAGCCTTTCAGTGCAATAACCGCATAGTTATGGCACAAAGGAAGCATTTGGATATTTTTTTACGTGGTAGAATTATTGGACGACTGGAATGTGGACGTACCCAGCTGGAAGTATCCTAGGAACTTGGCATCGCCCAGAATGTCATCCCCAGGCTTTGGCAACGATTCCAAGATGATGGTAATGTGAGTAGATGTTACAGCACAGGTCACCTCCGAGTTACAATGCCGAATGAGGACCGGTATATTTGTCAGTTACCTCCAAAAGAAACAGACGGAGCACAGCATCAGACCTGTATCGTCAGCTCTCTTCAGCTACCGGTACGACAGTTTCAAAACAGACCGTGTACAGACGCTTAGGGCACATTGGTCTATATGCTCGTAGGCCTGTCAGATGTGTTCCACTTACCGCAACTCACTGTCGCCTGCGATTAACCTGGAGTAGAGAGCATGCATTGTGGACACCAAAACAATGGTCTTGTGTGATATTTTCCGACGAGTCCAGGTTTAGTTTGCAGTCTGATTCTCGCCGGATTTTAATATGGAGAGCGCCAGGTACGCGTTACCACCAAGAGAACACCATTGAACGACACCGTTACGGTGGTGCAGAATGGCTCGTTTGGGGAGGAATTATTCTTGGTTCCAGAACTGACCTGCATGCTCAGAGTGTAACGATGACAGGCCACATCTATCGGGATGTCTTTCTGGAACAACATGTACATTTGTTTCGGGGCGCCATGGGAGCTAAATTTCTGTTTATGGATGACAAAGCCCGTCCTCTCCGTGCAAACATTGTAGACAAATGCCTTCAATCGGAGGATATCACCCGTATGGATTGGCCAGCATACTGAGCGGACTTGAATCCAATAGAGCATGTGTGGGATATGCTTGGCCGACGAATTGCTGCCCATCAACCCCCTCCCACCTGTCTACCGGAACTTCAGAGGGCATTGCTTGATGAGTGGTGTAATATTCCCCAAGATCAGATTGATAATTTGATACTCAGCATGCCTAAGCGTTTTAAGGCCTGTATTGCATCGTCCGGGAGACATACTCCGTATTAACCATCATACTAACCATGTTATACTGTTTTTTTGTAAATAGGTTCTTCTTTTAAATTTGCTCGAGGGAGTAAAAATTGTAATTTTTATTAATTATGTCAAACATATAGTATCTTCTTGTCTCTTTACCTTTTGTTTAGTAAATAGATTTTACCAATAAGTCAAATATGTTCTGCTTCTGTCTCTTTCTTTGCCTGAACTTCATTATCCTTAGTTTATGGACATGAGTGTACAACACGCTTTCAGTCTTTCACTTTTTCTCACACTCTCTTTCAAACTCAACTCAGTTAACTTTAAATAGAAGTTTTATTTTATATAAATCACAATTTCCTTACAGAAAAAGATTTTCTAATCAAACAATGTCTGAAAAGTATTTCCCTTGGAGGATTAGTGGATGAGTACCCGAGGCAACTCAAAAAATGGAAGGCTTTATTAAGCTAAATTAATGTACCAATTAAACTAATTTAATTTCGATTGTATTAAAATAATCAGTTATCTTAAGAGTATCAATTAAAATATTCAATAAATACCTTCCCTTAAAAATGTAATGTTGAAAATACCAGCCCATTTTTGAGAACAATGAATATTGCTCAGTATATCAGTGAGAATTACATACCAATCACAGCTTCTACTAGTTTTTACATCTAACTTGGAGTTAATGCAAATGATTTATTTCTTACTAAAAGGTTAAATATCTATATTTATATCTATCTTTCTATGCATGTATAAATATTACTTGTTGTGGTATTTATTAGTTATCCCTTGAGATTTTATTATTAATACAAGTATATATTTAGATACATAAATACTTATGAGCAAGCTATGAAACTGATCTTTTAAGCTAAAATGAACATATAGTACTTGCAAAATGAAGATATAGTAGTATACAACACATTTTTGCTTCATATTGATGGTCCTTCTAATGTTAACATAAATTAGTTAACTCGTACGTAATCAACACTAGAAAGAATGAAACTTAGTATATTTCTATATTATCCAAAAGCAGTCAAAAGGACTGCATCGTGAAAGAATAACGTGTAAATAAATTTGTTTAAAACTAATTTTTAATATTTTTTATATTATTTACAGTCATATATAACAAGTTATTAGCAAATATTAACATTAAAAGAAATTTACTTCTCTCGGGAAAAAAAATACTCTAAAAAAGCCTAAGAAATTGTACCATTATATACACCATTTCTAATTGAAATTAAAAAGCCGACAAAATGACTGCCTTGGGCAACCTAGTGTTATAAAACATGTTGAATTGAAAAAATTTCAAAAAACATTGCTTTCTTTTCAGCAGATTAAGTTTAAATCTGGAAGCACTTAGAAAATAATTTATCGTTAAAATGCCATAGTAATTTCAATAATAATAATTTGTATTTGATTTTCTGCTATTAAATGACAGCTAAAAATTTAATGGAAATTGAGGAATACAATGTTAGTTAATTTGATTTTAAATCCAATCTTACACTGTAAATCAGTGCTTTTCAAACTGTGAGACGGGCCCCCTAGGGGGCGTGATAACTGTACAAGGGGGCTGCGAGTAATGTCGCTCCCCAATGTCTCCGTTTTCCTCGCAGGTGCGTGGATGTGATGCATTAGGGGAAGGAAGAAAAGGAATAAATAAATAAATTCTCTTAAATAAGTAAATCTTTCGCAAACATGTCACGGCTCTTTTATTGCATTCCAAAGCCTAAAGAATAATTTTATGGATAGCAGTGCACAGAAAAGATTGTACTTCGAAAAGACGTATATATACGTCTGGGGCAATGAACGCTTTGGTTGATCGAGACGTTTATATACGCCGGTGGTACTCAAAAAGTTAAAGCGGTATTGTAGCTGTAGCGTGTCAAAGTACAAAACTATATAATTCAATAGATTGTTATGGTATGGAGGGGGGCGTGATTAAAATTGTGATTGAATATTGGGTCGCAAGCATCGAAAGTTTGAGAAGCACTGCCGTAAATGCATTAGTTTATATAAATGCACACGCGATCTTCAAAAATGGCATTTGATAAAGCTCAAGTTAAATAGTAACTTTTAATCTGTTTGCTAAATATTTTAATACATTTTTACATATTACATTTTTTAACTTCCAAAGCGTAAAAATCTTAAAACTTGACTAATTTTAAAACAGGTTGAATAAAATACAATTTATAACACACATCATATTAAAAAATTTACATCAAGGACGGTTTATTCTTAATGTGAATGAATATTTTTTAAGGGGTGTTGGAAAGCTAAAATCTTTTATTTTTGACAATTTGAGATTTTTACATTTTCAAATTGTATAGATTTTAACCTTTCTAAAAATATCTTACTTGAACCTCTAGGGTATTTAGAAGCCCTTAAAATGTATTTTTAAATAATCGTTGAATTTGGGCCCCGCCCATTTTAATGGCGAAAATTGTAAACAAATTACTTTGTTTTTGTGTGTGCTTAATAGTGTAACTACTGATATGAACCAAAACATGTATCTTTTATTTTAAATTGAGCCTTTTATTCTTTTATTTCCCAGCCGATTAGAAGTCTCATTGTATACATTAAAATCAATTTATCTCAAAATGTAAATTTTAATGTGCGTTGTACCTTTTTTGAGAAACTACTGCTCACAGGTATGTAAATTTTTTATGAATTATTTATAATGATGTCTAATATATACTAAAATGAGCTTTTTTTAAAACACTCAAAAATTTAATTTTTACAAATTTTTTAAGTAAAAAATGGGTCAAATTTCGCAATGTTTGATAAAATATTTCATAATTTCTTAAAAAATTCAAAATTAGCTAAAAGCTCATTTTAGTATAATAAGAGAGATGTACTTTAATAGTATAAAAAATTTCACGCATGTACATAAAACAGATTTTGAGAAAAGGTACAACGAAAACAGCCAATTTAACATTGTCAGTATAGAGAGAGAGAGGTTTCCAACACCCCTTAAGTAGTTCTATTCTTTCTAATGTCAGTTATATTGTTGCACAGAAAATCGTCACAAATATATATTTTCTATTTTTCACTCGTTTGAAATATTTTTGATAAATAAAATACTCTTAAAATGGGAAATTTATTTTGTAAAAAAAAGGAAAAATCATTAAAAACTATAAGTGGATATGAATAAGTTTGAAACTTTTTGTTTACTTGTTCATTATCATTTTAAAATGATATCCTATCTCTTCATTAAGCATTTACAAAACACGTTCGCAACAAGCATATGTGATTCGAATTACGGATTGGAAAAATCAAAGATAGGCAAATGAATGCTACCGTAATTGTAATTCACACAAGCAGATTGCCTCCCAGAGTAATGATCCTTTTCAGGCGTGTAACAAAAGATCTATTGAAACAATGACATGAGGATATGATAGAAGACAGCAGGTTTCCTTTCGAGCAAGACTGGATTGAAATTGTCCTGCAGCGTGCCTTATATCATTAGCGGAAAGCATTCAACCTCACTGCTGATTCCTTTAATTAATGTGATCGTGCCCTAAATTTAAACAAATGTGGGCCATTGATGCTCTTAGATGATAAGTTTTTTAAACCAAGAAGGTTCATTTTTAACTGAGTTGTGCACAGCTTGCACCTTAGAAATAATTACAAAAAAAATCCGTTCTCTGAAAGTTTGTTCTTATTTGCATTGTCCTTATATTAATTAATTGCTGGTGTAATTAGCATAACTGCATTTCCAGTTACATTTAGTATTTCTGTAGTTTGTCAGGAGGAAGTCTCTCTCGCTACATGTTTCCAATAAGATATACAAATTTAAAAAAGTATTTTATTTTATGATTTTATTCTTCTATCTTTGAATGATATATGGTATTGAAGGATATTAAGTTAATGTAAAATATATCTTGGAAATCAAATGTCTTTATAAATGTATTACGGTAAAAGGCAAGACTTCTGAAACAATGTTTTATTCCATCTTTTTTGCAACCTTCCCTGGCATTGGGCATTGAGATCATAGGTATTTAACATTCGAACACAAATAAATATAATTCTTACTAATAAAGAAAACTGATAATAATATACATAATACAAGCATTTTTACTGAGTTCTTTTTTCTATACCTGAAGTAGTAAGGCTGACGAAAAGGAGTTGCAAATTTTTGAATTTGTAAAAATGGGGCTCTCATGGACTCAAAGAAACTTAAGAAAGGATTTACTAAATATTTTTGTTGTTATTTGTACCTTCATATAAATAAAAGGGAATGAAATAAAATTTGATATAAATAAAATAAAAATGTAGCTACGTCCGTATTTTGTACTGCTTAAAATTAATTTTAAGCCTAATTTTTTATTACAATTAATGCAGTTAAACATGAAGTTCAGATTTTCTGATTAAATCTCTAGAAACATAAAAATGTTTCTTTTTACCTAGTTCTATTTTGATGTCAAACCTCCATTATTTTTTTAATTGTACCTTTGTCAAAATTTTTAACTGAAACATTTAATTACGTTTTTATTGTAGGCGGTGCTCTTTTTTACGCAATATTTGTCTCATGAAAATTATTAAGCACTATAAACATAACGTGGATGCTGCTTGATTTTTTTAAGAATGTTGTTTATTAACACTACAAAGACTGAAACTCAGTATATACCTACCTATATGCCCAAAAGCAATCAAAAGGACTGTATTGTCAAAGAATGATTAATGTGTACTAAAATTTATTTAAAACTAATTTTTTTAATATTTGTTACATTATTTGCAGTCATATAACAAGTTATTAGTAAATATTAACAATAAAAAAAGTGTGTGTGCTAATGACCACACGATAGAAGTGATAACTTCAAATTTTGTAATGTTATTTCAGGGTTTAGTTATGAATAAACAACAAGAAGATGTTAGTATTACCCTATAAAATTATTTATTCATATGTCTGTACTCATAAAGTAATATTTTTGTGCGAAATATACAATCATATTTGGGAATTAATTGTATTCTAAGAAGGAAACAATTGGTTTATGGTAGCTGAAATAAGTTATAAATCCTATAGATTCAAAAAGTTATTTAAATATCTATAAAAACACTCCTTCAAGCGTTGTTCTGTACTTCCATTTGGATCATTTGACATAATTAAATTGAATTTTGATACTAAAAAATAAACTAAAGTTTTTGATTCGTCTTTTGAAAAATCCAATTTAAAATTCCCACTTTTTCGAATTTCTACTTTAATATTTGTTCAGAAACCCGATCCGGCTTTGTGAATTTTGGTTGTAATTTAACAATGTTCAATTTTATCCATGAATTTAAAAAAAAATAGTAAACCGGTAGTTGAGTAAAAGAATAGTAAAACCGGTAGTTGATTGGGAAAAGTGGGAATATTAAAGTAGATTTTTCAAAAGACAAATCAAACCTTTTAAAAGGCTATTTAATCACAAGATTTATATCGCATAATCTCTGGCTTATTCTAGCTTTTTTTGTCATTGTTTGAGAGTTTTGTACAAATATATCCGGTGCTGCTGCAAGGAAAGTGTTCTTAATTATATTTGTTTTCTTGTATTTAAATTATTTAGTGTAACTTTTTCTTAATACCTGTATACTTAATTTTGTTACTTTAAATTTTTAATTGTTTTAATTTTCTTTTTAGACTCAAAGTATATTTAAGAAATGTGATTAATAGAACTATTCGTTCATTGCTATTCCGATTCGCTTACAAAAATAGATTTTTATTCTTAAGATCACTGCAATATTCCTAATGCTAATAATACTATTTACTTAGTTCTATAAAAATTTGTCTTTTTCTACATTTTATGTTTAATTTTAGTGTAGGATTTCTTTTTATCTCTAAACCTTATTTTTAAAAATATTATAATTCATTTTCCTGCTTCAACTAGGGTTAGAAAGAAACCCGCATTCATTACCCTAGAACAGGGGTATTAACCCGCGGCCTGAAGGAAGCATGTGGCAAGTCTTGAATATTTTTGCGGCCCACGAGGTTCTTTACAACTTTACAAATTTCGACTATTTTGTACAATATTTTTTGTTTAAAAAGTGTTTTAATTTTTTTTGTAAAAAATAAATCCCATAACTGTTATTATTTCAAGCTGATTCTGTTACTGTAATCTCTTTTTTTTTTCTAAATAGAAAATTATCAAACACAAATCGTGCTCAAACATAACGCATCAAAATCTGCAGCATCAATTACGAAACGCAAATACACATACATTGAGATCGACTTTCAAAAACTAAGTGAAAGAGTTGAGAAACAGATATCTCATTAATTAAACATTATTCATTAAACATTATTTGACCATTGCATTATTATTATATTTCTCTCTATGTTTGTATATACATGAAAATCAATGAAAACAATAATAATATACCAGTCTGTTTGAAACTTCCACTCCAAAAAATGTTTGTAATGGATCCAAATCTTAAATAAAGATATATATTTTTATATATGGCCCGCGGGATTGTAAAGTTTTCCCGAAGTAGCCCGCGAGGTCATTTGAGTTAGCCACCCCCTCCCTAGAAAGAGGTGAGAGGGGGAAGGGAGCCCCACTTAGATTGAAACTGGGAACTTTACTTTTACCTTTTATTGGTGGGGGCACAAACTACCGGTTTCAGAGTGGCAGGGGGAAACATCCCTCCTTTCCTGTTTAGGGGAGTATGTCCGACTGAAGAAAAAAAAGAGCCGAATCAGCGTTACATTCCCGAGAGTGACGTTCATTCAAGTTCACTCTCAAGCAAATCACGCCAATAGAAGTTATCACTTCAAAAAAATTTACTTCACTTGTGAAAAATGAAATTCAAAAACATTCTAAAAAATTGTGCATTATATAAGTAATTGTTTTTGGCATGGAAATTAAAAAGCAGTTAAAATGAATGTATTGTAAAAAAAATGATTAATGTGTAACAAAATTTGTGTAAAATTAATTTTTAATATTTGTTACATTATTTACAGTCATATCACACGTTATTAATAAATAATAACAATTAAAAAATTTACTTCACTTGGGGAAAAAATTCAAAAAAAATTCTAAAAAATTGTGCATTATATATGTAATTGTTTTTCTCATTGAAATTAAAAAGCAGTCAAAATGACTCCCTTGGCAATCTAGTGTTAAGTACCATTCTATGTATGTACCATTGGAAAGTTCAGTTGGATATTTTGCCAATTATTTCACAAAACGTAATTATAATTAAAAAATAAATATTTAATTCGAAACAAGATCTGATTTCTCATTTTACTTTTTGTATTTAACTTATATAATAAGACAATCTTTAGATAATTTTGAAAAGATATAATATATATTTATGTGTCATATCTCAACAAAAGTTGCATATTACATATATCAAATAAATCTGTTACTATTTTGAGTAAAATGTTCTCATATCTCATTTTTACTTGTTCTTTCACATATTTATCTTCTCTAATTAGAATAAAATGCACTCTCATTAAGTTGCTTAATTAGTATAAAGAGTCATCAACTGTAACTGAACGATAAATAACCTCATGGTCGTAGTGAGATTCCGAGATCATTATGGCACTTTAGGTAATTTCAAATTAAAAGTTTCTTGCCATCAAAAACATCTGGAATATATAATATTTCGCGAAAGTTATTCTTGAAAATGTTTAGAAAATTAGTATAGAATTAAAATCCTTGATTCTCTATCAGCGGACAAAGCATAATGATGTATTTATATTTGAAACTGAATACTAGCATACTCTAACAAAGTATAATTTGTTAATTTAGCACAAATATTCGTTCTAGCTCCAGAATTAAATACTATGTGTGTTAACAGTAAACTTAATGAAATGCAGTTTCATAATTTTAAAATATAACCTGTCATTTTAATGTTTTACATTTATAAAAAATTCCTAATGTTAAGGAATTTTCATAAAACATTTAAGAAAGGCAAATAAGTCATACATGTAATAATGCGTTTACATTACATATATTTTACAGTGGTATGTTTAGTAAAATCAGTGGCGTAACGAAAATTACTAGGGCGCCCCAGAAAAGTCAGTTTTGGGGCCCCAAGCCGAAATATGTACTTAGCGTCAATAAGGCTATGGGCCCCCTAGAGCACCTGGGCTCCATCCTCGAAATGCGGGGTTGTGGGTTGCATGTTACACCATTGAATAAAATTAAAAATGAGCACTAAAAGGTACATTAAAATTTATGTTCATAGATTTGTTCATTTATTAAAGATTTCAGAATTGCAAATTTTGTAAATTAAATTGATTTGTACATTTTATGGGACAGATGTTTTAAACCTCTTTCCAAACATTCCTCATATTTTTTTTTTTTTTTTTTTTTTTTTTTGAAAATTAAACAGCTTTTTTTTTCCTTTTCTATTACTTTCCTAACTTCAACATTTCTTATTTATGTGTTTTTAACCATCATATAATGTCATAAATTGCATTTCATATATTCATAATGTTTTTGAATAATTAATTATATTAAAAAGCCTTCGGGGGAAATTCCTTTAATGTACATAATTATCAGTCCTCTTTTCGAAAAATTTTTGTAACACATATAAATCATTGCTAGCCAAAAGCTTCTGGTTGTAGAAATATGTTAATACATAGTTTTTATTTTCAAAGAAAGATGTGGAATTAAGTTTATATCGTTGAAAAAAAGAAATTATTTAAATTCTAAAGAGAATTTCAGAATAAAAAATGTGCTATTCTCTTTATAACTAAACAAAAGGAAGCCTGTCTTTACTGATAATTAAATTATATTTCTTATTTATTGTGAGTGTATAAGTTATTTATATATATATTATTTCTTTAGTCACATACTGTGAGCTGCTGCGACCTAGGTATCGGATTTTTTGCCAAATGTTAGAAAAATGAAACAAAATTATTTAATTAACTTTAAATTGGTAAAATAAATGTATGCATTATTTTGTACTTCGCATCTGTCTAGGTTTACGCCCTTTTCGTGTTCTTGAGATTTGTATCATCTTTTAAGATGTATGCAAATTTTAAAAAATGCGTTTGAATTGTGATTCCTGTGATATTGGATTTTTAAGCCGTGAAATTGACTGTTAAAAACTTTGTAACCGTAATGAGAATTTTAATTATAAGAAACTAATAGTGATGATTATTTTTATATGAATTCAAATCTTGCCATGATCTCAATATGTATTGAAAACAAATTAGTTAAACGTTGTTAAATAATTAACTAAATGTTATTTACTAAGAAATTAATTAACGAATTATTAAATATATAATGCATTAATTAAATGTATTTTAGATGTGTTCGAATCCAAAGTGAATCTAAGATAATAACACAGTTATGAAACAAATAATTATTTAACAATATTACATATATATGAAAAGTTATAAAGAAAAATAGAACCTTATGCAAAAATATATTTGCAACATAGAAATAATTATACATCAAAGGAAAAATTCGAAAAGTTCAGCTGCATCAAGTTTCGAAAGGTTTTATTTCTTGTTACTCTTTTAAAATTATGTCATCAGAATAAACAATAATATATTTTGTTTTATTTATCTTTTATAGATCAAGGAACTAAAAATATACCAAAATATGATATGTAAGAGAGAAATTAGCATGCTTATTCGCATCGTTGTTTCATGTTAAACATAACTAAAAAAATTTCAATTGGTGAGGTAAAAAAGTTACTCATTAATAATTTGACATTTAATTGTAAAATGTGTGAAGTCTTCTGTAGTCATTTTCAAATTCACTTCAAAGATTTAAAAAATTGTGCTTGATAAAATGTTTCAGTTCTTACACACAAATCAATATTAAAATTTCTAATCCAAAAGCATCAATTGTACTATATTTAATCAGAAATATATATCAACATTTAAAGAGAATTCTAAGTCTTAACTCACTCGGAACATGTTAGGTTAAGCATAAATTTAAACAAAAACTTTTCATCACGAAAAAAAAATCCTTCTTAAAAGAAAAAAAAATCAAAATCAAAATTCCTGTTTGGGTCTGTGATACCAGTACATATTCACTCATTTAAAACCGTCATCAGAGAAAAGTAGAATAGAAAAGTAAAATATTTTAATTAATTTATTTCTGAATAGAACCGTTCTTAATTTTAAGCTTGAAAAATAAATTTAGTTATTTCAAGTATGGTTGCATACAACACAACTTCCCGAATTTGGCTTAAATTCCTTAGAGCAATATTTTAAACGTGATAAAAGTTTTGTTCTTATTATCAAGAGCTTGTTATTTTGCATTATTTTGAATTTTTCTATTACTTCTCCTTATAAAAATTGAATAATTTCAATACAAAGTTTAGCAAGCTAAACAAACCTTAGCCGCATAAACTCAATTTTTCATTAGTTGAGTTTTCCCTTGGTCACAGGGGTGTTAAATTTCTCTGGAGGTCTGAAAATATAAACGATATTTAAACAGGTATAATTTCTTTAAATTTACGCTAAATAATTCGAATCTTTTACACAATACTTATAAAGGAATGGGGCTGCTTCAGAAAAATATAAAATGTTTAAAATATAATCATAATTTTAAAAATTATAAGAATATGAAAATAAGAAACTTTTCTATAAGAAATATTTATTAAGTTTTACGTCGCGCATGCTATTTTCTCAAAGAGTAGGTTTAATTATTAGCTATAAGTTGAATTATAAAGACAAATGTATTCCTAATACTTTGTAGCTACTTTTATATAAATAGAATAATAACTTACATATTTTAATAAATAAAAACTATACATTTTTAAAAATTTTTAAAAAATTGCAATATTTTACAAATATTTTGAAATACAAAAGATATATAATACTAAAATTAGGTAGGGTTTAAAGAGTATGATGCATTGTATAATTCTATAAAGTTTTATATATCAGATGCTAATACTTTAGAAAATAGCGTGTGCAAAGCAAAAAATACTTAATATTTATTATAGAATTTTCATATGCTTATGACTTTTAAAATTATTATTATATTTTAAACATGTTATACTTTTCTGAAGCCCCATTCTATTTTAAACAATTCGTAAAAGAATCGAATCATTTAATTTAAATTTAAAAGAATTATACGCGTTTGAAAATCGTTTATATTTTCACACCTCTAGAGAAATTTAACACCCCTGAGACCACTTAAAAAAAGTACTTAATTTTTTTTTATATTGAAAGAGCTAAATGTAATAATTTAATGACTATCAGAAATCGATTAATAGTAATGAGAATAAGATAAAAATTATTTGTATTGAATGGTAGCAATAAAAAGCCTTTTGAACATCAGAGTCAATAGAGTAGCGATCGGTAAAAATTTCTAACATTGAATCATTTTGGGATACATTGGAACAAGCAAAGGATGATTCAAAATTGGTTTAGAGATAAAAGCTTTAAATCTAACTTTGCATAATGATAACAATAAGGAAGTATAAGGCACCATAACAAATTTAAATTCGCTATGAGTTATATTATAAAAATTAAGAGGTAAAATTCATTCAAGTCATTTGAACCATTAAACAGAAATGTATAAAAAAAATACTAAACGATTATTCATAGTGAAAGGAAAGATAAAATCTTGGGAACACAATGATGAATATAAGAAAGTAAAACATGAAAATTATTACGATTCTTCCATTTACGTGATAGGTGTCGACAGACAAAGTTATTCCATGTATGTGCACATTGTCTCCGTCATGGATTTATTCACATGGTATAAATCATATCATCTTTCCCTAAAGAGTTCGATTTAGAAACTTCTTTCTCTTCTTTGTGGGGTGTCAGTTTTATTTCAATTGTAGGTTGACTTACTGGAATAATTTTTTCAGTTTGATATATTTAAACTTATGATTTTAGTTAGTTTTGTATTCAGTGCTTATATAAATAAGATTTCTGCTTCTTCGTGTAAAACTTTAACTCCATTCACATGCAAACAGAACTTGCCATTTTTGTAATTGATTTTTCTATTGCTGGTACAAGAATTTTCTTAAAATTTCAAATTATAGTATTCACTGGAATATATAATAATCCCTACATAAGAAGATTTATTCATAAAGATCAAAATTGTAACATTACCATCTCGAGCAACAAGATGGTTGTTGGTGACAAACCACGTAATTTTGAATCACACTCAAAAAGGCATCTGAACTGTTAACTGGCTCTCTAAATTTCCACACGATGCATTCGTGAAGATTTTCACCAATGGTGTAGTTTAATAAAATTGATAATAAAAAAAGGAAATTTAGGTATGTATTTTTTAATTAGAGCAATATGAGAATAAAATCACAGAAAGAAGCATCATCAAATTAATTAAAATTGTGTTGGATATTATATCACCTGAAGATACAACGATGGATGAAATAAAGACAAAAATAACATAAAATTTAACCCTTTATCTACCGACGGTACTTATAAGTACCACTCACTTTAAAATTACATAGAATAACCATTCTTACGAATACCTTGTCGATACTTAGCAGAAATATTCTTTCAAATTAACCTTTTCAAGATATATGGCAGCACGGGTTCTATGATGAGTATATTAGCGGGGAGGGCGCATAATTTTATAGCGGAAATTGTGTTTTCGGCTAACTGCGTTTTGAGCGGATTGCGAAGATTGCCATTTTAGTTCCGAAAAAATAGTTAATGCGAAAAGTAAGTGTCTTATTTTTGCTGTATGCTAATGCAGACCTTAGAAAATGAATTAGCTATTTTAAGTGAACAGTGTGTATAATTAATATTTTTTACAGTTTAATATTTTTAATTAATTCATTAGCTCTAAATGATTTAATTTCCCCAAGCTTAGTATTTTGTTTATGCAAATTTCTTAATTTTCAATGTAGTATTTAAAAAAAATAATGCATGAAAAAAACTGCAATTAAAAATAATGTGATAGATAAAGGGTTAATAAAAGAAGAAACCAGAAAGCAATATTTTGCACAAGGATACATTCTTCTTCTTACAATTCAAAGAGTTTTGAGTTTCCTTAATGGATTTCAAACTATTTACTTTAAAGCAGTGCTTCTCAAACTGTAGGGCGCGCCCCCCTGGGGGGGTGCGATGACCTTACGAGAGGCGTGCGAGCATATCGAAAATAATTGATTTAAAAAAATAATTAGTTTACTGGAATGAATTAAAACAAAATACTTTCAGACATAATAAAACATGCACATTTACTCTGATATAAATTATAGGCGATATTAAAAATAAAAATTTATTCAATACCTAATTAGCTATCTTTGATCCTATAACCAAAAAAAAAACTTTTATTTCATTTGCTATCATCCCGTGATGAAAAAAAAATTTATTACGCTTTTTTTAACCTAACATACTACTATTTCAGAGAAAAAACAGATCCCGGACCCAGAATCGAAAAACTTTAGGAACATAAAAATTCATCACTCTCATTATTTTTGAAATACTGCACATTATAGCTGTAATCTGTTTGACCTTCTAAGTTATTGGTACAGTTAGTTATGACCCCTCTCTTATGGGTTCTCTGTTGCGCTATAAAGAGTTTTTATATTTGGAAAACCACAGAGAGCACACACACAAGCACATGAAAGATTACTTGGCCAAGACATATTTTTATAAATATTCTCAATGTATAAAGCATAACGAAAAACGTTTCACACAATTTTTTTAACATTAACATACATATTATCATAATGAATATACTTTTTACCCGGAAGTGGTCGCGCGGGACACACAGATTACGAAATCGTTAATTCTGGCAAAACTGTTTATTTATTACCAAAGAAAACTGAAAAGTCCTTGAAAGTAGGTAAGTAAATTTTCTCTTAGTTAAATTATTCACTGGCATCATGATTTGTATCGTGTACAACAAAATAATTATAAAAAAAAGGATTGGGGTGACTCAATAACCCCGACCGTATCGATTGCGCGCCCGCTCCCGGGTTAAAACATGTTGAAGTTTTTTCGCTTTAAATATTAAAAATAATACAATTATTCTTCATCGATATTTTATATTATTGAACATTATTTAACATCAGTGGCGCACACAAGGGGGGTCTGGACCCCCCCCAAAGCCCTTGATTTCTTTCCGATTGATTATAATTCTAAGTTTATAGTACGCAAAATTTAGTTAAGTATTTGTTATTAATGATTAATTTTATTAGTTAATGCTAATTATTTATTCAAGAATTAGTTTTTTACTGTGTTTTGTTCCCGAAAATCGACAAAATCAAAAGGAACCTGATACAAGATTGGTGAACTTTCGACCCCGGCCCCCCCTTGAAAAATTCCTGTGTGCGCTACTGTTTAACATCAATTATAAATGCTAATTATGTGAGGCTTAAAATTACAATTCGCTTAAAACTCATTATAATTTGAGCAACGATTTTAAAAAAAAATCATTTTACGTTTTTGTAAACATTATCGAGCACTTGGCTTTGCTTCCCTTACAATTCAGCTATTATATCAATAATGTTTTATTTTCTTATAAATGAACTCGTGCAAAGAGCGGGTACTTCAGGCGGTATACTTTTAAGGTATCAGTGCTGCACATAATATTTTATAACCAATTAATTAATACTAAATTAAGAACAAGTTTAATAAGTATTAGTGACGTCCATGAGTTTGTCTTGGAAAGCAAAGCTTTTATAAGGAATGCTTATTATTAGAAATTGACCCTCTGAGTTCTTTTTCTATGTTTAGCAGATATCTATATTTTGTCTTCTAAGCAGCTACAGCATTTTGCAATATGTTCAATTTAAGAATTAGAGAAAGGAAAAAATAACATAATAATTATCCTATTATTTTATTTATTTATTTATTTTGCTTAAAAGTAGTATACAAAATCTAATACTTATGTTACTAATTTGTATGGTTTATAATTAAGACCGCCTATTGTAACTTTAGCGTCAAAGTGCATTACTATTGCATTCAGTGCATTATTAATGTATAAGGGGGGCGCGAAAAAATTGTGATCGAAAAGCGGGGCGCCAGTATTGAAAGTTTGAGAAGCACTGCTTTAAAGGGAAAAAATATTGAAAATATTTACTAAACTTAGAATTTTACTATGAGAATATATAACAAGAATTGTTTAATTATAGATCTATTGAATCAAGATTCATTGCAATACATTTCTTACAACATTTTCTGTTTAAAAGCTCTTAACAAACATTTTCAAAATTTTTCATGTGGTAACAATATTTAAAAAGTTATAAAGAAGAGAAATACAACACGGAAGCACTTAAGGTCTCTTAAATTCTTTTTGAATGAAACAAAGAGGCACAAACAATAAGTTAAGTGATTAACGATTTATTTCAATAATTTGACTGAAAATATAATATGGATGCATATAAAATTGCTAATAGAAATTCCATTGCAAAAAATATGTTAAAAACATAGCAAATCAGAATGTGATTTTAAATTTCTTCCAAAATATATAAGACTTAAATTAGAATGCCACCTTTACCGTACTTAAGAATTCTCTATGTGTGATATATCATACTTAACTGCAGAAAAAGACCTACAAGATGGAACCTTTATTTTCTAGTTAGTTTTAGTTTCAGAAATAAATTAAAACTCATGTATTAATGATTGTTCTGAAAGTAAATTCCCTTCTGTTCGAGTAAAATAACAGATTATTTTATTTCAGTCTCATGATTATTATTCTGTAAAAACTGGCAGATCTGCTTGTTTCCCTCAAGTGACAGATACATCTATTGTGGAGAAATGTAGAAAATATGGAAAATTCTAGATTTATTTCTGATGAACAATAGGTTCTATGCATAATATATATGCAACCGTATTAGGTATGCATAATTCAAACAAATTCAATACTTCATAGAATTCAAATGCTAAATCTGCAGATAAAATCATCTCAAAAGCTTAAATATTTTTCACCTTAGAATTTTTGTTTCTTGTTTATACAATGCTTAAATAATAAAATAGATTATACACATTTAAGAATTTTAAGTTCATGTAAACATACTTTCTACCATTTTTTGCAATATTTTTATACAGATTAGTTTTATGTTTGAGAAAAAAACAATGAATTTTTATTCGCATTCAAATCAAGGAATAATGTTTTTTTAAAAAAGTTCAATGAATCAAAATGTAAAAACTCGCATGTTTTAATATTTAATTTTAAAGTTATATCTTGAAAAAGAAAGTGAGGAAAGGACATATTTACTAAAACTATGAGAAAATACTTAAAAGATCTGTATTTAAAATCTTAGGTCTTCAACTTGTGTTTCCTGGTACCTTGATAAAACTTTCGTAAGTGATCACTATTTGCTAATCAAAACGCTAAAAATTTTAGTAAATTTTTAATTTTTAAAATCATTTTGCTTGTAAAATTGAATACAGCATATCTAATTTAATAAGTAAATAGTTTATTAATCTTAAATTTTGTAACAGTGAGGTAAATGTTTTAAAAAACGAAAAAGCTTTAATCCAAAGAATATACAATTTTAATTCTTTTTTTTTAAAAAATTCATTAATTCTTTCAATTATTTTTAACACACATTTTTCAAAAGGTTCCTTTAATTATACTACTTATAAAATAAATGGGAAATTTTGAAGGATGATTTTTAAGTAGATAATCATATTCTGAATATACAGTGATGTCGAAACAAAGTAGTATCAGCATCCTTAGCGAGAAAATAACGATGACCTAAAATCTCAATAATTAACAAAGCACTTTTAAACTTTAATTTCTACCCATATTAAATATAAGAAAAAGTTTTGTTACAAAATGCAATTCTTTTTCTTAAAAATTGTATTTACATTAAGTTTCTGTGGTGGTGTGTAACGCATTGATATTCTTTAAGCATTATTTTAAGATATATTCTTAAAACGAAGTATTCGGGGAGGGGGTTGATGGAGGTGTCCCTGAAAATACCAGTTCAGACATTTCCGCAGGTCGACTAAGTTTGAAAACCACTGTTTTAAAGGCAACAACTACTTCATTTATTAAACGTTCACATAATACTTTTACGAACAATTATCAAACTAATTCGAGATTTGTTCTATGTCTTTATGAATTTCAGTTAAAATTTTTTGCCAGAATTCTGAGTTTATTTTCATTTAATGTATGAGTATTTATAAAATATATGTAATAGATACCTCAAATTTCAAATCAGTACTTTATGATTTTCATATAATGACAAAATGAAGTTATGAAACAGTTGAATTCATTTAAGGGGACTTGGCACCCTTTGAGCAAACTTCCTTATTTACGTATTTAAAAATTATATTTTAACATTTTATACAATGTTTCTATTCAAGAAAATGTTACCAGATGAAAATTTTCATATATTATTCACACAATTTTAAAAATTTAAATTTTTTGAAGAAAATTGGGAAAATTGTAAACTCCTACTCCTTTTGTAAAAATTAGTTTTTTGACCTGAATTTTTTTATAATATTCTTATGGATGTTCTTAACAACTTTAGGGGTCGATTTTAGAATAACTTCATTCGTTTTCGATAAAAAAAATAAAATGTTGATATACAGGCTAAAAATCAACGAAAAAGCCAACATGTCTTACATTTTATTTTTTTAAAAAAAGTATTCAGTTTATAGCAAAACGGATCCCCAATTTTCTTACATGCTTTATTTTTAACACGCAGGAAAAAAATTGAAGGGATTGGTAAATAATTGTCGAAGGAGTAGCATTTTGAATGCACTAAGGTTTCGGAAAACACAAACTGAGAAAAACCACTTTAAAGTTTATATCTCTGAAAAAATAATTATTATAAGCTTAATTAAACTTAAAATACCACTTTAAGATATTACTTATACGTTTTTCTTTTTAAATAATTGCATTTTCATATGTTTTCAACCCACACATTTTTATAAATGATCAACTTTTAGAGAGTACTAATTGCACAAAGAAAACTCAAGAAAAACTTTAAATTTTTTTTTTTCTGTCACGACAGAAATTTTAGCAGTTTTTCTTCTTATAATATTAAAGTATTACATTTGTATGAAAATATATCAGGAATAAGAACTGAAATTATAAAATTATTAATATAAAATGCCTTAATTTAAAATTTTTACATGCACACATTTCACAAGGAAGAAAAATTACATTATTGTATTGCCTCGGAAATATTCTGCTTTTAATACTACACATTCTTTTTTATAGTTATTATTTCTATTTATAAAATAGATTTTTTTATCATAACGCATTTTTTAGCTTTTTTTTTTTTCTAAAAAGGGTGTGGCTGAATTGCCTAATTTGTTTTCAAATGAAGTTTTATTCAACTTCTAACTTTCCGACATGCACAAGTGATATATCAATGGAAAGATAATAATGCAAAGAATAAGATTAAATGAAAATAATAAAAACAATAGGTTTGTGATTTTTAGGGTACCCAGTCTTCTTAAAGATAAAAATTACTTAATTTTAGTACTTCGCCGTATAACAAAAAATAAAATGGGCAATAAAATGTATTATCCCCAATAAAAACATAAAGAAATAAGAATAATAAAATTTTACAGATAGTTATTGTCTTAGAAAGCGAATAAAAGCGATAATGCTCAATTTACTTATAAAAGAGGACTAAAAATTGACATCACTTCAGATATATCATTTTTATATCAGCACAATACATTCATAAAAAGATCTAATCATAGTAAGAATTATAACCAATATTCTACTTGCTTCATCGTCCTTATTTTTTTAATGGATTTATTTACTAATAATCAAAATTATTTCAATCTTAACTCCAATTTTGCCACTTTTCTTGCATAGTTTATTGTTAATAACTCTAGCAATTTATGTAACTTTCCTGAGAGATACTAAAATACTAGTTTTATCATCTTTTTTCAAAGTCTTGGCTACACCCCTTAATTGCAATTATAGAGCCTCTAGTTCACTATCAGTACCTCAAGACTCATTTTCTAAGTGACGATATAGAGATATTCCTAGCTCCAACCACTCCCTGGACATCACTGGGTATCATTACTTTCCTTCCCAAAGATAAAATTGCAATAATTAATGAATCCTAAGCAGATAATGGAATGATATGCAGCCCGGTCTTGCATTTCGGTAGGGAAAGAATATTCATTAAATTAGTTATCGTTATTAGACCAAGGTCGCTTTGTCCTGACTTAGCTTAATGTAGGGAAAAACAAATTATCTTATCCAATAGTGAATGTTTTTATGCACGTAAAGTTTTATCCTCTAACTCCGATAATGAGCTAATCAACAGAGATTTACATAATTGTGTTCGGAACTTTCTTCCAAACTCGTTAAAACTTGCTTTGTTTTGAGGTCATTTCGGGCAACATTTTGATGTTGAGCATCGCGTTAGAGATTGACTTCTTAGAAATTTACTTAGAGTTATTTTATTGAACTTAAAGAATGATGAATAATTTTTTTTTCTTGAGGGATTTTGGAAGAAAGTAGCAAAATTAGTACTGTACAAACTAACATTCTTCCGAAACTTCATTTTTCATTATGTTTCAATAATCTCATGTTTTAAAAGTTTGTTACAAGGTTTTATTACACCATTAAACTCTGAGACGAACTTTAGGAACACTTTGATGGTCACTGAAGCTTAAGCTTATCAGCATCCTAGAACTGTTTGATACTGTTACATTTCACGCTACGCTTAAAGTAACATTAAGAAGAAGAATAAGAATGCTTAATACTAATATTTTAATGATCAACTCTTGCTAATGAGAATTGATTTTGATATATGTATAATTTTGTTTTATTTCTTAATGTTATTGTGTTTATTTAGTTTAACGTTTTGGTGTGAAGATGAAAAATGGATTTTGGAAAAATAAATATAATTGTAGAATAATCATGACCGGATTTATTATTTATTATTATTATTTGGTTTCAATAACTCAAAGTTTCAATTTACTTCAGAATATTAAAAATAAGTAGAAAATAACTCAGAAAGTCAACGTATAACTGAAAATAATTGTTTACTTAAAAAAAAATAGTTGCTGTAAATATTTACTGACTAAAAAGTAGTCCATCTGTAGGATAAAAAGAACTATGTAACTCAAACAGAAATCGTAAATAAAAATTAGGAGAGGGATTTCGGGCTTATTGTTTTGAATGAGATTGTAAATAAGGTTTTCCTATCCTTATCAAAATATTTAAATTAAAATCCAAATTTTCGCTATTTTTACTTAGTTTTCTAAAGATAAATAAAAAACTTATTTTTAACAAACATTGTATGGTCTAAGTTCTACATAAAGCACATACTTCTTCTGCAAAATATAATGACAGATATCAATATCTAGAACATGTTATAAAATCTTAAAAGCTATATATACGAACTGTGACTTAAATGTGAAATTTTTTCTGACAATCATCAGAAAATCACTTTCACTTAAATAAGAATAACATTTCAAGATATACACTAGTAATAAATTCAAAATTTCAAAAAATGTATAGGGTTAGAGAAGAAATTGTAAAATAAGAAAGTAATAAAGAGAAGAAAAAAGTAACTAATGTATTTCATTAAAAGAAATTGATAAATAACAGGAAAACTTAGCTAATCAGTACGAAATCCATATGAATTACGCAGAAAAAGAAGTGAAGAAAATGTTTCAATTAATGATACAATTCTTAGGAATACAGTAGTAATTTCTTTTTAAAATAACCAACACAAATTTTATTTAAGTACAATTAAAGAATTAAATTAGTTTAATTAATACAATGAGTTTCATATAAAATATTTTCAAAAGAATTGATCCCTTACAGTTATATGTTTTTTAATCCGGAGGCATAACCATCAAATCCTGTTTTTCTTATTTTAATGTGCGAATCATGTATATGCTTCTGATGATTTACATGCCTTAATCATAAAAAGCTTACTTTTCTCTTTCAATTTTTTTTCTAATTTTAATCAATGAAACGAATTCTCTGTCCACTATTTTATAAATCAATACATGGAAAAAGGCAATTTTTTTCATCTATCTTTACTTCAATAGTGAAATTTTTCATAAATATTATTTTTAAATATTTTGTGAAAAAAGAGATTTCATTCAAAAATTTATTCAAAGTAACTATAGAAATCTAGTTTTTCGCATTAACTATTCGATGATAAATAACTTTTATAAATAAAGTTCTCGAATAGTCTTATTTTCACATCATGGGAATTTGCATAATTCAATTAGTTCATAAGAAATAGTCAATTTTAATTTACATAAAATTTTCTTTTTCATACTGAGACTTTTTTTGTAATTTCTTAGTACTTTAAGCTTTAACGAACATATTTTCATAAAACGCATATCACTATAATTATAGGAAATAAAAACTAAATCTTTAATTCATTTCTCCTTTCTTTTAAACCAGTACATTTAGAAAAAAACTTGTATCCTCATAACAGGAAAATTGGTCATGTTTTGGATGATTATATTAGTAAATATGATTAATTGAGCGGTATATAAATTTCTTTCTATTATGCAAAAAAGTAGGATTAAGTAAAAATCACAGCATAATTCCAATGATCAATTACCATTTTCATAAACAATAAAGCATTTTGTTTGCTTATATAATTAAAAGATTATTAACACTTTTTCAAACAAAAAAATTAATCACTCTTCTTATTAATCATCTGTAGCATTTTCTGTTATGCTTCATTTGCCGAGCATTTTATTTTTTGAACCGTGGTCTTGAGGATTTAACTCTAACTACTTCAGTGTATTATCTTGATCTACATTTTTTATTTGTCTTTCTATTGTTTACAAACATTTTTAGATGAAGAAAAATAATGCCAAGGCTTCGTGTCATAACAAGCAATTACTATTAATTATCAAAATGCAATAGTTTATCAGTAAGTTGTTCATTTATTAATATTTCTTACTTGATCATATTGCAAATCACGATTTCCACATTTATTTTTAAGAGAAACTTTCATTGCTCAGTCTTTCTTTCTTCTTCACTGTGTGTTTGTGTGTGGTTTGTTTTTAAGGGGACACAATATGATTCAGTTGAAAAAATCGGTCAAAAGTTTAAATAAAATTCATCCAGCCTAAATTACACTTTATATAATTTTCTAAGATCTCACAAAACTTGAAAGTTCTAAGTTAAAAAAATTCAGATTTATGATACCTTGTATGTTCGTGTTCATTCACATCCCAACGACAAATAAAAACTTTAACGGATTTATCCCAAAAAGAAAATAAATAACTTATTTATCTTCATTTAAAAGGATAAGTCTTTGCCTTCTGCCAAATGCTTTGGTTTTTTTTTTTTTTTACTAATTGATATTTGAATCAAAGTGAAACTTACTATTTTTTAAAAAATATTTGAACTTAGAAATAACACATTTTTCAAAGAATTTTCAATAAATATCCAGAGAAAGAAGAACGTTTTGATTGTATTCATACTAGCAAAAAACCCATATCGACTTTCGTTATGCATAGTTTGGCGTATTTGTAAATCAAATTTGATGTGTGTATATCCATTATTATAAGAAGATTAGCATTTTAAAATATCTTCATACGTTTTTGAAAACTTTCTGTAAATTAAATTTTTAGTCCTTTGTTATATTTTCAGCACAAAAGCAACGTAATCCTTATACATTAGTTACAAGCCAAAAAAATTGAAAAAATCATTAAATCGAATATTTTCTTTAAAAAAAATCATGCTATGTATTTCCTCAAAAAATCTTTATCTGTTGAGGTTGAGATGAGGATAAATATCAATTTAAAAAGCAGACAAAAAAACACATTACATTTTATTCTTTTTTATATAAATGCATATGCCATTTTTTTAAAAAAAATATAAGGAATAATGAATTTTTCTCTAAAAGAAAATATTGTATGCATTTTAAATTTCTTGAATATTTGTCAAATGCATATATGTTTATTAGAATGATGTAAAGTTAAGAATATCGGTACTGTCATATGCAAATTAATCATAATTGCACTTAATTGATCTTTTTAATTAATATGAATAATTTTCTTTTTCAGATTTGGAATTCAAGCGCTTTTGTGTTTCTTTTCTGAATTTTCAAGTAGATTCTAACCATGTAATCATACATCGTTTGTTTTAACAGATGCCAGAATTCTATACAACGACAATGCATAAACTTTTTTTTCAACACATTTAAATAGATTCCTGTAAAAGATAAGAATTAGTGAATTAATGTTAATAATATGATTCTGTTAAAGAAGAATTTTTTATTAAAAGGTAACCGACTACGTTCGGTGCCATGGTTTTGAAAATGCATATAAATGAATACATTTTTTGATGTTAAGTGAAACCTGAATTAGAATAAATATATAAAAATGTTTGAAGAATAATAGTACAATAAAACATTACTTAAATGCAACTTTCTGGCAAAAATGAAGGAAAAATGACATACTTTCGAAACATTCTACTTTTATGTAAAATGCTTCGATAATAATAATATTTTTCTTACATAAGATAAGACTCTTTATCGAGCCTAAACTAGGATTTGTGAAAAATTTACCTTATTTTTAGATTTACGCTCAATTGAAGTAATAATCGATGTTTTTATGATAAAATTCATCTACTCTGATGTATTAAAATATGAATAAATACTTCTAAATAGTATATTTCAAAAATTTAAGTTCAGGTGCCTCTGTATTGGAGTCTTGGCTATGTATTGCCAAAATATTATTATTACAGAAGCATTTTCCAGAAAGGAAGAGTGTTTAAAAAAAATTTTCATTTTTAGCCAAAAGATTCATTGAAATAATTTTATCTTGTAATAATACTATTAAAAGAATTTTATATGTATATTCTAAATCAGGTTTCACTAAATAACTGAAAAATAATTTATTCATACGCTTTTCCAAAACTCCGTTCCGGATGTAATCGCATGCCTTAATAAATCATTTATTTCGAATTAAAATTATTGTAGTGAATTTCAACTACAATTTCAAAATGATTGAACGACACTAATACAATTTTTTGAACATGTATGAAGAGGGTAAAGTACAAAAAGGTACATAGTTTATTTTTTACCCTTATCAGTGAAATTAAGAAGTTTGCATGTATTAATACACCTAACAGATTTTTTATTATGTCCCCATTTTCAATAACTTAGTAATAAAGTATACAAGTATTATTTGATAGAAAGAGTTATACAATCATTTTTCCCTCAAAAACCTTTTTTTGTTGCAGTTGCTTGCAATTAGATAAATATTATGGAATTTGTATCAAAAGTACATAATAGAAAATACATAATACAACACATTCAAGATCAAATGTAATAAAACAGTTCTCAGAGTAATTTTTTTTTTTTTACTTTTGAATAAAATTATATATTACTTCTTTTATTTGTTTTCCTTTGTGAGAATTTATTTTAAGGAAAATAAACAAAAAAGTACAAACTTTAGAATCTGATAAAATTATTATTTTATTGTATATAAATCAAAAATATTTTTTGGAAATTAATAAGCGCCGGTAAATATAGTAGAATGTAACAATTTTAAGTAATTTAGTTCACAGAAAAATTGTAAACATTACAATAAGAAAACTTGGTACGATTTACACAAAAATGTTTTATATGATTGTTTTAAAACTTTTTAGTGCCTTCTGTGTGTATGAATTATGCGAAGCTGATTGTATGCTCAAAATGCCATAAAAAAGCTAAAAATTAAATTTTTTAAGGAAAATATTAAAAACTTATGAAATGACTTTTTAAAATGCTATACTTACTACAATAACTGATGTAAACACATGAAATTGGATTTGCAATTACGTCAAACTGTGTATAATAAACGTTGGTAAGGGTTATGTGATATCATGATTGATATTCAGAAAATACTTTTTATATGAATGCTTATTGAAAATTCCTTACAAAATGTCTAAATTCAGTTATTTTTTTTAAAGTAAATATTGCTTTGATTTAAAAATATACACCAATTTTTGTTACATGTACTAATAATAATAGCTAGAAAAATATCAAAGCACTTAGCACAATAGAAAAAATGCCGCAGTATTTCAAATGAAGACAAACTAATATTTTTTTTTCATTTTGAAAAAAATCAGCTTAAATAAAAAAAATTTCATAACTCTGCGTTTAACTTACAGTTTTCAATTTGTGTAAGATGATAGAAAAGAATATAAAGAATGATTAAGGTTAAAATAAATAAATTTGAATTTCTGACAGATTTCTGTCAACTGAAACGCACCATGTCCACTTAAAAAAGGTTGAAATAAAGAAGTGCAACATATTTGAAGACATCATATACATGTATGAACATCATGTGTAAGAGAATAAACATATAAGCTTAATTTTATGGTAGTAAATCCCCAAATTCTTTTTTTAATTACATCAGTGCTTCTCAAACTTTCAACAATTGTGACCCAATATTCATACATAACTTTCATCGCGCCTCTTCTTAACAATAACAATTCAATAATACTATACTTTGACACTAAAGCTACATTATGACTTTAACCTCTTAAGCGCGACCTGCGTATATAAACGTCTGGCTCCCCCAAAGCGTTAATTGCCCTGGATGACGTATATATACGTCTTTCCGCAGTACGATCTTTTGTGTGCACTGCTGTCTATAAAGTTTTTCCGAAAGCTTTAGAATGCATTAAAAGGATTTTGAGAGAGTGCTTGCAAAATATGTTTACTTACTTCAGAGAATTTGCTTATTTGATCAATTTCTCTCCCCCCAATACATCACATACGCGTGCCTACGTGGAATACGGGATCATTGGGGAGCGAATCGCGTAACTTTTTATCGGCTGTTAAGGGATTTATTATAAAACGTAAAAATTTACAAGTGTTAATTTTTGTATATAATTCTATGCATGACAAGCCCGTGGGGTCTCTGGTAATTATCAAACTTTCTTATTTTATTGATAAACTAATTATGAAATACATTGTGCAATAGTGATACAATATTAAGTTTATTATATCAGTGTAAATGTGTATCCTATTTTTTATTATGTCAGAATGCATTTTCTTTTGTTTACTTTCAATAAATTAATAATTTTTTTTAATGAATATTTTTTATTTATGACTTTTCAGTATGCTCGCACCCTCTCGTAGAATTATCATGTCCCCTTAGGGGGCACACCCCACAGTTTGAGAAAAGTTGAATTACGTGTTTACACACAGAAAGTTTGAAATTTACTTACGGTGAAATAAATTACAGCGAAAAAAAACTATGAGAGAAATAAATTGAAACACTTTGTTTTAGAAGTAAACATCAGCATATAGTGCTCTTTGAAACAAACAAATCTATACAACAGATTTTTTATAAATAAATATGTTTCTTTATTTTTTGAAAAAAAAATTATATATCAATTCAAATGAGACAATGTATTTTTAGCATCCAATTAAAATTACTGAAAACATACAAAAAGAGCAAACTTTTCGTTACCTGATAAAATGAATAAGCCCATGAAATTTCGATTAAGTGCGACAAATGACGTAATCCAACCCATAATAACCTCTTCACCCAAATCCTCTCCGAAGCGTGAATCGAGTCCAACCGTGGGACCCTTCCAGTGCAGTTTTTCATGTGAAAGTGAATTTAAGTTGTTTCAAACTGTTTCCCTCGAACTTGACACTTGCCAAACTTCCAGAACCTCAATCCAATCCCCATGAATCTTCCGAATCAATTTTTCAGGAGGAACATCCTGTTGCAGGCATTCTTTCACCTTAGGCCAACGAAAATGGAATTTTGAAATTGCTTTCCAGTGGTGTGTAAAAGATGGCTGAATTTCATTTCCAATCTCGTCCCAATGCAGATTGTCGCCGAAATCGAAGCTTCGGGTAAGAAATGTAAGTACTCTTTCCGCTGCCACCGGTAAGAATATAAATATTTATCGCCATTGTTGTCTTGGTATGGATAGGAAATAAACTCGTTTAAAGGATCTTTTCATCTGAGGCAAAAATTTCGAAAGACAATGGTGTCGTCGTCACATATGTGGAATAACGTATTCGTTTCAAAACATCTGCCAGTGCTAGAATTTTCTAAATCAAGGAAGCAAATATCTTAAAGTACAGAAGAAAAATATTATTTCAAAGCGTAGTAGAGTAAATGAACAGAGGTTTCATCACATACTTGTTAATTAAATAATTGATTTAATTTTTGATGAATGGTGCTGTTGTGTGAGACGAGACTACATTAGTTAAAAATATGCGATCACGCGTTATTCATTTTCGATATTTATGTAAATAATTTTATGTAAGTCTAACTTAATTCTTAATATTACAAATTATAATTCAAATGCAGATTATATACATATACATAAAGAGAGAGAGAGCAATAAAAAATCTCCTTAATTAGAAAATTGTATTCTGAAATTACTCTTACTAAAGAAGAAAAATAATTTATCTTATTAAATTATTTATTTCTATTTAAATCATTCAACTTTTTTGAATAAAAAGCATGATATGTTTAGACTTCCATATTTTAGTACTAAATGGATTTATTAATGTACGTACTAAAAAAATGAAATAATTTTTTAAAGAATTTTATATATTTTAAAGAGATAAAACACTGCACTTATTTTTTTTTTTTTTTTTTTGCTTTTTGATAATGAATTTTACCAATCCCTTCCCCCAAAATGAATTTTCGCAAAACCTATTTTTAGCGCATCTCTCCTCAACAAAATAAACATGCTTTCCGAATTTCGTCTAAATTTAATAGTTCAGAGACATTTTTTTATCAATAAGCAATTTTAAGAGTCCATTTCCTTGGGACCCGTTCTTAGTTGATTTCAATTCAATAATAGAAATATTCATGTTAAATTTTGTTCCTGTAGGTTTAGTTGTTCAAAAGCGGGAATTCTTTTTATCAATACATCCCAGTATCTCCCTCTCCTTTTCATAGGAGTCGGTTTTCATAAAATCTGCTTTAGCGGATCTTTATTCTAGATGTATGCTTACCAAATTTTAAAGTATGTGTGTCTAACAGTTTAAGAATAGAAAAAAAGTAGAATCTCCTCGCAATTCCCTTGAGAGTCAATTTCGCAAAACCCTATTTGAAGCGTATCTCTTCTCTCTGAAAGGGACGTTCCTGCTAAATTTCAAGTCTAGGTTTAATAGTTCATAAAGTGGAGTATATAGTATAAGTAACACCTTTTAAGCGTTTGAAATTCCCTTTGCAGGTCGCTTTTCGTAAAATCCGTACTTAGCATAACTCTACTCTATGGAAGAAACATGCCTTCCAAATTCCAAGTCCGTAGGTCTAATAGTTCCTGAAATATCGTGATAAATGAGTGAGTCACGTTTCTTTTATATATATAGATCAGAATCATTTTAAAATAAACATCACTTATTTTTTATTGATTTATTTCTCTGTCGAGTTTCTCCAATTTCTGGCAAGCCATTCAGGGTTTTGTATTTTCAACTCCACGTAAAGTATTAACAAAGTAAGTATTATGGTCTTTTGCTACAAAAATCTAAGTATACTTTTGAAGTTTCGTCTCACTGAGGGCAATGTAACCCTAGAACGGTCAAAAAGAATTTTTGGAATAATTAAGAACCAATACGCACGCGCGCGTGGCTTTTTTATTAGTAAAACACAACTAAGCAGTCTATAAGATTGAACAGGGATATAGAAGTGTGTCGTAGCTTGTTAGGAATTCAAAAATAGTTACAAAAAAAGTCTGAAAATAATTAATTAAAATATAATAAAGTTAATTATTTCAAATAAATGAATTATTTTAATTAAAATAAATTAAAATTGAATTAAACTAAAAACGTTTTTAAATTAAAAGTTAGTCTGAAGTTAACATCTCTATAATCAATTACAAGAGTAGTTTACACAATGCTCGCTATGAAAAAAATTATTGCAATTTTAAATATTATTTTGAAATCACTTTTGGGCAAGAAAACGATTATAAACTAAACCGGAAGTGGCATTTGACTTTTATTATGTATTACCATGCATGCATAAGCATGTTTTAGAAATAAACATGCCACCCATCCAATATAGGGGTTAGCGACGTTGACTGCTGTGCCGTAGGGCCTGGATTCGATTCCCGGAGAAGAAATGGATATTTGTAAGAAAAGAGTGCCTTCGCGGCATGGGGGTACTCTAAATAGCCGTCAAGCCGTAAGTCCTCTCGTCAGGTTGGTGGAAGGGGAAGAGAGGCGGGAGGCCCCTGACCTCCCCAGGGTGTTCTCCCTCAAAATTGGGGTAGAACCGTGCTAAATTGCATTGCCACCTGTGTGGTGCTAAAGGCTACGACAAACGAGAGGCGTACATCTAGCCCCTCGGCATGATGAATTTCATGGACCTGAATCTGACGCAGTCTAGATATGGTGGCATAAGAAATAACAACAACGAACAGAAATGAACATAAACTTGCAGGACTAAGTCAAATAGATAAAATAATAAAAAAAATTCCACCTAACAAGATAAAAAAATTAAAGCAATATGGAGTATTATTGTGTGCGAGGATGGTAATTCTGCATGCATGTGTAGGCACTTCAAAATACGAATTTACCAGGAAACTTGTTTTAAGTAATATATAATAGATAAGTAAAATATGATAAACAACATAAACAGTCCCTTAACATCTTTGTATTGAACGTAATTGTCGTTTTTTCAGCTGCTAATTGTATCTAGATAAGCAACCGAAACTGTTAATGAAGTATGCCTTTATTATTTGTAATTAAAGTTTTTTATCATTTGTATAGCTATTATAATAAGATGTAGGGATGAATGTTCATTAATTTCAGTATGAAACACTAGTAATTCCTTATTTTTTTAGGCAAATTCTTGCTTCAATTTGTATTAAAACCACACAGATCAAAAGAAATGTATATATATATATATATACCATTCGAAAAAAAACCTTGCACGGTATTTTTTTAATGAACCTCGATTGCCAAGAGGAAACAATTAATAAAGTAATGGAAGCAAGTTACTCACACACATAAACTATCTGAAACTAGTAATCTTAATTATGTATTATAAATTGTCTAGAAAAGAAGTATATGAGATACACTATGATACACAAATAACTTAATTTTTATTGAATTTTAATGCCATTTTTGTGTATCTTTTTAATATGTGTATCAATTTTGATTGATACATGAATAAAATCTAAATTTTTATTTGTTTAAAAACAAGGATAATTTTTTTTAATTGAGGTCCAGTTTTAAACGTGTTTGAGCTCTTTTTGGTATGGGTAATCTCAAAAATAAGTTTGATTGCATTTGATTCTTCTTTGCTAGTAAATTGTTACTTGTAACTTTAAAAGTATCCTAAGCTCCAAATTTGAACTAAACCTCAAAAGAGCTAATTCCACTAAAAATTAATTTATTGGGAAAAATATATCATCATGACATTAAATTTTAAAAAAATGGATGAGTTTTAAATTTCCCATATTTTTATTGCATTTAGTTATGCAAAATTTTCATAGTTTATTATAAAATTTTAAATTAAATTAATCCGTTATCTACTGAATTGTAATTTACTGAAATTGCTTATTGCAATATTTTTTTTAAATCACAATGTTGAAAATTAAGGGATATACATAAATAAAATACTCAACTCTGGGAAATTTAATCCGTTAGAGCTAATTAATTAAATTGGTACTTTAAAGTAAATTCAGTACACGGAGGGCTAAGACATTCTCATATTACAAAAATACTGTATGATTTTTAACGTAGTTTTAAGTCTTAAAAAGGATAAATAATTATACAACACTAAATTTTACAGCAAAAAAAAAAATTATTTTTAAAAATTATAATTTTTTTAAAATTTACTTATTTTTTTACACATAAAAAACGTTATACTCATAAACTTAATTTGATGATATTCAAAGAAATAGTTTTTCTTTTCATTAACATATAAAAGTACATTACACGTTGTGCATTTCAATTGAGGTTTCGATTTAAAGTTATTTAAAGCACTGCATTCTGGGATAGGAAATACTGCATTTTCTGCATATTAATCGCTACGCATTGGGTCTTCACCTTCATTAAAGACTCAATGTGTAGTAAATGTAGATGATGATCTTCTTCAGAGTTTGACAAAAATTCCAGCAGATTATTTGCTAGGACTTCTTCATCAGAAGAATCATCTGTTAGTAAATACATCACTGATTTCAGATGGTAAACTGTGTAACAAATACAAAGCGTATTGAAGACTGAGCTCCTTTTTTCCTGACATTCCAGGGAGAGTAAATTCTGTTATTATTAAATCTCAGTAACACACAAGGGTTTTAAAATTTTAATTCTTGAATAAAGAATAGATATTTAATTTAACTATACGTCAAAAAAGGCCTGATCAGATCCAACTTTCAAATTTTTTAAAACGTTAAAAAACAATAAAAAAGCAAAATTCATAAGTTAAACTAAAAAGAAATGCCGAAAAGGCCTAACTCTAATACACTTTAGTAATGACGCTACAACGAAAATACATTAATAAACTACAGGACGAAAAGTAAACAGACAAAGTGGTTTCTCTAATATCCAATGTGTACTGGTGGTACTTATAAATATCACTGAGTTATTAATCTGTAAAATCAATTATAAACACTGACTGTTTGTTCACTTAAAAAATAGTCATATAGTTTTCTAAAATCTTAACAAACGAAAAAAAAACGACACTTGCATTTTGACTTGAATTACTTCTGGGTAACAAAAATCACAGTCTTGGCAATCCGATCAAATTGGCAGCATAAAACGCAACTTCAATTTTAAAAGTATTCACCTTCCCCGTTAAGATATTCATCGTGGAATCTAACCTGGGAGAGAGTAATTAAAAGAGTGTTCTAGTCAAGTGCCGTCAGAAAATTCTTAAAAATAGTTAAATACTGATAATTTGTTAAATGGTTAAGTATTGTAAAAAAATAATAATTATACTCTTTAAAATTTAATAAAAAAGCAAATATTTCAAGTAAAAATTAGTGGATGCGTTAGTCCAAGTGCCGTGAACTATAACTCGTGATCAACCTTCTTGTTTTGAGTAATGAGTGATTGCCACTAAAAGCCCATTGTGTACAGAAGCTGATAAAATTTAAAGCTGTGGATATTCTAAATCCTCACATTAGCTTGGTGTGGAAATTTGGAGAGTGTGATTCCAGTTCAGACTTTGTCCTCATCAATCGACCACGGCTCAAAACTACAGAGCTCACGGTCAAAAAAACCTACTTTCTATATGGTACTACGATATAAAAGTTAGTGTAGTATAATCTACCAATCAAGTAAAAATTATAAGGCTCTGGATACTTACTAAAAAATAAATATAAATAATAACTGAATTTAGAAAAAAAACATATATGAACGCTCTTTTAATTTTCATTTATAATAAAATAGTATCTTATTTATAAATATATTTTCAATTTATATTGTTTTTTCGTCCATGTCAAATTATTCATTAAAATACGAATTAAATGGCTCCCTTTTATTTCTTTTTTATCGAACACTTTTAAATAAATGTCCAACACTTGGTGTAATTCCAGATTCATTTAATACTGGAATAGTTTTCATTTCTTTCTAAAGAAGAGAAAAGGATATGAGAATCCGTAATGAAATTTCTCATCTGATGAATATAATAAATCGTCATTAACTAAATATAAAATTATATGGTAGAGGACTCACATGTTGAACAAAAAAAAGTTTTGATTTGTGGTAGGATATTTGAAAATGAAATTGTTTGATAATTTAACAGATACGATTTAGATTAAACAAATAGTAATGTAAATACAATATATATATATATCATGTAGTATCTTTATTTTATATGTTAAAAACAAGAAATTAATTATATCATCATGTGAAAAATATCGATGACATAAAATACAAATTATTTTCAGATTGTAATTTATCACATAAGTTTATATATAATTCAGACAACAAATTATCATGAATTTCAAACGCGAAGTTTATAATAGGAATCAAATGAAAATTAATTCAACAGACAAATTGCTAGTTTGTATAATTTTGATAACTTTCATAAAATGAATTCAGTGAGAGAACAGAAACTAATTTGGATTTTAAATAAAGTAGTCAAAATAGGAAAAGAAATGTTAGAATAATATTTTACACTTGTGTGTGATAAAGCCTAACATGACCAAGACATGCACAGTGAATAATTAGAACGTACCCGCGTATATTTTGGCTTCCTAATTAAATGCATTCAAAATCTCGTGAGCGAGCAGATAAGATCTGTATAAATATTTCATCAGGATTACATTAAAAATTGTAAAGACAAAAAAATCTGATTTTTATCAACTGTGATTGAAAAGTCACATTGGAGAACAAAATATTAAAACGTAATTTTTAAGAACTTCGGATTTATTTTTTGCCAAGTAATTTTTAAGTTTTTAAACACGAGTGCATTTTTACTCCATTGCTCAAGTTTCTGTCAGTTAAAAAAAGTAATTACCCTCAATTAATCTAAGAAAGGTAATCCTTTTGAAGTGACTATCATTTATTTCTATAAAGGTTAAGGATATTAGCATGAGGTTTTGCTGAATTGTTTTCTTATGGATTGATAATCTTTATACCAATCACAGAAAACCATTCTTAAAATGAGTCATAATTCTTACCTCAGATTTTCAAAAAAATTATTTTGTGAAAGTGCAATAAAACTATTCACCATTAATTTGAGAATGCGTGCTTTCAACACTCATAACAATACCAATTTCAATAATCATGCTCATACTTTGAAGGAACTTTAGGCCAGTCAAATCACTTTCAGTCATTACTCATCCAGTGAGAGAAAAAGAGTGCAATCCATTCACACGTGGACCCTAAATTGGCTGAAAAGGAGTGTTGTGGGGAAAAGGTAATCCAAACTCATTGGTGCAATGATTGAATCCAAAGAAGCAATAAAAAGCTTTCTATATTTTCAATACACAAGTAGCTGCGAGTGGAGAACGTAGCTCTCTCAATATCATTTAATATCGCTTATATCCTTTTAGAACAGAGTTTATCAAACTGTATGACACGCCTCCCTACAAAATAGGCGCTTATTTTTGGGCGTCTGGACTGTAAAACAGTCCTCAATCCCATATCGTGAGAGTCTATGATGTTGGGCATGGCAAAAGTGGTGTTTTTCATTCTGCTGAGTGGCATGTTGGCGATTGGTCGGGCGGTGGAATCCGGGAGGCGTGGCTATGGTTCTTCATCTGGGTGGAAAGTTTTTCGAGCATTTTGAAAAGTCGGAAACAATAGATTATTAAAACAAAAATTAGTAATTTACTGAGAGTAAACAAACAAAATACATTCTAACATAATAAAATATAAAATACACATTTGTACATTCATGCAATATACTTATAAATGAATTAGTACTGCACAATGTGTTTTATAAATTTAACAATACTTATTTAAGGTATCCAACTACCCTAAAATTATGATTATTTTTAAAAAAATGGACAATTTTTTTATGATAAACTTTTATAAGCCATACTATTAGCTTCATAAAAATACCAATGCTTTTATTTTCCATTCACTAGAACAAAAACTTCATGTATTTTAGTAAAAGCAGATGCCATAACTTTACATAAGATGTCAAACTTGAGAATACGTTTTTACTCGAAATGTATTTTTTTAGAAAAAACTCAAACGGGGATAGCGGTTGCTCAAAAAGTTTTTAAAATAATTTGCTGAAATTTTTTGTGTATGTTCTGCATAAAATTAGAAGTGTTTAATCTTTAGATTTATCAATCACTCTTTTATTACAAAATTTACAGTTCTTTATTCAAATATAATCACTGTTTTTTTAAGCAATTTCATATAGCAACTAAGATAAAACACTCTAGCTTTGGTAAAAATTAAAATATCTCTTAGCCTGAAGGTCACTTCAAAAAGGAATAAGAAAGTAATACATCAAAACTGAAAAATTGAGAATTTGTCAAATTACTCTTTGTACAACGCGGGCCCCGTTTATGTAATTTTTTGCCAATTTTTTTCCCCATTTTATCAATAATTTATTTTTCTCTTCTTAATTTTAGCTTTGTTTTCTTAAAATGTACTAAATAAATCTAAAACCCACAAAAAAATCTCCATATATCCATTATTTTAAAAAGAAGTTGTCGCAAGTAGTCGGATAACTTAAGAATAAGTTTAAAAGTTACCAGTGACCCCATACCCTGGAGCTATATAAAATTTTTACAAAAACCAACTCGTATCTAGATAATTTGTACGAATTATAATGCCAAAACTGCCGATTAAAAGTTGCGGGATGTGTTCCCTAATGCCACCGTTTTCTACCTAGTTGTGCGTTTGTTATGTATTGGGGAAGGGATGAAAAGGAATAAATAAATAAAACCTTCTCGGAGAAATAAGTAAATCCTTCGCAAACACACTGTCAAGGTCATTTTATTAAATTCCAAAGTCTTGCTAATAATTTTATGGATATCGCACACATAGAAGATCATAGTTTGGAAAAGCGTATATACGTCCGGGGTATTTAAGGCTTTGGCTGAGTGAGACGTTTATATACGCCAGTGGCACTTAAGAGGCTAAAGTTGTATTGTAGCTTCAGCGTCAAGGTATAGTATCAGTGAATTCAATGCATTGTAATTATACAAAGAGGGGCGCGATGAAAATTATGATTGAATATCGGGTGGCAAATACTGAAAGTTTGAGAAGCGCTGCCTTTAGTTGAGTTAACTATTGGAAAGAGGAACATGAGTTTCGAGAGCTTGAGGAGGGAGATGCTCGTAAAAAGAGAACCATGTAAATTCTATTCAAAACTAAGTTTCTAACTTTCTATTATGTGCCGCACAAGTGGAAAAAGCCCTTTTCTACGGAAGGTCATTCGCATTTTATGGAGATTATTTTGCAATTTATTTTCTACTTTACATTGCGAGATAAAACTTTGGCAACTTCAGAATAATCATCTGATAATGCTTTCTTTTTATTGGAATGTAAAACAAAAGATCCATTCGAAAAACGGCTTTTAAAGTTGATATATGGCTCGAAAGTTACGAAACTGCGCTTTCCGAGGAGAAATATTCGTATTAAAAAATTATAAAGCTGTGTAAAAGTCTCGGTTATTGCATTTCAATAGAGGTATTTATAATACAATTAACTTGAAAGTAAAAAAAAAGAACGTCGAGCTGTGAAAGTAAAAATGAAAACATGACCACGAAACTTCATGTTAAGACTGTTGAAACGCAGTCTACTATAAAAAAATAAGTAAAGTCTCTAATCCTAAAAAAAATCCACCTACTCAAAGATTCAATGCATTGAAAATAAGAACGACTTCCGTCATGGTAATTAAAATCATTCATAAAGATTTAAAGTTAAAAAAGATGTATAAACCTAAATTTCGTCTCCTTTTTCTAAAACATATTGCTGAAAAAAAGTGAATTGTAGAAAACTGTATGCTAGCACCTAAAAACACCTAGCTGCCGAAAAATAGAAATTTGTGGTAACACTCGATGAGGTAGAGGTATATTTAAGTAAATGTAATAAAAGAAGATTAATTTGCTATTGCTCAACTGACGGGAATGACTGTTCGAAAAGTCTTCATCAGTGTACAGTAAAGTTCCCAAAGAGATTCATTATAGTAATCCCAAAGGATTTTCTTACAACGGCCAATCATACACCAAAAATGTCTCAAGTAAAGCCAAAATTAATTCCCTCTACTATGAGCTGAATATTTTAGGACCAATTTTTGAAGAGGATAACTTTATATGGAAAGGACACTGATAAAGTTAATTTTCATATGAACAAAGCATCTAATCCCACATCTAAGTCAACTGTCCCTTATTTAGTGTGGCCGCGGTTGGCTAGTGGTCAAGGTATCGGATCGGGGCTGTCTTGTCAGGAGCTCGAGTCCAGTACCACTTAAGACCCACCTTGTAGGGGAGAAAGGAACATTAAATCTAACGGGAGCTCATACGCCCTCCCGTTGGTGTGGTAGTTACGAGAGGGGGATGCCAGCTCAATGTCGTCCTCGTCACTTGACCATGGCTTAAAATTACGAGGTCCGTCACCAAAAGCCCTCGTGTAGCTGAATAGTGCGATGTTAATATTCACTCACTCCAGTCGCTTATTTAGCAAAGAAAGAATTCTAAACAAGTATCAAGTGTATCCCATTCTATGAAATACCTGTAAAATTACCCTACGTTTCTCCAGTGGACTTTTTCGGTTTATCAAAATGATCTTTAGGATAACAACATCAAAGATCATTGAACGGATTTCAGAAACGGTTCAAGAGTAATGGAGTAAATTTTTCATGACAGCACTAGGAAAAAGTTTTTCACGAAAATTTCACGCTAGAGCTATTGCCAAGAATCAATACTATCAGACAGAAGCAAATTGCCTCAAAAATACGGTATTTATTGATAAAAGCTATTAAAATCGTTTCCTTCTAGTGTGAATAACCTTCTGTATATGTAATTCAAATTATAATTGATGTCACTGCATCCATTTTTATTATTACTTTAGCTTCCGCACCAATTCACTATTATGTCAGAACGTTTGATTTCCAATGACATTTTATTTTTATATCTGTATATAGGATATTCTATATTTCAAATACTCTATTTTATGTTTATGTGGAAATTTTATTCAACCTAAACTTGATAAATTCAATATTGATCTAAATAATGTCTAAAGGTAAATATATTGTAAAACATTAAGAAATATATAGAACGTATCAATTAAATTGTTAGAAATCATAGTTCAATACTTAACTGCTGTGTTAAAAACTGCATTATAGGATTTTTTTATTTATTCATAAATAATAATATCGTTTGTGACATGAAATCTGATTTTACAGGAAAGGGGCACCAAAAGTGAAACATCTACATCAAAAAGTAAAAGAATAGTAAGCGACGAAGGCTTTTACTCTTATAAGCAATAATACGTCGTGAAAAACATCAATACTTAATTTAGCGAACCATTAAATGATTTTCGTGAGATAGCGTGTAAAAAATAATCTATCATTGCAACGGAATTAAAAAAAAGTTATCTTTCCGCAAATCAATTGAACTGAATTGAGAACTTTGTATTAATTTTATACTGCAATTGCCGTTGATATGGTGATTTGATTACTGAAACGCTTATTTTCTCGTTTTGAATTTTTTTTTCATTTAAAAATCAAACAATTAAAGTGATTTTTTTAGATTGGTAGTTCCTGCATGTCTGAGCTTCAGGGAAAAAATTGAATGTAAAAATAATCATCAAGGGCATCAGGTATTAGAAAGTTTTAATTCTAGAACATTTTGCTCCTCATAGCTATACAGTAGTTTACTAATTTTGTGGAGGAAAACAAATAACAGTACAAGTGATAAACAGTGACATAAAATGTTTTTTAGGATGCAAGCCTTTAATAGCATTCAAATGACATGTTTTTTATTCACTTATTGTTGGAGAAAAATAATGTTAAAACTATTCTTTATGTACTACATAATATATAGGTTGAGGCACAAGAACTTCCTTTTTTGAACATGTTGCAGTAACGTTTGTAAGGAAGGGAGGGTTTCGGTGAAAGGGATATTCGTGTTCGCACCCGTCTTAGCCTCAAACAAGGTGTGGTCGAGGCAGCAGTGCGATTTTGCGGTGAAGGAGTATTTCTCTGACGGACGGTCAATGATTGCAGAGCAACATGCCTTTCGTCGTCACTTCGATATTTCTCTACAAGGTCGTGTTTCTGATCTGAATTCTGTTTTAATGTGGTTGGATATCTTCCGATTAACAGGGAATGCCTCCAAAGGAAGGAAAGGGCCTCCGAAGACCGTTAAAACACCCTAAAATGTTGAACGTGTTTATGCGACAATTCAGACCGATTTGTGACAATGATCCAACAATTATTCTTACCCGCTCTCCAAGAAAGGTATCTTTACGTGATTACATCAAGATGATGACCCAACCTTCCGGGAATTCAACAAGTCTGTTCACAGCAGCCGTCACCGAATGACTAATCTCTCAGCGAGGGGACTTAAACTGGCCTGCACGCTCACCTGATGTATCCCCTCCTGATTACTTCCTGGGGTTTATCTCAAGTGCCTGGTTTACAAGACCCTAGATCATCTGCCGAACTGCATTCGAGCCGAAATTGACAACATCCTGGTCGATATGCTGGGAAAAAATGACTCAAAGCTTTCGAAATTTACTACTTCGATGTATTGGGATAATGGAGGACGACATTTGACAGACATTGTGTTTAAAACTGTGTGAATTTAAATTTCCAATGTTGTTTGGTAGGCGGAAAATAAAAATAAAGTCGAATGAAACCTGTATTGTGTTTTATTGCATTTTCAAAACAGGAAGTCTCCACATCCCACCCTGTAGCAACAATGTACAACAACACCCTGTAGCAACAAGTGGCGGTAATTGGCTTATCAGTGTGAACTGGTTCATTATCTAAATAAACAATGGTTCTTTCGAATATATAATCTCCGAGCCGATTAACAGATATTATCTTTTAGACACTGCCAATATTTTAGCTACAAAATTATAGTTAATAACAATTCGTTATACCATACTAAGTATACTGCAGTATAAATGATCGATGATTTCTATTTTTTACTCTCGATCTTAACCAGAGGTCACTCACGCCTGTTTTTGCCTGGTTACTCGCGGGGTGCAGGGAATACTCCAAACTTTTAACACTTGTATTTAAATATGAAAAAAATAAGTCAATTGTGATACATATTTATAAAGTACAAGATGTTTTTTGTATTATACAAATAAAATTATTAAATTTATTGCATACACATAAGACTAACATTAATTTAAACTAAACATACAAAATTTTCATCTTAAAATGCATAATTTTATATTTTTTCATAAACCACAAGGAAAACGTATATACCAGTAATAAACATACTTTATAATTAATGATAAGAATAGTAGAAATTCGAAAACAAATATTTTAATCATTTTCCAAACATTCAGAGCTGACTGTATCATTATGCTCAAGTGCTCGCAGGGAGTTATCAGCACTCCAGACAACCTTTTGAAGGTCGTTGTGTTCCATTCGTCCGAGTAACAGTGATTATACCAAGCCTGAAGATTCAATGACCTAAAATGTACAGCTACAAAAAGAATCGTAGCTCTGCACATTCTTTTTGGAATCTTAGGAGGCCTTTTTTGTTGCTGGGGTGTGCAGATCCCCCCGCGCGAGTGATCGCGGGTTAAGTAACTCTCATCGAATACTTGATGAAAATTCAGAATTGCAAAGACAAGGTAAACTGCTTACATCATTGAACAATACATGTTATATGTGGTTCATATTCAACATCCACATATATTACTCTCTTGGACCAAACTAACTCTTAAAATTCTATCATTTATTAAATCATTTAGGACAGGGTGTCCAGGCTTAAAGTATGCAAAAGTTATGTCTTATTATTACGGAACTACCCATCAGAATGTAATTAACTTTTCCTCCGTGGATTGGAAACACTTTCGAGATTTTTTTAGTGTTGTCCGATCGTCCGAATAGAATGGAATGTCGATCCTCCGACATCAAAATCTATCCACCAATGTGAAAGGTTTCGTGATAGAAGACACTGTTGATCGTGGGCGTGGTTCATTTTGTAGGAGCCCTGATAAGTCTATTAGGCAAGCCAGTAACGACATTCCATTCTATTAGAACACGTCGCAGGGCACGTCGCTGTGATTTAAATTCCGTTACACAAAGTACGCACTGCACCTTTTACTCTCACGCTCACATCTTTACTAATGAAGTCAGTGTAAAAGGTTTATCGTCTGTGATTGCCGAATAATACGCGCACGTGCGTTTGATCGCACAACACCTAAAAAATTTTGGAGAGCTTTCCAATCTACGGATAAACAGTTTATTACATTCTGATGGGTAGTTCCGTAATTATAAGCCATAACTTTTGGATACTTTTAGCCCGGGCATCCTGTATTTTCCCTCATACCAAACTGACTATTTTCAAATTCTATCCTTTATTAAATCATTTATTATATTATATGCCTGTAGAAGAAAGTTACCTTTGTAGAAGTTGTTGATTCTGAGTAAATACAAGGATCAGCTACCATTTTAAGAGATCGATATTCCGTTTTTAGACGTCATTTCCAGTACTTTTTTTTTATTATTTCTAATGCGGCCTCAGTAGACAAAAAATGAGAGACCCCGTGAAACCTCGTGGTCAACGTTGTCGAGAAGTGGGTTCGACCCTGGTGCCACTAAAGACCTGACACGTTTAGGATTTGGTGCACATTAAATCTACCAGTTCTAAGTCTTCACAGTGGCATTGTGTGGAATATGGAAAGTGGTGTGCCATCTCGTATGTTGTTCTTGTCACTTGGTGTCAACATTGTCACTCGAAATTAATAGATTCGTAGCCAACATTCATCGCATTGCTTGCAAGTGTGACATAAATAAAAGTCAGATATTATTTTTAATAGCTAAGAAACAGCTTAGATGACTTCTGAGTATAATTACAAAAATTTTAATCAACACGTTTTACAATTTTGAAATAGTTTATGTATATAAACTGTTCAGTTCTTGTTTTAATCACAAAAGCTATGAGACATTAAAATAAATAAAGATTGTAACACTTTTTTTTAAATTTATGAAAGTTTTCAAAATATTATATTTTTTCTTAAGTTTTAAAGGATTTGCACAGTCGAAAGATATCCTCCACTTAGTGAAATATTTTTTCCCTTATGTAGTAATACCCATTGAAACTTTTTTACACCATAGTATTAAAGAAAGGTTGGAGTAATGACATAAAAAGTTAATAAAAAACAGTGCGAGACTCCATTTTTTTAATACAGTTGGAATTCTATATAACGAAGTCACTAAATCCGGAAAAAATTCGTTATATTGAGGTCCAATTTTCAACATATTTCACAAACCTCATAAAACAAATTTCAAGTTTGTAAACACTATGTATTAAAAAAGCAATTATCCATTTCTTTTTGTAAATTAATATATATTTATTTTATATATCTTAACAATCAAAAGAAAAAATAAAGAAAATAAAGAAAGAAAAATTGCAAGGAAAGTTTCTTGACTTCCTGAAAAATTAAATGTATTTCTCTGAAGATCCAGCACTTGAGTTTTTAAATTTTCCTGCCACAAGAAACAAAGTTACCAGTACGAATGATCAACACTACAAATGAACGGAAACCAGTTCAAGGACACGAGACAACTCCATTGAGGGTGTGAAAGGGGATATCGAAGATGTTTACTGAGAACTAAACAATGAGGGTCAAAGAGTGCACTTCTTGGAGGAAACGCCTAAAATTATATTGATCTCGGCAAATTAGGTACCTAATAAAAACCAGTCAAAATTTATGACCACCATAAAATGTGTTAGAAGAGAGAATAACTTGAAATATATATATATGTTCAGAAATACTTTAAAAATAGGGAGAAAAAATTGAATCACAAGCGAAAAAGTTCGTTATATGGAAAATGCACTTCGCTACAGAGAGGTTATTTTATGAAGAAAATCGTGAAATGTTCTTGGTTCCAGGAAATAGTTCGCTATACAGAAAAATGTGCAATATAGAGGTTCGTTATGTAGCGTTTTGACTGCATTTAGACGCTATACACGACAGAAAAATGTTGTCAGGTTTGAATATTTGTTTTTGTTGTTTTTCTTATTTTATTATGTTCCAAATATAACTTTTTCGTGCTATAGTGACTGGAAAATATAAATTTGAACTTTTCCGCTCGCGCTATTTACTTTAAAAACCAACCATTACTCTCTTTTTTAGAGCACATGATAAGTTAACTTCAAGTTTATTTCGGGACATAATGTGTAAGCTGGGGAACACCTGGACCTTTAAAATGTTTTACAAATTCCATTTTTATTCCATCATATAAATCAAACGAGACTTTCTTTTGATTTTCATAGATGTGTTCCATACTAAAGTAAAGTACCATAACACTCTTACCCAAAACTCATTTTCAAGAGAAATATCTTTTTGCCACAGCTTTAATTGGATCTAATGCCGTGTAGTTAAGGGATTCACTAACACCATTCTGCTCAGGAGAATAGGCATTGGTGTGCTTAGCATGGATATTCTCTGATGTTCTAAAAATTTGTTAAATTCCTTGTGACAGAATTCAAAGCATTACCTGTGAATATTTATCACTTAAAGTTTATGAACCATTCAGAATTTTTTGCGTGGCATAAAACAGGATAAAACCTATGCTTTTCATTTTAGCGGGGAAAATATGTTATTTAAATATTCGTCAGTCGTAGACAAAAACCAGCGATGACCCTGTAAAGAATTAAAATGATAAAAAGTAAAGTTTCTCATCGGCTGTTATAGAAAATTTAATATTAGCAAGGTTAAAATTATTAAAATATCATTGTTTCCACTTAAATGTATACTAGTTGCGATACCATTCAGCAATTTTTCTTTCTGGTCTCCCTATTAAAACGTACGTTACATTCCAAAATTTACTTTTACATTTTTTGTTACTTAAAATATTTTATCTAGGATTTCCCACAATAATTACTAATACATTCAACAGGTTCCCCAAAACTAAAAAAGGTTTCGACCTTTTGGAACTATATTAATTTATTTAGCTTATAAAGAGTGTTTTTTTTCAGGTATAGAAGTTTAAGTTGACATTACTTTCAAAGATGGCGACCGATTTAACAGCTGTCAAGTGATTTATTCTCAGTTAAGTTTGGCAATTCATCAAAACAATCATCAAGCAAGGCGTAGATTCGTCGAATGGGCCCAAAACGAGATTGCCGTTGTTCCCGATTTTCATAAGCGAATTTTGTTTAGAGATGAAGCGCACTTCTGGTTGAATGGCTACGTCAACAAACAAAACTGCCGCAATTGGAGTGAAGCTAATCCACAAGTGTATGTCGAAACACCGGTACATCCAGAAAAACTGACTGTTTGGTGCGCTTTATGGGCTGGTGGAATCCTTCTTTAAAAACGATGAAGGCCACAACGTTACAGTCAATGGTGATCCGTATAGAGCCATGATTACTAACTTTTTCATTCCTGAATTGAACAATCATGATGTCCAGGAGCTGTGGTTCCAACAAGACGGCGCAACATGTCACACAGCTCGTGCCACAATCGATTTATTGAAAGACACGTTTGGTGACCGCCTCATTTCACGTTTTGGACCTGTGAAATGGCCTCCAAGATCTTGTGATTTAACACCGCTAGACTATTTTCTGTGGAGCTATGTAAAGTCATTGGTTGATGCGGATAAGCCACAAACGCTTGACCATTTGGAAGACAACATTAGCCGTGTTATTGCCGATATACGGCCACAAATGTAGGAAAAAGTCATCGAAAATTGGACGTCCAGATTGGATTACATCCGAGCAAGCCGTGGCAGTCATATGCCAGAAATCATATTTAAAAGGTAATGATACAAGATTATCTTTCGAATAAAAAAAATTCATGTCAATCGAATAATACATCGTTGTTTTATTGCAATTTAAAGTTCTATACCTCTAAAAAAACACCCTTTATTTAGTATGTTTTATAACATTTTTATTGTTAAACTTCACGAAAAATCATGTCCTGTTTGTTTTCTGGAGTAATAATTTCCCGGCCATTTTGACATTGTTTCTGTCCGGATTCCTCAGCATAAAATTTGTTAGCAACTTTATCGAAAACAAAATCTTAATTAACCCAGCAGTAAATATTCTGTGCAATACTTGAAAATTCCTCTGTGACGTAACAAATAACTATTAATACCATCCAGAAGATGAGGTGGCGTTATTAAGTTTGTTCACAAGCTGCTGTACTCAACCATCTCAGTCTTAATGTTTTCTCCTCTTCATTTATTCTACCTGTAATAAATTAATCTGTCCAGACCACACCTCGTGCACGGAATCTCGGGAAGAAAACGTTGTTTAAGGAAACAGCTTGCTGTGGTGTAGTGTGTAAAAATATTTTACTCAATGTAATTTTTAGTAAAAACACAATTCAAACACCATGGTGGTGACACGATCGCAGTATGGCTTTATTTTTTAATATTTTTAACTTACTTTCTTCATGCGCTCTCATATATATACAATATTAATATTATATATTGTACAATATAATATACACAATATAGTATAATGTATATATTACTTACATGTAAACAATATATGTATTATACAATACATAAATATTGTATATTGTAATATTTATATATATACATATAAATAATAAAGATATTATATATTGTACGAGTATATTAACTGATGAACCATTCCGTTATTATTACTTCTTACCAAGAACAATGATTTCGTAAGGAGACTTATCTTGGAGTATATAAAAAACGCCATGCATTATCTTACGATATGTATTGTTACGCTGATCAGGGTTCCAGGATTTTATGCAAATCAGTCGCAAAGTACAAGATAGTTTCTTGAGCGTGTTGAGAATTTATTGTCGGAAATCCAATCCTTGAAATACAGGATGCAGCAGCTATATTGGCAGAGTAAATATCAGAAAATCCTCACATCTTCAACTCCACTCAGACACAATTATCAGTGTCTAAAATACACGTATGTAAAAGATTATTTACAAGCATAGCCGAGAAAACCCGTAATCACGCTCATGGAAAGTTTAATAATCCATAGTCAAAACGATACTGACTCGTTTCAGCGAGCATCTCTTTTTTATATGCCCGGCAGATATCCTTCGAGAAAGATTCACTAGGTCTTGAAATTAATTTATTTCTCCACAAATTTCCAGAAGAATCCAGAGGGACCCAAACTCGTCAAAAGTGGTGACCAAGAACGATTCCAACTTGATTCTAGCGCCAAGATTTCACCAAGTTCCCACTGAATTGCCATTTTTACATAAGAGACGACGTTGCTTGCGAATATTGCAATTTTAACATAAAACCATAAAACAAATGTAATATAAGTAGTAGAATATAAATTAATTACACAGTCGAATACATATTATTTACACTATCTTAAACAAAATTCGTAACAGTATACTGATTAGTGACAAAATAAAAAAAAAAAGTAGCTGTTTTACCAAATTTTGATAAAGAACAAATAATTATGATTCGGCAAAATCAACTTAAAGAACATCATGTTTGGTGGGCTGCTCACATGAAGCGATTGTAAATAATCGAAAGGGGTGTAGAGATGATGCATTGACAAATAGCCAGCCATCGATCTATTAGTCAGGGCGAATTACCACCAGCAGCTACAACAAAGATGCCCCAGATTATGGGCCTAAATTCAGAGTCTTGCGAGCACTGCTTCATATGGGTGTATGCAGCCAGAATCGACGGCTCTTCATCACCAATAGAGAAGCAGACATGATATTAGAATAGCTAATTTTTTTAAAACTTTTAAGACTTAACGAAATTCACTTTAATAACTAAACTTAAGGAGCAATAAGAAATCTTGTTCCGAATTTCGATGACTAAATTATGAAAGGTACTTATCTGGCTTAATTATGATCCGGCCTGCAGCCTTCTAGCTTGCTCAATTCCAATGATGATGCCTTACATTATTCCATTAGTTTCTCCTTCTATTTTTAATTTTAATATATACGGCCACCAGTCGCTAACACTTGGATTTCAGCTTACGATAAACTCTTAACCATTACCCCTACTACTCAAAGAGAGTTGTTTTAAACAAATATCACATTTAAAGAATATTTCCCTACCATAATTAGTATAAGCCCGAATAGAACCCGTTACAGATTGTTCATTACTATCCTCTAATCCGAATATTATTGAAATAAGTTTGGGTATAGAAAGAAAATCTTATGAACACTGTCAATAATACTCAAATGAAAATGAACTTCTAATTTTTATTCATCCAATGTTGGGAAAATATACCTCGAAATTTTGTTCAAAAATTTCTTAAAAGAATGATCAAAATTCTGAAATGTACGAAAACAATTACATTAAATAGTTATGGTATTTTAAAATATAAAATTGAAGAATTACACTATGATATGGGTCGATAATTTGCGTTTATATCATTCCTGTTATTTAGTGTGTGTTTCTACATACAAAAGATATGCCAAATGTAAGTTTCGTTGGGTTTTTTTTAAAAAAAGAATGCGATATTCCAGTGAATCAAACAATTACCAAAAGAACCCGCATTTTTGCTGGTTCGATGGCGGAAGTTGTGTCAGTGCTAAAGAACTGACGCATGAGCAGAGCTCCAAAAAAGATAGAATAGCAGACGGCGAACCTGGCGCTTTTCTAGTACAAAACGCGATGGCAGATTGACGATGTCCGTACTTTTCTCTGGTATGAATAGATACGTGGGACTAGTGTCTCCATCATGCACCACGCTTACAGACTATGTTTGGAGAAGAAGTTATGTGGCTCCTAAAATAATTAGTCGCTGATGTTGCATATTCAGTGAATGGAAGTCAGAATGTTAAGAATAAAGGTCGAAATGGGTGTCCCTCCACATCAACATTGCAACTATACAAAAAAATATTGCAACTATACAAAACAACATTGCAACTATACAAAACAACATTGCAACTATACAAAACAACATTGCAGGATATGCGATAATTGCTGTATTGCAGACCACCAAGTTTTACTAGAGTGGTTTCTTCAAAGTGACTGCACGCTGTCACAAATGTTTCACTACAGTAGCGACTATGTCAAAAAATAGTACTAGGCGCATAGTTCATGATGATGTGTTGTATTTTGTTTCAGCAATAATTTTTCGTGTGAAAAAATAATGACGAAACTTACATTAGGGCATCTCCCGTACATGAAATTCTTGTACGCATTGAAAACGCATTATGCACCCAACTGCCCGGGTTTTTTTATCCAATTTTGAAACTACACGGTACACAAACTTAGCGATTTTTTACACAAATTTTGTGTGTGTGTTCTTTCATGAATCCTCCCCCCCCACACACACACACTTCTCAAAAAAAGTTGTGGATTATTATATTTTGGATGAGGACGATTTGATCGAATTTTCGACATTTTATGATAATAAAGAAGTTCATAAAAGAAAAAAAACATTCGGTAAAAACAGACTTTGTAACAAAAAAAAACATAGAGACCGTTTATAACGAACGAAATTCTTCATTTGAATCAAAACAGAGAATTGTGCTAATCATATCTGACTGACACATCTACTAATGATAGTATTTTTGATCTAGTTCCTAATAAACGTGCAGGCTTGTTATCAAATATCGATGAATAGTTGTTAATAATAGTTCCTTAATTTTATTTTTTATATGTGGTACATACTGATAGACTAAATTTTAACTGTGAACTAATTTTATTTATTTATTTTAATTTATTTTTGTAATAAAAATGAATTTTTTGTGTTCTATGAACATGGATTACAATGTTTCTTTTTTTCACGGTTTCTTGGGAAAATATTTAGAGATTTTTCATCTTACAAGATTTTTAAAGTTGTGGAACATGTCCCAAAATTTACCATACGTCATATGTAATTTTTTACACGATTTTTTGCACGGTTTTCTGAGGAGCGTATCTAATTTGCAAGAAAAAAATAGTTGGGTACTTAACTATACCAGGACCTGACTTAAATATTTTGCATTAAATATTGGCCAAAATATTTTATTTCTAAAAATTCTTCTAAATTTTATTTTAATTTTACAGGGTTAAATTAATTTAAGCCAATTGAGTAAAACCAAATAGCAAATAATTTTCTTTGTTAAAATTAATCATCAAATGAATGCGCATAGTACATTTTATCAAAATGGTCCTGATCTTACATCTAAAAGCCTTTCATTAGTCAATATTTCGTGTTTAAAATAAGTTCAAAAGTAAGAAAAATAAAAGAGAAATGTCTTATTCAATTATTTTAGAATTCATGTATTGAGATATTTCTCAAGTTGTTCACTTAAACCTTTATTTAGATTATTCAGATGCTAAAATACAAGCCGAATCCACAATTTTATTACAAGAAAGAAGCAACACATTTCTCATGAAAAAGACATTTTGATTCAATGATGAAATCAAGTAATTTATTTTATGTTTTATCAGGTCGACCACTTGGGAATGAGAGCTATGCTACAACCACTAACGAAATCTTCCTCCTCCAGATTTGTTTTATGCCTCTCTACTTCTATTTTACGACTAAATAAATTTATATATCATGACAAAGTTCACGAATTTTGCTCAAAGTGCGATACTTCCTCTCCTGAGTTATAAAATTTTCAAATCACTTTTACATAAAATCTTTTATTATATTTGACATTCCCCCGTCTGCCGCTGCCAATTTAAATACACATAGCATCTTTAAAGTACCCATTTTTCAAATTTATTTGAAATAGTTTTAGCTTTTAAAGAAACCATAAAAAATTTCAAGTTTTAAAAAAGGTATATTGCTTTGAAATCAATTTAAGGCATGTTATTGGAAGAGGTAATTTATGTATGATATTTGTAAGTGAAACTTTGTAAAAACTTACATAACGTATTGAGAGAGAGAGAGAGAGAAGATATTCACTTTTCTCTCTGAGAAGAAAACAAATTTTAAGATCTGGGCGGAACGTTTTAACATCAATATAATGGATTAAATTACTTCAAGAGTTCTGTCGATTTAATCTCAGTTTCCCATTTGTAATAAGAAAATAGATCATAGTTAAAACGTTTAACTATTCATTCATATATTGTTTTCGTTTAATTTCGCAGAAACAAATCTCTGACTATTCAAAATTAGTAAAACAGGAATTAATTAATTGATAATGAAAGTGACTACTTTTGAGATATCTTAGCAGTTTAACCTTTTATCGACCGCATTATGATTTACTGCAGTTTTTTTAATGCAATATTTTTTTTGAATCACTGCATTGAAAACTAAGGGATATACATAAACAAAATACTCAACTTTGGGAAATTTAATTTGTTAGAGCTTATTATTTAATTAAAGATATTCAACTGTAAAATTAATTACACACACTGTCCACTTAGAATAAATAGTTAAATCGTTTTCTAAGGTGTTCATTAACATACCAAAAAAATAAGAGTCTTACCTTTTGACATTTTTCTGAACAAAAATGACGGCAATCTTTGCTACCCACTGAAAACGCAATTTTTTCTTAAAACTATGCGCCTTCACCGCTAAAATACTCATCATAGAACCCGTGCTACAATATATCTTGAAAGAGTGGATTTCAAAGAATATTCCTGCCAAGTATCGTCAGAGTATTCGTAAAAACGACTATTCTATGTAATTTTAAAGTGAGTGGTACTTATAAGTACCGTCGGTCGATATAAAGGGTTAAGCATTAAAAAATTACGACGAAGGAAAACTTTTTCCCCTGTAAAAATGGTTATTGTCATATTTATATATAACTGTATCAGCATTTTTTATACAAAAGGCCACAATAGAACGTGTGCTTATCGCATTTACGTAAACGGAAATATTTAGGGGGAAAAAGAGTTATCAAATCAATGCTAAGACATTCGAGGGTGAAATATTATTCTTTTTTTCTATTTCAGTTTATTCTGTCGTGTAATAACACAAGATGTGACAAAAAAAACGAGTCTTCAGCTTGAAAAAAGAGGAGTTGGCAACCACTGTTTTGGTGACGTCATATCACGCACTTCCTCTATCCAGGTGGCCAGTTTTGTCTTAATCGATCACGCCAGTTAAGAGTACTTTGTCATTGAGTGAATACGTGCTGCTGTATTCTGCCGGAAAAATGTCGAATCAACATCTAGTTTCTTGTGAAACTTAAGGTATCCATCTACCCTAAAATCATGATGTTTTCCAAAAATTTACAAATCTTTCTTGTGATTTTATTTTATATGCCATCTTATTATCTTAATAAAAATACCAAGGTTTTATTTTCCATTCACTAGAATAAAAACTACAGGTGTTTTAGTAAAAGCAGAAGCCATAACTTACACTACATGTCACACTTAAAAAGGCCTTTTTCTTGAATTGTGTTTTTTTTTTTCGAAAAGCTCAAACAGAGATGACGATTGCTCAAAAAGTTTTCAAAATTATTTAATGAAATTTTTGATGTATGTTTTGAATAACAGTGGAAGTGTTTTGAACCTCAGATTTATAAATCACTGATTTATTACAAAATTTAGTCCCTTATATGAATATAATCTGTTTTTTTTTAAGCAATTTCATATAATCACTAAGATAAAGGGTTCTAGTTTTTGTGAAAATTAAAATATCTCTTATCCTGAAGGTCATTTTTAAACATGAATAACAAAGTAATACATCAAAATTGAAAAATTGAGAATTTGTTCATGAAACTTTTATACAGAGCGGGACCCGTTTATGTAATTGTTTGTATATTTTCACTAGTTTATTCCCATTTTAATAATAATAATTTTTTCTGATTTCAATTTTAGGATTTGTTTTCAATAAAAACATACTAAATGAATCTAAAAATCCCAAGAAAATCCCTATACCTCTATTTTTTTTAAAAAAAAGTTATTGCAAGTAGTCGAATACCTTAAGAAATCAGTCATGAAAACATTTCAAACATTAACCGAGGCTTATGGAGATGAAAATTTGTCTCGTGCACATATGTTTGAATGGGGTAGGACGTTTTCAAGGAAAAGGTTCAGGGTGGAAGATGATGAACCTGCTATGTGCCAAGGCCAGCGATTACAAACCAAAACATAGGCAAAATTCGTGAAATGAGCGAGTTCCTAATCACATCCCAGTGGCTAGGGTGTTAATAAAATTACTATATAGAATAACTGAAAAGACTTCGTGAAAAAATCAGGAAAAAGTTCAGGATCATGAAATGGTGAATGGCTGTTGCACCAAGACAATACATACTCTCGCATGGCACTATTTGTCAAGCAGTTTCTGACCAGGAAAAACATTATTGTGATAGGACATCATCCATATTCATCTGATTTGCCCCATGCTACTTTTTTTTCTATAGTTAAATCTTGCTGAAAGGGAGCTCATTTTGCCTCAGTTGAAAAAGGTTCAGGCAAAAAATCTCCGAAAGGGACTTTTAAAAACTTCGTTCCACAACTTTTACCAGCAATGGCAGCTCCGAATGTTATTATTTTACAAATGCCAGGCCATTGACCATCAGGTCTATAGGCAACGGGCTCTCCAATACCTTTTTACAATGCAGTTAAGATCATTCAGTGCAGAGCACTCGTCCAAATGAGCGGCAGTCATGTCTTGTCCAGTGTCACACAAAACGCAGATAGGTGAAGTCACTAAGTTAAAACGAAACAGATGAGCGCAAAGGCAGTCATGTCCGGTTAAAAATCTAAATTTAGCCACAGCAACAGCACGAGGAGAACTTGGAATACCGTGGGATTTCTTACATAGCGTACTCCAAGGCTTATCACGAGCAACACGAGAAGCTGTAAGGCGAAATAATTCCCTAAAAATCCTTTTAATTTCCAGTTTGGCAGAATGAAGTGTCAGGTCTCTGCGAAAGTTCTGAAGGATACCCGTTCCCTTTTTTACCAAAAAGTCTGCCCTCTCATTTCCCCAAAGACCACAGTGGAATGGTACTAATTGAAAGACGATCTTTCCTTTTATCTTTCCCAGGAGTTCTCTACAGTTCTGCACACGTAAACAAATATTCTCATTATAGTTGGACAAAGCCTGAAGGGCAGAAGTAGAATCTGAAAGAATTACAACTCTTTCAATGGGGGGGAAGAAGAACAGCAAATTGCTGAAGGGCTATATGTATAGCTTGCACCGAATGTAGAAACGTATGAATGCTGAGTGAGTGATTGAAGATAACGACGCACTTGTTAAATGATGGCTTTTGACAACAGATCTACTAATTTTGAATTATGGTCAAGTGACGAGGATGACACCTGAGCTGTCACCCCTTCTCCTAACTACCACACCATGCCAATGGGAGGATGTTTGAACTCTCGACAGATTTAACGTGCATCGCTCCTCTACAAAAAGGGTCTACATTGGTTCTGGGCTCCAACTCGTGACACACCAGCCCCGATACAATACCTTGACAACTTGGCTATCACGGCCACATGTGAATACTTAAGGGTACTACTTTGAAAGTGATACTGTCACGAAAAGCGGATTCTGTAAGTACGATGATCTATTGGGCCAGTCTCCTTTTTTTTGTGTCATACCTATGTAATATATTAGTTCCTTACATGTTTTATGTTATTCAGTATGCATAATTTGTTTAATAATAAAGTATATTTGAACAAATGAAAATAAATTCATGATAAAACTATACATTGATCCAAAGAATTTTTTTTTAAGCAATGTTATTTATATTTTTATGGTTCTTATTTATTTTACGTCTCAATAAACTAAAATAAACAATTACGTAATAATATTTTGTCTTACCAACCCTTGTGGTTCTATACAGTTTAATTCTCCTCGAATTAAATGAGAAATCCCTACCTTAGATTATTTAAGCGAACTCAATAGTTTGAATTAATATTAATGATAGCTGTATATTTCTAAAGAAATATTTCTCTCAAGTTTCATTTCACATAATTAAAAATTTAGTAAAATTCTTATTGCTAATGTTGATTTTTTTAACTTGTTAAATTAACTTAAAAAAGGTTTTGCAAGATAAAATAAGTCTGACGTAATGACAATATTTTATTCTTTCAAATGGGGCCGCGACGTGGTAACCTAATACATTCTTTATGAGTTGGTATCACTTTTTAGAGTGGCACCAAGTAAATAGATCCCAATCAATAGAATGTGTTGTTGTGTTGTGTTAATGCCGCCTGACTGACGTAGTCAGAACGAAGTCCATGAAATTTCTCGTGGCAAGGAGCTGGAAGTACGCATGTCGTTGGTTTTGGCCTTGAGATCCATGCGGGTGACAGAACGAATTAGCTCGGCGAAGTTCCCCAAAGGGACGATAGTTGGCGCCATCACCTATCTCCATCTCCACCATTTAGGCACAGAAATAAAGGGGAGGGAAATATTCTCCAAACTCCTGCACTCGTTATTCAGCCCATAAGACTTTCGGACCAACTGATTTAAAGAGCACGTATTCCGTGTGTACTCAGAGGGTATTTGGTGGCATCGGGCATCGAACCCAGGCCTTCCTGTCTGGAATCCGATGTTCTAACCACTAGGCTACTCACGGTACTGATGCATTGTAGTTTTGACGAGCAGTTCCCCCTCCCCAGATGGAGCCCCCTTAGCTCTGACGTTGCAAAACTGTACTAAGAATTTAATTTTGCTGAGAGCAGCAAAGCCATAGAGGTACTGTAGGGATTTTAACATGTGACACATGCCGCATAATCACACGACAACGGCGCTGTCGATGTTTTACATCTTGAAAACTACGGACTTTGGTTGGGGTTGAGCCCGGAAACTTGGGCGTACAAGACCAGCGACAAGCCAACCTTGCACCCAGCTGGTATTTAATGACAATACAGAGATTATTTTTTGGCAAAATATCTTATCCTCGAAGTGTTTTTGTCCATACAATTAAACCCAAATACGGTTAATAAATAAATGAAATTGAATTCCTTTCAATGTGTGAAAAATAGTTAAGAAAACAGAAACAACAAATTTAAGATGCATATTATGAAATTTATAGGACATAAATATAAAAAAATATTTTTACTGAACGATTCGAACTTTTTACAATAAAATGATGCATTATATAAACGCCCTTTTTTAAAAAACAAATTCATACAAACTAGTTAAAGTTCATTCATTTTTTCATTTTATCATTACGTGTCCAATGAATTTCTTAATGATCAAAGAGGAATAAGAGTTGAAAGACCATCTAAAGCTCACGAAAGCGTAGAGCAAATATTATGCCTATCAAGAGGTAAGTATAAAAAACGAGGCCGTTCTTAATATTGAATACACCTCAGAAAGTGCTTTCTAAGCGGAATTGCTTTCTTGATGACGATGCTTAGCTGTTAATCAAGTTACGCTTGTTACATTCTATGCCGTCAGCATACACATGCAATATTCTTGGAGACTTCTTGATGAGATGGCCTTTCAGTTTCTTCAAAATATTTTCGTAATCAAGAATTATGTGTGTTTTGCTAAATTTATATTTACCAGAAACTGGTATAAAGAAACAATAAACGGTGAAATAATTTTTTTTGGTTAGAATATAAATTAAAATGTTCATTTGCAAAGTAAATAAGTTTAAATATTGGCTTGATTGAAATATTTTAACGGGGGAAAATAAATTCGAAATTCATTTAAAAAGAAGTATTTATATTTTCCCTTACAGAATTCTACGCTACAATTCTCGATTAGTAAAAATGTGAAAATGTACTAATCCATCAATTAGAATTCCATAACGACGCATTTTTTCATCATCATCGATGAAAGTAATAATGAGTTACTTAATATGTACTTAAATTTTCATTTACTTATAATATTTTGAACTAGAGAAAATTCTCAAAATATCGAAAAATTTTGCATTTATTATAATGAAACTTTAGATTATTTGAAAAGCAAAAAGTTCAGTTGAATTTTAAGAGTTACTATACACCAAGTATATTCTAACTCTTTAATACTCTAATACTAAGATTTAATTTAGAAAATTCCATTCTTTTCCTGAATTTTCCGTGTAATTCTTCAATTTTAAAATTCGTTAAATAATCCATACATAATATGCGAAGCATTAATTTCCAACTAGTGGTACTTCCTGTCATTTCACTATAAAATAACTGAGAAATGATGATGGGAAATTTTTCTGAAAAATGAGAAAATGTATATAGCGAGCAAAATATTTTCTTTAGATCTTTGCTGATACGAATATACTGAAAAGTAATTTTAAAGTAATCTATAAATATAACACGCATGTAAGCTAACGCACACATATAGTTTTACACATATGAACAATTATTTCTGGTAACTTTAGAATTCTAAATTTAGCTTCATTATTTTAACCACACCACTGCATCATTGCTATTTATTATAATTTTTATACTTCTCTTCCTTCAAATTTTATCTTTGCCTTGGTATATTTTCATTTACTTCTAATACTGAGTATTGGATATCGAACTCATTTTGATGATTTTTATCAATACAATGTCTTTTAATAACTCCATTTTCAAAGTTTGAAAAGTCATAAGAATATATTTACTCTTTTCTCAGAATAGGTTATTAAATTCAGTCTTTCATTTGTTCACTTTTAGCTTTAAATACACGTTTAAAAAACTTTCCATACTCACTTTAATCTTCCTTCATTACTACGTTATTTCTCCACAGACTAATGAATATATATAACCAAGTTTATTATTTTTCTAAATTTCCAACAAAACGAAGAATATTGAACGCTACTCAGACAACTTAATAAATATTTCAGGAAAAAAGTGAGCTCATTACATTCGAGTTTCCATACCACATATTATTTTTGCCTTAGTCTCTATGATATGTTGTGATTAATAACAAAGAAATATTAAGGTTGTATGACTAATAATAAAGTATTGATTGCATGACTAATAATAAACTATTGATTGTATGACTAATAATAAACTATTGATTGCATGACTAATAATAAACTATTGATTGTATGACTAATTATGAAGAACTAGCTCAATGAAAGTTTAAATTTTCATTTCACTGTCTTAGTAATAGTAGATTGGTTTTTTGTTTAATATCATTTTTACTATCACATTTGAAGCTACACGGGGGATAATGGCGATAATTCCTGTAATTTTCACATCCAAAATCAAGCGATGAGAGCGATAATTGTGTGAACTAGCATTCCATTCTCGATGCCTCCGCTAGGGCCAACATGAGGACTTTGAGAAATTTAATGTCTGTTAGCCTCTCCCATGGCAAGTTTTTAATGATTCCTTTAATGATATCCACGACTAGACAGAAAGTACGCCTACCACGAGTTCATGACCATGATTACTTAGCTACAGAGACCACATAGTGGTAGTTATTAAAAAATAAGCAAGTTCTCTCTCTACTAGCTAGCATATTAATAACCATGTATGAAAAATATAAACTTACTTATATACTCTATTAGGCTGTTCCATAATTAATGGCCTAACTCGAAATACGAAAAAAAGCGTTAGTCACAAAGAAAAAAAATTAATTTTAATTCAGCACATTAGCCACCATCCGTAGAAAAACACTTCGTCCATTGAGTTTGGAGCAAAAAAATGCCATGGCGTGGGAGAAGGTTGATCTCATTGGTCAAAAAAATTACGATCCCCTAAATCAAAGCACCCTGGTTCGGAAATTTTTTGTCTGACACAAACCTGTCCGGTAGACGAAACATGTTATGATCAGTCAAAGCCAGGTCTAGAGAATAAAGTGGGTATAGCAGAAATTCCCAACTCTTGTATCGTTTGCCAGCTACCAACAGAGACATGAAGTCGAGCTCCATTACGCAAGAGTATGAGAACTGAGAAATTTTCTGTGGATGAAGGTTCGGTTTTGGTGTTTGTTTCACAGAATCACTTTTATGCAGGCGCCGGGCTTTGCGTTTGCGATTGCCTTGTAACACCTTTTTTTATCACAGTCAGAATACGATGCAATAATGGCTTTCTAAACTTGCGCTCCTGTAGAGATTTATAGGTCTCCGAGGGTCGTGGACATTGTTCCCTAGTAAGAGCATGTATCACCCATGTTTACAGTTTTTTCACCATACCCCTTGCTGCCAAATGAAGGGAGATTGTCTGTGGTGATATAGAGAGTTTGGCTCTTAACTGTCATACCAATGGCATAGATCGGACCTCGATTTTCTGCCATGAATATTCCACACTACATCTCACTGGACGTCCGGCTCCATGCTTATGGTCAATCTTTATATCCCCGCTACGAAACTTGGCAAACAATCTACGGACTGTCCGCTCACTTGACGTGTCTGTGCCTCATGCTTTATTGACGTTGACCCTCTAGCAGCAGACGAATGTCTCAGCCGGAATGTCATGCTGAATTACGATTCACGCGTTGCTTTGCTCCATCATGTCCTTAAATATGTCCAGTTATTCGAGTGGCATTTGAATAGTGTATGAACTTTTCCACTTCCTGTTGTAGGGTTGGTTGATGGTGCCTCAGTATTGCACCGGTTGGTACGATCTAATAAAGATGCCTATTTCTATTTGTGCGAATAATTATGAAGCAACCTGATAAATATGTACACAATACTCAAAAGCATATATTTTTTAGTACTCTTTTTTGTCAAGAATAAAATTAGCACTGTTTTTAACCTATTGTCGATTCGACGACAATATGTTTAATGAGGCGTTTTGTTCTAGTAGAAACTCACCTTACATTAAAAAAAATCTAACAAATTTAAAAAACATTTTAGCAATTTATTTAGACTTAAAAAATTACAAACCTTACTTTTGCAACCAAAATTAATTTTGAATCATACTTATATTCTACAAATATAACTCTTTGGGGTGAAATAAGCATTTATAACATAAGCAACATAAAATAAATAATTTCAAATCAGTTATTTTTATTTATTAACTTTTTTTTTTAATTTTGGGCTCAAATGTGTTTATTGTGATTTCCTCGTAGCAAGCATTTCTACATATACACTGATTTTTAACGTCCGCATTTTATAACAGGTTTTTTTTATTTCTCAGCTGTAATAAAATGAGTTTCCGATTCATCAAAATCGGCTGTTTTACATCACAAGTTTTTTGCTTATGTAATCCCTTCCCGTCTTTCAACACACTGAAGAGTATGCTAACACATATTTCTTCAACGTCATGTTCAATATAGGAAGTTTTTTTCCCATTCTTTAACTCATTTTAAAGACAAAATTTTTAAAAAAGTAGACTGGATTTTGAAAACTAAAAAATTAGTGAAGTGTCAAAAATCAGAGGCATTTAGTTTACCAGCAGTAATTCGATTTAAAATAGCAAACTCATGTGGTGATTCAGTTTTGACGAACAAAATCACTTATTTTTATTATTGACTTTAAAAAAAAGAGTGCTTATATATATGTCGCAGGGAAATGATGAAATTAGGAATTTCATCAAATCCTTAAGGGATATGATCGATTGACGGAAGATGTTAAAAAAACGTCTTTTCAAGGTCATTTTCATGATGAAAGTGAGTGATTTTATCAAATCCCTGAATTGTTTCAGTGAATTGATAAACTAGTCAGGGTTTGCATTGGCAAAATGCTGTCCGAGGGGTGGGAGGTTGTGTGTGAGTCCTTGCACTTCCTAACCATACAGGTAGTAAGTACTACTGATTCCCCAAATATCAACCCCATATCTTTAAAAAAATGGCACTATAAGATTAACATAGGGATTGATATTTTAGTGGGTAAGTAACCAAAAGGCAGAACGTTACACATAAAAAATACCGGCATTTCTAATTATTTGTTAATTTGTTTCGAATAAATAATTTGTATTCCATTAACAATTGTTGTATTACTCAGTTCTACGTTTAATAATGCACCATATTTGTTAAATAAACAAACTTTTAAACTCTTGATAATATTATTTCATCATTTCACTGAAACAGATCAGGGATTTGTTCGAATCTCTTAATTTTATCAGGGAAATGACCATGATGAGATGTTATTTTAATATCTCCCTTATTGATTTGATGAAAGTCTTAATTTTATCATTTTCCTGTGACATATATTTAATATTTGCTTACGTATGACCTTGCCTCTTCAATGGATTATAACGTGATGTTTAGTAATAGAACTGTGGTACCCCGATTCTCTTAAGAGAAGAGCCAAGTTGCCATCTTAGTAGAAATATATATTATTTTATATAAAATTATTAACACATAAATCATTTATCTTAAAAAAGTAAAATATATTTATAAACTATTTTAAATCTTAAGAAATGACAAAAAATTTCAAAATACATACATAATTATCTTTTACTGTTTAAAAAGAAGAAAATTTAAAGAGAAGGGAGTGCGATTTAAAATAAAAGCAGACTACCCTCAAGCAAATAGTGTGATTTTCTTCATTTTACAAGCCCTTAAACATACCATAAAATACAGAATGTGTTTTTGTCCCTTCTATTAGGAACTTTTTGTTATCCATTTCACGAGTGTTCTGAAACTAATCTATACAAATAAGTTATTTCCGGAAATCCCTTTAATTAGTGCCTTTCCCTGGTTGAATTTTCACTAAAAAATTGGGCATTTTGTACTTTAGGAATAATCCTTATATTTTCACCGATTCTCTGCAAATTTTGTGTAAATGACAAACAATTCCATGCACATTAGTAACAGTGTAGTCAATCAAATGTTAAATGAATTGTACAAATATAGGTAAATTTTTTCAGTTGATAATTATAAAGAAAAAATAGAAACAATAATGTTTGCAAATATAGTTATTATTTATTAAACGTAAAGACAGAAACCCGAAGAGCCACGGAAATTTTTATACCAAGAGGCGCATGAGGCTCACCAGTCACGGTCTACCGATTCCTAACTTACTTTTTAATTGTAATAAATAAAAACTTCAAATACAGAAAAATATTTTGTAAGCCTAGGAAATTGCTTCCCCGTGATGATTTCTTCTTATTCCCTTTAACGATATGCTACGAAAAAGAACTTTTAACTAAATATTTCTTTTCGGAATTTAAGGAAGTAAGGTTTGAATATTCAACAAAACAAAAATGATACCATTCCTATTTCTGTATCTGATTTTCGATAATTCAATAACATTTATTTTTACTTTTAAAAAATATTTTTAATTGTTTTTTTAATCAAATATTTTCAAATAGCCTCTTACACTGTTCCGTTTAATAAGCCCTTTTAAACATTGGCTTAAAACTTAATTTCATAACAGCACCTTTCTTAGCCTTTCTAAAGATATTAAGAAATCGAAGACATTGTAAATTACTCTCCGAATATATATTCATTTTTTTCTTTCTTTAAATAAATGATCTATGAAACCTCAGCTGCTGAAACGCAAAAGAGATTAAGGTACTGACTCTTGAAACGTATGCAAAAATTCTTTTAACCATGAATAAAATCAATAATCGCTCCCAAAATATTTGAAGTGACTGCATACAGCTACGCGCTCTCACACTTTTCCTGCTAGTCATGAATAATGTATGCATACATGAATAATAATTAGGAATATTTCTTCATTTCAAAATCGGTTTCGTCGACTGCCAGATTTTTTTCCCAACACGTATTCAGAAAGGCTACACAAGTCTTTTAATCTTTTAAACCAAAACACGGAAATATTTACTCTAATGATAGAAAAGAGAGAGAGATTTAACCCACTTCTTTCTTCATTTTATTTTCTAGAATTCATTGTTAAAATTGATTTAGCGTAACACAGATTCGTGCTTATTCTCGCATTAATTCAAATGTCTGATATTTTTTCTTTCCGAAATTAATCAAAACCGCTTCAGAAATCATTTCTCTTATCGACAAATATGTCTATGAACACAAGCTGTTTCCTAAATGCAACAAACAATTTGATTATGTTCGCGTGACGATTAATTTAAGATTTAATTGTGCTATTTTTATAACAAATGGCATTAAGTAAATTAATTAATTGCTCTTTGGTCCCTTTTTAATGAATAATGTGGCTAATTCCTGCAATAATGATATTAGATTAGTTGAAAAAACTGATACAATTAAAATTTTCGTGGATAGTCTAAAAATTTACCAATGCTCTCTAATGAAGTGAATCTAATAATTTAATTCACATCCGAAAACAAATGAAATATAAAAAAATAACGACTAAATTTGTATTAATTTTAAGTGAAATGATATGTTTCTTTAGTAAAAGCAAAATCATCTAGACAAATTTTGAATCAGTTTCAATTTTAGTATTTCGGTCAGTGAGTGAACAAGTCGGGAGGTGTTTGTGGTGCGAGAATCAGATGTGGTTAAGCAGTGTCAACTATATATTTCAGTTAATCAATTATTTTTTTAAGAAGTTCATCCCATTTTTACAATTTATTTCTGTATTTCTAGTACATTCGTATGTTCCTTTATTACGAGATTTCACCGTCTGATTGAATTTTGTAGAATTGTTGTTATTTCAATTTCCTGTTTTTGTCTAATTTCAAAGCTGCCGACTTTTACTCAGAATTAAAAAGTAAATCGACCAGAAAATTTGCATTATCGTAAAAGTATTCTTATTTGTATGTTTCAAAAAGTTATTTTCTTTTAATAGTTTATATTCTGTATCTTTTTCTTCCATGCAATGAAGTTTTAAATCTTCATTTAGCGCGTAGGTCCCATTTGCCACCCCTTTAAGTTGAAAGTTTTTCAAGCATACATTGTCAAATACTCGTACAAATAGTAATTCATATTATCCAAATTTACGTGTGTGACTCGCAGTCTCAAAAACCTTGGCCCAAACTGACTTGATTGAATGTCAGCTTTAGACTAAATGAGTAATAATGATGTACGATAGTTGACATAGGCATAGGCCTGCTGTGTTATATCATGTGCGGACAATAGACATGGTTTAATAAAGTAAAGGGTGTTTTTTTAGAGGTATAGAACTTTAAATTGCAATAAAACAACGATGTATTATTTGAATGACATGATTTTTTTTTATTCGAAAGATAATCTTGTGGCATTATATTTTAATTATGATCAAGCAAGGCGTAGATTCGTCGAATGGGCCCAAAACGAGATTGCCGTTGTTCCCGATTTTCATAAGCGAATTTTGTTTAGCGATGAAGCGCACTTCTGGTTGAATGGCTACGTCAACAAACAAAACTGCCGCATTTGGAGTGAAGCTAATCCACAAGTGTATGTCGAAACACCGTTACATCCAGAAAAACTGACTGTTTGGTGCGCTTTATGGGCTGGTGGAATCATTGGTCCGTACTTCTTCAAAAACGATGAAGGCCACAAGGTTACAGTCAATGGGTGATCGGTATAGAGCCATGATTACTAACTTTTTCATTCCTGAATTGAACAATCATGATGTCCAGGAGCTGTGGTTCCAACAAGACCGCGCAACATGTTACACAGCTCGTGCCACAATCGATTGATTGAAAGACACGTTTGGTGACCGCCTAATTTCCCGTTTTGGACCTGTGAATTGGCCTCCAAGATCTTGTGATTTAACACCGCTAGCCTATTTTCTGTGGGGCTATGTAAAGTCATTGGTCTATGCGGATAAGCTACAAACGCTTGACCATTTGGAAGACAACATTTGCCGTGTTATTGCCGATATACGGCCACAAATTTTGGAAAAAGTCATCGAAAATTGGACGTCCAGATTGGACTACATCCGAGCCATCCGTGGCAGTCCTATGCCAGAAATCATATTTAAAATGTAATGCCACAAGATTATCTTTCGAATGAAAAAAAATTCATGTCAATCGAATAATACATCGTTGTTTTATTGCAATTTAAATTTCTATCCCTCTAAAAAAACACCCTTTAGTAATGCCAGTGTTTCTCAGACTTTCAAAGACTTTCTTCCCAATATTCAATCATAAGTTGCGCAGTGCGCCTCTCCCTAAAATAAAGATGTATTAAATTTAAAATGACTATACTTTGACTCTAAACCTAAAATACGACTTTAACCTCTTAAATCCACCGACGTATATAAACGTCTCACTTGGCCAGCGTGTCAATTGCCCTAGATGTATATATACGTCTTTCTGAAGTACTATCTTTTTTGTGAACTACTATCCCTAAAATTATTCCGAAGGCCTTGGAAAACAAGAAAATGACCTTGACAGTGTTTGTGAAGGATTTACTTATTTCAGAGGATTTGAATATTGATTCCTTTTCTCCCCTCCTCCCCCTTCACATGCACTTATCTACGTGCTAAACAGTGGCATTGGGGAACGAATCGCATTATTTTTAATAGTCAGTTAAGGAATTAGTTATAAACCGTATAAACTATCAAGATAAGTGTTAATTTTCGCATATAATTTTATGTAGGACAAGTTCATGGGATCGCTGGTAATTATTATACTTGTCCTTAACTTAGTATTGTTAAATTAATTATAAAAAAATAGATTGTGCACTACTGATACATTTATAAGTGTATTATAGTGTAAATGAGTGTTTTATTTATTATTATGTTAGAATGTATTTGTTTGTTTACTTTCAGTAAGTTAATTATTTTTTTAAATAATCCTTTGTTTTCGTTTTTTCAATATGATCATACCCCCCTCGTAAGGTTATCCTGCCCCCCCTAGGGGGCGCGCCGCTCAGTTTGAGAAACACTGAGTTTTGCCAATGTTGCCAGTTGGCATATAATTCGAAATTTGGAGAATATTTCCAGTAATATTTGCAGAGATTATCTCCTGGAATAGCATTTGAAGATTATTATTCGGATCAAGATGGTATAGAAGCCGAAATGAGAGCTAGACGAAGATCTGCACTGACACCAGGTGGCCCATTCCTTAAGGTGAACAATTTTTTTTTACAAAGAAAAGAAGGGCGGAAATTTTAAGAACAAATTACATCGTAAATATACGAAATATTTTATTAATTAAGACAAAAATACATTAATTATGCTTTCATCCCTTTAAAATTACTTACTTACTTAAACGAGTATTTTTCCATTGTGAATGATTTTTTTATTTTGCCAATGTATCATTTTTTAATAAATTGGAAATTTCGGAGAAAGAAATATTCTTCCTATTGAACTTTACGGTAAGTGCTACAACTAAAGTAACAACATTCAATCTTGATTTCTCACTTGTCCAAAAATCATTACCAATTTAAAAAAGCCCTTTCAACTGCCATATTAAATCCAGGGAAGCACAACGTTAATTCAATCAAAATTAATAAATTTTCGTATGGAATGAGCTTATTTCTGAAATGTGGTTAAATATTTCCACCAATTTTTTTCAAATTCAACAAGCTAAGTTTCGCATTGTTCTAATTTATTAGCATATAAATATAATTTCAGTTTTCAAATTTCTTCAAGAAGGCAATTGTCAACGAATTAAATATAACAGACATTTCTTTCGAAAAAAAACTCAACACAATTTTCTATATCTGCCCAATTTACATGCGATGAAGTCAAAAAACACCATTGAAAACTGTTATTTCCTGTGATATTTGCTTCAAACCATTCTTGAACATATTTGATAATATGGTTGTTAGTTCACAATTTACGTTGCAAAAATTTTTCAATTGAAATACAGTATATTCTTAAACATACATTTTATAGAATTAATTTCATTTTATTTCTTTCACCTTCGAGTATAAACATACTTCTACCACAAAAATTCAAAAGAGCTTTTATAACAACTGACATAATTATATGTTTTATTTTATTTATTTAAAATCTATATCGTAAAGAAATTTTTGAATATTAACTTCAAATGATAAATAACTGAACTGAACTCAGTGGTGCAACAGCCTATGAGAGCCAAGGCCTACTGTGCCTATCACAGATTTCGTGATCTTAGGCACTGGGGTGCATACGAAAATATTTTGGTCAAGTGGTCAATCTGGCGCGAAACCCACAGTGTTCATTTCCCATGCAAGCTTGGTACTCATTTATCGACCCTCTGAAAGGATGAAAAGCTGAGTCTACCTTACCCAGCCCGGAATTTGAGCCCGGATCTGTGGCGTGGAAACTCAATACACTACCACTCAGCCACTGGGTTTCCTAAATAATAAATAGAGAAATTAAATAAAAAAAGAATTATAAAAATGAGCAATAAATAGTACGGTTTGCAAAGCTATAAAACTTAAAATTGTGCATTTGCACAAAATGCTTTAGAAGCTTTTAATTAAAACCTTTTGTAAAACCTGCACAAGCATAAATATTACAAATACTTACTTAATTCTACTTCATACTGTCTTCACGTTCTGTACTATTCACCACATCATTTTTCTAATTATAATTAATAAACTCTATAGTCTTTTAATAATACTTTACAATAGATATCAATGCGATTTAATACATTGTGATTTGTTTATTTATTATCATTTGGAACATTTTAAGAGAATAAGCAGAAATATAATGCTTGTAACTACAGATAATAACTACAAATTACTCCCAAAATACAGTCGAACCTCCATATTACGAACCTTTATATTCCATATTTTTATAGCAAACTTTTTCCTGGAACCAAGAACATTTCACGATTTCCTTCGTAAAATAACCTCCCTACAGCGAAGTGAATTTTCTATATAACGAACTCTTTCTCTTGTGATTCAAATTTTTTCTCTCTGTTTTTTAAGTATTTCTGGACATTACAAGTTATGCTCTCTTTTAACACTGTTGAACTCACAGGGTTACAACAAGCAGGTTCAATTACTAATCACACTAAGAATTATTCTATAGCAATTTTTATACGGATATCATTTCACGAGAGCAACATTCTACATATACATACAAAGTCCCGCGGAGTACTATATCTAACAAAAGAATTTCTCCGTTATCCTCTTACAGCTAACATAAAGCAAAAGGTTCTAATAAAATAGTCCAATCGATAAAAGGATCTTCTTCGTTGACTCTACCCAAGCATTGTGTCATAGAAATAGTTCGTTGCAGTATCATTCAACATCACCCCCCTTTTTGAGTCAACATCACTTGGACTCAAAAACATATAAGGCCTGGTTCAAGAGGTCTAGTTTCTCTGGTGCCCTTATGACCCATCCATGCCTGGATATTCTTGCCAAGACGCTACTGGCGTCGTTAGGATCTGAAAGCGTATCACTAGAAATAGAAGAAATAGGATTAGTAAATGTACAATCGAATGCGCGTGCGCGCGTTTAAAGGATCATCGGGAGTTTCTGCCGACTGCACTTCCAAAGGATAGACTCTTTGAATGGGTGGTAACATTGTTCCAGTTCGAGTCTTTAATTCCACGGTTCTGATTTTGCTATCCTTTCCATAAATCAGCCGAATGACCTTAGCTAAAGGCCAATGTCATATACCAATGAGGACAATTTCTCCTAGCAGTAGTTCTGACAATGGACCTTTTTTTTTATTCTGAATAAGGATATCTAAGTACTCCTTTCTGAATCTATGCCTTAAATCATTTAAAAATTGTGTCGATATTTAACCCTTTTACGTAGGTTTACAGTATCCCGGTAATCAATATCAGGAACGTCCAGTTTGCGATTTCCCACAAGAAACATGGTTGGGGACAGAGGGACTAAATCATCATAGTTTTTGGATAGGTAAGTTACGGATTCACAGTCACACAATACTGTCTGCAACTCCTCGGTCGTGAGAACGGCGTTACCGGGAGTCCTTCTCAACAGTTCCTTTAACACATGAACTAACCTCTCCCACCAACCGCCCCTCCAAGTGGTTGTGGGAGGATTAAATTTTCAAATTATGCGTCGTATGGTAGTAAGTTTCAAGATGTTTTCCCAGTCAATGCCTCTCAATTCCCCTTGAGCTCCTCAAAAATTTGTCCCGTTGTCGGAATAAATTACTTGTGATTTCCCCCTCCTACCAATAAAACGTCTCGACGTCAACAAAAAACTGCAGTGGACAATGAGGATGTCAATTCTAAATTAACGGCCAATCAAGGTTTTTGACCTCCCTTCACATATAAGGGCCCTGGTAAATCTACACCCACTACCGCGAACACCGCTGCGTCATTAGCACGATCGCTTGGTAGGGACACTGGCTCGCTACCTGGAGATTTACACTTATATCGTTGGCATCTTATACAATTTCTTACAGTTTTCCTGGCCACCCTTCTGCCTCTTACTATCCAAAATCTATCCCTTAATATTCCGAGTAGAATTTATGTTCCAGCATGACAATTTTGTTTATGGTAGTATTCAATGAGCCGTTGTGTAAAAAGACACTCGCTTGGTAAAATAATAAGGTAAATAAATTCCGGATTATCTTACCACTCAGTAATTCGGGTTTTAACTCTTTTTATCCTCTTTTCGTCCGTAATGACATTAATATTAGTAAACGAGTCCTCAGAGGGAAAAAGTTTGAACAATTTTGATGAGAGTTTTTTTCATCGCGTGTTCTATCTCGTGAACAGTCAAATATCCTATATCTCGATATTCAAAGTTTTTCTTCCCATTTTTCACAAACCGCAACATTCACGAGACAAAACGAATGATTGACTGAAAATTGGAAAACTTAATCGCATACCAAGGTATTTCCCCTTCAACCACAACCATTTTACATAATCTAACTTTCCTTTTTTCTCGCTCGTCCTCTGAGGTTTCGCAAGCCAGACAATCTATAGGCCAGTTACTAGAGAATTCAAGGGGCCAGAAAGGACCCTCCCACCAAAGAGAGTCGGAAAATCTGCCTCTTGAAAGCAAATCAGTGGGGTTTAACTCACCCGGCACATGGCGCCAAAACTGTGGCGGGACAAGTCTATTAATTTCATTTACTCTATTGGCCACGAAAACTGACGAATCTCCATGGTTCTTTAGCGACCACAGTGCCACCATTGAGTCACTCCATGCAACAATTTTTAAAACCGGTAAATTCAAAGCAGCAAACACTGCGTGAACCAGCCTCGCACCAATACAACAAGCCATCAATTCCAGCCGGGGAATAGTCAAAGCTTTTAATGGTGCTACCCTGGACCTTGATCTGATCAATCTAATTTTAACTCCTAAGGGCGTTACAATTTGAACGTAAACACAGGCCCAATAGGAACTCTTGCATGCATCCACGAAGAGATGTAACTCCGAATTCCCATTTATCTAAACATAACGTTGTGACAAACCTATCCGGAACTTTATCACTAACCTTCTGAGACGTCTTTTTTAGGGAAATTTAATTCCCCTACCTATTTCCAATCAGCTCCAAAAAGAGGATAGGATTCCTTGTCATGCAGATTAGATAAAGTATTTAAGTCAAACGGAATAGTAAAGTAAAAAGCAGTAGGAGAGAGAGATTGAAGCAGAAAGGTATAATAGTGAAGTTAGAGATTTAATATTGAAGATTTCTAGGTGGATAATTTAATCTCAGGAAGAGTTGAGATTCAGTGTGGTAAATATTGATTTATATTTAAAGTCTCATTAAAGCTTTATATTAGGAGTGAGATTAAAGTTAAATGTTCAATAGGAATATTATTGAATATAATTCTGGGATCTCTTATCGTGGTAATCTCTGCGTGATCGATATTCTAATTGTTAATTAATTGGATCCTTAAATATTTAAGTTAATTTAAAGGAAAGTCCCTTTTAAACCTCATATAGCTAATTTGAATTATTTGTTATTAAAAGTCTCTGATTCTATTTGGGAAAGATAACCAAATAAAGTTATTTATAAAAATGGCTACTGGCTCTTATCTGACTCCAAATTATTCTCGTTCTCAAAGTGAGATCCAAGGGGATCTTCACAACGTGGGATATCAATTTTCTCTAGATATTGTGGTTCTTCTTGCCACTTCCGAAAGGTTTTCTGTATGTTTTCAAGCAAAGGGTCGTCCCATTTTAACTTCAGTTTCCAAGCTTCTTGTAACAGTATCTTAGTTAACAAAGTGGTCGGACTCAAAATACTCAAAATACAAAATATCGAAAACGTTATGTATCATAGCCAAAACATTACGTTTACTTAACTCACCCTCTCCTGAATAATTAAGATTACATTTTAATGTATCTTTGTCTAAATCACACAGTAGTCTAAGCAAAGAAGTTACAACTGAACTACGGGCAATACAACTACCTAGAACGTTACTTTTCCAACCTTGTAAGTTAAAACATCCCTTAGCTATTACCTCTATTGCTTTAACTATAAAATTTTCTTGTGTGCTCTTGGATATCATTAACTCCGGTGACACAATTGTCAATGTAAAACGAGTGTTGTAATTTTTGGGTCACATCGTCAAAACGGGCTGGGGAATTCTCCAGGAGATGGTCTATGCAGGTAGAGTTGGAATAGGAGAACAGATTCCAAACACAACTCGCCAGTGTCGGTAAATTTTAGTTTCTTTAACAGTAGGAAGGAAAAACCTAAAATAATCTCGGTGTTCAGACACAATACAGAGCTGAAGAGGAACGCTTTTTCGATATCTGACGACAGACCAATTGGATACAGCCTAAACATGCCAATTATATCAGGTATCAGTTCAATTAAGTTAGGGTCTCTGTTCAAGCAGTCATTAAGAATTGGTTGATTTTTATCTCTGGCTGAAGCATCAAACACTAGCCGCATTTTCATTGTCTGACTAGCCTGTTTTATAACAGGTCTATGGGGTAAATAATAGCCAAAATTATCAATTTCGGTCTTAGAAACCTTTTCTATTATTTGTAGATCTTCCCATTGCCGAAAACCTACCTCATAGTCATTTAATTGATTTTGCTTATCAATTTTTGACACATAAGCTTTAAAGGTAGCAGACTTATTATTTGGTAGTTGAGTTTCGAATTTAAAGGGAAGTAGCAATTCATTCAATCCATAATTAATAACAGATAAGTTTTCTATAAATTGATTTAGAAAATCAGAATGTGCATGTTTACGCATAGCATCTTCAGTTGGGTCTGTAATGCTTATGGCATCTAAAGTCTACAGATCAGTTACGGTGAAATTAGCGCAATGCAAAGAAACCACAATACAGTACAAGTTATTATATATAGTGTTTGTTTTTCCTATCACTGTGTAACCCAATTTAGTTTGTACACTTGAGCTTAGTTTCAAAGAATTACCAGTTAAAATGCTCCCAGTGGCATCTGCTCCTAAGAGCAACTCAATGGCATGTTCCTTAGCCTCTGAATCGAACAAAGTATTATTCTTTTCTTTACATTCTTGGAAAGTATAAAGATCAACTATTTTGGGTACAAATCCACATATTTTATTTTAAAATAACACCTCAACCGAGTGAGCATATGTGTCTTCAAAATTTTTCAAATAAAGATCAAAAACTAAATGGGAGTGAGGGCTAGTTTCTCTCCCCCGAAAAAAACCGGTTTGTGGGTTGATTTGGGTTGCAGCTTAAAACTTTAATGACCCTTTCCGATATATAAGACTTTTGTGAACCACTATCCAAAATCGTACGAACTTTGAGTTATTTACCACTGTGCTCTATTTTTAAAACAAGAGATAGTTAAAATACAGTCAAATATACAGTTTCATTAATGACAGATTGGTTTGATAGTACACTACTTGATACAACAGTACTTTCATCATTTGAATTAGCGGATTCTTTGTCTGGACATAGTATAATGACTAGTATAATAGTATAATGACTTTTATCACATGATAAATATTTTACTTTATATTTGCATGAACGAGAAACATGGCCAACTTTTTAAGGCAACAAAAACAGGCATGCTTCTGTACCAATAGTTTTCGTTTATCTTCTACGGGCATTTTTCTTGCCGAAAAATATTCTGAACAATTATGAGGTTTATCACAAAAAATGCAACGAAATTTTCTCCAACCTGAATTGTCTTGAAAATTCACATGGACTGCAGCTGTAGAGCAATCAGGTTCATCTTGTTGAGAACGAGGATGCGACACGCGCGAGGCTCCAAACCCGGTACGGGCGAGCTTAATCATCTCCTCACTTTTCACTTCATTCCGAAGAAAACACAATAATTTATCCAGCGAGCGCACACTATCTTGCGGTGAGGAATCTTCCACGGAGCGACTTCTTTCCCACGCACGAAACACGGTTTCTGGTAAGCAGGATTCAACCATTGGCTCCAAAAATTCAGCAAACTTTTTCTTTTGTGCGGCCAAGACTTTCGAGAACCATAAGTTTGCTTTTTAATAAATCGTATAGCTCCGACACAAATCCACTTTAATCCAACCAGCTGCATTCTTCATTACGATGGAGAGCAAGTCTCGTACGTATATTTGCACTAGAAGTTCGTCTCTTCCGAAACGCTCCTTCAATTGCGTAATTGCTTTGGAATAATTGTCCTTCGTCGGCGGGAAACTTGACACTAATCTAGCTGCTTTAGAATCCGGTACTGCGCGTTGTAAAAAGTATTGAAACTTGTCTTCTGCAATCGTTGTATCCAGCTGAAATGTTTTGAATTGCGACCAAAACGCAAGAAAGTCTTTCGGTTCTCCCCTAAATTTTCTTAATTCAAGTTTTGGGAGCTTGAACTTTCGCTTTTCAACGGAAATATTTTCTTCCAGAACCAAAATTGTTTGCTCTTGGCTAGCTTCCAAAAGTGAACAAATTTGACAAAATTTGTCACGATATTCTTCGGCTTTCGAAAAATCCTCTTGATATGTATTTTTAAGTTCATCACTTATTAATAACAAATCAGATATTTCTTCTTGAATCGTTTCCAGCCGAGAGAATTTATCTTGTAACTGCTTATAAAAAATGCGTCGACTTCATTATTACCTAAAGTTTCGGTTTCGATTTTGTTGCTAATACCATTGCAACACACAGTGAACGCTACTCTTAACAACTTTCGTTTTGGATTCAGAATATCGATATCCATATTAAACGAGAAAATATTCGCGGATGCCAAAATATGTTGAACTCACAGGGTTACGACAAGCAGGTTCAAGTAATAATCACACCAGGAATTATTCTACATCAATTTTAATACGGATATCTTTTCACGAAAGTAGCATTCGACATATACATACAAAATCCCACGCAGTACTATATCTAACAAAATGATTTATCCGTTAATCTTACAGTTAACATAAAGCAAAAGGTTCTATTAATAAAATAGTCCAATCGGCAAAAGGCTCTTCTTCGTTAACTACACCCAAGCATTGCGTCATACAAATAGTTCGTTGCGATAACCTTCAACAACACATTTTATGGTGGTCATAACTGATTTTATTACTGATTTTATTAGGTGCCTAACTCTCCGAAAGCAGTAGAAATCTAGGTCTTTCCTCCAAGAAATACAACCCTTAATTCTCATTGTTCAGTTCACAAGAAACACCTTTGATATCCCTTTGAATTTCAGCGGAATTGTCTCGCGTCCCCGTGTCCTAGAATAGTGTTCATGTGTAGTGTTGAATCTGTCGTACAGGTAAACTCGTTTCTTGTGGCTCAAAAACGTCAAAACATAAGTGCTTGAGCATCAAAGAAAAAGAGTTATTGCTTTAGAAAGTGGATAAAGGTGTCAAGAAACTTTCCTTAAAGTTTTTGTTTTGATAAGTAACACACATAAAATAGAAATATATTAATTTACAAAAAGACGTGAATAATTACATTTCTAATATATAATGTTTATGAGTTTAAAATTTGTTATATATTGTTTATAAAAAAAAATTGAAAAATGAACCTATATAAAATGAATTTATATATATATATATATTTATATATGTAACGAATTTTCCATAAACAAACTTTTTTCGGGGTTTTGCGACTTCATTATATAGAAGTCCGAGTTTAATTTTTTATTACATGAGTGATATTTTTCCTCTAATACTAAACTTTTAATGTGAACATAACTATTTATGAAATCATTAGTTCTCTGTTCGAAGTATCGAAATTGATATCACTCTCTTCATCTTATGACTATGTCATCTGTGCGGGCATTGATTTTTCTAACCCCCAACAACTCGTTTGCCCCTGATGAAATCATAACTTCAAATTTCAAACATGATAAATAAATAATTTCACTGAGAATAAATAAATTCTATTTGAACTATAATAACAGAGACGCGTGTTTCGGCAAAATTTCACTTAATAAATATGTTTCATATTTCACTTGAAATAAACTGAATAAGTTTACTCTATATAGTAAATATCATCAACTATGAATTATTGCATACTGTGCCAATCGAGGTAAGGTATTTTTGATGCATTGAACGCTGTGTTTGATTCCAGTTTCTGGAATATTTATTAAGAGTCTTTAGAGGTATAGCAATGCTTGTACAAATCTTTCTAGTTGTGTAAATTGCTAATTTAGAACATTTTCTTTAAATGTTGACTTTCCAGTTTATTAAAAATGTATGTCCCAATTTAAGTAGCATTCAATTTATATGAGTTTACCATTTTAAAATGAGGTAAACATACGAAGTATGAATTTTCATGTGCTGAATTTATTGATCATTTTCAATCAGGTAGGTCATAATCATTTTTAATTATTACATAACATTCAGTTGCTTCTAAATGTTAGCGGAAGAATATCAATATAAACAGAAAGTTCATCTCCTATAATCTAAAGAAAAAAATCTTTCAATATATATTAACTCCTCACTCTTTCTCCCAAGCGCAAATTTTCTTTACTTTTTCCAATTTATGAAACTGTAACTTCATAGAAGTGTCTATCAAGAACGAGTACTTTTTAATAATGAAATGTAATATAATACACTGCTGGACAATTGCTAAGGACGGATCACAAATTGCTATGTAGCATAACATTAAGCGAGACATGAGACCTAGTAGGATAAAATATAGTTGTCATACTGTTCAGACATTAGAATAAAGAATATTTATTGTTCTGGAAAGTGCAAAAGCTGTGAAACATCTGAAAGAAAAAAAACTGTTCATTTGATCTGCGTACGGAGAAATGGAACAATGCATCTAAAAGTCAGCAGGCACCTTAAAGAAAGGTATCAGTACGGGATATGTCCACCGCGTGGAGTGTGATGCAACATTCCACACATCGTACCATACTTTGCACAACATTATCCAGCAGCTGTTGAGGCAATTTATTCCATTCCTCTGTGAGTGCACGGATGAGGGTGTTCTTGTTTGTCGGAGGATAGTTTGGACCAGCAACTTGCCTCCCCAAAGCATCCCACACATTTTCAATGGGGTTTAGATCTGGAGAATGCGCTGGCCATACGAGACGTTGAATACCCTCGCTGTCTAGACAATCCTGAACAGCGAGTGTTCGATGACATGCTGCGTTGTCGTCCATAAAAACCATCCACCGACAGCACCACGGAAAAGACGAACATGAGGAAGTAGAACTTCATCAATGTATCGTTGGCCCGTCATAGTCCCATTAGCAACCACATGTAGGCACGTGCGGCCATTGATCATGATGCCGGCCCACACCATGATACTGCATGTCGGATATCGGTCCTTTTCCTGGATATTTTCTGGACGATAAGCAGTACCACTCGCGCCAGATCAGTTGGCGTCTACAATCCGATGACAGACTGAACCTACTTCCTCATCTGAGAATAGTACGCATGCCCAGTCCTGTTCAGTCCAATTGTGATGCTCACGACACCATTGCAAACGGGCAGTATGGTGCTGTCTGGTCAATGGGACACACACAACAGGTCTGCGTGCGTATAGTCCTCCTCCCCTCAAACGTCTGGCAACAGCTTTTCGGGAGATCTGCTTTCCTGAGGCAGCAAGAAACTGATTTGCCACCTGCTGAGCTGTGGTGCTCCTGTTCCTTTTTGCTGATAGGACGATATATCTGTGTTCTGCAGGCGTCGTAATTCTAACACGACCTCCCCCGTACCGTCTACTACACATTCCAGTAGTTTTAAATGACTTCCACAGCCGTGAAACAACGCTGTGAGCGATGTCGAACTCCCTGGCAACATCTGTTATTTTTCGCCCTTCTTCGATCTTTCCAATAATTCGGCCACGCATAAAATCATCTATGTGATGTCGGGAAGACATGCCAAAAATTTTAAGTTCGTCTATTAAATCTTTCCTGTAAAGCTTTGACTTTAAACAACAACTGTCCACACGCGTCAAAATCTTTAAAGCTCTTATGAACGCTATCACGTGATGAACAGACGTGGAAAAAAATTTGCATACTCCTACTTCTTCTTACTAATATCCCGCACTTATTCTAATTTTCCACATTTTGCTTCCTTTCATTTTGTGGTTGCTATGGATGATAGTGTTATCCGTCCTTAGCAATTGTCCAGCAGTGTATTTATAAACGATAAAAAAGAGAACGACTTAAAAATATATTTTTACAGCTTACATCTGTTTTCTTCTTTGATATTGTAAAATTATTGAAACGTAAAGCATTAGCGGAAAATTTCATTCGATTAAAAAAGCAAATGTGTTTTTTTCGTATACAGATTTCTTTCACTTGTCAATATCAAAAGTTTACCACCTCCGTACTTCATTCTGCAGTACTAATTATTAAAAACTAAAACGTTCATTAATAATTTTATAAAATTTAAAACAATAATTTTACTATATAACAAGTTTAAAAATTCATCCCTATATTTTTTTCAAAATACAGCCAGAAAAGGTACTTTAACCCAACAATAAATCAAATAGAATCTAGTTCATATTTGACTTCAATAAAAGTGAAGATTGATTCATCCAGCAGCCCATGATACTATATATTTTCATCCCAAATAAGTCAATATGTTTATGATAATAATACAATACAATAAGACCATGAAATATAATTTATGTAAAATTATTCACAAGTATATTCGAAATTGGGTCTATATCTATTTAAAATTACTCGTAACATTAAAAAAAATTCCAATATACTCAACAGAAACTGTTTCATTATTTTTCAGTACGAATAAAAAACCTCACAATCAGTGGGGTGGTGAGATTAAGGCGGACGTTTCGGAGCACTCCGAAACTCATCCTGGTTAGAACGGGCGCATCCCTCCACCCCCCTCCTCCCATCTTAGAACAGATAAAGGGTTCGAAGAAATAAGTAAATAAATGGTTTTAAAAATCAGAAATAAAATTTAAAACAGTATTTTAAGCGGCAAATCTCCTTAATGTGCGGTTTTTTTACTGAAATTTTCTGTTTTGGCACTAGATTATCGTATTACAAAGATAAATACATTTTTGCCAATCAAATTTAATAATTTACAGAAAATTGTTAAGATATTATACTGTGAGTGCATTTTAAATATAGTGAAATATAATAAAAATAAAAACTTTCAGTGAAATATTTAAAAATTAATAGTAAGTCACAATAATAATGAAGGGACGAAACTGCACAACCGTGGCATGATGACATGTGATTGATTAGGGAAAAAACACAATAGGTGCAAGAATGTCCGCTCTGTCCACCCAGCTTCCCTAACGTCCACTTTGGCCACGTAAACATCAGTGACCCACACAAAGGGTTTAACCCTTTATTTTTTTTTGTTCATTTTTATCGTTATTATACAGTAATACATACATACTCTGTATGTAGTATCATAATTAGTATTCGTTATTAATATTTCCTTTTATTAATTAATGATAATTATTTATTAAATAATTTATTTTTAACTCAATCTTGTTTCACAATCGCTGAAATAGAAAGAATATATTCGGTTGCTTTTTGCGACATTATAGGACACGGGTGGTGAACCCCTTTATGGATCAACGTGCCATTTTTTCTAAAGAAATATTTAATGAGGTATAGGTGTGCCGACAAATAATTTTGACTTGTGATTATTGGGAAAGTATTAAAATTAAATTGCAACAACTCAAAACTCTATTTCGAAAACAAGACATTTTGTACTGCATAGTAATAAATGTTTTAGTCATAAGAGTAATTAAAATTAAGGTAACATTAGTATGATTTCTGCTGTAGTAGATTAGATGAAAAATAACATTTTTTTTTTCTTAGGATTGTAAGATGTGTGTTACTTTTAGAAAAATGCATGCTTAATTGGAGTCATCTACCAAACGGTTTCTACGCGAGTCTGCAATGCTATTTATTTATGAAAATAATGACTCACAGGCGTTGGTAAGTGGAAATATGGTTAAAAAGGCATGACCTAGCTTCTTCAAACAGTTAAATGTGTCTGGAATCGAATTCCTGTTTCTATATAAAATTTCATAATTAGCATTTTAAATTATATTGCTTGTTAATCTTTCTGTTTCAATCAATTCCAGATTTCTCCATTTTACAACAAATTTATGAATCCATATTAAATTATACTGTAAATTAATCAAGTTACATTTAAAAATTTTCATTTTCCAACCAATTGAATAGGGGAAAGTTCAGTATGTTAAATGAAATCACATTAGAGTACATAAAAAAACTCGAGCGTTTCCGATAATTCTTTGAAATGATGAAATCTGGCTGAAAACTGAAACTGATCACTCGCGTTTGTTCATAATATTTCATATTGAACTTTGTTATTTGTAATTAAAATGCAAATCGTTTTAATTGGTGGCGTACCCAAAATACAGTGTCGCGCTCCATTGTTTCGCCATCCCTGTTATAGGAGAACAGTGGACTTTCAACCTTCGACCTCTTCCTCCTTTGAAAAATTCCTGATAGTGCCACTGCTAGTAATAATCTATATTTTGTGTTATATACATTTAGAAAAATATATAAAACAAATACTTAACTCGATTACTCATTAAATATTTTTGCATAACCACAAAATGAAAGATAAATTTAAAAATTTACCATAGATTCACATTAAATTTATGCAATAAATATAATTCAGATCAGTTCATTTTTTACAAATTATCATTACAGAGATCTGTCAATCAGTGGACTTCAAAAGATTAATATATATATATATATATATATATATATATATTCATTGCATTCTATAAAAAATATTTTTTTCAAACGTTGATAATTTTTATGTCAAAGGCTTATCGGGACATTACTGATGTTTATATTTAGTATTTATTTCACATGTGGGACAGTCCTTTTTGTCATTCTCTTAAATTATCAAAATTAATTTTTATCTTATTTCCTTTTAAAAATGTGTTTATTTAATTATGTCTAACAGTGAATAAATGTAGCTATATATACAGTCGGAACTCTATATAACGAATTCGCTAAATCCAGAAAAAAAGTTCGTTAAATGGAAAATTCATTAAATAGATATTCATCTTTGAATATATTTTGAAAACCACATTTAACAAATTTTAAATTCAAAAACACTATACATTATTTTAAAAAAAGTAATAATTTACACTTTTTTGAAAATTAATATCTATTCATTTATAAATTTTAGCCATCGAAAAGGAATTTGCAAGGAAAACAAGGGAGGGGGGGAAACATTATCCAGGAATACACTGCATTTTCTACACTAAAAGAATAATTATATATTAAAACTAATGGACATTTTAACAACATTTTTTAACTTTAAGCCTACGAGAAATTTTAAACGTACATTATTTTATAATCAGTAATTTAAACATACACTAGCACATGCGTCCTTAAATTAAATTATTGATAAAATGTTGGTTTTATTTGAGTTTTTGTTCGAAAAATAATGGTCATTTCATTACTCTATGTAGGTTAGGCACCTGTTAAAACCAGTTCAAGATCATTGGTCATCAAAAAATGTGATAAAAGAGAGAATAATTTGAAAAATATCCTGGAACATATTAAAAAAAGGGAGATGAAAATTGAATCGAAAGTTCGTTAAGTAGAGCATGAACGCTATTTGGAGTTTATTTTACGAAGAAAATAGTAAAATGTTGTTGGTTCCAGGAAAAAGTTCGCCAAATAGAGAAATTTGTAATACAGATGCTCGTTTTATGAAGGTTTGCCAATACTTTAATTACGTTGATTAAATTTATATGTAGATGTGTACGCTACTTAAGTACAACTGATACAAACACTTGTATTTTAGTATATATTTCTCATGTATTCCTTTTATTCAGTATATTTGTACTTTTAAAATGCATGAACATAAGAAAAAAAAGTTTAAATCAGAACAAAGGTTTAGTAGGTTAGGAACAAAGGTTACTTAGTTAGAATTGTTTTCAAAGTTTTTCCCAAAATTTAATTTATTCTTGAAATAATTTCAGAATATACTGTAACAGGCATGTTGAAATGAGAAATCCCATTTCATACTTGTAGTATTTGCTTTAGAGAAAGACAAAATATCTCATTTAGAAAACGCTAGAAATATTTTTAGTTTTACTTTTAGGATATTATGTAAATATTATATATGATACGCAATCACAAACGCTACTCATTGAAATTCCATTAACTTCTGTTAGACTTCATTTCTTCGTCCAATTAAAATATTAATATTGTTAAAAACTACTATTTTTAATTACTTAATATTATTAAATACAGGGTATAATAACATTTGACACAAGTTAAGCTTCATATTAAATTGATATTATACCTAAATTAATAATGTTTTAAGAACGAAATAGTGTAATTTTTTTAAATCTTTATACACATAATATACAAATTTTATTTATAAATAGGGTTAGTTAATTTTGTGAAAACCAATTAACTTTATTTTTATAAATTATTTTATACCAGGGATCTCTTTAAACTGTTGGGAGCGCCCCCTAGGGAAGAAGTGATTACCCTACGTGGGGGGCGCAAACATATGAAAAAGTCGAAATTAAAAGCCTTTTTTAAAAAAATTATTTAAAATATATTTTATTTCAAAGTAACAGGTACAAAATTTAATACTTAACTTGATAATATTTACGGTGTATATAATTATACGCTTATAGCATCTTTAGCGAAAAAGTACATTATTATTATATTTAATACGGTGTTATTGTTTGGGAGGAGGTCACGATAAAAATTGTGATTGAAAATTGGGTCCCAAGTACTGGAAGTTTGAGAAGCCCTGCTAAGCATTAAAAAATAAGTTTTAATTCTGTATATATTCAAGTAAAGAATATACAGAGTTCAAATATTATATAAAGAAAAATTGTTAAATTTCATTTTTCTTCAAAAAGATTCTTATTCGCAAAATCAGCTTCATTGAAATAATATCGATTGCATTGCTTGGTTGTTTTTAATGTTGCACTCAAAATCTGCAAGACAATTCGAAGTAGTGGACTTCGTACATCTGAACCAGGGTCAAAATATGATGACGATACCTGTGAGCTGGCTTCCCACTCTCCGAATTTAGACACTACATAATCTTGAGGATTCTGGGTCTGAACTGATTTCAAGTTCATTAGTTCTTCTACAAGTCTTGAAGAATAATTTGTCTCGTTCAGAGACAGTCATGATGACGTCATATCGCTAAAGTTGCGAAGACTTGGTTCAAAATTAAATTCTAAAAAATATAAAGTTAATTCTGTAAAAAATCTTTTTAATGTGCAAGTCATCATGTTGCATAGCTTCAGCGTGCCAGCGAATAAACACACATTTTCTTGAATTGGTATAAATTAACTAATACAGAAAAAAAATGGGTAAACATACTTTTTTAAAATTATTTTTAGAATTCGCATTTTAATAACAGAATGTAGTAGTATCTACATAAGCCAGTAACAGCTTCCGGACAAGAGTGATTACTTTTGTTTAGTGGTCATGCTACTCGGCTGCGGACCCGAGCGTCACGGGTTCTGTCCTCCGGATGTCCTCCCCAATGGTGATGTAGGCGAAAAACGCAATACCTTCTAAACTGTTGTGGCACCATCTACCCGTAAGAAGAGCAATCAAAAAGTCGTCAAACCCCACTTGACGCAGCAACCAAAATCGTCAGACTCACTTGACGCAACAACTTTTCTCCAAACAGAGCATACAAAATATTGATTAAAGCACATGGTATTTCAGCCAGTATTAAAATTAGAAAAGAGACTAATCAAGATTGATGGAGACAAAATCAGTATTGAAAAATTTATCGAAAATGATGGCTTCAATAATTATGTTGCTTACTTCAGCTCTCATGCGTTTCTATTTAATATAATTAAATAATGTGAAAATTGTTTGGAATATATAAACTTTTTTGAATGTATAGGTTAAAGATTTTTCCATCAAAGCAATAGAAAAAGCGTTCTAAATATGATTAAATATAATGCTTTGGTACTTTTCCGTTTCGCCGGTGCAGGCGATGAAGTCGCCAAAAATAATACAACCAACTCTAAACGGAATATTCCCGATAACTTATTCCGGTATGCCTCCGAAGTAAAATCTTTTTGAACATTTATTAACATTTTTTTATTTGTAACTGTGTATTGTAGCCATAAAATCTGCTAGGCAAGATTTGGGACAGCAAAACGGAAAAGTACCAATTTTTTTTTAAATGTTTGGAGAAAAAAAATAAAGAAGTATTTTTCGTAAATGCCATGTTTTTGTTGTTACTGCTACATGAAGTTTTTTTTAAAAAAAATATGCTGCACAGATCTCAATATATAAGCAAATGTTTAAAGGCATTATAAAAATTGTGTGCTTATTAAATTAAATAAAACAAACAAACATATATATTTTCATTTTTTATTATAAATTCCACTTATTCATATTACATGCATTATTTTATCTGATGCAGATAATATATATTTTATACACAGAGTTTAAAAGTAGATATAATGAAGTGTACACATATCATTGAAACTTAAAATAGAACAAAGATTGAATAATATACTATTTGAATGAATATTTTAAGTGTCTGAGAATTTTGTTTCATAGCTAGTGCAAAAACATTTTTGAGCGTAATGTACAGTATAATATACTTGAGTAATGTAAACAAAAGCGCGCAAAACTGGTAACAGTATTTACTATTTCTATTTTCGCAATAATGTATTATTAAAAAAAACTGTTTCTTCTACATTTCTGAGAATCCTGGAGAAAGATCAACAAATACGTTGAATATATCTTGCAGTTATTCGTATTTAAAACATTAATTTTTTTTTACTTTTTCCAATCTTGCTTTTAAAAATCTATTTTCTTATAAAAAAGACAGACATTTTTTATCAGATATTTCTAATTTAGGAAACTTTTATCGCAATTAATATTTATCGTTTGAAATTCTACATTTCCCACTTTTTCTTCAGCGTGCATTATTTGAATATTTAATTTATTTTTACCGCATTAATATTGAAAAAAATTTTAAACAAGTATTTCCTCATAAAAAAGTAAATTTAAATATCCTCTGATAAATGTAGAGGCCGCACATATTTTTAAAGTAGCATTTTGTGTTACGTAATTCTACTTTATTTCTGAGTTTTGCAATTCCTAATTACAGAATAAACTAAAATGAAAAGAACGAAATCGTAGAATAGCAAAACATTATGTTTCAAATGATTAAAAGCGACATTACCCCTTTTAAAGTATTTTCCAAATATTAGAACCGCTTACCATTGTTGTTTTTCAGTGCACAATTGCTGAACCCTATCTTACTATTAATTTGCATTAAATAAGGCAATTGATAACAAATTTTTGTTTATTTCTTCCAGATTTACAATATAAATGCTCTGATGCATTTATTTTTGTATGATTTATTTTTATAGTAGATAAGATAGCAAATGTCTTCATTCTACGAAAAATTACTAAGCATATTTAAAGTGATCACATCCGATTTCTGTAAAAATCTAGCACATTGTTCAAAATGAAAACAGATAGTCCCAAAAGTAGAATAAAAAAAAATAAGGTATCCAAAGTCTGTCCAAAATTAAAAAAAAGGAAAATAAAAACATTATTACTTGCATCAAGTGTTTAAATTATATCTACTGCATCACTTGAATACGTTCTTCTTTTTAAAGTTTAAAAAATTCTTTATCACCACGTTATAGCACACTGTATTAGTATCTTCTAAATATAAACATTTCGTATATATTCCAATTTTTCACGATGTTTTATCAATCACTTGATTTATCCGGTGTAGAACTGTACGTATATAGATACAATCTTCATTAAAATCACGCATGTGCTTCGTATTGGTCTTTAAACTTTTTTCTGTACATTTTTTTTCCACTCGGAATGTTTGCAGACATTGACAGGGACGACCTGTCAACAAAATGGCAAAGCAGAAAGCCGACAAAATCCGCTTCGTGACGTTCTTGATAAAGAGTTCATGCATAACAATAAATATCACTGTGTCAAAGGAAAAATATAATTGTGAACAGCAGGGTAATCTCCAAGACGAAACGAGCACTTAAACTTGAGCTTGATCGATTTCTTTCAGAAACTGAAAATAACGGAAATAACATAATTTAATGAAAAAATAAACGAATAGCTAAATTTAAAATAAAATGATAATTGGCATTTAAATACAAACTAATTTTGAAATCACTTTTATATGTTGGTGGTGCCTTTATTATAATATATAACATAAAATATTATCTAATGTTGTGTTCAATTTTAACATTTTTAATTGATATAATTAAAGAGAAATATTGCTTATACACTTTGCATATAATGTGTAAAAACAATTGAATAAATTATCTACTATAATTGCATCAGAATTCTGGATTATTTTTCTAGAAGCAAAAGAAAAAAGTCTGGATTTTCCATAACTGACATATATTTTCATTTTTGTAGTTTTTTGCCATTTAATTCTTTTAAATATCATCAAATTTTGAAATTGTTTTTCTAATGAAATAAAAAAAACCCAAAAATCAAATTTTCATTTTAAATGTAGTAGTTTACACCCATAAAAATCATAAACGACAAACAAAATTAACAAAACAAAAACATAACAAAAATTGACATAGCAAAATTCCTCCTTTTTTTTGAAATCTCATGATATTTCACATTCTCCTCAATTTATTCACATTAATATTGCTTGGAAGGAAATTTATGCACTAGTCGACTCAGGTACTGAAATTTCTTTTTAAATCTAAATATGTTCCAAATATATCGTGTGAGAAAAATGGTGAAGTTAATTTAGTATCATTTTGGGTTGAAAACTTTTTATGTAACTATTTTTTAACTGATATTGTACTGTAAGCAAAAGACTGTATCTGCCTTGTAATGTCTACGACCGAAAAGGAAACCAACGTAGGCAATGTGATGCTGCTGCTGTTGTTACTTATTCCACTTGGTCAGGACAAAGCTGGATCAAGTCCAGAAGACCTTTCACCAATAGAAAATCATACACCATCGGTGGATTCTCCAAGATAAAGTTTTTCTCAAGCCCTATACAGGTCAGCAAATGCTTGGATGAAGCCTGGTAAACATTGCATTTCAGGCATACAGGGAACGTCTTTTGACCTTGAATAAATGTTAGTCCACGAGTATGACCATTGATTAGTCTAGTAATAGCTGTCTGTAGTTTCCTATCGCCTTTTAGTTCCAGGGCAGCCACAGGACCATTTTGTTGATACCAATCATGAATAGGTGGCGTCCTCCAAGTCCCGTTATTGTCAGTCTTTACTTTTGAGTAAATTTCATTATATGTTAGCAAGTCACTACTATCTATAGGATCATTGGAGCCCTACTTGGCCAATTCATCCGCCAGATCATTAAAAAAAAGGTCAATATGGGAGGGGATCCATTGAAGATGTATATCATTGTGGGTGGAGTAAGTCTTCACGTTATCAATGATATTCAGGCTAATTCTGTCACCGATGTTTCGCCAATTGCTCGAGTATATGTGATGTTGTAAAGTACACCAACACAATCCGGGATGGGAGGAGCCGGATTTTAGGGTGCGCAAAGTCTGACTGACGTCAAGTACGCAATCCTTTGTAAGATCCGGCTTGGCACCCAAAACCCAACTTTGCAGAGGGACCCTACGTTACATCACTTACTCCGGGTTTCCCCAGTGTCTTTTTAGGGGTTATTTAATGTTAAAACTTCCATCTTTTACAGACTCTGAAAGGCCTCGTGGAAAAATTGAAAAATGTGCCATCCTAGACCAGATCACAAAAAAAGCGCTCTCGATGAAAAAACTCTACTAGAGCATGTATTTAAATCAAGAACAGTTAGATTTTTTTTTTTATTGATTGCAACAACAAAAATTAGATGTTTATTTTTTTCTTAAAAGAAAAAAAGCGTTAAAAAAGTCTGCATAAGCAATAAAGGTAGTCTTAAATATTTAGGAAATAAAAATCAGTTTAAATCACTTAGCTATCTGTGTTGGGAGTCAGAGAAGGGTGTTTAAAATCTTGAGGGATCGGCGATTTCAGGTTGTTACATAAAGGGAGACTGCGGCGAACGAGAGTTTAAGAATAGATGCTATAAACAATTTCTGATTCACGAGCCTTTTTTAACACCTTTTTATAAGCTTCACTTGTATGTAACGGAATCTTTGAACTCAGTTTTTACCCACTTTAAATAGTCAGATTAATTCGATATTTTGCTCTGTTATCCAGGACCAATGACAATGTAATAAGTTGATAATTTTATTCCATTGTCCCGATCAAGTTCATCAGGACTTACGATTTCCCATTTTCAGATCCCATCCCGCATTTGGCGATTAAATGATTAAGCTACAGCTTAGTTCGATTAACTATAAAAGGATGTTCATAAGTTTTTTTTTAAACTGTAATTTTTTTTCTTTCTAATCAGTATAGTAGTGTTACGGAAATGACTGAGGGAAAAATATGCCATCGTGTTCAAAGAGAAACTTATTCATGGAATCATTTTTGGTAAATTTATCTTTGATGGACAACTCTGTTTGTGATGTAAGTCATTTTACAAATGCAGAGATCTTAGGGATAAAATAAGCAAGTTTATAATCAATTACAAAATAATTCTTTTTAAACAGAAACCTGAAATTTAAAAAGGAATTCCATATTAAGTGCTTACGTTCCAGACACATCAAAGGTATCGACGTCTATCCATTCCAGAGAAAAGAAGGTTGAAAATCAAGTTAGAGGTTGGTTGAGGTAATTCTCTCTCTCTCTCTCATATTGAGAAAGTTTATCAATTTATCTTCCCCAGTCGCGATTTGAAGAAATAAAGATAGGAAATTCGACAATGTATTGACTATCGTCAGTTAAACAAATGATGATTAAACATAAATTTCCTTTGCCAAATTTGGAACAAACTATTAATAAATTGGAAAATGCAAGTTTTTCTCTACTCTCGATTTTAAAAATGTTTTTTTTCCATGTTCATGTTAATGGGAATAGTCGAAAGTCACATAATTCGTTACAGGAAACAGACAATATAAATTATGAATTTTTAAAAGTTGCCTTTTATTTGGCTAAATAGCCCTGTTTTTTTCCATAAGGATATACTAATCATGTTTTTAGAAATATGCTGAATTACGCCTAATGTGTAGCTTTAGTACTGTGCGATTATAAGTCTGTAATTAAAGAAATATTTTATAAATCACAACCTCTATACAGGGACATTTAACCACATATATGATTTTATAAATAATTCATAAGCCATGATTATCATCGTCACAGAGCATCTTATTTGTATGTATCGTTTAATTTTCCCTTCCTTTATTTAACTTTACATAAGCATTATGTACGTAAATAATATATAATTATTCACTCATGATATTTAAATTTTATTACGCTATTTGCAAGTAGCACATTAATAAAGTATAATGAGAAAAGAATTAACGTAAGAAAATAGCGAGCAAAAGAAGAACGTACACTGTACGAAACTGAGTTTATAATTGTTAATTGAGTAAACTATTTATGTACAAAACAGTTGAGTTTTAAATTTCTGCTGGTCATTTATATAATATTCAATTTCCTAAGATTCATTTAAATCTTTAATTACTCATATGCATACTCAAATAAATCATGAACATAATTTAATTTATTGTTAATGATAATTTGAGACATTTTCTATAAAGAACAAATAGTTATTTTAGATGTTTGTCATTTACAAGGATAAAAAGCAAAATAAGTCATAGAATGAAAAAAATAGGAGGATTTCGAAACTATGTTAAAAACTCATCGGATTTTGTTTTATATTTTCCTTTAAGAAAAAAAACAGCATTTAATAAATTTAGTTAAATACTGATATATGAGTAAGTCTTGGGAAGTAAAAATGCTTCAATTACAAATTTGAAGAAAACGTTGAGATTATTTCTGAAAATTACCAAAGCATTAATTATTTGAAAAATGTCTCATATTGTAGATTTATATTTGTCTTATATATGGTCATTATGTTCATAAAAAATATCTGTGGATCCAAAAAGCTCACAAAAGATATTTAGTTTTATATTACATATTTTATTTTTTTTAAAATAGTGCATCCGTTTATTTTATGTTTTGGTAAAAATATAGTTAAAATATATAAAATTGTTTTCTCTTCTTATTTGATTAAATCTATAGTTCTATTTCTTATGTTTTTTATTCAAGAGAGAAAACTCAGAATAACTTTCTTCCCAATTTTTAAGAAATACTTGTATTACATTGATTCTTGTTTAAAGGCTTACCTGCCATAAAGTTTGGAAAACATTCTTTCAAAAACTTTCCTTCAATACATTTTGAATTTCATGTATAAATATTTATGCCCATATTTCCTCTGAGAAATATAAAAGAATTATGTAGACATAGTTAAAAAAAGAACACTTCGAACCAGGATATATTGCATTCTGTAGTAAAAAACTCAACGTTTTGTATAAGAAAATTTGTTTCAACTTCCAAAATATCTTTTGGCAATTTAATATGTTTTAGTCCCAAGAGAACGACAAAAAAATAAATATGTCTGGGAAATTTTTTTGATAAAAAAATTTCTGAATAATTAAAAATGAAAAATATTCCTATATACGTATATATCATATGGTAATGTGTATTATTTGGATGATAAGGATTGGTATGCATAGAGAGAGAGAGAATATAAATGACTTAGAGAAAACCCAAACAATATTGTTCAAAAATTATTTCTCGCATATGTAGAGTTATTGAATTTTAAAGATTCTAAACACTAGCATTTATAATTGCTGGCTTACTGTAGCTTTGTTGTATTGACTAGAAATATTGCTTTTTATTGCCTATCCCTTCTTGTCGAAAACAACTAAATCATAACACTATATATAGCAATATATATTTCAATAACTTATGGTTACTTAGAACAAACTAAAATGCTGATAGATATTTTCTTTCTTGTGGTTTAGATAATATCAGTATATCTAGTGTGCTTACAGCTCTACTTGGATTAAAGGTCAGGAAAAAGTTCTGCAGTTTTGCTTTGCATTCTATTAAGTAGAAGTATAACACTGCTTATAAATATTAATACTTTTTTTAATAAAATTCTTGCAGTATAAAAAATTTGAAAAAAGTAAACAATAATTTGTTGAGAACAACATAATTAACATATGGAAACAACATTTCTTAACTACTACGTACATTTTCATATGAACTAATTGTTCTTAATTTATTAATGCAACAAATGTTATTAGAATTATAACATAATATTTTATTTTGTTATTTCATTACAGTAACAATGCATTATATATGAAAGTAATTAGGAAGTGTTTATAAAACCTGTAATCGTGCTAAAATTAGTTATCAGTTATTTTTGCTTCTTAAAGGATATATTTATTTCCCAGAAGTATTTATGTTTGTTTATTTATACATTTTATATAAATTTATTGTCACTTCCTTCTTATGTATTGTATACTATGTATTTTCCCCAGAAGCATTTATGATTGTTTATCTAAGCATTTTATAAAGTTGTTAATTTTCTTTCTTATGTACTGTTTTTTTTCCTAAAATGTGTGTTACATATTTTATTATTTTATTTATTTCTTATAGCATTAAGCTCAAATAAAATTACGTAAAATTACAGTTTTACGTAAAATGTTTGTATTAACTTTTTTATTGCATAACCTTACTTATGCATTTAATTAATATTAATACCTTTGAAATAAAAAGGAACTTATCCACATGTTTGTATTATTTAAATTTTTTTATTGTTTTTGGCAGTCCTATCATGCTTAAATTATTTTTATATACAAAGTACCTATCTCTCAAACTTGTGATTCTTTTTTTATTACAATTTGCTTGAAATAATGTAAATATAGTTGTATGCATAAAATATTATTGTTTTTTCTAAATGTTATTTGATTTCACAGATATATCCATTTTTATTCTGTTCCAACTGTTAAGTTGTAAGTTTTTATGTATATTTGGCTGTTGGATTTTCATTTTAGCATTGAGTTTTTTGTTAGAATTCTAAATTTATAATAAATGATTAACTAATTTAATGATTAACTTACACAGATTATGTGTTTTATTAATTGTATGCATAGAACTTTTAAGGATTCCACTGATTATCCCCTTTTCAAATGTTTTAAAAGTGACAAAATACTTCACTACTAAAGCTTATGGATCTCATGCATCAAAAGGCCCAAATGTATGGATAGTAATACCTCGACTTAGCTGCTCCGATTTACGTGAACCCCAAATTACGCGATTTTCAAATCTCGTCGATGCATCTTTTGTTTGAGAACTACACAACTCGATTACCTGTTTAAATTGGTAAAGTGATTGAAGAAGTTGTCGCTCATGCCAGGCAAATAAATTTAGAAGTGCATTGTGATGACGTGCAAGAACTACTAATAAGCATAATTATATTTTCTATGACTGTATACAGGAAAAATAATTAAAACAATAATGATAATTCATCCTGTTTTAAATTTTCACTCAATAAAGGTTTTTTTTTTTATCTGATATAAAAGGTTCTTACTTTTACGTGCGGCCGGCGAGATTATAATGTTTTTCCGAAGTCGCCCACAAGGTCATTTGGGTTGGATATACTCCTGTTCTAAATAATTTTTTTTTCTTCTCCGGTCCCAATTAAAAATAATATATATATATATATATATACGTGAAACTATACGTCGACTTACGCGAATTAGACTAATGTGGCTGTCACTCAGTCACACCTATCGCGTAAGTTCGGGGTATTACTGTATTTAGTTTCCAAATATATTGCCTCAAAATTAATTTCCCAGAAATTCTGTCACAAATTACGAACACTCTTTTTTGAGTTCGCTTAGAGAAGGCAATCGATGCAATTCTATTTTTTAATACTATATACGTTTGAGTTTTAAAAATGTCTGCGATTATAATTAATTAAAATAGAGATTCATACAGATAGTTTTGTGCCACATTTGTACTTAATAGAAAAAAAATGAATAAAGTATTTTTAAATGCATTATCTAGTTATTCTAATTAATATATTGGGTTAGCATTCCAATCTTTGTCAAAAATTACACTAATTTCAAGTTACATAATTCTTTTATTAAAATATCACGAAATTCTCATCTCTCTGTTATTTGCATTTCATAACTTAATAAATACATGTCTTATATATATATATATATATTTTATGTCTTTTATATATATTTTAAGTAAATTAAGATATAAAAAATTGCGCATGACTTTGTATGGTAAAAAAACATTTTGCAGCTTAAATTTGTTTCAGCTAAATATTTAACGAAAGAAATCATTTGGAATACTTTTTTAATAGAGAAAATTTGTAGTAAACCAAATTTGATACTTTAACTGGTAAAGTTAAGTATTAAAACAAAGCAATATATTAAAAAACATTCTTTATTTTAATAAAATATGGGTAGCGACTGACGTAGCTAGTCTTGAGTGAGCCTTATATCAAAATTCCTTGGGGGTTCTTTTTGGGGCCCCTTAACATTTAATAATTTTTGCTTATAAATGTTAGGGTCCCTGAAGCTTGGGATTCCCGTATCCTTAATACGGCTAATACAATAGGTAGCTAGGCCCCTGATATAATGCTAGCAAGGAGTGAAGCTTTATTTTATCAGAAAAGAACACTAATATGGTAAAGTGATTTAATATTAACATTGAAAAGTGATAACCTTTTAAAAAGCTAACTAAAATAATCATTGGTCTTAAAAATATTAATTGATAAAATTTGAACACTTCCAGGGATATTTTACATTATTTTTTTACTATCATGTTGAAGCATTCAAAATTTACTAGCAGTTTTATTTTGTCAGCAGTACAATTATATGTCACAATAGTCAAAATAAGTTACTAGAAAAGGCGTAAATTTACTGTAAATTTCGTTCTTATTTTTTGTGTTAAGGCTGTGTGTGTGTGTGTCTTCGGCTAATGTTAAAGAATAGGGGCCAAATTTGGAATATTTTTTTCAGATATAAAAGAACTGAAACATTAACAATATATTCTGGCTTCACTAAACTGTAGAGATTCATTTATTTTATCATACTAGTCATTTTTATCCGAATTGACACATTTTTTTCTTTTATAAAATGTGTTTCGCATTTTTTCTCCTATACCGTAATGCTAAATTAGCTTTCCTTTTACATGTTAAAAGGAAAAGCTAACTATTTATGAAATATTTTGAAATTTTAAAAGCACAATATATTATAAATAAATCATGTGAGTTTCAATCTCACAAACTTTTATAAAAATCGAAGTATTTTTTCAGTCCGAAAATGTGCTCCGCGTCAAATTCACGCTCTCGTACATATGGCAAAAACAGGCTTAAAAGTATGATACCGGATCGTATGGTAGCCAAATGAACATTAATTTAGATCAATGAGATAGAGAGAGAGACATGTATGAAACTAAAATGGATTTAAAAGATCCATTCCATAAATTATCCCGGTAAACATTACCATTTAACCACATTTCCTCCAAATCTTACCCTTGCCGTAGTTTTCAGCCACTTGGAGTCCGGAGTTTCTGTGATTTCCACCGACAGTTCTCTCATCGCTCCTGACATTGATGACGCGTGACAGGGTGGCGGTGCACTTGAGGCGTACTTCCTCGTTGGCGTCCAGGTGTTTGGGCTGCACCCGAAGACGGAGGCCCAGCACGGACGTCTCCTCTCCATCTTGGTGGAGGAGGGGCGGGTAATGAATGAGGGACTCGTCCTCCACCTACAGAGACAGTTCATTAGGTGTTTGGGATAAAAGTAGCAGTGTTTGTGTCTGTGGAGAGAGAAAGTGATGAATGGAAAATTTTGAGAAATCAGCTAAGGATTCGCTGTTAATGCCATGGTGGATTAAAGTAGGGAAAATGAATCTTGCAGTTTGCCATTAATCACCGAAATGAACTTCCCAACTTAAAAATTCTACTAAATAAAATCGTTGTGCTTAAAATGGGGTTGAGCTTAAGGTATAAAGTTAAGAAATGGGATTTTCATTAATAAGAAAAGTACATATTTTGTTCAAATAAATATTTCACTGGAGTAAGAATGGAAGTAAATATATATATAATTTTATAAGGTTTTATAGTTTTATTATTCGTCTGAAATTCAGAAATGTGACAAAAATGAACAATTTTTATTTAATATGCAACATATTTTTTTCTTTTTTTACATCTGAAAAAAAATACTTTATCGTTCTACATTTTTTTATCTTTTTTATTCCTTTCTGTCCTTTTTTTTTTTTACAACTTTAATTTAATGTATCTGACAACGTTCGGAGAAAAGTTTTCAAAAATGCCAAGTGATTAGTAACTTTGTGTTATTTTGTAGGTGCTTATGTTGCTTTTGTGTGTGTGTTGGTGCTTAACACCAATCAGAAAATTATGTGACAATTTAAATTTATTGAAATGAGGTATAATATGTAAAATTTGATGAAAAGTATACAGAAATTAAAAATACTCTACATAGAATTCAAAGCTGTATGTATAAATAATTTCTTTATACAACATATATAACACAGTTATAAAGTAGTTTGAAAAACTCATCTAAAAATTAAGTCGTTTTTTATTCGTAGATATTTACAGCGGAAAGTTATTATCATTTTTTGTTGTTGTTGTTTATTTGCTAAGCATAATGATTCAAATTGCTTTTTGTATTTTGATTCTTTATCAAACTACAGTTTTAGTAATGAATACACTTAGCTATCTGCCATATCATTTTCGTTGCTCAAGCCAAGGAATACAATTTGTATTGATAATTCCGTTATGAGTATAATGATTTCTAAAAAATCTTGTAAGGATTTTTTTTTTCAAAAATGTAGGAGGTAACTTTAGACAATGAACATCAAATTGTCAATTTTTTCGCAGCATTTAACTTTTTCCGTGTTTACTTTATTGTGGTGTGCAGATTTTAAAAATTACTTAGTGTATAGCTAATTAAATCAGGAAAATTTATTCAGAAAAACAGGTTGTTTTTCGATCATTGTGGTATAGGCTGCTTTTTAGCCATAGTCTTCGAGCCACCGTGTATTCTTGCTCTAGAGCAATATAATGGACAACTGCCTGGCAACAGCCCACTTAAATTAGAACTTGGTTAAACGCAGAAGATAGTGCCTGAATTGATATATCTTCCTCTTCTATACTTAACCAAACTCACTCAACGCAATTCAAAGCCCATCAGTTTCTCTATCCCACAAGATGAATGGTGAATATGGATTCAAGTCCACGGTTCCATCACTAACTATAAGGCATAACTTTGACCATATTTCAGCACTATTTTGTAACGTTAACCCCATTTCAGCACTATTTTAACATTAACCACATTCCAGCGCTTCTTAAAAGCGTAAATAAATACACATATTTATGCTGTAGGTTGCGAGTATGGAATTTATATTACAAAATATTGTCAATAATATTGTACTTTAAATTTAAGGACATTATTAAAATTGCAATGTGATGCCTCATTAAAATATATGGATAGATAGAAATACTAGCTTTAGTTAGAATTTTATTAATTGCACAAATGGCTTAATTTTCTTCATAATTAAAAATAGCCCATATTATATATATATTAAATTTATAAATACTAAAATAAAGCAACAATTTTGTTCCGGATTCTTTGCCGAATACTCGATTAATATACAATAAAATACCTGAAATAACTCTTAATCATTGCATTTAGTTTAACAAATTAAGCTCCATTTAATTGCAGAAACAGTGTTTATTATTGTCAAAAAAGAAATATTTTTATTTTGTAAGAAAAAATATGGTAAAAATGATGTAATAAGAATAATGTATGTAAGAAAAATGATGATGATGTTTATAAATTAAACGAATTCATTAGATTAAAAATTTATATAAATGTGTGAGTTATGAATACTTTCTGATTATAGGTATATAAAATAAAATATAATGATTCTTTTCTCAAAGTTTCATGTTTAAATTATTACTATATTACACTCAAATATACTTTTTTATTTATAATGATTGCATTTTCATTGAAAAATAAAAGTAATTAATCATGGACTTAAGGTATCCGACTACGTTCGGAACCGTGATTTTAAAAAAAGTGCATAAATGGATAAATCTATGATATTTAGTGTCACTCAGATTAGAATACATGCATAAAGCTGTTTTAAGGACATTTTGACAAAAACATTTTTATTTAAATATAATATTTCGGTAAAAAATTAACTTAGAATAATATTTTTTCCAAATTATAATAATATTATAATTTGGATTATATCACTATTATATCACTATTATAATAATATTTTCCCTGTATATAGCTCAGATCTCTCTACAGAAGCTCAACTAGAATTTTTGAAAAATTCACATTATTTTCAGAGTTACCACCAATTGAAGTAATTATTGGCGTTTTTTTCTTAAAATTGCTCCCCTCTGTTGTCGTAAAATATGAATAAACCCACTTCTAATTTATGTATTTCAAAAATTCTAGTTGAGCATCTGTAGAGAGGTGTAAGCTATATACAGGCAAAATATTATTATAATAGAAGCATTTTTCACAAAAGGAGAATATTTGAAAAAAAAGATTATTCTAAGTTAATTTTTTGCCAAAATATTGTATTTAAATAAAAAAAAATTGTCAAAATGTCCTTAAAACAATTTTATGCATATATTCTAATCTAAGTGACACTAAATATCATGAAAATATCCATTTATGTGCTTTTGCAAAATCATGGTTCCTAACGTAGTCGGATACCTTAATGCTTTAACAAAAAATGTACAGTTTAACGTAAAATATGGAAAATATGTGTTAAATAACATACCTTGGAAGTAATACTTTGAAATTTTTTACTTAATACGTTTAAGAGACTTCTTTAATAAAATAACTCTTCCCTTTACTATAAGTTTCTTTTTTGTGTACCATTTCTTTCTCTCTTATATATTTTTTTTTCTTTTCCTTAAATCCTCACCTTCCGAGGCAGTACATACATTATTCAAAGGTACCTCAAACAAAATCACCTTTCAGAATCATCCGTTCAGTTAGCCATTGAATCCAGAGACCTGGACATGAGCTTCTTCTAATGTATGTCTACTTAAGAAAACATTAGCTGTTCGTTTTCTTCTCTTTGCAAATAGTTAATGAATGTTTTGTCTCAAGTATTGTAAGGTAGTGAATAATCATTACATCAGCTGCTATTCCGAAGAAGTCTAGATTTATTTCCGATATTTTAATACCAATAATATTCCCTCGTTAAGCGATATATAGCTTAATGCAGACATTCTCCGAAAATATACACAGTAGCGTTATTTAAGTAAAAAATATTTAAATCTAAATACACATAGAGCGTATGGAATTACTTTTTACTGTGTACAGTTTTTCTTCAATCTTAAGAAAATAGCATACGTACGACCGAAGACATAAAACTTTATAACAAGAAGGTTGATAGATCTGCCATCATCTATAAAAAAAAGTACAGGGCTTCGAACTGGAACTGAACCGAAACCGTAAAAAACCGTTAGTTTAGTCAGAACAGAATTTTTTTCTGAACCGAAAAAAAAAAATATTTGTTCATTTCGGTTCGATGTATCTTCCGTCATTTTGCTACTGTATCCAACTTATCATTATTTTCGAAATTAACATCAACCATATAATTATATATATTATGAAAACATGCACATTACATCTCGATTTCATGTTTTGATGTTCACTAGTACTTTTCTGTTACAGTTTCGAATGAAACTAATTGTAGAGGACAGATTTAATTCAGAAGAATAAACTAGTATATAGATGATTCTCTCTCTCTCTTATAAGAAAAATATCAGTCTGACTTATATTTTCGCATCTCAGCAGGCAATCATTGACGGACGTCTGTATTGTCTGTTTAGATAGACCTAGAATCATAAACCTAGCTGTCAAATGAGGTTTTGAGAATAAATAACAACCCACCGTTTTCTGCTCACCGCTTGTATCGCACCGCTTACTATAGTACCAATCACATAGAGTAGCAATAAAAAAAAGAACAAAATATTATAAATTTTGATAGAATTACATTTCTTGTCTGTGATAAAATTATATTCTTAGTGCAAATAAGAATATACATAAAATAGAGTTATTCATTCGGAACTGAATAGAAAATCGTTATTTTTGGTGGAATGAAAACCAGAGCTGCATCGATATATTTTTTTAGCTGAATTAGAATGAAAAAAATTACGGTTCGAAGCCCTGGAAAATTATACTTCTACGCGTTAATAAGTTTAGTACGTATTCCAGTTAAATTAAAAAAGGCATGTATACTATATATGCCAGTATTCCCACTGTGGGGCGCTCCCCTGGGGGGGCGCGGTAACCCTGCGAGGGGGGCGCGAGTATATTGAAAATAAAAGGTTTAAAAAATAATTTTTTGGAATGGAATAAAACAAGATGCTTTCTGACATAATAAAAAATACACATTTACAATGATATAATTTATTTTTATCATCTAGTGATTATCAAAAATAAAAGATTCCACTTCAAACGCTCATTAGGCATCTTTGATACTATAACCAAAAAAAAATATTTTGTTTGCTTTGCGGTCAATATGAGAACGATGAGAGATTTTTTTTCTACGTTTCTTTTAACGATATCAAACGATGAGAGATTTTTTATTACGTTTCTTTTAACCTAAAATATTACTTTAGCTGAGCTTCGAACTTACTGGTATGGTTATCTCCGTCTTTTTTTTAGGGAAGTTGTAAATATATATAATATATTTCTGTTTCATCTTTTCTCTATGTGAAAGAGTTGTATGATATATGGATAAGCAAGAGTATTCTGAAACATATAATGCATAATGAAAAACGTTTTACACAATTATTTTTTAGAACATGCTACACTTTCCCCATGAGCAATTTTGTAGTTTTGATTGCTGTGTTTTACGACTTATTCTGGTTTATAAATATAAATAAGCAGAATATTTTTAAAAAATGGGCATCTGTGATCCCTATTAAAGGAAGTTGAAACTGATCAAGCAATTGAAGAACCTACTGAAATAATGCATATTAATCAAGATATATATATAGCGAAAGTAAATATCAGAAAAGCGTGAGACATGAAACGTTTGAGTTGATTTGAGTTTAGCTGGAAAATAACGTTCCTGTGTTGTTAGCGAAAAATTTCTGTGATTTATGTCCTTTATTAAGGGCACGCACATTTGGAACATTTTCTTTAGTTTTATTGGATTTTTTCTCAAATTTTCTAAGAAAAATTGAAAAGTCCTTGAAAGTAGGTAAGTATATTTTCTCTTAATAAAATTATTCACTGGAATTGTGATTTTTATAGTGTATAGTAAAATTAACTATAAAATAAATTATAGTTTTAAAACAAACTAAAAAACACGCTTTTATAGTGAATCGAGCTAAAAAGCAAAAAAAAAATATATATATATTGCTTAAAATTAAGATATACAAAATTTAATACTTATCTTGTTAATTCGTACGGTTTATAATTATGATCGTATTGTAGCTTTAGCGTCAAAGTGCATTATTATTGCTTTCAGTACATTATTAATGTATAAGGGGGGCGCGATAAAAATTGTGATTGAAAAGGGGGGCGACAGTAGTGAAAGTTTGAGAACCACTGATATATGCTCTATAATAAAAGTATGTATACTATACATGAATATTAGTTCACTCTTTTATAAGATCTTTTTTATTGCATGTACTTTGCATTCTGTGTAAAATTCTAAAGCAAAAACTCTGGTTTTGAAAAAAAAATGAGTAATTCATTTGAGGAAAATTGCAAAATATTACAAAACAATTTTTTATTATATTTTTAAAGTTACATACTTTGATTTTGGTTTTTATAAACAAATGTATATGCTTTAAAAAACCATACCATCTTTATTTCAAAGGAAAACAAAAAGGCTTTCTGTGTGAAAGATATGAAACATTTGCACTCATAAACATTAAAATCAACATTAGCATACATTAAAGAACAAAAACAATACTTTATGTGTGTGTTTTTTTTCACCCAAATTTTGTAATCATTTGATTTGTTACTGTTAAAAAGTATATTATAATCTAAAAACAATATTTTCCAATGACACAAAAAGTTTCATAGCGGTTTTTTTTAATTAACAGCTTTAAATGAATTTTTCTGCGTGTGTTGCGAATGTTCAATTATTGAATATTTTGATTTTATAAATGAATGAAATTTGTACAATTATTTGCTTTATTATAAATATATAAGTAACATATCCATAACCAAAATATATTTAAATACTTTTTTCAAAATAAAACAAATACTAATTGAATAGCAGAATTAGGCAAAAAAATCAACTATTTCTTCTGTCATTAAACTGTTATTTTCTTAAATAGAAAGTATTTAGCTCATAACTAGGATGATCCATAGCAATACAATGAATTTCTTTCTGATTCAATATCTAAAAACTTCCTTTCGTTTTTTTTTCAAAAACGCACAAACTTTTTACTGTCTTCGAGTACGTAGTTAGATTCAAATGTTCTCGGACCGAGCATATTACTTAAGAGAATGTTACGAATTAAGTTGCTGAAACACATCCTCCTTCGAAATAAGAACATTGAGTAACAACTCACTTTTGCCATGGCTTTTAAAGGTCATCGACACATTTCTGCAATCCATTTTTAGTCATGTCCTTTTATTCAGCCTGCGATGCACCTTTAATTTCTTCTGCAGATTAGTCTTCATTGAGCGTGCGGGAAACAATATGTTGACACACCCTATGCATGTTGAAATCTTTAGTCAGTATCAGAGGATATCTCAACTGATTCTGCTATTATTTGAAGCATGTTCTTAAGTACCACCGCTGAAACCTTTTCGATATTTTCAGTGGTGCAGGAAGTTTGCGGACATCCAGAGCGTTTGTCGTCTTCGATACTTTCTCTGCCTTCTCTGAAAAGTCGATGTCCCCCAAAAGCTTCCGTTCGCAACAATGTATCACATCCTTACACATGCTTAAAAATTTGTTAGTCACCATAGCACTTTTTTCCAAACGAAATAAAAATTTAATATTTATTATCTGCTCAACACAAACGAAATTTCTTTCAATCGCCGATGACTGAATGCATCCGCCTACAAAATACGAAGCCATGAGAAGCCCCAGATCACGTGATTTGGAACAAACTTTTTTAAAAAGGAGAGGAATGCAATAACGCATAAATGTTATCGTAGCCACTCTATTGCAAAAATTGTCCACGTTATAAGCTCAGTCCGGGAATTTTTGAATTCTACCTCGTAGAAAGTTTCCTTAAATCCCTAAATGAACGTTCTTCCTTCGAAAACGCTTTGAAAAATATTACTTCTCGGTTAATCTTAACAAGTAATTTGTATTTCACGGAATACTTTCGAATGTGAGAGACAAAACTTAATTTTTTAATAATTTAATGTAAGCAATCGTACAAAGTTTGAAATTCATTATTGAAGTTAGTAAATTGTTTATTATATAAGGGGTATTCAAATGAAAGTAATTCGAGATGCGTATCCATCAGATACGTAGGGTCGGAAATGAAACAGTTACAAAGATAGAAATAAGGATATTTAATGAGTGAAATGCATACAAAGTTTGTAAAAAGAAATCACCCAAGGGGTTTAAGCAGGCGTCTCATTGCTTAGGAAGGTTACGAGTTCCGTCCGCGAAGAACGATGTCGGTTGATCATGGAACCAGTTCAGAACGGCATCATTTACACCATCGTCGGAGTGAAATCGTTGACCCATTAAGCCATCCACATGACCTTTCCAGCTGACTGCTGGGTTTTGAATTTTTAAGGGCCTATGTGAGTCTGAATGTTTGCATTGCATGCTGACAGACTTCCGGCTGGAAGTGGTGACACCAGGTTTAATCCTCTGCCACTATGTGCCGCATAAAGTCGTCACCGTGAGTCTGGCAAACTCAAAAACCATTGTTTGCACTGTTTGCTGATCCGTTTTGACAGACTTCCGATTTTCAATGTATGTCATGGAAGTGGTGACACCATTGAAAATGGTTTAATCCTTTCTGCCACTATAGGTGCCGCATAAATTAGTTTGATATATATATATATATATACATTTCAGCCATTCACATGATTTAAAATGCAATCTTTTTAATGCATCAACAATCAATCACAATAATCAATCGAAAAATTGAAATATACGAATTTATAATAGCTGTCAAATCAGCAATGTTTATAATACTGTAGCATCCATTTTATAATTTTTAATCTCGGTTGCTCATGTGTCCTTCAAAATTTTCCTATCAATGGCGAATATAATACCGTAGCATCCAAAAGTAAAATTCCATCGTTATCAAACAAAATATAAAAATATATATATATATATATATCATCAACAAAATCACAATAAAATAAAATATTTATAAAATATCGTTTTCAAACAAAATTAAAAAATTATAAAATAAAATAAAAATTTGCAACCTCGGACTTAGGACCGATAAGTGGGTTTAAACTAGTTTGATGGCGCCAACCTTCCCCCTATTGCAACTTGGTAAGTTAATCGGAAATATCCAAATTTAAAAAAATTTAAAAATTAAAAATTAAAAAGTTAAAATTAAATCATTATACTTGAAAAATTAAACTATTCACCATCGCATTCCGAAATACATTATAATATTAAAATATTAAAACTTAAAAACAATTTAGTGCATAATATAAGTGAACCATCGAACACCTAAGATGATGCACACATCTTTAAAATAGTTGTAAAGGTAGAAAAAATAGTTGTATATGTATACAAAATATTTGAGATCCGAAAGTTCAAATTAAAAAATATCTAAAATCAAAAAGTTCAAACTAAAATTCCGAAAGTTCAAACTAAAAAAAAATCCGAAAGTTCAAACTAAAAAAATCCGAAAGTTCAAACTAAAAAAATCCGAAAGTTCAAACTAAAAAAATCCGAAAGTTCAAATTAGAAAATCCGAAAATTTAAATTAAATAATCCGAAAGTTTAAATTAAAAAATCCGAAAGTTCAAATTAAAAAATCCGAAAGTTCCATTTAAAAAATCCGAAAGTTTAAACTAAAATATATCTAAAAACCGAAATTTCAAATTAAAAACCCTGTATATTAACAAATGAATAGCGCAAATCATTAAAAACTCACCAAAGAGCATCCTATCAAGAATTCAATCCATATCTATAGAACGACTTCTCATATTTAATATCTCGATTACAACACCCATATTTTGCTCATAACACCTTCTAATGCCATGTCAATCCAAAAACGATTCATAATCTAACACAAGAGTTTAACAACTTGGCATTAGATGCAAACCAGAGCGCAAGCAAAAAACTTGCTTGATTGGTCATAAGCGTTTGATTGTTCATAAATGTTTGATTGGGCATAAATGCTTAATTGGTCATAAATAATTTTAAGGTGTAGTCGTGTAAATAGTGGTCTATGTGTGTATTAAAATGTATCCTGTGTGTGGAATGCACATATACTTCACCAGCTGGACCACTAACAAGCTGACTTTGTGGACCTAATGTTGTACCTAATATATATATATATATATATATATATATATATATATATATATATATATATCATGTTATTAATTGATATATGAACAGCCAATTGCATATATAAGTATAAATTATTCTTAGATAACTTAAATAATGGTATTAATTACGTCATTATAAATATGTCATTCAATATTGTTTTAATTTCTTTAAATTCGTATATTTTTACTAGCACATTATATACAAAATGAGCTTTTCTTAGAGTATTCTTTAAAGAGTTAGTTATGGAAAAGCTTGGAAATTAAAAGTTGAAAATTTTCTTCTAACATGTTTAAATTTCAGAACAATTTTCTGCTTCTCTCTATTCGAGCATATGTAAATAGTATAATAAATACAGAAGGAAAATTAATTTCAGAAAGAAAAAAAAATGATTAATAATTTACAAAAAGAAAAACAGTAATTTTAGTCGTTGTGTAGTCCCCAAAATGATCCCGCAGAAACCTAAAATACAGATCTCAATAGGTAGTTTTATTGCGGAATAAAACACGAAAATAAAACACACAAAAAAAATTCACACTTACTAGTTCTTCATTGAGATACCAATGGAGAGTAGGGGCTGGCCTCGATTTAGCTGATGAACAATTGAAGTTAAGAATTTCTCCCACGCGATACTGTGATTCTCCACCAGTGATTAGAGGACCATCCTTCGTAATTACAGCTGTGAAATAAACAAATTAATGTTCTCATTCAATCCCTACTATTAGTTCACTGACTCCCAAAATTTATATATATATATATATATATCGTTCATATTTTCAAAGGCTAATAAAATACTTTTGAACCATCCATTTAAGTTCAAATACATTTTTTTAAACTTATAGTGGATGACGATGCTAATACAATTTTTTCAAATATCAATTTATTTTAATTAAATCTTATCTTTTAATTTTAAATTTATTCTGCGTTATTTCTGATGAAGTTAGATTTATCGGCAACAGATGGAGCCAGTACGTTTTTCTAACGAAGTAGAAATTGACTTTTTTTATATTACTTCTTTCACTGTTAGGCTTGAAAAATTCCTGAAAAAAAGTTGATTAAAAATATCTTTAAATTTCGCCAAAAGAAAAATAAATGAACGATTACAATAATTATTATTTTTCAATTTTATAAAATGTTATACATTAAAATTTGTTATCATGACAGTGTGGAAATTTCTTAAACATTCATTAAGAATATACATTTTTCAGTCTTTAATAAATTAAAAAATTAAATCAAATAATTAATTAACCGCTGTAATTAAATATTTCTAGTGTTAAAAGTATGTTGTTTTCCCTGTTTGAGTAAATGCAATAGAAATATTGAAGTGGATATGTTTTTTTTTTCTTACCCTTAATTAACCTCATGCATGTTTAAAGATTACATATTTAATTTTATAATTAATTATGCATAAGGTTTCCGACAGATTTGAAAAAATCTTAGATTAACGAAGCATATACGTTTATTAGAAGTTTTTGGGAATTGGAATTATCTTTTTTTTGCATACAGCAGTAAAAGGAAAATATAAATATTAAAAATATAGTGTGCCATTTTTTAATATAGGGGAAGAAGCACGGTACGGAGTCACCACAGGCTTACGAAATTTTTAATTCTGAGAAAATTGCTTTTTTTTACCAATGACCTTGTCAGTATCCAACTATATGGCAGTCTTATTGGGAAATAAAACGTATATGTCGCAATCGCCCATTTTTTGGGGGGGAGTGGCAAACGCATTTTACCATCTTAAGTTACTTGGGGTGACTGAGTACACCGCGCGACTACGTTTGTTCCAGACATGTTCTATGAACAGCCCACATTTTCCCCCTGTAAACGACTTAATGCTCTCATTGCTGTGTTGTATGACACATTATGTTTTATAAATGCAAATGAGCCGCATATATAAAAAGAAAGGGGCATCTTAAATTTATATTGCATGAAGTTGAGATTTTGGAAAAAAAAGCAACTGTTCAAACAAGGGAAGAAACTGATGAAATAATGGATTTTTTACATGATAGCAAAAGTAAATTTGAGAAAAGGGGTGAATTTGAAACATTTCAGTCGAAAGGAAAATTTTCAAATGCTACCTGAAATACTTCATAAAAAAGGATATGAATCCACAGAATCACCTCAAAACACATTACGCTCTGTCAAAAAGATACAAGCAAGAAAAAGTTCAAGATGTTATTTCTCGATCATCTAAGGAGAATAAAACTGCAATAACGTGAACAAAATATGACAGTTTTGCCAGCAAATAGCATTCGTACACTGTTAGCGAAATATGTCTGATTTGTAAAATTCAATGCCGGTTTATTCAGTGAAAGCATCCAGAGGGGCCGGATAAGCTAGACTTAGCCAGATTTTCTGGTTATAAGTTTCGATCCGCCAATGCCAAGGAGGCTTGTAGATCTTCTGCGCCCAGGTCCCTAAATTAACTTAAACAGGGAATGGTGGTATATATTAAAGTCACTCACAATCGAAACATTTTGTTGTTGTGTGACTAATGCCACCCTACCTGACGAAGTCAAATCAAGGCCCACGAAATTCATCGTGGCTAAGAGCTAGAATTGTTATGCCTGTCGTTAGCCTTAGCTTTGAGCACCATGCAGTGACAGTACGATTTTGTTCGGTTCCACCCCAGAGGGAGAAAACCTTGGGGGTGACCAGGGGCCTCCCACATCTCTTCCCATTCCACCAACCACACGAGAGAACTTGCGGCTCTACAGAGTGCCCCCATGCCGCAAAACCACTATACATTTACAAACATCCATGTCTTCTCCGGGATTCGAACCCAGTCTCAACGGCACCGTAGTCAGCGTCGCTAACCACTACACTGGTTGGGCGACAGTTTATTTCAGTTTGATTGGATTTTGTTCTCAAATTATTCAAGAAAAATTGAAAAGTATTTAAAAGTAGGTAAGTATACTTTCTCTTAAATAGATTAGTCATTGGAATTACGATTTTGATCACCCCGAGCGACCACTAACGTTAGTATCGATTGGGCAACTTTTTCTCGGTTAATGTAATTATCATACATTTTCAAAACTGCTATAATTATTTTAATAATTATTAAGAATACGAAATACAGATGTACATATAATTGACAAAAGAGAGACAGAAAGCGCTTTACATATGATTTTCTTTTGATTTAAAATTGGTTAATAAAAAATTCTTATTTATACTTAAAAATATTTTAGTATATACTTATTAATAATATTTTTTTTGATTAAATTTAGAAAAAAACAGAAAATTCAAGGAAATAACATGTTTATCATTACTTAGAAACGATAATTTTTTTTAAATATTATATCGGAAGAAACTTGAACAAAAACAATTATCAATATCAATAGAAAAAACATTTATCAATACTTACTTAACGTATTCATTACAGGAGCTGTGCCGACAAATTTTTCACCAACAATGAGTTCTTCACTTGACGTTGAATAAGTTTGAGAAACGGTTGCTGTACATTTTAAAGTGATGGCCTCACCTCGGAATAAATCCTTAGGTTTTACCATAAACCGCAAACCTAAGAGAGAAGTTTGTAGACCATTCGTGTGGTTTATTGTCGGATAAGAAATTTCTTGACCAGGTTCAGCCTAAAAAATTAAGATTCATAAAAATATCAAATGTGTTAAAGAGTAAATCTATTTTAACGTGATATAGATAGAAAAAATTATGCACCACATTAGCTTTTACTCTATCTGGATTGGTATTTCAATTATTTTCTCTTCTTTTGTACGAATATATATTGTCGATAGTGGTGTTTTGTCTTTCTTTTATAGTACCTGGCCTTATTTATTTGATCACTGATGTCCAGAAAATCCATCACTACTGCCCGGGATGTAATGAGTTCCACTTTTATCAAATTCATACACACGAAAATTTCTTAAAACGGGGTGCTCTCCAAAACCCGTGGGTGAGTAAAGTCTTGAGATTCCCCAGGAATCTAAATGTCCTCAAAGGAACTTTAGAGCACCGACTGGTTCAACCTATTACCCTATTAATCCAGCGCTCCACTAGGAGAAGAACTGAAAGACCAATCATGTACACTAACATTTCCTATAATGTGCTATCAAACTTTTCTAAATGGATAAACTTCCAAGTAGTTGAGGGAATTATCTACTGGCAAATGATTATTTGAACCATATCCGCCCACAGAAAATATACCTTCGTATTTCCATCTACCATGATGCGATGAGGCATTTAGTGAACATGCGTATCATTCAGTAGGAAAAAGCATTTAAGCTCATGTACATAGAAACACCAGCTTTACCATTGGGAAACCATTTCATACGTATTATAAGAACTGTCACTCCAAGCACAAATGTTTTAGCATTGTCTTCCATTATAAATTCATTGTATGCGTGAGTGAATGTGTGCATATGTGAACATTGACGCCTTAAGCCCTGGGTCCCCACGAAAAAGTAGGCCCTGGCCCCTACACAAACGTAGATGCTAGCTATGATCCTTAAAATTAGACAGTGCGCAGCATGCATTGTCAAAAAAAATGTGGTAAATGTCAATGACTTACAATCGCACAAACGTGCTGGACTGACAGCCCCCTTTTGACTGAATCAGTATTGATGGTGAACGGTAAAAGACCTAGACCTATAAAAGGACGGCGGTCATTACATATAGCCAGTTGGCGTATCGTCCGAAATTCCCAATTTTTCGGAGAATGCTAATAACATTTGACCTTTGAAACTATTCGAATCGTGATCTTTTGAGGCTGAGTTGAGAACGAGACGAAACCCCTGTTGTGGCAGAGATCCATGCCCCGGAACCAGTTAAAGACGTCTGGGAAAGTTTAAAGACGTCTTTGTATGTGAGCGCGCGCGCGCATGTGTGTGTGCATGTGAGCGTGTGTGTGAGCGTATGTGTGAGGGAGGTGTATATGTATGAGTGAGGGAGGTGTGTGTGTGTGAGGGAGGGAGTTGTGTGTGAGAGAGTGAGTGAGTGAGCGTGTATGTGTTCATGATAATGTTTTATTCCTTTTTCATCAATCATTTTATAAGTATGAATTATAATAAATATATGTTTATAATTAAAGCATGATCTGCTTACATTGCGTTAAGATTTTAAAAAATTAATGGGTAGTCAATTAAATAAAAAACAATATATTTATTTTAAACATAGATACCTCTTTCCCATTAATGTACCATTTCAAAACTGCTGCAGGTTTTGAGGGTCCCGATTTGCAGGTGACATTGACGTAATCACCGACTTCATACCTGGACTGACTCCCTTCAATCTCAGGATCTTCTTGAGGAATAACTGAAGCGAATAAACAAATTATATAGTTTCCGTTCCCAACAGACAATATCATTATGAGTACATAGACGCAATGGATAAGTTAACTTTATAGAAGATGCGAATTGAAATACATTACCAATCAGGAAAGAGACCATGTGCTTGACACTCTTATTTTTCTTTTATTACAGATATAGATATTACATATTCTGTTACTAATATTTAAAAAATGTTATTTAGGAGGTATAATTTTTTTTTATTTTCATTCATAATGATGCATTTTTTAAAAGTTCGGCAATGGATTACTTTTTAATCCATTTTTTAAAAATCATAATCAGATTTACAGCATCCTACGCATATAACGGAAAATTTTTTTTTCTTGTGGATGGAAATGTAATCTGTTTAAGCAATGACAGGTACCAATAAGTAAGAACAAAAATAATGAATAAAGATAAACAAATACATTCTCCCAAGACCCTTTTTTTTCTCGTAAAAACACATTTAAAAAAGGAAATTTTAAAAAGTTTTTTTTTTTATGTTCCTCATCAAAATAATTATCATTGCAAAAGTTTCTTGTGCCTTTAGAATTTACAGAGACTGTTAACTCACTGTTAGAAATATTTCCATAAAGGATTAACAAATGCAAATATTTTGGGGAAAACAAATTCTGGATGCGGGATATTGCTGAAAATTAAGTTTATATTTTAAATTGTAATTTTATTTATTTATTTCAAAAGGTTGAATGTGAGCAAACTGTGGATCAAAGGAACAAAAAGATCCGTAAAACGTGAGGAATGAAAATTTTCAAGTACAAAATACGCGCAACATCATTAGTTGAAAAGGATAAAAGACTTCCATCGTGGCTTCTTTGCTAAAAAATTATTCAAAATGAATATCCAGTAAAGGTACATATTATTCCCACTGTTCCTAAACTGAAGTCAATATTAATAAGAGAAAATCCACCTATGGAGAAATCAATCACAAACATTTTCAGAAAAAATAAGAATAAACTAAACTATAAATCAAGCTTAAAAGAGCTAAGCAACAATGTTTACCGTCTTTTCTATGAAGTGTGGCTCAATGCATAATATTTTGTAGAGCCTTAAATGATTGCAAAAAAAATGAGACTTTTATTGAAAACGTGGAAAAAATTGTATCCACACCTATTTCTAAAAATGTAAACAAATGGTGGTAAAAGCTTCACAGTTATCGCAGCTTCTCCTTGTGAGGAATTTCAAAAAAGAAAACTTTAAAAAAATGTCGCAATACAATCATGAGAAAGCCCTCAACATATTACTTAGATATTTACAAAAATAAAATCCACTTCTTAATCCCAATGATTTTTAAGGATTGAAAATGTATCGAGACATATCCACAGGCATATTCTAAGTACTATCACCCCATAGTCCTTTAAAAATTAAACTTTACATAGATATTACATACCTATTCAACATATTGCTTTTAAGCATCTTGATATTTATTTAATCCAGAAACTGTAGTAGCTTTGGTGCATTGTAACATAAAAGGCATTTTTTTATGAATTAATAAACCACGATTGATGGAATGTGAAAGTAGTGAGGGAAAAATTACAAGCATATAACCCTGAAAATTGTACAATAAGTATTTCCATCAAATATACATAAGTATTTCCATCATATATATTCATAATTAAATAAATAAAAAATATTCGGCTGGGTGGCGTGGTTGGTTTGTCGCTGGCCTTCTGCACCCAAGGTTGCGGGTTTGATCTCGACCCAAGTCGATGAATTTTCATGATGCAGAAAATCGACAGTGGCCAAGTCGTATGATTATAAGGCGTGAAAAAAATCCACTGAGTGCCTGATTGGCTTTTTGTGCTATCGGCAAAATTAAAATCCTAAGTACGGTTTTACATCGCCAGAGCATAGGTGGCTCCCTCTGTTTGGGAAACTGGGCGCCAAAATTAATTGCGGTAATTGGAATCGCCTATATGGTGCCGCAGTAAAAAATGATACCAGCTAATGAGGAATGTACTAGGTCTGCAAAGGTTAAATACCAACGAGCTATTAGAGAACTATTAGAGAAGAGGAAAAAGATAAATACAGTAAGGCCCCGCTTAACGCAGGGTATACGTTCCATCAAAGTAGAGCGTAACATGAAACAGCGTTAAACGAGGTTATTTCATCACGCAAATAATGGGGTTAGGAGAAGAGGGGTAGAAAATTGGTCAGGTATTTTACCATTAAATTTATTAATTATGTATTTATAACAATAAACAAAAAATTATTTATTACAAATATTTAAACATAATAAACGAATATACATATAAAAATAAATAAAATTCTAAGTCAGTATGTTTACATTTCGGTTCATTCGGTCTTGTCTGTATTTCCTATTTTGTTCCTTTTTATCAAGAAGGTAGATTGGCTTACTAGTATATTGCGTTCAATTTCGTCGTCAATCCATATAGAAAGTTGTTTTTCCATTTCCTGTATTGTATTGTTTCTAGAACGGGTAATTCTAGTTGCAGAGGTTGTCGTTGTTGCACAGTTACCGATGACAGTATTTTTTCTTTATTCTTAAAAATGGTCCTTATTGTAGAAGTTGCCAAATTCAATGCATCACCAATTTGGTATTGACGTTCACCAGTATCTAATCTTTTAATCACTCGCACGCATTTTAGTTTCTAGTGAAATGCTTTTCTAGTTGCTTTATTTTCGTGTTTTCACTATCACCCATGATAAAATCTAAAAATTATAACATTTGTCACTATAGCAATCGTTATATTATATAAATTTATATTTACAATAACGTCATCAAATGTTTGAAACGATACAAATACGTTAGTATGTCACCGCAAGAAAGAAACACACAGTAAACTGCTTCAGATATAGGGAAGCCTAATGCTGCGTGTAATTTCGGGAAATCCCCCAATTGAAATAAAAGAACGTTCAGCCGAAACAGTGCTAAACGAAACGGCGTTAAGCCGGGATCTAATTGTATAAATAAATACAAGTTCAGATTTATATTGCAAAAACACGATTATCAAGGCAAACATTTAAAAAATTCATTTTTAGAATTTAAAAATTAAAATAAATGCTCTAACATCACTTAAATATTTCTTAACAATCATTGTATTCCTTACTTCTTGTCATCAACCTCTTAAACCTTTTAATGAAAGATTTACCTGTCTTTCTTTGATTTGTTTTATCGCTCATTCTTCCTCTCGTTTGAAAATTCTGATATTTTCAATAACAACATTCATCGAAAAAATTTACGTGACTATTCCCTTGTTAAATTTTAACGCACATTTCAGAATATGCAATGTTTTCCTTCATATTTTTCGATTCATAACGAAGCAATTTTTTTTTTACTTCGAGAAGTAATAAATATCACTCCAATTCCATTTTTTTTCCTCGAAAAGGTTTGAATTCAAGACCAACATTTAGTTTCGTCCTCAACTACGTGAGAAACTCTTTCTTGAAATTCGTACAAATACACTCTCGACATTCAATTCAGTTAGAGAGAACTCAGGGGAGAAGACGAGGAATACTTTTGAACTCATTCTATCTGAAACTTCCCAAGAGATTTAAATGGATTTGCCGTAACTTATCCAATTCGATGTGAATTTCATACAACTTCATGTCAAAATCGAATCCTTTCTGTTTATTTATAAGCAAATCAAGCACTCACGTTTCCGAACAGTGAAAACTTTTGAAATATTGAACACAAGGGCTTCCTTTCTGGTCATAAATAAATTTAAAATTCCTTTCCTGAAATTTGCTAACTGTACCTGTTTTCCTCATTCATCATTAAATGAGGATACACGTTGTCTGACATTGCATTAGGAAATCCTAATCAAAACTTGTTTGTCATATGACAACTTGAGTTCAAAACATATTTGTCAGTATACTCATATGGATTTCTAAAATACTAATTTCCGTTATATGGTTCAAGTGTAAAAACCTGAATCTCGGTCGCCAAGCAACTTAATTTAGCAATACGTTTTCCGAGAATTTACAATAAAAATTTTGCAATAAAAAAAATAAATATTCATGAGAAATTTTTAAAAAATTATATATTCATAAAACAGTTTCTTGTTCACATATTCCGGTCGCCAAAAAATTGACTTCGCCAAGGGCCCTCTATTCTACACTTAAACCCCGTAATATATTATTTAGCGATTACAGGAATTATTCCAGAATGAATATCATTACATATATATATACTTTATATCAACTTTTATTAAATTAATTAATCAAGTATATTGCAAAGAATGAGAAAACAATGGGTAAAGAGCAAATAAAGAATAGAAATTGCATAACATTATTCATTGTTACTCATTTGAAGTCAAAGTTGCAACAATCGAACTCGGGCTTTCTTCCGTCCCGCCAAATTGGCATTTTAAGCTAGTATAACACAATATAAGTAGCTACTGAATTTTATATTGGCAGAGATATACAAGGTGTGAAACAGAAAAAATGAGACTAAGTGTGTAGTTTGAAAAAAGAGTGGAGTTGGCAACAACTGTTTGGATGACGTCAAAACAAACCTTTCTTCTATCCCTGTTGCCAGTTTCGCCTGAACCGATCACGCTAGTTGAAAGTACAGCATCACTGAGTGAACACTTGTAACTGCATTCTGACGGATAAATGTCGAATCAACATCAAGTTCCTTGTGAAACTGTAAGAAATCAGCCACAAAAATATTTCAAATACTAACCGAGGTTTATGGGGATGAGACTTTGTTTCGTGCACCTGTGTTTGAATGGCATAAGCGGTTTTCAGGGAAGGTTCAGTGTGGAAGATATAAATCTACTGGATAACCTTCTGCCCAAGGTAAGCGATTACAGACCAAAACATTGTCAAAATTCGTGATATGAATGGGTTCCCACTCACATCAGTAATCAGTTAATCAACACAGCTACATTGAAGTACTAAAAACACTCTGTGAAAAAATTAGAAGAAAAGAAATGCCAGAATTGGGGAGTGACGGCTGTTGTACCAAGACAATACGTCTACTTACACGATCCTATTTGTTAAGCAGTAGGGCATCCTCTTTATTCACCTGATTTGTTACCATCAATGGCAGCACCAAAGTGTGAAGAGTGTGAATGCAGAAGAGAACTAATTTGAAGATGATAATGTCACGAAGAACTGATTCTGTACGTACAATGATTTATTGAACCAGTCTTGATTTTTTTTGTCTGTCACACCTCGTAGATCACGTAATCTATATCTTCATACATAGCGAGGATTGCGGATGGCTGTGGACGATATTGACACATTTATTCAAGACAAAGTCACATTTTTATTTTTTGGTATTCAAGATTACGGAGGGCTTTGAATTCTCAAGGCCGAGGTGTTACATTTTGTTCAGATCAGTACAAAATGTATTCATAACCTTTGGTTTGTCTTGCCTGCACATCGCGCAGTCATTAACAGTGATGCGATACTATGTTATCGTATTTGTTTAAGTAATCCAGGTTCAATAATTATACATCGTATCATGACCAATGTTAAATAAAACAACAATCGTCAATTAACAAAACTAATTTTAAAGTTTAAGATAAATTTATTTTAAGCACAATCTAAAAGATTTAGGTTTTACAAAACAAGAAGATCAATAAAAAAAGAACTTAGCTTGAGACAGGGGGAGTGCGGGGGACCGGAGAAGGGCATGGTTGGCCCAAGGTGGCCCGGTGATTTCCAAAGTCCGAGGCTGCAAATCTGGGAGAGCGCCTCTGCTGAAAATTCGGGTGCGTTGCCTTTTATTCCGCACCTCATCACCCCAAAATCCCGTTGCCGAACTATTTACCGTCTCCTGGATTTTGCCTCTGATTGGACAAAAACTTCACGCGCAATTATACATGACGTTAAATTTATGCGTTCACTGAACTCAGAAAGCACGGGAATACTTTGACACTCCTCACCACATCCGGTCAAGGGAGACTCGTATAAAAATTTCTAGAAAACAAGGGACAATTTCTAAAGCAATGGGCAACTCCCGGCCTCCCATCAATAGTATTGGATTAATAAAGGGAAATTTTTTATATTTCTTGCTTGTAATCATTTCGAGTTTGATTGAATGGCTTCTCCACCCATACTGCATTCAGATCCCCCAAAAATCTTAACAAAGAGCAAGTACCAGAGCAAGCTTAGTGTAAAACAATATCTGAATAAATTTTGAATATTAAATATTTTTTTAATATAGAGTAAACTAGTCTAATAGTAATCAAAAGTTAAGATATGAAAAGTTGCGTATGGTTATATTTAACCATACAACACAATTAACAAAATTAATTTTAAAGACATGTAACTACTATAATTGCACACAAACGGTGAATACTTCAAATACAGTAAAGTCACGTTTACTGCTTCAAAATATTATACACAATATTTTCTCTTTATTTTTAATTTTATATATTGTGAGTAAAATGTTTTTAAAAATACTAGTAAGAATTAGAAATTTTTCCAAAAAATAAAATATATTTGACAATACTACGAAAATAAGTTTTAATGATTAGTAACATTTACAAACCAGTATTAAATGAGGTACGCCAATTTACAAATTTATCCGAAACTATCTTTTTTTGAAATTTTGAATACAAAATATTCAGCCAAATTTCTAATATCCCTTAACAGAACCTGTGGCTACTAATAAATAAGTATAACTACATCTTCAACATGATTAAATTACTTTTTAATACGTAGCAAAATAAGAAAGTAAGATTTATCTCAGAAAATATATCATATACAATATTTTAATTACAAGTAATTTCAGAATGTTACATACCAAATACTTTCAGTGGCTTCTCTGCCTCTACAGTTTGGAATGTTGGGGACTCGGCTGATGCTTCACATCTGTATATTCCTTCAGTGTCTAAATCTGTTTTAGTCAAGTAGACATGACCTTGCACGGATTTTTGTAACTAAAATTCAATAAAAAAAATCAATTATTATTTTATCAAGAGTTTTTTAATCGTTTTAATTATTTATTAGTAAAATTAAAGATCTTAAACGCCTAACTGAATTTAATATAATTACATTATATATTCACATAAACACAGGTACACGGATTTTTTAATTAAATAAATAATTTTATAAACCGTTGGGATGTTCTTTTTAAAAAGCTTTGCTATGGGAATTATTTTCTATTTTGTACTTGTAACGATAAATAATATAAAATTTTCATAATCAAGTTGATGTTAAACACTAACCATTATCTATAAAGAAAGGAATTTCTCTTCCTGTAAACACAAAAGTTTAATTAAAGATGAAAAACTTATTTAAAATAGTTTTATTACATTTTCACCAAGTTGTAATTTTAATAGCATCGATGAAAAAAGCAATTTAAAAAACTGGAGCGCAAGAAAGGTATTGAACGCTATATTTTTGTTAAGTGTTTTGTATCCAGTATTAATTAGAAATTCCGAAAACAAAGGGTTTTTAATTTTCTGGGATGCAAAACATTTCTAAAGTAAAAAGATATTTCCCTTTTTTCAAAACAAGATTCAATTATCAAAACGTATAGCTATACTTAATATTTGCATATTTAAGCAACATAATTAACAATAAAATGTGTAAGGGAAAAAAATAAATGTGGGTTTTTTTTCTTTTTCGTTATACATGTTCAAAATTGATTTTTTGGTCTGAAGATTCAACAGGAAAATTTTTCGCTTATGGATAGTTTTCACAGAAAATAAATGTGTGTGCTCAAGTTGATTATTTTCAATTTAGTTTATTATTATATCTTTCGTGTTATTATATTTTTTTAAACTTGTCTAAAAACCTCTAGTGCAAGTAAAAGTAAATATGAAATTTTGAAATAATATTTACGCCAATTAAGACCCAGTGGTCGAGAGGTAGCGTATCGCGCTTCCGCACTCCGAGTTCTATTCCCGGACTGAGCAAGGTCGACTCAGCCTTTTATCCCTACTGCAGTGGGTCGAAAAATGAGTAACGAGAGAGAGAGAGAGAGTTTCCTAGAGGACTAATTTACTAAGGATCTCACTTCAAACTGACCACCTGATCAGAACATCTGTCATGCACCTCAGCGCCCAATGGCCACGTATACTAGTATGGGCACAGTAGACCCTGGTCTTCATGGGTTGTTGCGCCACTGAATTTGAGTTATTTATGCATTAATTTTCAAATTTTATTAATGATATAATTAGGATTGGATTAGGTCAGAGTATGACCAACCAATAGAATTCTGGTGTGTCACTAATTTCTGGGGTGATTTTTGGAGTGGGCTGCCTTGAAAATCTTCATTTGGACTCGACTCAATGAGAAGATCAAGTAGTTGTGTGTACATGGCGATTTTTTCAACTCACGATATGTGCTATTTTTCTTATCTATCACGGTCTATCCCACGGATATTCCTATAGTTTTTTTCGTGTTTGGTATTATTATTATTTTTAATTACTTTTGCATGAATATAAATAATTTTTAATCAGTTTTTATAAAAATGCTAGTTATAATTGTAATGATCAAAATATATTGTTGTGCTTGATTTAACCCCACACATTTTATTTGAACCATACTCAATTTCATGAGCTATAAGAACATTTAAAACAATCCTTAAGGTAATAAAATTTACGTATCCGTCTGTCAGACCAATTTTTTTCATTACGGCAAAAAAAAAAAAAATTATGTTCCGGTCAGAGGGTTAAAACATAACTTTACATGATAAGTGAGTATATTCTACATTTTTCTTGGGACCAGCGAAATTTCCTCGTGGACCACCACTTTGGCTATCTCTGGTCTACACCATTTACGAATAACAGCTTAAAATCAGAAAATTGGCGAATCGGTCTACAGTGATATCGAATCATACCGATACAAAATGCTACAAATTGGTGATTGCAATGTTTAGTGGTGAATGCTACTTCGTTTTAGGGAGAAATAATCACCTAGTCACTGGCACAATCTTACTTTTGCTATCGAATGGAACAGTTCCACTTTGAAGGTACATTAGCTTGGGAACCACAGCTCATGATAGCAGTTCCTTTTTTGATAATGAAGTGAAACATTAATGGTTCAGTGATATGTGGATAATATTCTGTGTATCCATGTGCTTAGATATCTGGCCAATATTCCGGATGCAATTTTCCAACAAGAGAATTAACGCCTTTTTCCCATACGACACTGTTTATTTAAGACTTCCTACAGTCAACTTAAATTTGATAAAACTGACGGCTCTTCAAACATATTCTATACTCAACATATTTAAGAATAAGTTTAATAGTAGATACCGCTATTTCACCTTACACATGATTTGGAGAAAACTGTTCAGGATATATGGAAGTGTTTGCCTCGGGACAACAAAAACTGTTTATTCAATGCATTGCTCATCGTTTACGGCATGTACAGTAATACAATGTGGTGAAATGATTTTAAAGGTTAGACACATCATCTAATTACCTAATTCCCTTGCTTTGTTTTAATCAAATGTATTTTTATTGACATTTTTATTAAATTTCATTTCAGTTTGATGTTTTCTTCATGGTGCATGAATTTTATTGTTCGTGAGTTAATTGTTATTTTTCAGCATAATTTACATGAATGGAAATAAAGTGTCATTTATTTTCTGTCAACCGAATTGAATTGAATGACCAATTTTGAATCAAATAAATTTTGCGAACAGATTGATTTAAGATAAAATCACTGAAACATTCAGTATTTGTAAAAATATTTCTTTCATTTAGAGCAGCGTTTCTCAAACTGTGGGGTGCGCCTCCCTTGGGGGCCGTGGTCACTCTACGAGGGGGGCAGGAGCATATTGAAAAGTCGAAAACAAAAGGTTATTTAAAAAATTATGAATTTACTGAAAGTAAACAAACAAAATACTTTCTGATAATATAATGTATAAAATACACATTTACACTCATATAATACACTTCAGTACAGTACTGATATAATCAGTACTGTACAATTTATATTTTGTTATTAATTTAGCAATACTGAGTGAAGAACAAGTTTGATAATTATCAGTGACCCCAAGGGCTTGTACAGGGTGTTTTTTTAGAGGTATAGAACTTTAAATTGCAATAAAACAACGATGTATTATTCGATTGACATGAATTTTTTTATTCGAAAGATAATCTTGTGGCATTACATTTAAATGTGATTTCTGGCATAGGACTGCCACGGCTGGTTCGGATGTAGTCCAATCTGGACGTCCAATTTTCGATGACTTTTTCCAACATTTGAGGCCGTATATCCGCAATAACACGGCGAATGTTGTCTTCCAAATGGTCAAGCGTTTGTGGCTTATCCGCATAGACCAATGACTTTACATAGCCCCACAGAAAATAGTCTAGCGGTGTTAAATCACAAGATCTTGGAGGCCAATTCACAGGTCCAAAACGTGAAATTAGGCGGTCACCCAACGTGTCTTTCAATAAATCGATTGTGGCACGAGCTGTGTGACATGTTGCACCGTCTTGTTGGAACCACAGCTCCTGGACATCATGATTGTTCAATTCAAGAATGAAAAAGTTAGTAATCATGGCTCTATACCGATCACCATTGACTGTAACGTTGTGGCCTTCATCGTTTTTGAAGAACGGGATTCCACCAGCCCATAAAGCGCACCAAACAGTCAGTTTTTCTGGATGTAACGGTGTTTCGACATACACTTGTGGATTAGCTTCACTTTAAATGCGGCAGTTTTATTTGTTGACGTAGCCATTCAACCAGAAGTGCGCTTCATCGCTAAACAAAATTGTCTTATGAAAATCGGGAACAACGGCAATCTCGTTTTGGGCCCATTCGACGAATCTACGCCTTGCTTGATCATATTTAAAATGTAATGCCACAAGATTATCTTTCGAATAAAAAACAATTCATGTCAATCGAATAATACATCGTTGTTTTATTGCAATTTAAAGTTCTATACCTCTACAAAAACACCCTGTATTAACACTACTCTTGATAATTTGTACGGTTTATAATTAATTTCTTAACTGCCGATTATAAGTTACACAATTCGCTCCCCAATGCCAAATGCCATCATTTTCTACGTAGTCGAACGTATTTGATGTTTTTTTTAGGGGGAAGAGAAAAGAAATAAGTAAGAAAATCCGCTGAAAGAAGAGTAAATCCTTCGAAAACACTTTCGAGGTCCCCCTTTAATTGCATTCTAAAGCCTTCGGGATAATTTTATTGATAGCACTCCACAGAAAAGATCGTACTTCGGAAAGACGTATATATACGTCCAGAAAATTAATGCTTTGGCTGAGCGAGACGTTTATACACGTCGGTGGCACATAAGAGTTTAAAGTCGTATTGTAGCTTTAGTGTCAAAATATTGTATTATTGAATTGAATACATTGTTATTGTATGGAGGGGGTGCAATGAAATTGATGATTGAATAGTTGGTCGCGTACATTGAAAGTTTGAAAAGCACTGATTTAGAGAAATTTAAATCTGAATGATTGCCATAATTGAAATACAAGATATCTATAATTCTTGAACATTTTAAAAATGGATAAATTAATATTTACTTTTTATACTTTTATTTTTGCCAAATGAGCCAAGTTTATAAAACCAACTTGAATCTCCTGTAAGCGTCTACGCTTTTAATATACTGCCAGGAATAACATTTATTTTTTGTATGGGTAATAGACTCTACTTTTCTAAGTTTTTTCATGTAAGAGCTAGTCATTTTGCTTTATTCAGTTTAAAGTTATTTTTCTTTTTATGTATCTCTATAGCACTTCATATTTCTGAAATGTATTTTTTTAACCCTATATGTTTCATAACTGAATAATCGATTCATAAGAGATAAAATGTTTATAAAGATAACTTGGTAAGTTAGATTTAAATGGTTGCTAAAACCCAGTCGTCTCTAAATCATTGTGAGATAACATTCTTTAGTAATAATTCAACAATATATTGTTCTTAACAGAATTTTTAGTAAAATATTCCTTAGATTTCTTTTATGCATGAATTAAAAGTTATTCAGAAGCATGCAAATGTTTACAAAGCACCAGTTCGCAATGAAAAAATACCATGACTATTCAGAGCAACAAAATCGGCTTAATGTAATTTTTTAGACCATTCCTTTCACAATATATAAAGTAAAACAAAAATACAGCCCTAACGCCTATTCGAGTTACTCATAAACAAAATGTAATTTGCATACTTTGATATAAATGTATTTAACAAGCGATTGGCATTCAAAATAGTTTTGCTCAATACATACAGCGATTTTTAAATGGGGTTCTATTACTCTTTAAATAATTTTTTCTCATTATTTTTCAAAATATCAATCATACGTTTATAAATGTCAACTTACCTCTATCCACGAAAAATGTTAACCTTTTTTTCTTGCTAAACAAAAGAGTTTAATTTATCAATTAATTCATTTTATGCCACTATTTAGATCAATTATTCTTATTAGCAAAATATCAGCTCTTAAATGGACGTAAAGGACAGTTGTAGGAGATTAATTATGCCGTCGGTAATCGGTCGTGATTAATTGTCCTGTAAAGTTAAAAATACAAATTGTGTGTATGAAATACCTAAAAGCTGATGCCACAAGAAGAATAAAACAAATAGAAAAAACCAGGAAAAGAAAGAAAAGAAGCGGGAAAAAAATAGAAGTGCCAACAAAACTCCCTGAACGAAGTCTAGGGATGAAATGTTTTCTTGCAGGAGGGAAAAAATACGTATATAAATTCCCTACATTTTATTCTCGTTGGTACAAAATGGAAGTGTGAGTAGTAATTTTTTTAGGTATTTCGGTCTATAAATCTTAACAATTTGAGTAGCACAAAGATTAATGAATACCCGTGTTATTTGTGTATTGAAATCCAACTATTTTAAATGAAATACGCAATAAATTTTCAATTGTCCCCACGACAAAAATAAAAAAAAAAGTTCCTTTTTACTTACAATTACATTCTTAATTGTTTTCTTTCTATAAAATTCACTTTAATAGAAACAAAAAAATGTATTAATAAGATGCACTAAATAACCGAAAAAAATATTGCTTTTCATGCTAGCATTGTTTTGTAATCTTAGTAAGATTTATATAATTTCAAGTACTTATATTTATTGAGCATACAATTAATAAAATATTTATGTGAGAAATTCTCATCGTACCAATTTTAACCTTGATACATTTTCTTTCAATAGTTATAAAATTTGTATTCTTAGTGTATTTTCACTTACAATGTATAAAATGATAGCTTTAATGATATATCATTTTGTAATTTAAAGCGTCTTCATTGGTGAGATCATTCAACATCTTCATGATTGATTGACTTAATATTAACGTCGCACTGTTCAGCAACACGAGGGCTTTTGGCGACGGACCACGTAATTTTGAACCATGGTCAAGTGACGTGGACGACACCTGAGCTGGCACCCCCTCTCCTAACTACCACACCACACCAACGGGAGGACGTTTTAGCTCTCGACAGATTTAACGTGCATCGCTGCCCTACACGGCGGGTCTTTAATGGTACTGGGCTCGAACCCGTGACAAAGCAAGCCACGCTCCGATACCCATACCACTCGGCTACCGCGGCCACTCAACATCTTCAACTAACGTCTGGTGATTTAGTGAGTAATAGGGTTTGCAATACCGGTATACCGGGATAACAAATACCGGTATTTTGAGCGATTTATACAATTTTGAAATACCGGTATTCACAAGTTTAAATACCGGTTTTTCAGTATTTGCTAGAAATTTCTTGAAATTGTCCCCACTATATGCTCAGGGATCACCAACATTGCAAAATAAGATTTGTTTTTATTTTTGTGTCTCCCTAACGGACGAAATGAATTAAAATGTGAATACAAAGTTGTATCGTATAGTTAAGAAAAGTGATAAAATATGTGAATCATCCAAAGAGGCGGGCCAAAAATATCCTGGTACAGCTCGGAGTGATACTGCATACACTCAGAATTTGTAGATAGATATTAGTATCTGTGAAAAGTAGGTCGTAATTGTAAGAAAGTCCGTATTATTTTGATATTATTTAAATTGGTGAGTTTGTTATTCACACTGTATTTGCATATCATACTTAAGGGTGGAAAATATTTTCATATTAATTTATATATATATATATATATATATATATATATATATTTTTTATAAATATATATGTCATGATTTTTAAGACAGAATCAGATTGATTAAGTTAGAAAAGTGAAAAGACGACACTTTATTAAATTTCATTTGTTCTGACACCGAGAGCAGGGAGGAAAAAAAAAGCACGCCATGGTAGGGGGTTTCAAGTAGATAACACTTTTGGTAAGTATCGCTGCTTTGATTTAAATAAAGAGGGTGAGTTAATGCTGACATATGTTGACTATTAAATCTAACGATCTGAATTAGACATGTTCATTGGCTAGGCCATATGTTCGGAAGAAATAAATGGGTGATTAGTTTGATACTTGAAGATGGGAACTGAGAAAGATGAGTCGAGTGCTAGATAGGGAATTTAATTTTTAATCTAATTTAATTATCCATTTTCGACATATATATATATATATATATATATATATATATATATATATATATATACTCATAAATAATAACCCATAATAATGAATGAGAATAACTTTAAAAACATGAAAAATCAGTTGATTATACTTCGGTTTGGTTTTATTATTTATATGATGAAAAGAATATAGTTGCCCAATGTAAAAAATGCACTAGTGCTATTAAAATGAATGGAGGAAGTACAAATGGGGACTCCGTACACATTTAAAAACGAAACATGATACAAAATTGTTTAAGAGGAAAGAATCTAATTGCGATGAAGATACAAATTTTAGCACACTTTCTAAGCCCAAGCCATCAGGAATTTTAGATTAGTTTGAAAAAAAGAAAATTCGGATGAAATTATTGCACAAAATTACGTTTCAGACTCAAGGACAGTGCAATCGATACATTGTTTTTTTTAAGATCACATTTCAAAAATTTGTACTAGTATCACAGACTGAATAATGACACTTTTTTGTGATTTAAATAAATAAGTCATTCCTTTACTTTTGTGTTTTTTTTTATATACTGTTATAATTTATAAGTTACAAATTATTTTTTGCGATAATTACATTCTCTAATAAAACTGGCAAATATAAAACAAAGACACACCTGCGTTTTTGTGCTTTTTCTAAAATTTCGAATACCGGTATTAAGATCTAAAAAATACCGAATACCTGTACTGAACTTTTGGTCCGATATTGCAATCCCTAGTGCGTAACATGCAAAACAAGTGTTTAAACATATGTTACATTAAGGTTTCTACTTTTACTGCCGCAAACGGAAATCGAATTTAAAAATCCTTACACATTGATCACATCTTAGATTAATGATCACTTTCCAACTTCGATGTCTACACTATGTATCAATATATAATTATCGATAATATTAATAGTTTCACTTGTGATTACACTATACAGTTTGTATACTCTCGTATTGTTGTAAATGTTTTTATAATTTTATAATTCATGAGCTAAAGTAATTATATGACTTCTATATATGCTTAGATGATATATGATATACGGAGTTATACATATATATATATATATATATATATACATACATACACTGGTGTGCAAAAATTAAGGACGAAGTCGAAAATTAGCATATCAGCTGAACGAAGAGGCAGAGCGGACAGAAAGACCAATCAGGAGAATAAGTAAGGTGATGTACGGTAGCACATGCGCAGATATGCAGGTAGACGTAACGGGGAGTGTCTGAGTAGTATAAAGCGCCCCGCTGTCATGTTGTCGGTGAAAGATCAGTATTTCTGGCAAAGAGATTGCACGCTGTATAGCAGTTAAAATCACACCGAGTTGCTGCCTCAGCGAGAAATGGCGAATAATCAATCTGTTAGACGACATCTAGATGCTTTTAAGCGAGGTCGAATCATTGGGAAGTTGGAGGAAGGCCGCAGTGGGACAAGTGTGGCTGCAGAGTTCGGAATTGCTGCTCTCACAGCATCGTTTCACGACTTTGGAGACAATTTCAAACTACAGGAAACAGCTATCCGGGGTTCAGTAGTGGTCGTCCACGAGGAACCACACCCGCAGATGACCGGTACATTGTCTTACAGGCCAGAAGAAACAGGCGGCAGACAGCGGGAGAAATCGCTAGACACACGATACAGGCGACTGGACGACCTATATCGCGTTTTACCGTGGCCAGAAGACTGCACGGTGGTGGTCTGTTTGCACGACGCCCTGTACGGTGTGTACCAAAAAGTTTTAATTTAACGCCTGCCCATCGGAGAAGGCGTTTTCTTCTGATTTCTGGTGCCGGGAACACCGGAATTGAGAGACAATGAATGGGGACGAGTAGGATCCTTTACAGATGAGAGCAGATTCAGTTTGAGTAGCGATGGTCTCATCGCATACTCATCTGGTGGAGAGCTTTTGGGGAAGCCGCAATCATCCCTCGAACATCATTGAAAGGGACAGGTATCGTGGAGGTCGCGGTGTTCTCGTTTGAACTGTGGAGGCATCATGCACTTTGGACTAGTGGTACAGACCTTCACATCTTCGAAGCAGGTTTATTCAACGGGACCTGTTATTGTAACGAATTCTTCTTCCATATGTGCGTCTTTTTAGAGGCGCTATGGGTCTGCAGTTCCTTTTCATGGACGACAATGCACCATGTCATCGCACAGTAGCTGCCGAACAGCTCTTAGAGAGTGAGGATATTGAACGTATGGAATGGCCGGCACGATTTCCTTATCTCAATCCCATCGAGCATGTATGGGATTTTCTAGGCAGACCATGGGTAGCTTCGTACCTTACCACCAGTAACGATTCGGGAGCTTCGATTGGCGCTGCAAGACGAATGGGCAGCAATGCCTTCAACAACTCATGACAGGACCTCATTCTCAGCATGGGCAGACGCTGTGAAACCTGCCTAGCAGTCATTGGGAGATCATATCCCCTTTCACAAAAGACCGGATGTTTCTTGCTGGACACCCATCACAGGATGTTTTCTGGCCTTCAGTCGCATTGCGAACTCCATGCTACTTTTTCAATCAAGCTCGGAAATCTTTTTATCCCTCTGATTTCTTCTTTTATTAGGGTGTTGCTTACATTACACATGTCCTTACGTATTGGGATCATTACGGTATTAAATGTGTTGATTTGAAAGCTTTTGTACAAAGTTATATTGTTAAAAACCGTCTCGTCCTTAATTTTTGCACACCAGTGTATATATATCTATCTATCTTAGTATTTAAAAAAAGGAACACTTAGCAATCATAGTAGGCCAATACAATCACGTGTTTGCTTATGTTATTCTTTAAGTGAGATACCGACGTGAAGAAATGGACAATCCGAACGAGTACATCAGCAGCCAGCGGTGGCTAACCTCTATGGATCAACGTGCCATTTTTTCTGAAGAAATGTTTAATGAGGTATAGACGTGTCGTCAAATAAGTTTCACTTGTGATTATTGGGAAAATAATAACATTGTACAATAACAACTCAAAGCTCTTTATTTACTACGAAAAAACACAGTTTGTATGCACTGTATTGTTGGAAATGTTTTCAATTAATTTACAATAATTCAAACTAAAGTAATTAATATGTGACTTCTGTTGTTGTTGCTTAGATGACAAGTAACTTATGATATGATTGTAAGACGATAACAAATGAATGTGCTCCTCGCCGCCTCGCGCACCACGACGAATCATCACGTTTGTTCATAATAATATTTCATACTGAACTTTGTTATTTTGAACAAAAATGCAAATCGTTTCAATCGGTGGAGTGTCCAAAATCGTGTGTCATTAGTTCGCCAACCCTGTTAATGAAAATGTAATGTAACGATATTCCTACTTCAATACATAGGTAAGGTTTCCGACTACGTTCGGATCCGTGATTTTAAAAAAGCGCATAAATGGATCATTTTCATGATATTTAGTGTCACTTAGGTTAGAATACATGTATAAAATTATTTTAAGGACATTTTGACAAAAAATATTATTTAAATACAATATTTTAGCAAAAAATTAACTTAGAATAACATTTTTTCAAAATATTCTCCTTTTGTGTGAAATTGCCTCTATTATAATAATATTTTGCCTGTATATAGCTCAGACCTCTGTACAGATGCTCAACTATGATTTTTGAAAAATTCACATTATTTTCAGAGTAACAACTCATTAAAATAATTATCGGCGTTTTTTTTCTTAAATTTTGTCCCTCTGTTGTCGTAAAACATGGATAAACCCATTTCTAAGTTATATATTTCAAAAGTTGTTGTTGAGCCTCAGTACAAAGATCTGAGCTGTATACAGGCAAAACATTATTATAATAGAAACATTTTTTCACTAAAGGAGAATATTTTGAAAATGGGTCATTCTAGGTTCATTTTTTGTCGAAATATTGTACTTGAATAATTTTTTTATTGTAATACTATTCTTAAAACAATTTTATATACATTTTCTAATTAAAGAGACATTAAATATCATAAATATTATCCATTTATACGCTTTTGCAAAATCACAGTTCTGAACGTAGTCGGATACCTTAAATCTGCTCAGACATTGAAACTCAAAACCCAGAATTATGCAAATATTGTGGTGCAAATAAAAGTAATATCTGAATGAGAAAAGTATACTCAAAGTACTTTTCAAGGAGTTGCAAATTCACAGGTATATTTTAGCTATTTTCTCATTTTGGATGTTTCAGTAATGAATATTCACAGGTATATTTTAGCTATTTTCTCATTTTGGATGTTTCAGTAATGAATTTGTATATCTTACATCAATACAGAAACAATATGATGATATAAAGTAGAATCTGTATCTGTGACTACAGTATTATTTGCCTCGAGAATTCACTGGCGTAGCTAGTTCTGAGTGGGTCCTGTATCAAAATTGCTTGGAGGGGGGGCCTTTTCCAATAATAAAATTTTATTGAAAGCGTCAACATTTTACACTTCGAGGCCCCTATAGCATGGAGGCCCCGTATCATTGATACGACTGATACGGCGGTAGCTACGCCCTGAGAATTTCTTAATGGATCGCATTCTACCAAAGTAATCTATAATTTATGTTGATTTAGTACTGTGAACACTAAAAACATATTTCTTTTATCAATGGACTAAACAGGAAGAAAAAATACCCGTGTGTAGAATGTAAGAAGCCGCTATGTCTACAATGTTCAAAATTGAAATGCATAGGTTGAGTAGATGAAAAGAACATGATGCAATTGCTACTGCTAAATATTACTTATATTCTGCCGTATGATTTTTAAATTCATTATTTACCCCCGTATTATACAAGGTATCCCAAGATTATTGGAACCAACTTTATGGGGAGGAAGGGGACATCACAAGGATTCAGATTAGCATAGCAACCCATGGTGGGATATATCTTAGCTTGAAGTTGGTTGGTTCACAAGATCATTTGAGAATACACACCCGCACGACCTCTGTCATTTGAGCTGTCATCGCTAGCAGATATGCACCTCATTAATGGATTAACTAACGAAAATTCACGAGTAGCAGAAAGATAGTATAACGAGAGGTTCCCACACAAAAATGCACCAGACCACCTGATGTTTGCCAATTTGCATCACAATTTGTGGGAATATGAATCATTACTAGGTAACAAGCATAGTAAGGACGAGCCACGAGTGACTCGAACTTGTAACAGCAGATCCAGTTTTGACCAGTAAATATTTCAGATGATCTCATTCTTGTGTTTCTTTGTTTTTTGTACCTTTCATATTCCTTCACATGGTGCTTCCGATCATGGATTGCTATGCGAATCTGAATCCTTGCCATGTCTCCTTAAAGTTTGTCCCAATGATCCTGGGACACTCTGTATAATATGTACTCTTGCTTAAATTTATTATCAAAAACTTGACATTTTGAATAATATTGTGTCAATTTACAAGATCTTCTAGCAAGTAGTTTTAAAATTCCCGTTTCACTCACATTGAATTTCATTCTTGTAAGTCAGTGCTTCTCAAAGTTTGAATATTCGCGACCCAATATTCAATCATAGTTTTCATGTATTGAATTCAAATAATACTATACTTTGACGCTAAAGCTACAATACGACTCTAACCTCTTAAGTGCCACCGGTGTATATAAACTTCTCGTTCAGCCAAAGCGTTAATTTCCCTGGACGTATATATACGTCTTTCCAAAGTACGAGCTTTTCTGTGCACAGCTATCCCTAAAATTTTTCCGAAGGCTTTGGAATGCAATAAAAGGATCTTGACAGTGTTTGCGAAGGATTTAATTATTTCACATTATTTGCTTATTTGTTCCTTCCCGCTCCCATTACATCACATACGCGTGGCTACGTGGAAAATGGTTGGCTTTGGGAAGTGAATCGCGTAACTTTTAATCGGCACTTAAGGGATTAATTACAAGCAGTACAAATTATCAAGATAAGAGTTAATTTTTCTATATAATTTTATACATGACTAGCCCATAGAGCTACTGGTAATTATTAAACTTGTTCTTATCTTTGTACCGTTAAATTAATTATAAAATACATTGTGTAGCACTGATACATCTATAAGTGTAATATATCAGGGTAAATGTGTACTTTATTTTTTATTATGTCAGAATACATTTATTAATTTACTGAAAGTAAGCAAACAAATTTAATTAAATAAAATTTTGTTTTCGACTTTTCAATATGCTCGCGCCCCCCACGTAGAGTTGTCACGGCCCCCAAGGGGGGGCGCCCCACAGTTTGAGAAACGCTGTTGTAAATGAATTAATATTCAAAGTTAAATATTTACTAAATTTGTAGCAAATTATACTTAACTAAATTTGTAGCAAATTATACTTAACTAAATTTGTAGCAAATTATACTTAACTAAATTTGTAGCAAATTATACTTAACTAAATTTGTAGCAAATTATATTTTGATTAATTTTTAAGCAAATCTTAAATATTAACAGTCTTAAAGATTGGGCATAAGACTCCAATTTTCGGGCCTAAATTTCATGTGACATTTCAGAATTAGTTACTAAGAGATCATAGCTAGGAAAATATTAATAATAAAACGTAGTACTAAATGTGCTAAAGAAAATAAACTGAAGCTAAACAACATAAAATGTTTGGGCTTCTTTCAGAAAAATTTCTTGTTCTTAAAAAGAGAATAACATTCATTGTTTCGTTGATATTCATTATGAAGTTTCATACGAATGAAATTTATTGATGCTGTTGAAAAATCTATTGTACTGATCAGATAATTTAAAGCATCAACAAAATTTGATTCAACTTTTTGTTTATTGCGAAAGAGCTTTTTAAAAATTGCTCATATTTTTTTAATACTTAGAAATTAGTTTTCCGAAGAACAAAAAATATTCACCAGAAAAGTTTTCTCTTAATTTGAGTAAAAATATAGTGAAAGTAAACAGATAAAAACACATACGAAAAACATAAATATGTACCCCCTCTTTCGTTTTTTTACATGGTAGATTCGTTCCTCGATAAGCTTTGTAAGGCTGTGCGAAAAAAGATACTATTTGCTTAATAAAAGTAAAAAAGGGATATGCTACAAAATAAACCAAATAAAACATGCAGTAAAGAAAGTTTTTTTTTCTATATCAAAAATAGCCATACAAAAGAATGAAAAATGTACCGTATAAACTTTTATTTGTGTTTATATTATATGTACTTAACCTTTGTAACATTTACAGTTATAAACACGCACACATGCATTTAACATTAAAATTTAATATTAAATTCTGTCTTTCTCCCTCTCATGCAAGTTTCAGTTAATAAACCTTTAAAATTAAAAAGACAGATATATTATCTCAAAAAAGATTAAACTAATCAAAATATTAATAAATTATCCGTAGCTAATTTTGATAATAAGCGCATTTATTTACGACAAGATCAATCAAAATCTTTACCCTCACTCAAAAGATCTATCTCTTCCACTATGATTTTCATCCGCTAATATCGGTTTGAGGTGAATTGATGTCCAAAATATTTTATTTTCTTTTTTTTAAATCAAAAGTAGGTTATTTATTTATAGTCCTCCTTGGGTTTAGATATTCTTTATTTACTTCTGGATATCCATCTATATAAATCTTCATACCCAGTGGAAATCTTAGGATTGCTATTATCTTTTAGATGTATTAAATTTATATCCCTCAAAAATTAAAGTACTAGTCATTCGACTAATTTAAGCATTATGTGGGTAATTTGACGTTAAATTATTAGTTTCTTGACTGTTCAGCTTCATCTATTCACAGAACAATCAGCAGCACCTAAATTATGCTATTGTAAGTAGACTGTGTAAAAAAAAATATATACTAGATTGTGACTGGATCTGGGAAAATGTTGTTACCGAAGGCGTGTAAGAAACACACCAGACAAAAAAGGGATTTGAGTGTACATTCTTTTAAGAAGCTAAAATATTATATACATACATACCACATAGTACACACCACGCGAGTATCTTTACATTCGAATTAAATAGAATACTAGTGCAGCCTTTTGGTATTAAATTACGATTGATGATAGTTGCAGAGGCAAAGTTGAGGATAGAATAACACACATATTAATTAAATCAACATTTATTGACGATCACACACACACATAAAAAAGTTCGACGGAACACTTAGCGTAGCGACATTATAAATACAAGCAGCGGCGTGAATTTTCCTTAAAACTTCTATTTATATACAAAACGCCAACCGGAATTTCCAAAAATTATATCGCTTCCGTAAAAATCTCCTCTGATTGACTGACAGATATCGTAGGAGATGAATTAATCAAAAAACGCTAAGTACATAATTTTGAAGTGTTAAAGGCACGGTTAAATCCAGTCGTTTACCGTTTAAACTAACAGCCAATTATGTACGCGAAATCCTAGAGGACTCAGGATCATTTCAAATTAAAAGAAAATTCCTTAAGAGGAAACTAATGTGAATTTTTACACACACACGCACATATATATATATATATATATATATATATATATATAGAGAGAGAGAGAGAGAGAGAGAGAGAGATGATGTGAGTGCAATTTTTAGGTATAAGTTACCTTTATCTTGTAATGTATTTAAACATTCAATCCCTTACTTTCAATAGGTTTTTGCTCAGTATTGTTAACATAAAGGGGGAAGGTTGGCTGACCCAAAACATGTTCAACCCCACTTTTATATAAATTATTTTATTTATAAGCTATCCTAAGTCACACACACACCACAGCAATGTTTATAGTACTGCAGCATCCATTTTTTTATATTTTTAAATTTTAATTTCTTATGTATCCTTCTATGTATGGTCTTCTCACAATCTCAGTATTTTTCAGTTTTGATTGATAAATGTTCATCTCTCATTTGTAGAGAATTCAGATATATATAAATACAGTAACACTATCATTTTTTTGTATTTAAAAACTATCCCTAGCAATTAATGCTTTTCTTTCAAAGTTTGAATTTGAAATAAAAGATTTTTTTACACGACACCACATACCCTATTAAAAGTCAAGTTGGGCAAGTAAGAGAGCTAATCAACATAATAAATACAGAAAAAGATCATAAAATATTTAGAATAGTTTTATTTGACGTAAAGAAAAATAAATTTATATGAACTACACTTTTTTTTAAATTTGAGTGCCAAACAAAATTGAAATTAAATCCTCGTATGCTGTAAAGTAGAAAAGGTGAAAAAAAAATTGAAAATGTAGTAATTTGTATTATTTCCCAAAAATAGAATTTGTTTACTTTTATACCAAGAAAACTTTGACGAAAGAAAAAAAATTAGATAAGAATAGAAAAAGATAAATTATAATCAATTACCACGTCCTGGTTTGTTTGTTTTTGTAAATTTGATAATTGCTTTGAAGGAATTGGTATATCTCTTTCCTTGCCATAAAATTTTTTTGAATGTATAAAAAGAAATAGAGAATGTCATCATATCTATTTTTTGCTGCAGAATTTCAAAAAGGAGCGATAAAACCTTAATTAATCAGAAAATATGGTCTACACGACATCACACTTTTACCCAGCACCCCTAAAGCAATTATAAAACACAATACTAAATAAACCCATTATATTTTATAAAAGAAACGAATAAAAGTGTAGATGAACAGAGTTTAAATAATTATAATAATTTATGTAAATTAAAAAAACAAAACGGAATTAAATCACATTATAAATCAATATAAAAATGTAGTGAAAAAAATGTAAGTAAAAATGTATATAATTGAATTCCTTTAATAACTCTTATGGAAATCATATGCAATTCAATTCTTGGAGAGATATATTTATTACAATTGTGAATACAAAATAATTAATGGTGATTATGCCAATCCTTTAGGCAAAAATAAATAAATAAAAGATGATAGCTCCACATATTTCTAGATTTTATTACTATTTTGTGTTTTTCTGAGTGTGAATTCATGGAATAGTCAAAATGATATGTTTTATAAAATATTTTAGGCGATAAAATATTTATGTATACAGTTACCGTTCAAATTTATACTTTTTGGAACTTTTTTCGGAAATCATGCATATATATATTTAAACATTTATTAAATTTTCCACATTTCTTAAAAGATATGTCCTGAAGAAATAAAATGGTTTTAAATTTGGTTGACGAGAAATCTGATTAAATATTCGCTTTTTAATACTTACCTGCATCCCCATTATAAAATTTAATTATTTTCCAAACGATTCAAAAGTTAAAATAAAATTACTAATTAACTGAAAATGTAATGTAATTATACCTCTAAACCCACTCGAATGATTTACAAAGATTTATAAAATGAGAGAAATCAGGTGCTCTTATGCAAATAATTCAAAACACACAAATGCTGTAGAATATAATTCATTTTTAATGATTAATGTGTTTGTTTTCTGCATTACCTTATATATTTTACGAAATATTTTTGAATAAAAATGCTATTTATAAAATTTATATAGAGATAGACGTATAGTAGTATAAATTTACGCGAAAAAATGGATTCATTATTTCATTTTAAAATGAGCCTAATCTACGAAAAAGAAATTTCGTCCGAAGAAACAGTTATATACAATTTTCAACAAAGATTATTTAAATATGATTCCTTTTTATTCAACAAGTGTCTCTTCTGTGTATTAGGGTACTTATTTCTTTTCCATTTGTGGGTTTTAGCTTTAAATAACTCCTTTTTAAAAAAATTTTTGTTCATGTTTTTAAAATATTTATTGTGCTTCAAAATTTATTTGAAGACGCAAAATTTTAAAACTGTAAAAATCTTTAATGTAAATTTCTAAAAAATACATACGAATTTTTTAATATATTAATAAGTTTCTAAAAAATATCTTTACATATGAAAAAATGTATTTTAAATGTTTTTAGGGTATTGAAATATTCTCTCACTTGCATTTTCACTACTTATTTAAAGCAAAAATGCATATTTCTTTGTTTCACACATAAATATGGGTAGAAATTTCCCAATGTTTAGAATTTTGACTCGCAAGTTATTGTGAAAGATTTTAATGATCGAAAAATTTCCAATCATTTATGAAAAACATCTATACATGATGTATATATAGATCAGAATTCTTATATTTCTCAAACATTGAACAAAAGGAGATATTTCAAGAGTCTCATGCTTGTCTAAAAATAGAATGAACATTGCTACACGTTATGAAAACTAGGTCAGAATTTGCAAACATAAAATATATGTTACTTTATTTTTAAAAAAATAAAGTTTTTATTTCACTATAAAATAAAAAGCATGTTCCTCATTAAAGGTCACCCAAAACAAAAGGTATAAAACTTTAGAAGAACAAATTTTTGGAAATTGACTGCCAAAAGAGTTACGGGGCACCCACCCTACATAAAAAAAAAAGAAGTTTTGTTTTTTGAACAACTAAGCCAATAGATTGAGAATTCTACAAACATATCTCTTTTGCTGAGAAGAGATCAGCTATAAACGGGGTTTGAGAAAATCAACTCCAAGGGAGAGGGGGTGCTACAGGGGGGAAGTAACAAATATCCTTCTGTTTTAGAAACTCAAGTCTTATCTTCTTTAAATCAAGAGACGAGATCAGTCAGAATATTTGTCAATGCAATCGAAAGGTAAATGTTGAACATAGATAGCAATGACCTTAAAAAAAAAAGAGTGCATAGCAGTGGTTCTACAAACTTTCGATATCTACAACACTCATTTATGTATCAGTCTGACATCGTAGACCCCCTCTCCCCCAAAAAGATTTTGGACCCCCCCCCTCCCTGACTCTCAACACATGTCTGAGTGATTTAAAGGTTTATCAATAGTCTATGACTGCCTCTGCTTTTTATACAGAACACTTTTTTTCCCTTTAAGAAAACTGCAAACCTCTAATTGTATACGTATAAAAAAATTTAAAATGTTTCAAAATACCAGTTTAAAATAAATAAATAATGTAGACACAAATAAAAAAAGAATAAAGAATATAGGCGCCATTCGATTAGGAAATCGAGAGGGATGCTATCATTATGGCATTTGGCGATCTATGTGAATTCAATTTTTAATCATTGCGCATGTATTATACTATATATTTTTTTAAAAATGTTACTTTTTATTAACGGCTAGTTAGTTACAAGCAATAAAAAGTCTGAATTAATATTCGTGATAGAAATACATATTCTAGTTAATATTTCTATTGGGACAATTAAGTGATCTATTCTAGGATTACACTTATCTTAATTTTTCTACGAAGTCTTTCAGAGTCTATATGAGAGGGAAATCTTATTATTACATCAGACCTTTGCAGACCTCTCAGAATGCCGCTGTGGATTCCTAGGGATCCACAGACTACATCTTAAACTTTTATGTACCGCATTATGCATATTGCAATTTTTTTCATGCAATATTTTTTTAATCACTTCATTGAAAATTAAACAAAATATTCAACTTTGGGAAATTTAATCCGTTAGAGCTAATTAATTAAATAAAGATATTCAACTGCAAAATTAATTATATACACTGTTCACTTAAAATAAATAGTTAACCCGCGGTCACTCGGGCCTGTATTTGCTACCGTCGTTACTCGCGGTGTGTAGAGAACACCCCAATAAAATTAAGTCATTATGATACATATTTATAAAGTACAAGATGTTTTTTGTATTACACAAATAAAATTATTAAATTTGTTGCATACAAATGAGACTAAAATTAATTTAAATTAAACATACAAAATTTTCGTTTTAAAACATATAATTTTATATTTTTTCATAAACCAGTAAAACGTATAAACCATAAATAAATATACTTTATAATTAATGAAATAATGATAGTAGAAAAATAATATTTTAATCATTTTCCAAACATTCAGAGCAGACTGTATACACATGCTCAACTTCTCACGGGAGTTCTCAGTCCCCGAGATAAACTTTTGAAGGTCAATACATTCCAATCGTTCGAGAAAGAGGGATTGCATCAGGCCTGAAGGTTCAATGACCTAAAATGTGCAGCTACAGAAAAAATCGAGGTTCTGCGTATTCTTTTTAGAATCCTGGGAGGATTTTCTTATTACTGGGGTGTACAGAACACCTCGCGCGAGTGATCGCGGCTTAAGTCGTTTTCTAAGGTCTTCATTAACATACAAAAAAAAATAAGACACTTACCTTTTTACACTAACTATTTTTTCGGAGCAAAAATGACAATCTTCGTAATCCGATCAAAATGTCAGCTTAAAATGTAATTTCTGCTATAAAACTATTCGCTTTCCGCTAAAATACTCATCATAGATGCCGCGTGCTACCATATATCTTGGCAAAGTGAATTTAAAATAATATTCCTGCTAAGTATCGTCAGAGTAATCGTAAAAATGATTATTCAATGTAATATTTTAAGGTGAGAGTTGTACTTATAAGCACCGTCGTAGATAAAGGGTTAAGAAACGCTGATGAATGTCATGAAATACCCTGAAAAGCTGCCTGGTATCAGCTAGTACTTTTAAATTACGAAAATATGCAAAACAAACTCAGCTTTAAATAGTTTTCAGCTAAACTAGTTTTAAACTTTCTCAGCACATCTGTCCTTGGAATAAAATATATTAATATGAAACATTGATATTCTTCCATTACAAAAAATAAATCTACTTATTTTTTAATATTGAAAGATTTGTCTTTTTTACCCCAGATTTATGTTTACAAAAGAAGCCTTATTCTTTCTACGCATAACAACACTCTTCAAAAATTAGTACTTTCTCCCAGATTATTCATGCCCTTGTATAAAATCATGGAAATCGATCCATCTTCTTTGAAATCAGTAACTACGCTATTTCAAGAGAATACAAGATTATTTTTCTTTTATTTCTTTTTTCGGCACCTTATCATTCCCTTTTGTGTGAACTCAGAAAATATCATTTTTGCCCAAGCCCACTTAGTACATGAACAAGAAAAAAAAGATTACCTCACTATAACGTGATAAAATTGCAAATGTGCATCGATTCTATCTTTACATTTACGAAACAACGAGCAAATGACAGTCTTCTGTTGAGTTCGAGTTTCGAATTTCATTTTCGTAAATGCTCGCGAAGTAAGGGTTAGGGGGCTCCGGTGCTCGTATTTCACGAGCTGGTAGCGAACAAACGAGGGTGATTCTTTTGTGCCGACCTACGTTAAGATAAGAACGAGATCATTTATCATCGATACCCTGCATATTTGCAGATCAGAATATGCTAACTTATCCTGATAGTAAGGTTATGTTAATGTTCTTTGTATTGTAAGGATAACTGTTAATGTTCGACAGGAGAACTGAAAAGCAGTTCTTATCAGTTGTGCAGCCTTTACTGCATACTTATTCATACGCATTGTAAAAAAAACATGGTTGATAGGACCAAAATTTTTCTCGGAAATATAAATGCATATTTCTACCCAAAAAATATTTTAAAAGATAGAGGGAAAAGAATGATGTGAGTGTGTGTATGTTAAACAAATGTGTTTAAGCAGAAGCATCTTTTTATACTTGTTTTACGGTAAAACTTTGTATGCTAGACATAGTAAAGTTGCAACATAAAAGTAAATCCTATCTATTATTGTGTCAAATTTACAATTGTACTTTTGTATCAGCTTTATAACTAAGAAGTTTTTGTGAGAGAAAATTCTGGGCTTTCAATAAGAGGAATATTTTTTTTTAAATTTAAAAAAAAATTCTGATAATTCTAATGTTAAATCGATCTGAGAAGAAAACGCACACACAAACGTATATTATTGCATCAATAATTTTGTTTTCGTTTCGTAAAATGTAGCGTTTATCAAATCTTTCAGGGGTGATTTTATTCCGCCTGTAAATATAATTACAGCTGTATAGCGCTGGACGTTGAAGAATAAAATAAAGGTGGTAAATTCGGGGTTGGGCTCAATGAAGTCTATTTTAATGTAACAATTATTTATTAATTGAAGTTAGGTTACACAAAGACAACACATGTCGTTCATAAAAAATAATGAGCAAAGAACATGGACGGTTTCTTATAGCGGCTGCATTCTCTCCTTACCTGGTCTCTACTGAAGATATGTGGTCGCTAGAGAGCGCTTTTGTTATTTGGTATAGTCAGTTAAAGTTACTATGACAAAAGTGGTTAGATACTACTTTAGCATTTTTGAATAAATCCGATGGTATGCATTGAAATGAGCGTATATCCACGTAAACAGAAATTAATTTTTAACGTACTCAAAAAGCCAAGACTAAAATTAATCCAAAAGAAATATTAGCATGTAAATCAAAGTAAAGAAGTGTTTAAAATTTATATTTGCATTGAGGAAATCTTCACCATTAAACGGCGTAAAACAAAATTTAAATTACTTGCAAAATATGTTGTATTTAATAAATTAATTTAATATTTCTTTCCTTAATATAGCAGATTTTATATTCGACATAATTTTTTTCACTCAACTTAGTTCTTATTTTTATCATGCATTTTTCGTTTAAACTATGTTGAATTGGTGTAACTGATTTTCTCATAGCTCTATTCAAACATTCGATCAGATTTTTTTTTTCTTTTGGGTCGCAATCTCATCAAATAACAGGACTACAATCGAAGGGCTTCAAAATTTCGACCCATAGTCAAGAAAAGTGGACGGTGCCTGAGTAAATAACCTTCAGCCTACTACCACACAATTTGGGGACTTATGTGTTTCAGCTTCAATTTAACAAGACACGTTTTTTTTTTATTCTTCTCTATGAATGCTTATTGAAATATTCCACGGCATTCTATGGTTATTCATGAATGTTTAATGGATTTCGTCTTTTAAATAGAATGCTATTTCGGTAACAAAAAAAGATCGCAAACATGACCCCTCAGCAAGAGTGATCATACGTTAAACTCTTTCGGAGAATTTGTTAAGAAAGTGTGAATTTTTATATAGAACTTCAAATATAATTTCGAGTCTATATTGTAATATTTTATAGTCCTAAGGGAATAAAATAATTATTACTTACAATTCTTATCCAGATATTGATTCAAAATTAGCTAGGAAAAGAACAATTGTGAAATTTAAATTAGTGAAAGTTAAAGAAATATTTTTTTCTTTTGGGTTTTTAAGGAAAATTCGCCAAAATTCATTTATTAAAAAAAATTCAATCTCCTTTCATTGTTTTACTATAAAATTAGTGTGGGGTGAGTAGTTTGTGTGTATATTTACTATGTTCATTTAGGTAAGATAAAATTTTGAGTTTAAAATGTACCTCTTTGTTTAATTATTTGTAAACAAGAAGTACTCATATATTCAGAATATTTTATACTAAATTCTACATTGTAAGCCATCCAAATTGCTAGCTGTTATCCACATACTTCGCTCGGTATTTCATGATGCTGGAGGAATATATATTGTTTTTAAGGTACTAATATCTAAGTCCTAGCTACAAGCTTTCAATTGTATTGTAAAACACTCTTACAGTTCGGACTTCCTGGTTTAAAAAGGACAGAACTTGAATTTCGGAAGCAAAAATATAATTATCTTTCACTCTCCCGTAACCCTCGAGGTCGATTTCCGTAAACCCCATTTTTAGCGCATCTTAACTCAACAAAAGGAACATGCTTACCAATTTGTAGCTCAAAAAAGTGAAAATTTCTTTTATCTATAACGTCCCCGTACCAGTAGCGCACACAGGAATTTTTCAAAGGGGGGGGGGTCCGGGGTCGAAAGTTCACCATTCTTGTATCATGCTCCTTTTGATTTTGTCGATATTCGGGAACAAAACACAGTAAAAAACTAATTATTGAATAAATAATTGGCATTAATTAATAAAATTAATCATTAATAACAAATGCTTAATTAAATTTTGCGTACTATAAACTTAGAGCTATAATCAACCGGAAAAAAATCAAGGGCTTTAGGGGGGTCCGGGCCCCTGGGCCTCCAAGAACCCCCCCTTGTGTGTGCCACTGCCCCGTACCATTACCAAAGTTGATTTCCCCAATACTCGTTCTTCACAAATCCTATCTACTCAATAAAAGAAGCATATTTACAAAATTTCTAGTCTATATATCTAATAGTTCAAAAATGGCATTTTTTGTTTAACGCATCTGCATCCCCCATCCCTCCCCTTAAGAGACGATTTTCAGAAAATCCGTTTTTAGCGGATCACTACTTAACAAAAAGAAACTGCCTGCCAAATTTCAAGTCTTGATGAGTAAGGAGGGGGAGTTGCTTCTCTCCTTTATATAGAGAGAGTGAATCATAATTTTCAAGCAATATAAAAATAAATTAATATGATTCAAAATGCTTGGATCATTCAATTTAATTAATTTCATCTATTCAATTACAAAATTCTTGAAAGTAATAAGAATTTTCTTTATTGCAATTTGTATAGATAAAGTAAAATATTGAATAAAAAAGCAATCGAGATAGTTAAAATTATAATTTTGAATACACAATTTCTATACACGCAACTTCCGAAAATTAGTATATTTTCTGAAACAGATATCTCTTAAATGTAATTTCAATTACAATTATTTTTAAGTTTTTAGCAGTTCATGAATCTATTAAAAGGGAAATAAGTTTATTGATAGCAAGTTCATTTCAATTTAGTTCATTTTTTTATTTTAATCATTTATCTTTTTGAAGAGATACATACCAAATAGAAAGCGTCTGCGGGAAATGATATAAATAAATTTAATTAAATTTTACAGATAGGAGAATGGAGTAATGGCTTATTTTTACTCTAAACTGGAACTTGAATTGAAAATACTCTTTTTATTATCATTCCTAACCATTATTTATCTGATATCTAGTTTACTTTATCATGATAATTAAATTTTAAAACTCTTATATATCAAATGTGTTTTTAAGGTTCATTACAATTTTCTTTTTCACCAACTTCTATTTATTTCGAAATATGAAGAAATTAATACGATACACATGTTTTTTTTCAGTTTTAAATAATATATTTTAATAAAATCAACTATGTACACGCTCCAAGTTTGGTATCTAAAAGAGAGAATATTATACGTTTGACATTTAAAAGTATATTTGATTTGTCTTTTTTTAAAGTAATTCATACTCATACACATATATACGCTTGAGGGCCGTGGATAGCCTAGGGGTTAGACCAACGGACGCCAGACCGGAAGGCCTGGGTTCGATGCTCGAGTACGTGCTCGTTAAATCAGTGGGTCTGAAATCTTGTGGGCTGAATCGCGAGTGCAGAGGACTGAAAAATATTTCCCTCCCCTCAGTTCCATACCTAAATTGTGGAGGTGGAGATCGTTGGTGTCGCCATCTACCGTCCCTTCGGGAATTTCACCGAGCTAATCCGTACTGTCACCTGTATGAGGCTCAAGGCCAACGACAGGAGTACATCTAGCCCTTTGTCACGATGAATTTTGTGGGCCTCGATCTGACTACGTCAGACAGGTGGCATTAGAATCAACGAGAACGACACATATATAGTTTAAGTAAATTATTTATATGCAATATTTATGTAAAATATATCGAGCCATAAAAGTAATTTATAAGGTTACATTAAAATATTTATTTTAAATATTTCGTTAAAAAAGTTACGATTGCGATTCATGAATCTTTGGTTTTTAAAAAAATAAAACCTTGGAGAATAAAAAAGAAAATCCAGTATAAAATTAAAGGTCAAGTATAAAATTAAAGGTCTGTCGCCAATAGCATTTAAGTTACTTTCACAATGGTACCGAAAATCCACAAATCAAATCTGACATTTTTAAGACGCCTTTCCTAAAATTGAGTCTTACCTTGAATATTATATATATATATATATAATATATATATATATATATATATAGCTGTAGAATTCTCATCTATTAACCTGCATTCTACAAATAGGTTACCACAACTTTTGACAACATGTAAATTGAATCAGAAATTTTTAATAATATTGTTGTTTTAGCAAGAATAAATTCATACTTATTGATAAGACACATTTATTTATGAGCACATTTACTTATAAAAATAAGTAAAAAAGGGAGAAATAAAAAAACAGTATATTGTAAAAAGTACACTGCTGGACAATTGCAAAGGACGGATCACAAATTGCTATGTAGCATAACATTAAGCGAGACATGAGGCCTAGTAGGATAAAATATAGTTGCCACACTGTTCAGACATTAGAATAAAGAATATTTATTGTTCTGGAAAGTACAAAAGCTGTGAAACATCTGAAAGAAAAATAAATGTTCATTTGATCTGTGTACGGAGAAATGGAACAATGCATCTAAAAGTCAGCAGGCACCATAAAGAAAGGTATCAGTACGGGATATGTCCACCGTGGAGTGTGATGCAACATTCCACACGTCGTACCATACTTTGCACAACATTATCCAGCAGCTGTTGAGGCAATTTATCCCATTCCTCTGTGAGTTCCCGGATGAGGGTGTTCTTGTTTGTCGGAGGATAGTTTCGACCAGCAACTTGCCTCCCCAAAGCATCCCACACATTTTCAATGGGGTTTAGATCTGTAGAACGCGCTGGCCATACGAGATGTTGAATACCCTCGCTGTTCAGACAATCCTGAACAGCAAGTGTTCGATGACATGTTGCGTTGTCGTCCATAAAAACAAATTTATCACCGACAGCACCACGGAAAAGACGAACATGAGGAAGTAGAACTTCATCAATGTATCGTTGGCCCGTCATAGTCCCCTTATGTAGGCGCGTGCGGCCATTGATCATGATGCCGGCCCACACCATGATACTGCATGTCGGATATCGGTCCTTTTCCTGGATATTTTCTGGACGATAAGCAGTACCACTCTCGCGCCAGATCAGTTGGCGTCTACAATCTGATGACAGACTGAACCTACTCTCATCTGAGAATAGTACGCATACCCAGTCCTATTCAGTCCAATTGTGATGCTCACGACACCATTGCAAACGGGCAGTACGGTGCTGTCTGGTCAATGGGACAAACAACAGGTTTGCGTGCGTATAGTCCTTCTCCCCTCAAACGTCTGGCAACAGTTTTTCGGGAGATCTGCTTTCCTGAGGCAGCAAGAAACTGATTTGCCACCTGCTGAGCTGTGGTGCGCCTGTTCCTTTTTGTTGATAGGACGATATATCTGTCTTCTGTAGGCGTCGTAATTCTAACACGACCTCCCCGTGCCGTCTACTACATTCCAGTAGTTTTAAATGACTTCCACAGCCGTGAAACAACGCTGTGAGCGATGTCGAACTCCCTGGCAACATCTGTTATTTTTCGCCCTTCTTCGATCTTTCCAATAATTCGGCCACGCATAAAACCATCTATGTGATGTCGGGAAGACATGCCAAAAATTTTAAGTTCGTCTATTAAATCTTTCCTGTAAAACTTTGACTTGAAACAACAACTGTCCACACGCGTCAAAACCTTTAAAGCTCTTATGAACGCTATCACGTGATGAACAGACGTGGGAAAAAAATTTGCATATTCATACTTCTTCTTACTAATATCCCGCACTTATTCTAATTTTCCACATTTTGCTTCCTTTCATTTTGTGGTTGCTATGGATGATAGTGTTATCCGTCCTTAGCAATTGTCCAGCAGTGTATTTTGAGTATACAACTATATACAGTACTACTCTGAACTTACCCGATAGGTAGGACTGAGTGATAACCACGTAAGTGGGGTATAATTCCGCAAATAAATATACATAAATTATTTTTATTTGTTGTTGTGTCCAATCCTTCAGGATCTAGCGGCAGATAGATCAGATCCATGAGACCATTAACCCTAGCAAAGTCCAGCAACAGAATTTAGTTGCTGTTCTTAGTACTTCGAATCTGGCCGTAGTCTTTAGTTGGATCCGGAAACGAAAGGAAATGACAACGGAGAATGTACAATATCTCACTATAACTTTAACATAGTTTTCATTTCAGCTATAACACGGTAACTGTTACGAACGATAGTTGAATTTAAAGACGGATTATACTTCGTAGCATCGAAAATTTTTGCTTTACTTTTTATAACTGTTCTAAACGTCAATTCTATTAGATTAAACTTATTTGCCAATTCACAACTATGTTATTTTTGTATCGAAGTCTTTAATAATGTTAAGTTTATATTTCAAAGGTGAAATTTTTATTTTCTTGTTCGGGGTATGAGAATCAAGTTCTACTTCGTTTGGATAATATAGTCATCTCTCAAATCTGAGTCAACATAAAGCATATAACAAACATAATACAACAATTATAACATATAATAGCAAACAAACATTTCGCAGATAAGAAATAAATAACACAAAATATATTATTATGGTTAAGCGTTGATTCCGCATGATACGTCCAAACATGTTTATTGACTAAACATGAAGCGGGGAGTGAGTAATTGGATTGTGTAGTGCTCAAACAAAAGACGAATCTACGATATCTGAAAATCACGAAACTCCGAGTTCGCGTTACTCGGGGTAGCGTCAGAATCGAGGTATTACTGTCTTTAAGTCTGAATTATAAAAAAAAAAGTAGTAAAATAATATTTTTTTCGTTTTAAGTAACAAATTGTTTGAATTGCATTTTTACGTTTGAAGATCCTGTTTTCTATACATTTGTCTCACTTTTCGTCAAAAATATAATATTTTCAGAATTAATTTATCGTATTCAGAACTTTATTTTTTTTCAGAATCAAAGATTATTCAACGCACGTAAAAAACTGCCTGTCAAATATCATTTTTCTAAAACAAATAAGTTGAAAATAAACCATGAAAGTTTTACCATAAATATGCAACATGTCCTGTCATTAAAAAAAAGTTTACTTGAAGCATAAAAGTTTACGCCTGTGAGTTTCTTTTTATACATAAAGATGATAAAAGCCCATCAAAACTGTAGTTAAAGAACGTTAAGTCAGTTGACGCAACAAAAATTCCAACAAATTCTACTACAAGATTCTATGCACAAAAAGCACAGTACAAACAAAAAAAAGTTTAAAAAGGTAAAGAAGCAAAAATTAAAGTGACCAACAAATGTTACCTCGAACCGGAATGATAATTCAATTTCCTCAAAGTAAAAAAATTGACTTCTTTTTCCATGTGTGGATTAATTATTTACTACGTAAAGCTTTTATACTTGGAGTTATAAGAAAATAAGAAAATGTTGCGTTAAAAGAATATGGTTTTAGTTAATGTTATTCAATGAAAAAATTTCAGGCCCTTTTTTAGAGTGAAACAAGAAGACGAAAGTAAGCAAACATTAGTCGGTAATAAAGCATAACAGCCGTAGTTACAGCATTCCTTTTCTGTGTTAATTTAGTTTTACGATGCTTTACTACAGAACGAAATAACTTTATTAATTCCAAGAATCTGTGTGGTTGAACTTACTTAATTCACGTTCTCACGTAAATGTATAAGTGTGGAAATTTTATATTTTAAATTAATTTATAAAAGAAAGCTTTAAGCTGACGTCATAAAGCTATTTTAACCTCGCAGTTCAATCTTAAGCCAATCCTATTTCAAAAACATTTGGTGCCCCTCTTAGATTACCTTCTTCCTTTTAGAATTTTTCATAATCTGAAAAAATTATATTTTTTAATTAGTTTGTTCTATTAAGATTTATTTTTAGTCATTAAACTATTATTATGATTGTTCAGTGCATAATTGTATCTATTTTTTGACGCGAATGCCTTCCCCCGACTGAGCACCTCCGCCAATATGTTTTGATGAAACCCTCCGCTACAGTTGCTGTTGTAGCTTCCATCTTGGAACAGCGTGCAAATAGCACCGTCTCGTAATAAAACAAATGACAGTCCAAAAGTCGCATCGTTCTTGAAAAAACACGAACCAGAATTTGCGTACCAACAATTGTTTAACACATCAATGATTACTGCACTCAAATATATAGAGATTATAAATTAACAAGATATAATTTTAAGATATAAGGCGCAACTTTATGTCAATATACCTCTAGGCTCTAATATACGTAAATGAAACATGGTTTGAGATACAAGAAATCTATGCGGATTAACAAGGAAGTATAGAATAATGTTGGCATAAAAACCAAACAGAAAACTTAATTAGTATGTTGTACATTTATATAGTTTTGTTATTTATTAAACATTTAGGAGTCCCACATTTTTAATTTGGAAAACATACATACGTAACAATGGCTCAACAGAAAACTGAAAGCCGAAATATAAATGAAAGTATTTTATTCTACATAGCAAATCAATTGCAATGTGTAGCAAATTGGATTCGTTACCTGAGAATAATAACAATTAGTTGTGATGTCTTACGCGTCTTGTCTTTAACAAGTCCTTTGGGTTCTTTGGGCCAGAATTAATGGCAACTCTTTTCCAACCAAATCCAAGAAGATGCAAATAAACGGACTTTAAATATCGGGTATTAGAGTAAGCGCGATGGCAATGTAAAGGAATGTTAGACAATTGAAGTTAGTTGTGGCAGTTGATGATTATTACAATTCGTGTTTCAAGTTTGAATAAGTTCTGCGTGACGTGGATACATATATTGATGCTCGATTAGAAGGAAGCTGTACAGCTGTATCCCATTGCAGATAAATACAAGAACTACTACAAGATATAATAAGGTAGGATTGATTACTTAATATTAGAATCGAGGATTAGGTCTTATTATTGGTTTATGGATTAGGGTCTTATTATAAATATATATATATATATATATATATATATATATATATATATATATATATATATTGTGTGTGCTGCGTATTGCGTCATTGTAGATTCTCTCATATTAATTATTATAATTGAATTTGTTAAAGGTTTAAGTTGAATATCTTAATAAAGTCATATTAAGATAATGTTTGATCCTAGTTCTTTCGTTAATCCTACACCTCTAGCTCACGCTGATGCTTCGAGAGATGTACTTCCAAGGGGAGGAACATCACATAGTTTAACGAATTTGTAGTTATATGATTATTTTATAATTATAAAAAGAAAACCAACACCTCATAAGATCAGAGAAAATGCGTGAGTGACCGACTCTCATATAGATTTCAAAAACTCCTTTCATGACACCAATTCTCAAATGAATATAAACAGATTCATAGACTTCAGACCAACAAGTATAATGGAAGTGATTTTGTGGCTATTTAAATATCTTGTGTGATGTTGGGCTCATTTTTTCGTTGAAGCTATAGAAGATAATGTGATGAAACCAGTTTGAGGGGGTCTAACATTACACTTAAAATTTCACAATCTTTAAATTTTCTTATAAGTTTTCTAACTTTTGCATATTGTATTATGCAATTGCTACTGTGTTTTGTTAAAGAATATTTTATTGTTTTTCATATAGATAGTTACAATCAAAACTGTTTCTGTCTTTTAGGAACATACAAATGAACTACCTTAAAATTATTCAGATGGTTTTCAAAACTGATGCTATCTTTTAGCGAGTAGTAATCAATCTTTGTCCGGCATCATGCCGGACAAAGATTAAAACAACGGTGCTAAAAAAAAGCAAAACGCTGTTTTCGGTTTCATGAAAATCATTCTGCGCTGCAAGTACGATGAAATTTTGTTCGAGAACAGAAGAAAAATCTCCGAAAGGAGATATTATTGTGTGTTTCATGGTATTTACCTCTATAGACAGACTACAAATTTTATTTTTGTCAATTATCAATGCCAGGAGGACACATTTTTCAACAGGATGGTGCGCCTTGCCACTACTACAACGAAAAACATCAAATCTAAATGCTGATGTATCAGTTTGGATGTGGATGTGTTATTCATTGACTACTACGATTGCCAGATCTTTAATCGCTGGATTTCAGTGTATGAGGTTCTGTAAAGGATCGAGTGTACCCTCCGCCTTTTCTTGTGTTCCTTTCTGAACGAAAGTCAAGAATCTACAATGCAATCAATTTGACCCTCGTAAAGATGCTGACAAATTTGTGGCAAGAACTTTTTTACAGATGGGACATTTGCAGCGTAACGAAAGGAGGCCACATCGATCATTTGTGATGATGGTAAACTTGTACTATTTCTCTAGCATACAACAACAAGCGCTATAATTTTTTCCTGTATATTGCATGCAATAAATCATTCTTTTTGCCCAGCTAATTTGTAGACACTGTATGAATGAAAAAAATACCGTTTTATATTAACAGTAAGGTGATCAAAATATATAGAGTATCGCCTAACAAGTTATCGTTTAAATGTGAATGAAATATTTTTAAATGGTATAATATAAATATTTTTTTTAATTTGCTATTTTTTTTTGAAAAATATTTTTTTATTTATATTCAAGAGCAAGCACTTATTATCAAGCCACTTAAGATAAGATTCTTAAGGCTTTTAATTAATTCAGGGAATTTTTATTTTGATTGCTTCTTTATGTATTTTATTAATATTATTTTCTGCGTAATTGTATAAAAATAATGGAGGTTAGCACACATTATTTGAGGGATTGCAACATTCACTTTCTTTATCAAAGAGAGAACATTTGTTATTATGCTAAAATTAATTATAAAAACGTATCCAGTTGCATATGTATTTTCCATTATTTCCTAGATGTAATGCATTTGTTGCTGCAATATAATTACTTTCCTCATACAAGCACACAATGCTTGAAATATAATAAAAAATAACGCAAACAGAATTCAAATGAATCTCCGAAGATATAATTAAGTCTTGCATTTTGTGAATTAGATTCTAGAAGGTGACGTACTATTATAGTTATTACTAACATTAACATTTTGGAAAACGTTTGATTAAATCAGACTCTGGCGTTAGTCATGACTTTCTTCCCACTTAAAACTCTCGCCATATTTCTTAAAATCCGTCTTAGTTCTGTATTGCGTCAACCACGTGAACTGAAACTCAGTCAAATCTGCTAATTTCACCCAGAACCATCTATGTCTATGCAGAAATATTCAAATTTCGAGGCAGACATTTCACTGTCTTGCTTTCCCGATTTCGGCAACAGGCCATCTTGTCTCTGAAGTGATGGTCCATATAGAGGCCGCTGAATTTCCATTTCATAAGATGCAAATGAGGTTTCTAATTCGACGAACCTGGGACGAGTTTCTATAATTTTATTTCGAATTGTGTTGCCTTGTTCGTGATTTAAATTTCGGCATTTCCGAGGCAGATACAGAAAGCCCGGCATCATCCTCCCGGAAACGGATTAAAGTTGGAAGGACATCAATTTCCAGCTTATGACGCTACAAATAGCGGTTCCGTGCGTCCATTTTAACGGGTCTCGTTACAGTTGGTACTTTAATAAGCATAATATGGAAAGTTGATGTCGACTGAAATCGAGCGCAGCTGTTTCTGTGTTGCCGTCGCTGAACTTCAAGGTTTAGTAGATAATTGTTCCCTAACCGGGCCGACGAAATTAACGGATCTTCATTGCAATGGAGATGGAGCATCGAGCGGTGAAGCACACCGTTTTTATGCATGTGATATTCTCTCTAGTGCTATTATGAATCGCATCTAATCAAAATTACTTTCTGTAACTCACACACATATATGAAGGAAAACACGAAATACAAATGACAATATGATGCGTATATATATATTTAAACAATTTGTAATATATTTGAATAACCAATTGTTGAAGCACAACCTTTTTATGCATATGTTATTATCTCTAGTACTATTATGAATCTCATCTTATCAAAATTACTTTCTGTAACTCACACACATATATGAAGGAAAACACAAAATAAAAATGACAATATGATGTATATATATATATATATTTAAAGAATTTGTAATATATTTGAATAACTGAGCGATGAAGCACACCCTTTTTTTAACAATGTGATATTTCTCTCTAGTACTTTTATGAATCTCATCTAATCAAAATTACTTTCTGTAACTCACACATACATTTGAAGGAAAACATGAAATATATATATATAAACAATTTGAAATTTGAATATATAAATTCCCTCTCTCTCTAACTTCATCTATTATTCTTTAACTTAACACTAAAAAAAAACCCACAAAAATGTGGCATATTTCTACAAAAGAGGGGAAAAGAAACATTTTCATTATTATCTATGGAGGATAATGAAAACATTAGAGATAAGCTTTTATTATTAAAAAGTGCTACCGAAAACAATTCTGAATATTTTTCTACCTTATACGCCTAGGGTACGCGATGTTAGAGGTTAAATAATTTTTAAACATACTTTAATATTTCATATTACCATGCTTTGAGTGTTTACTTGTAGATTTTGCCTTTCAAATTTTCCTTATTAACTTTATTTGGTTTTCAAGCATCTGAAGTTATAATTTTTTCTTTGATTTTATTCATTTATAAATTTTTATTTTTACGTGTTGCTGTTTTGTGATAGCTCCTGTTGGTGGCTTGATTGATTGAATATTAACGTCGCACTGTTCAGCTACACGAGGGCTTTTGGCGACGGACCACGTAATTTTGAACCATGGTCAAGTGACGTGGACGACACCTGAGCTGGCACCCCCTCTCTAACTACCACACCACACCAACGGGAGGACGTTTGCTCTCGACAGATTTAACGTGCATCGCTGCCCTACACGGCGGGTCTTTAGTGGTACTGGGCTCGAACTCGTGACAAAGCAAGCCACGGAAACCTATACCACTCGGCTACCTTGGCAAGTTAAATAAGATGGTGATAATAATTGCTTTAAATCTGTACTATACATTCAAATATCTTTAATGTTTTCTACTTTAGGTAAGTAGATTTATGTTTTGCCTTGGTACTTTTACTGATATTAGCATCGGTAACTGAATTTTAGTACATTTAAAATTAATCTTCTAATGTTATGATTATTAATCTTGGCATAAATGAAGATTTATTCTCACTCTTAGCAATTTACATGTAAAATTTGGCAGGTCTTAAAACAATGCGCAATCTTAGTTTTTAAGGTTAAGAATTGGCAATTGTACGACTGAGGCTATCTTATTTTTGACCAATACTGTCTGGTTATACTTTTATTGATGCTTTTCTTTGTTAGATTTCTTGCAATTTATTACATAATTATTAATTATATATGCGTTTTTGTGTCAGTTATTTTAAAAAAGTTATAAAATAATAAGAAGTCAATGTAAAAGAATCAACGGCTCAAAGCAGAAGTTCCCAAACTTTTTTGCCTCGTAGACCCTTTAACATGTTTTTCGTTTTGTGGTTGACCCGACTTACCTAATACTTTGACACCTTGTACCGCGCTACTTATTTTAAAAGTTTGATGTTTTTAACTGTATTGAAGTATAGTGTTTAAAGCTTAAGAAACGTATGCAAATTAATTAAATTAAAATTTAATTGGTACATAAAAAAACTGAGCAACAAACAAATGTTTTAATGAATGGGATGTCTCTAGTACTTCAATAACAATTTTTCAACATTTGTCATCAAGTCTTTCAAGTTAAATCCTAAATCTCGGTTAGTAATGTCTAATATTTTTTTCTGTTTTTGTTTTGGAGATTGGCAACTACGCTGAAACTCCTTCTCTCTAGGAAAAGCAAGTAAAAACTTTCTCAAAATGCTCCATTATTCCAGATAAAAATATCAGGTATATCTTTTTAAATCCAAAATTGCTGACATACGTTTCTAAATTTTGCTTTAAGATCATCGTTAGTGGCTATTTTGATCAATTCCTCTTGAAATCTGTCATTTTTTTTCAATACGACCAAATGAATTTATTGCCTACTGTGGTATTACCAAAGTCAAAGAATTCTCACAAATCTAGTTTTAAAATCTGAATAAAGGTCATTTCAAAGTTATACGTAGGTTAAAATGTCATTTTCCTGGCAGATTGAGAAACTGTAAAATTCGCGACGCCCAGTATTATACTCCTTTAGCTTAATTGTGGCGAGAAACACTGAAATGATAATACTTTTTTAATAAAATTTATGCTGTCCCCTTGTAACTGCAAACTAACCTCATTAAATTTAGTAAATAATTATGGTCAAAGGTATAAATCTGATTCTCACTTGATTAAAATTTCTTTTAAAATTAAAGTCACTATCTGTTTTAGTCTATTGTAGATCGCCCACTTACACCTCACTAACCACCAAATTATTTTTTTGCTGACGTTGATTTCTTGTAGGTCGTCATAGACCCCTGGGAGTCGGCATAGACCTCTTTGAGAATCACTGGCTTAGAGTATCAGTAACTTTGAAAAGAAAAAAATCATGCAAATTTAAAACGCGGTGAAGTAAAATTTATCATTCATTGTCTATTGCTCATTTTACAGATGTTACAAATATTCAGTATAAATGTGTTTTACTGCTCAAATTAATTCTATAAATCTATTAATTTCTATAAAACATCCCTATGGATTAATAAAGATAAAATAATTATATATAAATAACGTAGTATATATATATATATATAACATTAATGATCCCCAAAGATACCACATAATATTCTTCCTACGATTCTAATTTTAAATTTATTAATTTTCAAAAAAATATAAAAATACTTCACTACAATTTTCTGTCAATCTAAAAAGATATTCCAAAATTATAGCATTGCAATGACGTCTTATTAATTGAAATTAATGTTCTTCAATCATATTTTTTTCATTCTTTATTTTTCAGAAAATAACGTCACTTGATTAATTGATTATCTTTAATTGGAGAGTGGTTTGTTAGTAAGCATTCTACCCTACTTAATCTGATTTCACTAAACACGATTCATCTATTCGCTTATTCTCTTCCCTTATATCGAAATAAATACCATCTCGTTTGCTCCATGTTTGTAAATTCCATTAAGGAAAAGGGGGAAAAAAAGAGACGCAAATGTCGTTCAGAAGGATTTTTGAAGAAAAATGGTCTGCATTTGCGAGTTCCAAAGGGGAAAAATAAAATTCGCTAGCCAGCCAACCCAGTTAATAGCGCGGCAGACAATTCAATCTTAAAGTAAGGGGAACTATCAGGACATCCATCTAGTATTGACCGTAAAAAGCTTTGTATTCTGTTCGGATTCTTAAAGCGAATTTTCGTGACTAAATCCAAACTTTACCTTTAAAAAGTTTTTTTTTTGAGAAAAATAATTATCGGAAGCACTAAAATAGTGACTTATACCATCAATAAATAAAATATTAAAAATATTTTTAGTGCCTTATATCAATTTTATTTTTTTCTTGAAAAAAGGCGCAGAATATTTGAATTAAATATTTCATACGCAAATATTTTATTTTGCCGTACTATATATTAATGTATTTGCATGTCATATTAAAAAATGCAATCCGTCAAAATATAATTTAATATTTAAAAATAAAAATATATATATACAGTTTAAATCTGTTTATTTTTCTATTAAAATGGAAAATCACAATAATTTAATATCAATATGTTTCGAAACACAAATACTACTTAATTAAAAGCGAAATATGAATAATCACACTAAATACATATACACATATAAGTCATAAATCTGCTCTTTGTTAAAGATAAATTAGCAATCGTTTTTTTTAAATTACTTCCGTCAAAGTCCCCTCGGACATAAGGCGTCTTGCAGTCCAATATAAAGTAAATGTCACTCTAGAAGGAGGAAGAACTCCACAGTTGTCTTGCGAGAGAATATGAAGTAGAGCGGGGCAATTGGATAGATGCTCCCCAGTCATTGGCAGAGATTTACAGAGAGGGCAGAACGGTGAATCAGCCAGAGGCCAATCTTAAACAGATATGACTTGCAGGTAATCATGTCCGGTGATGACTCTGAAACATGCCACACCCTCCACTCTAGGTAGGACAGAAAGCTGAGCCCGTCTTCGGCCATCAAGCAGATGAGATCAAGATTTGCCAACAGCTAGGCCTGTAAGAGTGGAAATTCTCTTGTGTCGAAATTTGTCCCTGAGAAGTCGCTTGACGTTTCGAAGCGGCATCGGAAGGCAAGGTGGATGCAGCGTCGAAGCCTCTGACCAACTTATCGGCTTGTTCAATTCCATGAATGCCGCAATGGGATGGCGATTGTAGAACGACCTCTCTTCTGGTGCAAAGAATTGAGTTAATAAGTTGCTTGCACTCGGAACTCAAGTTTTGATGGGAATAGATTGTAGCCAGATATGTGTGTGTGGTCTTATTTGCGATTTGAGAATCTATGAATTTTACAATATTTCGGCCAGGAGTAGCACTAATAGCTCTAAAAGCCCTAAATATTTCAAAAATATCACCATCAAAATTATCTCATAAGGCACTAAGAGGTTTTTAAGATTAAAAGAGTTGGAGAAAGCACCAGCCCTATACCAAAGAAGCTGTGGCAGAGCGATTAGTAAATGCATGTAACCAGTCTTGATCTGGATATCTTTCATAAATAGTAGCCAGAGCTTCAGACTTTAACTCAGCCAGGAGGGAATTATGCTTACAAACAGGCAGGAGAAAGCAGCAATCGTATAAAGGTTATTCTTAAGAAACAAGGCGATTCATATGCACTTAAAATTAAATTTCCACATAAATTTTTTCAACCCTTAATTTTCTTAAATATCCTCTATTGAGTTACATACAATTACCAATAGTTTAAAAAGATGTATCACTACTTTGGATAAAATTTTACAATTATTTTACAAGATTTCAGGAATTCTTTTGGCGTTAAAGCTATTAATAAAAAAGCAAGCGCATTAAAATTTAAATATTTATTCTCTTCATAATTACTATTTTGAGCACTTATTTAACTCTATAGATATATTTATGATACAATTAATGTTCTTTTAAAAAATTATAATAATTACGATCTGAATGAAGTTACAAAATTCTATAAATTTAAAACTCTTATTGAATTTATATTAGGAGTAAGCATTGATCCCGCGAGGTTAACGCCCTTTTTTAATGGTAATCTTTGTATAAAACAATAGACTAAATGTTTACTATAAGTTGGATCTGTTATTTTAATATAGTTATGTTATTATCAGTGATTTGATTTAGATAGCTGCTCATAAAGTTGATTTTTGACCCATGCACCAAAGTGACAAAGTTCTTCGTGACTTGCCATCTGTTCGTAAAGGAATTATTCAATAAGAATAAAAAACTTTGTATTTTGCTTTGAAAATTCAAATGTCTTTCTTTTTTTACAGAATGTATTGTTTATGATGTAAATTCTCACTTTTAGAGTTGTAAGGGGGAAAATGGAACATTACTTGATCACGTAGAGTAATCCAGAGAGAGAGAGAGAAACCCCAGAAATAGAACAAACCCAGCTTACTTTATTTGGAGAAGTAAAATGAGTAAAGTATTTAAATAATTAAATCAACCGGAGCAATTCGATAGTAATATAAAAGGGCGTTAAAAATAAGAGCGTTTGAACACATATTTACATGCATTGTACATTTAAAAAGAGAGAAAACACATCAATACATACTACTTTAGAGTAATTTTTGAACCTCCAAAACAAGTTCAGCGAGGCATTATTGACACAGTTGTTTATCTTACAAGCAAACTTACTGCATTTTTAAACAAGAGATGATCAAAAATTTATTTCTTTGCTCTACATAATTGATTGAAAGGGAATCGGCTTTGGTGTAGCTCAAGATCTAACTTTTCAAGAATGAAAAAGACACAAATATATAGGTAAAAAAACGGCTAAAGTTTCATTTTTGCTGAAGCTTAGAATAAAACCCTTATTTATGAGGAAACAAGCCATTTCAATAAATCTCAATAAAGATTTTAAGCAAAAAAATATCCAGATACTACTTTGCAGAATTCCATTAAAGGTATGTGAAACATTCTTTGAAAAATTGCTAAATTTAGGATTTACGATAAGTAGATAGTGCCTATAATTTTAGAAAAAATGGGACTGTATAAAATTAAAGTACATATGTAACAATATAATAGAGACAAAAATGTAGATTCGAAGTCCTTAGTCGGAACTAAAGATTATATATACAATACCATAAAACAAATAAACAAAGACTTAGTAATAAATACCCATCGGTACAAAAGAATCGAAATTTTGAAAAATATAGCCAAGAGCTGTGAGTTGATATCAGTAACGACTAGAAATGAATCAAAGGACAAAAGATCCAGTGCTTAGCTTCCACAATGATGATATATATATATTTATGTATGTGTATATATAGTATAAAGCGTATATCATGTGCATCTCATTTACAGTATGAAAATTCCAGTCTTCGTTGCTGAAAAGTCCAGCATAGGTGCATGAACCAGGCGCCTGCTTCCGGAGAACAGACGCAACAAATCGCTTGTATGTTAGACGCAACTTTTCTCATAACCCTGCACAGGTCACCTCTTTAGTACACCACAGTACTGATTTTAATTTTGCCAGTATTAGAAGAAATGGCTGATATGCGTTTTACGGTACTCTTTTTAGACCAAAGTGTTTTAGACCTTTATATACGCTCAATTTGCAGATTGATTGGTTATTTAACGTCCTCGAAGCGTTTTCACTTTATATGTACTGGACTGTGTATAACAAATAAAAAAAAAAGATATGCTCCTAGAAGGAATTACCCAATTGCAAAGAAATTTCGTATACAAAGACATTTAGACTGAACATGCTAATGAATAAAATTTGGTATTCAATGAATAAGTAGGGTGAGCTCCAGGACATCGGAACTGCGCATTCTGCAGGTGTACATAAAAAAAGAACATTTGTCGATCTGGTGATCAAAACTTTTGTTGCATTTCGGCTATAACAGACCCTCGCTGATGATGATTGTGAATTTTAATGGCGCAAGGGCCAACTTTGGCCAAGCTGCGCCAATCGCCGAAAGATTCTTGCACAATAAGAGCAGAACCTGGGTCGAAACGATGCGGTGATTAGACGATGCTGACAATAGTGAGTCAGATACGGAAAAAATCAGCGTCAGAACGGCAGATGTCGATCAAGGACCACAACAGAGCGATTATCAGAGCAGCTGGCAAAGATCGTTATCAACTATAGACGTGTGTCCAACATGACCCTCCACAGACGAAAGAGAGAGTGAAAGTTAAGCTCTCGCCCTCCGTTACGCCGCTTACCTCTCACGCCTGTCCAGGGTCGATCAATGGGGATCTTTATGTGTAATCTTTAATCTTGAATCCCGTTTACAACTGTGTCCTGACGACAATCACATACGTGTCTGGAAACGCCCAGGACAATATGAGGATAAAGCCCTGACTATGGCACGCTACAAATTCCTACAACATGGCATAATCTGAGGTTCAATCTCCTTTGATAACCACCCCCACACCTCTTGATAGTCATTTCTGGCATACTGACAGCACAGTGTTACGTTGACGATATTCATGACCGGTTGTGTTACCATTCATTTTTCGAAACTCAGAACTCACTTTTCTGCACGATAACGCTCAGCTGCACACGAAACGTGTGGCAATAAAATGTCTTCAAGTTGACCTGGCCGGCTGGGTCACCTGATCTCTCTCCTATATAGCACATTTGGAACATTTTGGTAAGGTGATTACAACCATCCCAGCATGTTGACGATTTCGCCCAAAAGTTGGAAACGATTTGGCCCGAAATTCCTCAGGACATCATCTGAAAACTTAATTAGTCCATGCCACGCTGAAGGACAGCTTGCATCTAGGCCATAGATGGATCAACGCCTTTTAGAATTTCTTCTTTTATGATGGTCAAATTCTGATATATTCGGAAATTTTAATAATTTATTTTTCTATGTATATACTTCGCATTCATCACTTTCTATCGGCATCTCCTTCTCGGGGTTATCCCCCAGTTTTAGAATATATATTAAACAAAATGTAACCTTATATATAAATATAACAATCACGATTTAGTTTTAATAAGGAAAAAAAATATTTCTTTTATTAAACTACTCGATTCGGGAAATATTTCAGTATTTTAGAAAAAAACAATTTTTTTTTACATATATATTAAACCGAATACTCAACAGTTATCGCTTTCTACCTGCCATCCCATTAGATTAATTTTTCAACGTTGCCTATGAGAGCGCCTACAATCCCACCCTTCACTCTGCATTTAATTCTAAATATTTCTTTATTAAAATTGAAAAGTAAACCTTTTTTTTTTAATGTTCAACAAGCCTCAGAAATCCTTAATGGCAAATTTCTTAAAATGCCTTTACGGAAAGAACATTTTCCAGATCGTTAAGCAGTTTTGAAATGTAAAACGATAAATCACTTATTGCTATCAAAATTGAATTTGCCCACATTTCCTTGAAAAGAAATGATTTCCCAGGTTACCAACAAGTTACAGAAATTACCCCTAAAGGTTCCAAAAATGCAGTTTTGTCGGTGAGGCTCATGGTGTCGTGCTTATATATTTTTCATCCCTGAAAAATAGCAACGTGTTACAGCTAAGTGCAGGCAGTGAGTAACCCTTTCCTGGAAACAAACATATTGCTCTAATTAAATTTTCAAGATAACTTTCGAATGTGCGCTCAAGTATGCTACGTTTTGCGAAAAACTAAAATTAAATATTTGAATATTTCGCATTCCATTTTGCTCTGAAATATTTTTCTAATTAGAGGGCAATGTCGCTCATGTTTCAATCATTTGGGAAGTTGAAAATTCCAAAAGTGAAAAGCGTAATTAAATTAAGTTTTCATGTTTTATTTTCTGTAAAATGCGATTAAGAAGTTGGAAGCTCCCATTTAACACAGTTTATGGCGAAATCATTAACAATTTTGCTTAAAAGGTATTATTTTTTTCCCTTTTTATTTCTGTGGAGATATTTAATATTTAATTGAATCCCTCAGAGCGGAAGAAAATATCAGCTTTGTCATTTCGAATTTCTCAATGAACGGGACATTGCGTAGAAATATTACTCGCAAAATAATTGCATCCTCTCACTGGAAATGAATATTAGATTAAACGTTTTTCTTAAAAGAAAGATAGTAGAAAATTATTTTAAAATGAAATTTTACAATAATTTGGACGTTTCCGGTAATTATTCTGAGCATTCTATGCGGATAACATTTTACATATAAGTAGGTAAAAACAATGGTGCTTTCTCTGTCTCAAAAATCGAATACATATTTTAATCAATTACACTTTGCTTTACATACAAAATAAAAACACAAAAGTTTTATTTTTTCATGAATAAAATGAAATTTATTGATGCAAAAAAATCCATTTTAAATTGATTATTCAAAGACACTAATATGATATCTCTTTTTTTGCATTCATGATATTCTGCAAAAGAGTGAAAAAGTGTTATTTCATGGTATAAAGCACTTCGCAAAGTTATATCAAGCCTTATACAAAAAAACAAATAAATATTAAAAATTATCTAAAATTCATTTAGGTCTTCATCAATGTAGTTAACAATAAGAACATTTATTAAGAATTTCTTTATTCATAGAATCTCATTTACTTTTAAGAATGTGTATTAGGCATCTTTATTCATAGAATATAAACCGTGATTTTAAAAGGCACATAAATGGATAATTTTTCATGATACAGTTTTTAATTGTTTAAAGAACATTTTTGACAAAAAATTATTTAAATTATTTCTTAGATTACCCTTTTTTAAACATTTTCTTCAATGATTTTGCCTGTAAATAGGTATGTGATTTTTAAAGTCACATTATTTTCAGGGAGTTTACTCTATATACAGGCACAATATTATTATTAAGATTTTTCACAAAAAGAGAATATTTTAGGTATGTTCATTTTTTTTATTCATTAATTCTTAAAACAATTTTATTTTTAGTGACACTCGTATAAATATTATCCATATTGCTTTTAAAATTTAATTGTTAAGAACATTTTTATGAAATCATTTTTTATTGATGAAATTATGAGTAGATTTACTAATAAGAGCAAATAACAATTCATTTATTAGTTTAAAGGATTATGAGAATTAAAAGCACACAAATATGGCTTTACCATTAATAAAGTTATACGTAAAATCACTATATAATTAAAAACTAAATTTACTCTACTCACACTGATCAAGAACATGTTTTCCTACATATTGATTATAATTGGAGAAGTTATCTGTAGAGTTTATAAATTCTTAATGTATATTTTGAATTCTAAATTCTTTTCCAAAAATGGCGATACTTCAACGATACTCTAACAGTGATGCAGAAATAAGTTTTCAATTTTGAATTATTTACAAGGAAAATAATTTTTAAGCAATTCTTTATCCTTGAGGATACACAATCGAAAATTCTTATTTAGAAAAAAAATATTTCAAATTAAATTTTGTTGATGCACTTATTTTGAGCAATGGCTAAAATATGTCAATTCTAGCACAACTTTTTCTTATTTGTTTGGCTCCACCACTTTTTTGAAATTTGGAAAACACAACTTACATTTCTTTATCAACACCGTTTTTTCCGCAAAAATTTGATTAACTCCAAAATGAAAGTTCTAACCAAATTTTCAAGCCTTGATCACTTGAAGCAGGTAAATCATTCAATTGTTTAATCCACATATTTATGTATTCGAAATGTATGTCATGAAGCATTTCCTCATATCAATAAAATAAGTAGTTCCCTTAGAATCGTAAGATTTAAACATCGATCGAAACAGAGTGAATATATAGTTTGTTAGCGATATATCTCAATAATCAATTCAAATTCATAAAATAAACAATCCTTCAATTTCAAACTCAAGTTAGATGTTAACAACAGAGAAAAATATTTCAGGAAAGCTGGAACTGGAGGAATAAAATGTACGTGGCGAGCTATTTTAACAAAGTGCAGACATATGCAAACATTTAATGAACCTAGTCAAAAATGATGCATATACACATGCTATATTTCAGAAAGAGGTCAACAGACGCCTATTAAAATTGTGTATATAGAAAAGAGAAACCGTAGGTACTTGTAATGCAATATACAAAGGAAACAATAGAAACTAGTAAAAAGATATGTATTAAAAGAATGAAAAAGCACAGTCATATATATATATATAGGTATATTGTATTGCAAATAAGAAATCAATGGAAAATAACTAAAATATGTACTCTGAAAGAATTGAGAACATGTAAAACCATATATCATTTCATGTGGAACAATCGCAATAAGATAAGATTATAGATAATAATAAATGACGTAATCCTAGTTACACATACATATATATACACAACAAAAACAAAAAGAAAATATGGATTGATTGATTGAATATTAACGTCGCACTGTTCAGCTACACGAGGGCTTTTGGCGACGGACCACGTAATTTTGAACCATGGTCAAATGACGTGGACGACACCTGAGCTGGCACCCCCCTCTCCTAACTACCACACCACACCAACGGGAGGACGTTTCAGCTCTCGACAGATTTAACGTGCATCGCTGCCCTACACGGCGGGTCTTTAGTGGTACTGGGCTCGAACCCGTGACAAAGCAAGCCACGGTCCGATACCTATACCACTCGGCTACTGCGGACAAGAAAATATGGAAGTAATAGTTTGATTCCAATCAATATTTAGTGCAGTGTATTTAAAGCGAAATTTAAGTAATGCAGTTTCACATTCTGCACTAAATATTATTAACCGTTTAATCGTCTCTTTACATTTTTATGTAAGGTTGTTCCTAGATTAAATCAAATGGAAAGATTAATGCTTTGTGAGCAAAATAATTATTTCAATTTCCTGAAAAAAATATTATAAACTCGCAATGCATCTGAAATGAATTTAAATTGGATCACGATTATTTTAAACTTAGGATAATTTACTTAGCTTTCCTCTTCTTGCTTTAGTTTCCTACTTCTGTTAAGTTAAGCTGTTCTCTTATTTTGTTTATTTTAAGTCAAAGAATACGAGGATTATTTATTATTTAGGACGACACCTGAAGTTGCATCCGACTCTTCAAACTTCTACCACACGCTTTCATGAAGTAGTTTAACAAATCTAGCGTATATCAACCCCTCTACACGGAGGGTGGAAAGCTGCGGAGAAAGCTTCCTACGTGTAAAAACAATGAATAGCCTTTCTCTGGAATATAGCTCACTATAGCACCCAATAAAGCACAATGTTAAACTGGATGAATAACCTTCATGCCAGTTTCAACGAAATTGTTTTGATTCTCATTACGAATTTCTAAGCATTTCATAAAACGTAAAACCATTGCTATATCATTTATATTTTGGGTGAACTAACGGGTTACACACGATGTAACAGACGGGCAAAAGTTGCAACTATTTTGGGCCGAGAACGTGGACATGGATTAAAAGATGTAGAATTGAAGAATTTTTTAGAATATATTCTTTCGCATTCAATAGTCTTCTTTTAAATGGAAAAGTTTAGTGCAATTAATTTCAATTGATGAACTGTCGGGAGAAAACCAATGATAACCAATAGGGATCGCAGACACGTGATACGGATAACAATACCAATCGGTAGCAAACCCGACAAGAAATACTTTAGATTTACAATGCTACATCTAGTAAATTGATTTTAGAAAGAATTCTCAAGCGAGAACTGTAAAGATTGGGGATATTTAACCGTCTTCCTGAAATACGTTCCAGCAACTATTCAAAATAAAAACAGCCTGAAAAGGATAAAAGGGATTGGTCAATGATTATTGAACAATAGAGACGTACAATACAGTCTGATGAATTTAGATTTTTTTTGTTCACGTTCCAATGACAATCACTCTAGAGCAGGCCTGGCCACTTGGCGGAAATTCTTGCTTGTCATTGTGTTTGTATATATAAATATTTTAAATCAATATACATAAGTGGCTGTTATATGTAAGTGGAACTCAGAGCTAGTTTTTTAAAAAAAAAAAAAATTTTATGAATACCAAATGTGACTGAAAGAATCGATTTTGTTAAACATCCATGTGATGATTGGTTGTTAGATCTATGCTTTTTCGAACATATACTATAACAGAAAACCCAATCCGTTATATAAGGACATGCAACGACGAGATAATTTAATAATCAATGTTTACCATATCAAAGTTTTGAATTAAAAAATTGGTGTTTGATGGTCACAATTTTGAAATATATAAAATAATGCTCAACGTTGTCCACTATTACAAAAACTGCCAAACAGCCAACCGAAGAGTTTCTCAGAATATGCTAATGAAATAAAGAAACTTATAACTAAATTTGATAGTTGTTTCGCAGAATCAGCAAATTATGATTAAATATTCGAAATATTTCTATCCCTATTTGATACTTTTTCTGAGAACGTGCCAATAAGACAGTTAATTGAGTTACAGTGTAAACAATGGAATGCATTCACTTCAAAAAGGCACTTTTGCAATATTTACATTATATTCGCGTGAGATAATTCAACTTAAAATATTTTGCATAATTACTTTATAAGTGCATTTGTATCTACAGATGTTAGTGAAACATTTTTATTCGGTAATGAATTTTAGAGAATTCATAATATGCTTCATTAACTGATACCAATTTAAAAACCACCTATTACAAATTAAATACAGATTTTTAAGAATTAATGAAAGAAACAGTAACAAGAGTAATATAAAAAAATTAAGTCAATTCATATACTTACGTCAACAAAGAAAAATTTTATTTTAGTTACTTTTTATTACATAGTTACAATTAATATAAATATGTATATACATATGACAAAAGCACAAAATTAAGTGAGAAAATAGAAAGCGATTTTCCTTGCAATTTTCCATTTTCCTTTAGTCCATTTTCATTAGTCCATATAGAGTGTTGGACTATTTTTTTTGCGTTTTACTGTTTATTCGTTAAATTTAATTATTCTAATAAAATAGTACAGTAAAAAAATAAATCACAATCTCAGAAACTAGGCCATCCCAGGTGGGATTCGAAACCACGACCTTTGGATTAAAAGTCCAATGCGCTATCCATTGCACTACAGGGACACAACGAACGATTTTCCTTTCTATACATGATATTGGGCTATTATTTTTGTTTGTTACTATTAGTACATTTTTTAATTAAATTAATGAATTACTATTTGAAAAAACTATATTAACATCAAGTGTCATCCACTACAAGTTTTAAAAAATGTTTTTGATCTTGAATGGATGAATAGAAAGTATTTTATTAACGATTGAAAATTTGAACAATATATATATATATATATATATATACATGGTTTTGATTTCGAGGACCTTTTTAATTCTATAGATATTGACGATATGATTAAGGTTCTTCAGTTAATTTATGATAAATATGAATTATATACTTCAATGAAAAAAGAAAAATTTGATATTCTTGTTAACCTCATTTTAAAAGAAAATTTCATTATATTTGATCATAATCTTTATAAACAGATGATTACCTCAGGGTGGTCCAGCTAGTTTGTTTAGCGAAAAACATTTTTTTGAAATAGATCATGTTATAAATGATTCTTACTTAATTTATCGTTATATAGATGATATAATAATTTTTGGTGAAAATAGTGAATACAAACCAAATATTACATTCTACCTGATTATCTCAAGCTCCTTAAAAAACTTCAACTCTAATAGGGTGGAATTCTTGGATTTAGACTTGCATCTTATTAACAATAAATAGTCAGTAACATTTTTGACAAAAGAGATTCGTTTAAGTTCCATATAATTAAAATTCCTGTATGGAACAGTAATTTTCATATATCAATTTACAGAAATATCATTTTGAATTTTTTATTTAGAAATGATAACTTAACTACCCACAAAATAGATAAATACAATAATATAAAAAAATTTTTTTTCAATGTTGTTTAGATCATGAATACCCTTTTAATTTCTTGAGATCTTATATTCATCACAAATACATTAACCGTCTTGCTACTTCGAATTCCAAATCCACCACACAACAATAGGTTTTCAAAGTCAGCATGTTTTGTCTTGCTGTGAAGATTATATCATAACACTCATATCACAGTTTACATTTTTTCCACACACATCTTAAACATCTTACACATTTTTGACAACCAACCAAATTAGAGCCTAGCAAATTTACATTTTTGACAATCAACCAATTCAAATTTTACCATATTTGATTGTCGTCATTCACTCTGTCTTTGCTGGCTAGTTTAAAATCAGCTCAAAATATGTGTTTTATGTTTTTCGAATTTTTTAACTTGGTGAATAATTGACTTTCATTAATGGCAAGATGCTTGTTTCTCTTCGTAAAATGAGTAAAGAAATTTTGTTAAATTATTTTTGAAAGATACTTTTCTTATGTAATTGTTCTAGTATTTTTCTACTTTTCTTACATAATTATTTTGTGAAAGAGTTTGGGAGAGTTTGTTACATAATAGTAGTGATTGGTTTTATCATGCTCTCTGAGTTATATGAAGCTTTGTTTATTTTATTTGGTTTTCCTACCGAGTTGCAAAGGGGAAGGTTGGCGCCTTCAAACTAGTTTACTTATTCGGTCCTAAGTCCGAAATTGCTTTCTGACTATAGGTTTTTCTTTTTTTGTACTTCTTTTATTTCTCTATAATTTTTGTTCTTCATGTTCAGCTTTCATATTTTATTACGTAATTTCTTGTTATGTTCTTTATCTATTATTTCTTGTTTTTGATAAATATTACATATTTCTTTTATATATATATATATATATATATATATATATATATATATATATATATATAGGGAGAGAGTAAACTAATAGTAGGAATTGAAAAAATATCTCATTAATGAGAGATTCAAGTTTTAATTATATATTCTAACAAAAATTATATTTATTATATAATATTTATCTATAGTGTAATAATCAGTTTATTTAATTTTTTACTTACCTTACAATATTTAGAAAGCATGGTGGTCTAAAATGGGGAGTAAATATTATGTTGGAGGGTGTCAATTTTTTTTTAATGTTGGTACTGGATCCTTAGTTGAAGTGTCTAATCATCTGAGAGCTGCGACTACTTGACATTATTAGACACAGAGGTATCACGGTATTTTCTATTTTTTTAAAAACGAAAAGCAGTTTATGGATCCCCAGTTTCCAGATAACAGTTGTTTAACATTTAGCTAAAATTGTCCAAAATAGGTTCGATGAACACAAGATAGAGGCTACACATCTCATATCATCTGCAACCTCAGAATTCAACGTAATTAAGAAATGTTGGAACATTTTGGAACGTGATGTGAAAAGGAAATACAAACACCCATCAAATGGTCTTGAAGAACAAATTAACTATGGAATGAGTTGCATTTCATAATTTCATTTTGTGATTCAAATTACATTAACAAAATGCGTAAGAAAAAGAAACCAGAGGGTGATTAATACATAAAAAGAGTGCATCATGTTTTTGTGGGCCCAATGTTTCATATTATAATTTCTAGTGAACTACTAAAGTGATATCTTCGTGTTTAATGGTTTCGGCACACAAAAAAGAGAGCATTCCATTCACTTAACTCAAAAGAAAATCAAATGTGTACTGAATATACTGGCGTAGCTAGTTCTGAGTGGGCCCCGTATAAATACTCCTGCGGACCCCGTATCATTCATACGGCTACTACGGCGGTAGCAACGCCCCTGAATGAATAATTGATTAGAATTCTATGAACATAAAAAAATTAGGTCTCCTAACACTTGTCTAGGATTTCCTGCAAAATAAAAACGGAAAACAATACATGCCAGAAACGTAAAACAACGTAACGGATGCCAAGAAACAGTGTATTTTGATTGTATTGGAAAACAATGTCTTGAGTCTTAATTGCAATGATGCCAGAATAATAAATATTGCCGTAAAAATTTTAAAATAACAACGATTTTTCATCTCTTTTACATTTTTACTTATTCCAAAAAATTCTAGCTTTTAAATTTTTTTAAATAATAAATAACAGATTACTTTTTATTGTAAAAACTAAAATATTGATATAAAACCAAATTTTTCAAAAGATCAATATAGTTTCATTTATGAGACAGAACTGAATATTAATTAGCGCTGGATTCTAGTCCAATTCACTTACTAGAATTAACGTAAGCAATTTATTAGACAACACAGCAATGGGCTAAATTCATGACTGCCACATAATAAAAGCAAATACGTGTTCCCTATTAAACTCAAAACAGGCATTAAATTTCTATTTGAAGTTATATTTGTAAAGATTAGATAAAAATTCAAATTTTAAAGTTTGGTATATATAAATGCTCAAATATTCTTTTTGAAATTTCATCAAAGCGTTTTTAAGTTTATAACAAAAACCTTGTATAAAACATGTACTGTTAAATCAAATATATCTTACTTATGTGAGTTATTATTAAAAATATGTTCTTTTTAAAAGGCAAATTTTGCAAGAAGCAGAATTGGCAACAGCGTGACGCTTGAACCGATTGTCTGAAAACACGTGGTTACAATTTTCACGTGACTAGCGCCGCATGACTTTACGAACAGATTGGCTGAAACACGTGCTTGAATTTATCATACGCCTATGATGATCCATGAATTTAACCCATTATATCACGAAATCCATCTACAAGCGCTGAAAGTTAAATAAAAAAATTTAATTGCTTGCGTATCTCGTGCAAGAGTTGGTACTTTGCAAATATAGCCACTACTTAATGGGCTAAATTCAAGAAACGTCATAGTCACATGGTGAGGATAAAAACGTGTTTCCAGCCAATCAGTTCATAAATTTATGCGACGTCATAATCATATGATAAATACAATCAAGTTTTTCCAGCTAATCATTTTGTGATGTTCCTCCCCTTGGAAGTACATCTCTCAAAGTATCAGCGTGAGCTAGAGGTGTAGGATTAGCGAAAGAACTAGGATCAAATATTATCTTAATATGACTTTATTAAGATATTCAACTTAAACCTTTAACAAATTAAATTATAATAATTAATATGAGAGAATCTACGATGGTAAAATATGCAACGCACACAATATGTATAGATTTATAATAAGACTTAATCTAATTCAGACCACTATCAATAAACGAACCGCCTAATCCTCTATTCTAATATTAAGTAATCAATCATACCTTATTACAGCTTCTAGTAACGATCAATCTTGTCTTTATATGTAATGGGATGCAACACTTGGCTAATTCATCTATTTGATCACTAATAACTTGAATTCACGTCACGCAAAACTCAGTAAGACTTGAACCACGAACTGTAATAACCATCAACTGCCACAAACCAACATCATTTGTCTAATATTCGTTTACATTGCCATCGCGCTTACTCTAAGATCCTATATTTCAAAATCCGCTCATTTGCATCTTTTATTCTCATTTCATTTCTTGGATTTGGTTGGAAAAGAGTTGCCATTAATTCTGGCCCAAAGAACCCAAAGGACATGTTAAAGAAAAGACGCGTAAGACGTCACAAGTTCATAGTCTTAGATGTTGACAATGTCTGCTACTTGCAGAGGAACTTTCTTTCATAAAGCCCCTATTTGTCAACAATAACAATTTACCTAAGTAAACAAAATATACTTAATTTAAAAGTACACAAAGTAAAATATGATTTTCTTTTTAATTTTAAAATCTTTTTCGTGAATCTTTTTTCATTATATTTGAGTATCTTTATCCAATTATGAAATTTGATCTAAATTTTACAAATAGAGCAACAAATTCAAGTTGGTTTAATGTCAGGTTTGAGTTAAGTCACGAATACGTGTGTGATTTCCTTAATCTTACGGCAGTCATGAATTGCACTCATTAAATTAAGGGAAAATATAACACAATTGTTTGGCACATTAATTGATCTCCAATTCAAAATTATAAATTTCTATAAATTTAATCGATTATACAGATTTATTAAGCTGCAAAGAGCTGTACTTTAGTAATAAATCAGCATTTAACTTTGAAAACATTCCACACATACTTCAGTCAGTCTTGAAAGGGAAAAGCTTCCCAAAGCACCAGAGCATTGTTAATCATTTTAAATCTTACGAATATATTACTCGGTGAATTTCTTTTCAGAAGTATGATGGTTAGCTCCAATTATTCACTGTCTGAAACTTGAAATCTACAATTACGGAGCAAATTAGTCACGTGCCTCAAGCTTATTCAAGTCTTTGCGATGAAGTCTTGGTGAATCGTCGGGTACTCGATTTGCGGTTCTGTGGGTTTCTTCGCATCTGGTGCAAAAGTTGAGCTTTGTGATCGCTAGACCATAAGCGACGCAGTTAATTCGCGAAAGGTGCAGAATTGTTTAAAAGACGTTGGAAATACATGGATTTTACTAAAAGGAGTGTTATTTGTGTGCGAGGGTCTTTTTCAAATGCGTTTAATGCCAAATTTCTTTTAGGAACATTAGAACTCATTTTAAAAGCAAAATTTTATTAAAAAATTTCAATATAGCTACATTAAAAAGTATGTGCGTCATATTTTACAAGTAAAATTTTTTACGGAGTTTGAATTATAGAGAGAAATGCTTACTTAAAAGAATTTAAATCACAATTCTATAAACCAATATGTTAATTTCTAACTTAATTCAAAATCTTACACGAAATGAGAAGGAGCATTGGTAACTTATTTTTGTATGCAAAAAAAAAAGTTCATAATCGTGTTTTTTTTTCTGCAATATGTTACGAGAAAATAAGTACGAGGGTTGGGGCAAAAGTCATGGCAACTATTTTTTCCCTTCAAGATACCAGTCCGGTTGGAAAATGTGACGTATACAGACGAAAGGACAAGGTGTTAACTACATTTGTGTACAATGAATAGCACTGAAATATCGTAACACAGTGCTTCTCAAACTTTCAATATTTGCGACCCAATATTCAATCAGAATATTCATCGTCCCTCCCCCATACAATAACAATGTATTGAATTCAATCATACTATACTTTGAAACTAAAGCTACAATGCGACTTTTTAAGTGCCCCCGACGTATATAAACGTCTTGCTCAGCCAAAGCATTAATTGCCCCCGACGTGTATACGTCTTCCCCAAAAACGATCTTTTCTGTGCATTATTATCTATATAATTATTCAGAAGGCTTTGGAAGGCCATTAAATAACCTTGACAGTGCCTGTGCTAAGGGTTTACTTATTTCAGAGGATTTACTTATTTGTTCCTTTTCTACTCCCCTCCCAATGCACCACATACACTAGCCTACGTGTGAAACGGTGCCATTAGGGAGCGAATCGCGTAGTTTTTAATCGGTATTACAGGAATCAATTATAAAACTCACAAATTATAAAGAAAAGTGTTAATTTTTGTATATAATTTTATATGTGAAAATCTGATGGAGTCACTGGTAATTATGAAACGTTCTTAACTTAATATTGTTTAGTTAATAATAAAATACATTTCGCAGTGATGATATATTGTTAAATGTATTATATCAGTGTAAATGTGCATTTTATATTGTATGTCAGAATGTATTTTATTTGTTTACTTTCAGTAAGTTAATAATTTCGTTAAATCTCTCTCTTTTGTTTTCGACTTTTCAATATGCTCGCGCCCCCTAAGGGGGCACTTCACAGTTTGAGAAACGCTGTCGTAACACACTAATTAATTACGGTAGTATACAGCGCAATATGGCCTTCACTGTGCAAAAGAATGAAAACACAGTACACATAAAGTTGAGATGAGAAACCTGGGCCTAAAGACCCTCAATGTAGCCCCCTGCTTCTGTCACCACTACGATGTGGAAGCCACTGAATACCATCAGCGTCAGTATTTGCCGCATCGCGTTGCTCATCACTGGTTGACATACGTCCTTGTTGAAACTTTCCTACCCATCATGCTACAGTACGGTATGGTAGGGCATTATTTCCAAGGGCTTCCACTAATTCACTGTGACATTCCAAAGCATTTCTACCTCGGAGAACGACTATTTTGATGTAAGCGCGCTGCTCAACACGGGTTACTTCTATCTCACACGACACTCACCAACTGACTGATTTCACAGTTCTCGCTGCGCTACTATCAGCTATCACAATGACATCTGTTGTTCTGCATACACACTATGCCTTCAGAACTTCCACACGACACATATACGTTTGTGATCTGTTCACATATCTACAAGAAAAAAAAAATAGTTGCCATGACTTATACCCCAACCCTTGTATTACAGAATCAAAATATTTTATATATCTACACAAGAAAAATATACATTGGAAATGTATACATTCATTATTCAATTACATCTAATGTTTCAATAATCTAAAAACAACAATCAATAAATATCTTTTTTAGGAAAGTAAAACAATGAAAAAAATGAAAGAGGTTTCAGATGAAAAATGTAGCATGCACATGTTACATGCTTTGCAACTTTTTGATAGGTAATTAAAGCTTTGGAACGCGATCAAAATCCGAAACCTCCCTGAATTATGTTTGCCGCCATATTCTCATAACGTACAAAAGGTCACTCATTATTTTAATGAAGTGAATATATATAATCTTATTACTGCATCGCGGTGTATTACCATGATTTCTCTTGTAAAAAATGCGTTATAATAAGCATATTTCAAAACAAAAAGGCATTAAAAAAATCTTCTTAACTTATTACATGTTGCTCATTTTTTATTCACTTTTGTAGTTTGTTTTATGTCCCATCAAAAGTAAGTTTCACGCGGCACGTAACCACAAGACACGCAATTTAATTTATCATTACATAGAACTAACAATGACATTCTATAAGCAAATTATTGGACTGAATTTTATTGACTTGAGCCATACCTTTCTTTTTTTAAAAAAAATGGGACTCTTTCATTCAAAAATAGAAACCAGTTTTTATAATGAATTTCAATGAACAGTATGTAGAGATTTTAATATTACACTATTTTTCACACAAATATTGTACTCCTACTGATAACAGTATTTCACTAATTCTTGAGGAAAACAAACAACATACAGTCACATCAAAAAAGTATTGGGACACACTACCAGTTCATAGATTTTTTATCGTAATATTTCACTTAAACATACAAATGAAACAAAAAAAAAGAAGTAAGTGTTATTTTGGTAGATACAAATAATAATAAATTGAAAAAAATCCATATATATTAATGCAATTATGGTTGAAATGGAAAACAAAAGAAATCGAGTTAAAAGACGTGCTCAAAAAAGTATTGGGAGACTTCCCAATAATTTACGAAAAACAAATGTTGTTGTCGTGTATTTATTACTGGGATACATACGAAAGACGTGAGATAGATGAACAGAAACATATAACACAACCACAGAAGAAATCAGATTTTATTACAAACGATGATCCCAGCATATAACAAGAAGAGGTGCGCTGCTTTTCCTTTCGAGACAGGAATCCAATTCAGGCGAAAGACCGACTTCTTTCCCGAAGAAATACAACCATGTCTTAACTCGGGATTCGAACCCGAACCCACTCGGTTACAAGCCGAGAGACATAGCCACCATACTGGGTGGGCGACCAAGAAAAACAATTAAAATTTAGAAATTAATATCTTGTTGGACTGCCCTTGCTTTTTATGACCTCTCGAAATCTATTTGGCATGGATAGGATCAATTTTTTGCAAAACGATATATCGATTTTGGTCCACTCTTCGACCAAATATTTTTTTAAACCCTGCTTGTTAGAAATTTGGTGCTCATATAGTTTTTGCTGCAAATAATTCCACATGTGTTCAAAGAGATTAAGGTCTGGACTTCTCTCGTGCAAGAGTATTAAATACACTAAGGCAGTGGCAGAAGACCCATAACTTGACAATATCTGCAGTATATTTCGGGTCATTATCTTAGTACAATTTAAAATATCCGGAGATTCCCAGCTTGCTCACACTTTGCTTTTGAGAATGTCAAGATGTTCATATTCATTTATCTCATACCATCAATAAAATGTAAGTTCCCGACTCCAGAGCTTGCCATGCAGCCCCATACAATTTGGTTACTCCTTCCATATTTGACAGTAGGACGTAAATTTTTGGCATCCATTGCAGTGTTTGATTTCCGCCAATCATTTTGCTTGCCATCCGATCCAAAAATGTTATATTTGCTTTCATGAACAAAAATTACATTTTCCCAATATCCTGTTGGCTGTCTTGCATGCATTTTAGCAAATGCCAATCTAGCTCTTTTATTTGCTTTGCTCATATAGCGCTTTTTTTAAATACTCTGCCATGATACTTATGTTTTCTTAAGACATTTCTAACAGTTTCAGGATTTATTCATTTTCCGAATCTACTTTAACATTGCAAAGTCATTTTTACTGCACTAGTTCTTGAACTAATGCGTACTTGTCTCACACTATCTACCTCTCTTCAAGTTCATTAAATATCCTTGGACGCCCTGATCGTTACTTGTTTTCAACACTATTTGTTTTCTTGAAGATGCCAATGATGTTAAAAACAGTAGACTTAATCAATTTCAAGAATTTTTCTATACAGCGAACTGATTTCCCCTCTTTCCAATGATTTTTTACGAGATTTCGCATACCAACCAATGTATCTTTGTTTCTAGCCATTTGTTCTATAAATAATCTTATCTGTTGAAACGCTTATGTTTAAACTTCTAGTCTAAAACAGTGGTGTGAAATTAAATTCTATTAATGCTCTCTATATTTTTTAAATTCCTCATCTCAAAAGTGTGACAATACTTTTTTGACTCCATTGTGCCTTTGAAATTATATTTGAAAAGTTAGATCAAATTATAATTCTCTAATACTATATAATAAAATTTTCCTTAAATACTGTACACTAAATGTTAAAATATTTCTTAAATCTTTGTTTTTATTTTTTAATGTGATAAATATTTTTTTTATAAATGGCTTTACAGTTATGCATGCCAAGTGTCCCGATACTTTTTGAGTGACTGTATTAAAGAGTAATTCAAGAGATCTTTTTTATACCAGTATAAACTTTTTTTTTTGAAATTTTGTGCAACCTTTACTTAAAAATAATAAATTATATTCTAGTGGTAAAAAATATTCTAAACTAATTCGTCATTATTTTTAAGAGAGCTTATGATTATTAATAAATCTGATATTTTTGTTTTAATTAGTTCCTTTATATTCCACAACCTGTAAATTGGATAATTTAAATTAAAATTTTAAAAATGGATCTTAAAAATTACTATTTTAATTAGAATATATTATTGTTTGTAGTTTTGTGGGGTGGGAGCCCTTAGATTTTCCGAACCTTCATCTCCTGTCATGCCTTTTTACATGACATTAAAACGCTTTAAAAAATGCACTTTTTAAATAAATAATATTTAAAATATGCCTATTTTAAATTAGTAAAGAAGGAAAAATTACTTAATATGAAAAAAATTATTATTATATAAAATAAAGTTAAATACTGATTAAAAAATCTTAAATCCTGTAGCAGCAAATGTCTCCGAATTAAAGAAAATATTTTAGATTCAAAAAGTTAAAATGAATTGGTATCGAGTGGAGCTTCTGTGATTGGCTGATCAGAGAGGTCAACTATTTTTGCATTTAAGTTTAGGTGAGAAGCTCGACCAATCATCGAGTAGTTAAAAACACGAGAAAGTCGAGCTGCAAAAATGGAGATAATTTACGAATAAAAGTAAAAGAGATAAATAATTAAGTAAAACACAGCATATTTAAGAATTAAAGAAAAGCAGGATTAATTCGGATTGATCTGGATATGTGGAAAGTAAGATCAGGAGTATATGTTTCGATGCTAGTAATCAATTTATATATAATCAGAGTTCACAATTTTAATAAAGAAGTTGGTAGCTTTTCTAGTGATCGTTTGTACGATAAAGGATATTTCATTCGCAGCTCTGAGGTCTACATTCCTCGTGAAGCAGCGTGCATTAAGAATTTACCTGACAATTAAATTTTGAGCACTTTTTAAATAATTAATATGGCTCTTTGCTGTATGTCCCGAATCAGGACAGGCGAAGGTCGAGATTGGTCTGAGGATCAGCGAGTAGATAAGCATTTTATTCGTATTGCTTGGTTTTGATTTTCTGGAAATTAAGGAGCAGAGTTTATGCGCGTTTTTTAAAAAAATTTCTTTAATATATGTCACATGTTGTTTAAAAGTGAGAGTTTTATGTAGGATAATTCCTAGGTATATTTAGCTTGATTAGACCAGAATATTATATTCTCTCTGATGTAGATATCCGATATTTTTTTTTGTATTTAGGGAAAAATATGGCTTCTGTTTTTGAGATATTAAGGGATATTGTCCACTTGGTAAACCAGTGGTCAAGCTCTGTGTTAAGTACCGTGTGTCATTTATGAGATGAAGTCTGGTTCTTTGAGTTGTCTTTTATTTGTGATACCATCTCTTCTTGGAGATGTTTTAATTTTAATTCTTCTTTTAATATGAAAAAGGATCTCCAAGAATATTTATTAAGTTAGTGAATACAGATTTTTTTTTACCTCTAATTCCATCATATTTCCCTCTTGTATATTAGGGAGTAGCTTTAGCTCTTTATTATGATCGCGAGCTTCATGAGCAGAAACTTATGAATCGTCATGGTTTTTGAATATTGATATCACAGAACTGGTAAGGAAAAATGTGTATTGGTTTTTTTTAAATCTAACTTTACTTCAAAGTTCTCACGTGGTGAGTTATAGAAGGAGAATGAAATACTAAATCAAATATCATTCTCATCGCATCATTTATTATGATCACTTTATCACACTCAATCTTATCATCTCATCACATCACTCATTTTTGTCATCATCATCTCATCTTATCATATTCATCTTCTTTCACATTCTCTCATTCCGCGTAATCACGCTTTGTATTTAAATTTCAAAAGCAGAGTCGATGATCCTTATAGGAATGAAAAATAATGTTAATTCAAACCATTTATACAGTCAATCCTAATGTTAGTTAATAAAATGTACTTGAAAAAGGCTCGTGATGACGCCATATACAAAAGAGTGTGGTTTATCAACAAACCTAGTAAATACGTCTAGAGTAATTACGTGATAAAAAAATAGAAAAAGAGAAGAAAAGAGCATGTTCTGAATATGAAATACAATTCATAAAATATAATGTAAGATAATTAAAATTACCTCGGAAAAGCGAAAATGCAGTGAAATCCACAAGCATGCGTTACCTCTTCAAAGAGACATTAATGCAGTATAAATAAACTAACAAATATAAATCGGATACAATTTGATAGTTCTGACTGAAAGCTTTTTAATAAAGATTATCTTCGGAATATTATGACAAAAAATTCATTGTAAAAACAATGCACACATTATCATTTATTGTCACCAACATTGAATAATTTCGACATAAAAAAGCAATATCTTAATCACAAATTAAAGATTAAAAAAAATAACGTAGTTGATATCCAAGGGAAGAGTTTATTGTGAAAATTATTTATCTAAAGTTACAGAATCAAAATTATTTTTAAAGCATAAGAAGCACACTTACAACACAAATCAGAAACCTTTTTAAACCGAATATAAATAAATGTAGGAAATGTAAACACGTCATAGACATTATCCAGGAGAAGATAAACTAATGTAGCATGATAAAAGAATAGAACGCGCCATCAAATAAAACTTGATACCCGATCATCAATCACCAAACATTCGTTGAGTATCGTGTCAACAAACGATCATGTTAGACCAATCAAATGAAGATTTATGTGAGCTACCCATTGCTATGCCATGAATGCCGACTAAACACGTGGGAACTCAGTGGCAGAATGTTTAACGATTTCCAACTTCACGTTCACAGTCAAACACATGCAACAGGTCGCACCATGTACAAATGAGGAGAGAGAGAAGACAGAGGACAATTTGAATAAGCTTTTCATTAAATGTATTATATAGCGATGTATATTTTATGTAAACAAGGCTGTCTGTAACTGACATTTCCTTATTAAATCCATTTCCGTAGTTGAGTGCTAAAAGTCTCATTTACATTATCTGTCACTAAATATCGTGTTGTCAATTTCGATAACATTATTTTAATATCCTATACCAATGCCAGAACATAATGATTCACCTTTCCTTTTCTAAGTTGCTTGTAAAAATATTAAAATTCGATTATGTACAGAAATACTTTATGTAATCTGTCACTAAATAATTTGCCAGCTTCAGTTATTTGGTATTTTGATTCCATTTTGCATGCTAAAATTCTGAATTTGCTACTTTCTAAACTTCTAAGTGTTTTATGAATAGCTTATAAGAATAATAATTTAGTCATTCAAATGTTTCATAATATTTTAGTATATTGCTGTTTTCTCTATAATCAAGGAAAGAATGCAAAGCACTGAATAACTCATTTATTTTAATATTTCAAAAAGAAAATTCTTTTTTAATTTATATAATATATCGCAAAATTACTGAATTTTCATTTTGTTCTTTCTAAATTGACATAATTCTAAAAGATAAAGTCATCTCAGAAGAAATATATTTTTAAGAGTGAGTATTTATTAATGTCCAGCCATACAGAAACACGAGGGCAATTGGCAACGAACCTCGCAATCTTGAACCAGGGTTAAGTTAAGAGGACTACACCCCTGAGCTGATAACACTCACTTCAAACTACCACGACACGTTAATGAGAGGATTTCGAGTCACGATAAATTTAACGTGCATCAGCATCTCTACACTAGGTCTCGAACTCATGACACGCCAACCACAAGTACCGTTACTTTTAGACTATTAAGGTCACACAAGCACATATATATTAGCTAAACATCTTTAATTTGATTATAATCGATTTTTCCTAGTTAAATGAGAAAAACGATGAATTATTTAAGTCGTTCAAATCTGAAATTAAATTACTCACATTTTCTATACATTTCAATTACTTTTTTAACACAACTGAAGGTATAGTTTACTAAACTCATTTTACCAGAAATATGAAGAAATCGCCCTCGTCCTTGACACTGAATCCTAGCACGAGTGATGAAAGGCAGATAGAAGAAGGACCAACCAATGTTCTAACAAACTGTGTGAATTTAGCACCGAAACTACTTTTATTAAGCATCTGAGAGATAAGCGCCTAACGGAGAGTTAAAAAGCGTGCGTTATAAGCAAAAACACACACACATTTATCTTTTTAAATTTTTAATCATGTCGCTCTAAGCTAAGAATTATATATATATTGCCAAGGCAGAGATAATTTTCCCCTTGTAAATATATATAGACAAGGTATGGATAAGAAAAGAAATGCTTTGAGATACATATCCAAATTTTAAACACATCATCCCATTTATACAAGATCATCATCAAAGTGGTCAATCCATAAGAGAAGAACTTTAATTAAATATGAAGACATAAGAATTTTCACTCAGATAATTGCTATAGTATGTAGAGAAATAAAACGAATGTTTAATAACATTGCATTTGACGTTAACGAGACTCACAATAAAATTGCAATAAATCAAATTTTCGTTGAAACTGGAATCGATTTTGTGTTCAATATTACGTTTTCGTTAATAGCTTGGTATCTTCGTTAAAGAAAATGCCGACTTCATTTTACACAAATAGTTCGAAAACAAATTATTGTGAAGTTCCAGATCATACTTTAAAGTAATATCCTTAAAAGTTCCTCAAGTCTTAGAACATCAATTAGATATTTTAAATGCCAAACTGAATTAATTTTGAAATTCTTAAGTAATAAACTCACATTCTAGAAAATTTGCTTGAAATAAAAAGCTCGCAATTTATATTAAATGTGGTATGACAAAAGAAAATGAAGCTGTTTAAATAGCATATATTTGTGTATAAATTTCACATGGAAATTCAAAAAGATTAAAAGTACACTGCTCAAAAAAATTAGGGGAGCACATGGATTTAACGAAATTATGCAAATATTTTTTTTTGATAAATAATGTGAAACAAAACTAAACATAGTCTTAAGTTTAACAGAAAACTGAAGAAGAAAAATTCCTATGCAAATCACCGTTCATGACGTCAAAAACCAGAAAAAAGGATATTAGTACAGAAATCGTGATTTCGAAAAGCTGTTTGTGTTTTGCTGTCTCAATGGTAAAATTCAAACTTTTGGGTGTTGTTTGGTGAAGAAGGTGCCTCGAAAATGCCACGAGAACGTAATCTACCGGAATCCAAAAGTGCTTCTTTAAAAGTAAGAACAAAGCATAATCAGTGTCATGTGTCAGCAATTATATTGTGTTACCACACACAGAACAAAAAAAATCACACACACCCTGCCTATTTCAAAACAATTATATTTAAAAGCTGATCTCCTTCGATGAGGAGAGTCAAAGCATCACTTAAATGTTTGGTTTTGTGCGATCAGCAACTTTGAAAACCTGCTTAAGTCCAACTTTTCGATACTGTAAGAGTTCGGTCAATTTTTTTTTTTAAAATTTGGAAAACCTTTAGTAAGATCAAGCTTCAGATTCATTTACTCGTTTTATTATGATTCCAGAGTTCATAACATTTTCCCCAATCATCTCCCTATGACCTTCGGACGGTGTCCCATCTCATTCATCTAAAAACAAATGTGGCAGCACATAGTCCATTGTTGCAGGGATTGTTAATTGCCAAAAGCATTTTAAAGACGTATGAAGTGTATTAGTGCAATAAATTATTTTGTAATGCATCTCACGTAGCTTTTAAATGAGAGCATCCTTGAATCGGAGAACACTGCGCTGCAGTGGCCATATTACAAAACGTTATTTAGACCAAAAACCAGGTTTTATATACAAGAATTACGGTCGTTTTGAAGAAAGTTTTATAAGCATAAAAAATTTTAAACCTTCATAAAACCATGAAAATTCAACATGTGATATTTCTTAATGATTATTATCGTAGTACTTAAACATTGTTCGAAGTACATAAATGGAAGGATTTGGCATCAAGATACATATTCCGCAAATATCCAGTTTCATTCAAAAATATATTTGCAAAAGATGGCAAATAATGTGTATCAAAGCATGATTAAATCCTGATGAAAGCACAATTGGTCCCAAACGCATGTAAGGAATCACAAAATCAAGATATTCTACAAATGTACAATTCTATTTAAACTTGGCTTTGACTGATGCAAATAGGTATAAAACTCACAACTTTTTGGATTAAAAAAATGTCCCCATTTAAATTTGATTCTAGGTAACTGTATTCTACATGTAACCTTCATCATTCTGTATCCCCAGAATTTAAAAAACATTCAATATATAAGCACGCCTTTTTTAATCACATTAAGAATAAAGTTTTCCTTTATTTTTAAACTTTTCCTGGACTGTGCTTTCCTACTGCTCCAAGAGTTCGTAGGTCATGCTCATAATTCTTGACGAAGTCAATCTTAACAATAAATAAATATAAAGATTTTAATTTTCCTCAAATAATTATTATAATTCTTTTGAACAAGAGATGAGAACGATATTCTGAATTACACTTACAGAATATTATGCTTCTCGCATTACAATCACAAACTTCATCAGCAGAGGTAGTAACTTGGATGGCGTCTGCAAATTGTCCTGAACCCCAGGTACAGAGTAGCTCAGGGGGAAGATACTATCTCCACAGTATCATTAGAATTCACTTAAAACACGCTACAATCTGGGTTCATTTAGCATTGTTTTAAAAATAGTGTTACAAAAATGAGCGGTCGGGGGGAAGGAAATAATTTAGAACAAAAATGTATCGCAGCGAAGTATACTTGGAAGGAAAATGATGGAAATTAATGGGACGGAAGTGCATTAGCCCCCGCTTTATTTTGCTGGAAATGAGGGCGCAAACACTCGACATTATTGCACCATTTTCTCAAGTTGCTGCCGGATCTTCTAATCTAATGAAATATGACAACGTTAATGATGGCTGATGGGATAGCATACACTGTTCCTGTGCGCTTCAGTAATTGCAGAGTATTATTAATTTCGAAAAGCATTTTCGTTACCTGATTACAAGGAACTTTTACCCAGCGATGTAGTGAGGAGAAAAAAATATAAAGGCGAAATGCGACTTCTTAAAAATGTATAGCGTCTATTAAGAAATCCACACAAAAAAATAAGGTTTTCATGTTTTTTATTTTTTTACTGTCCTCTCTTTCCTCATGCTTCATATCTTACGCCAAACTTAGTTTTTAAGAAAATTTCAACAGGATGGCACTTGTATTTTCTGTAATCTACCGAGAAAATAAAATTTCTTTTCTTTAGCTAAATATTTAGGGCATGTAATTTTTGTTATTAATGAATATTTTTTTTAAAAAAAATCAACGATATTTTTTCACTTTTTTTTGTCGTGCCTTCATTGGACTAAGTGTTCTTTGGACGTCCGAGAAACATGTCATGTGACATTTTAAGAAAAGAAAAATAGAAAAAATAAATAAATAAAGTCTTTCTTAGCGAAGAAAATATACATAATTTTTATTTTTATTCTCTCTTGGTGGAAAAAAAAGTATCGTAAATTATATGCATTGGGTTATGCTTCAGTTAAAACAGACTTTTAAAACTATAATAACTTTTTAATTTCGCTAATAAAATGGCGTTTTCAACGCATTTTAGCAATAAGAGTCTAATAATATAGTCAGTTTTAGAAAAATAATAAATTTTGCAACATATGAAGGATAGCTTTGATTTTTTTCGTTTTAACTACAAATATTTTGCACTAAACTTCAATTTATTCTGCACACACAATAAAATTAACTGTTAAATAATGTCTTGAAAAATTGCATATTTAAAAAGCTTCATCTAATAATAATGTAAGAACTAGGATGCAAGAATAAATAAATTTAGTATACATTAATCTTTAAAAGCATTTTTAAAAGAATTAAATATCAGTTGCTAGCTACTTTATGTGTAAAAGTTATTGATGAATCAGCAGGAACGAAGTACCTCTGATCATTTTTAAATAATAATTAATCACTTAATATATAATTTTTCATGGGTGATTTAACAACTCACACATATTTTATTTTCTATAAACCAAACGTAATGAAGTTAGAGATTGTTTCTAAAAACAGGAATTATACATATGGTTATAAATATACATTTCATTAAAAAAAAGAAGTTAAAACTGTAATAGTAGTAATTACATTTTTTAAAAAAAATGTTAAGTTAAATATATCAAATTTTTTGAAATTAATTTTACAAATTATTTAAGTAAATTTGAGCTCTGAATTTTCTAGAACTGAAATTGAACTATGTGTGTGTGTCGACTTACTATTATTCTAATCACTAATTATTATTTACGCACATTGGTTTTCCCAAATCATGTTTTTAAATTAAACATACATTCTCCAGATTACAAGTAAAAGAAAAATAACTTGGATATATAAAATTGCACAAAAAATCAAAAGTAAATTAGAAGTTTTCTTAGGCTAGCAATTATATTCGCATTAAAAAGAGCTCCACGACAGCGGTTCTGAAACTGCAATCTCGGACCCCTGGGGTCCAGAGCGTTTTTTTTTTAATGGGTCGCGAAGATCTCCCCTCTAATGTTAAAATTTCCCTCTTTCACAGACTCTGAAAGGCTCCTTGGAAAAATTGAAAGATGTTCTACCCTAGACTAGATCACAAAATGTCCCTCAATGAAAAAAACTCTACTAGAGCATGTATTTCGATCAAAAATATTAATTGTTTTTGTTATTGTTTGCAACTCCACATAGCCATTACTACAACGTAATTTTTTTTACTATGTGTCTACTTTTTTCTTAAAGGAAAATGAAGTGTTAAAAAAACCTGTATAAGTAGCACACGCAATCTTAAGATTATTGAGAAACCTTCAAATCATTGAGTCATGTGTTGGGAATCAGGGAAGGATGTTTAAAATGTATCGGGTCTGCGATGCCAGGATGATACAAAAAGGAAGAGAGCCGCAGTGCTGTTCTAAAGTATGTAATTAACACAGCGTTTCTCAAACTGTGGGTCCCGCCCCTCTTGGGGGCGTGATAACTCTACGAAGGGGGCGCGAGCATATTGAAAAGTCGAAAACAAAAGGTTAAAATTTTTTAATTTACTGAAAGTAAACAAACAAAATACTTTCTGATATAGTAAAATATAAAATACGCATTTACACTGATATAATACACTTATAAATGAGTATTAGTACTGTACAATATATAAAGAGTGTTTTTTCCAGGTATAGAAGTTTAAGTTGGGATTACTTTCCAAGATGGCGACCGATTTAACAAGTGTCAAATGATTTATTCTCAGTTTGGTTTGGCAATTCATCAAAACGATCATCAAGCAAGGCGTAGATTCGTCGAATGGGCCCAAAACGAGATTGCCGTTGTTCCCGATTCTCATGAGCAAATTTTGTTTAGCGATGATGCGCACTTCTGCTTGAATGGCTACGTCAACAAACAAAACTGCCGCATTTGGAGTGAAGCTAATCCACAAGTGTATGTCGAAACACCGTTACATCCAGAAAAACTGACTGTTTGGTGCGCTTTATGGGCTGGTGGAATCCTTCTTCAAAAACCATGAAGGCCACAACGTTACAGTCGATGGTGATCGGTATAGAGCCATGATTACTAACTTATTCATTCCTGAATTGAACAATCATAATGTCCAGGAGCTGCGGTTTCAACAACAAGACGGCGCAACATGTCACACAGCTCGTGCCACAATCTATTTATTGAAAGACACGTTTGGTGACCGTCTAATTTCACGTTTTGGACCTGTGAATTGGCCTCCAAGATCTTGCGATTTAACACCGCTAGACTATTTTCTGTGGGGCTATGTAAAGTCTTTGGTCTATGCGGATAAGTCACAAACGCGTGACCATTTGGAAGACAACATTCGCCGTGTTATTGCCGATATACGGCCACAAATGTTGGAAAAGTCAACGAAAATTTGACGTCCAGATTGGACTACATTCGAGCCAGTCGTGGCAGTCCTATGCCAGAAATCATATTTAAAATGTAATGCCACAAGTTTATCTTTCGAATAAAAAAAATTCATGTCAATCGAATAATACATCGTTGTTTTATTGCAATTTAAAGTTCTATATCTCTAAAAAAACACCCTTTATTTTATCTTTAATGTAACAATACTAAATTAAGAGCAAGTTTGATCATTATGAGTGACCCCATTGGCCTATGTTAACACTTATCTTGACAATTTGTACGGTTTATAAATTTTTTAACTGCCGATTTAAAGTTACGCGATTCGCTTCCCAGTGCCACCATTTTCCACGTAGGTGCACGTATATGATGTATGGGGAGGGGGGGGAGAGAAAAGGAATAAATAAGCAAATCCTCTGAAATAAGTAAATCCTTCAAAAACACTGTTAAGGTGCTTTTGTTGTATTCCAAAGCCTTTGGAATAATTTTATGGACAGCACTGCACAGAGAAGATCATACTTTGGAAAGACGTATATATACGTCCAGAAAATTAATGCTTTAGCTGAGCAAGACGTTTTAATACGTCGGTGGCACATAAGAGGTTAAAGTCGTACTGTAGATTTAGTGTCCAAATATAGTATTATCGAATTCAATACATTGTTATTGTATAAAAGGGGGCGCGAGGAAATGATGATTGAATAGGGGGTCGCGTACATTGAAAGTTTGAGAGAAGCACTGAATTAACATCAATTCAAAAACTTGGTCAAATATGATATGCTTCCATAAAAATTCATTCTAACAACATTGATTTGTATATTTTAATTGCAGTAAAAAAAACCCCTGGAAACTCTTAATTGAGTTTTAAGAACTTTGGGTAACTGAATAATTGTTTCTTTCAAATGCATCAAATATAAATTAATTAGTTCGAAATTTCTCATTATGATGCTATAAATAGTTGATTTTTTTTAGTTATCAAAAGCATTAAATAGCGCAAGTCTGTAATATTTTAACCATATCTTAAAAAATCTGTGGTTAAAATTTAACGATTTATATAATTAAGAACATTTGGCACTAAATTAAAACTTCAAAATAATAGCTTAAGTAGAAAAGAAATTCGCTTATTAATAAAAAATAATAATAATTAAACGTTGTTGGATTTGTTATTTAAAGCTTTGTGGATGCAAGTGAACAGTTGGTAAGAACCACGAAAGAAAACTACTCTAAAAAAAATCTGTGTAGGGAGGGCAATACAAATATCACTTTTTATTAGTTCAAATTGACTTTTACTGACGTTTACACCCGTACACATTTGAAAGAAAATTAAAAAATAATATACTTGTGTACGAGAATCTAGACTTCATTTTGTTTTTATGTGAATTATAAATTTTCATAATAAATTTTTCAGTTTCATATTTCGTTAGCTCCCGCTTTCTTCAACCATTTTCTTGCGTACAATATGCCACTCGCTTCCTTGAAATGAATGTTGAATGATTGATCCGATCAAACAATATTATGAATACGCTATTTACATTTCCAAATAATGCTCTGTTCTGCGTAAGAATACGTTTTTGTTGTTTCATTTCCAAAGACTACTTTCAAATAATGTTAGCATCCAATCCTTCGCAATTGGATGTACTTACATGAATTCATTCGTCCATCCCAAAATAATAGCGGTGATTTTCGGCCGTGCCAAATTGTATTCCGCATCATCATGCTTATTTCATCATATATTTTCACAAAATGTTTCATATTTCTTGCCAGATGACTACTTTTAAATCTGAACACGTCCAATATTGTTACATTGACAATACTGAGTCTTCGTACGTAACTGTGTCAAAACTCGTATCTCTAATATTGTTATATTTTTAGTTCAATCGGAGGATGTGTCCACGCTACTCTCGCTCTTTCACACTTTAAAAAGTTCTTTTTTTTTTTACTCCATAATTCTTTTCTTTGATGATATTATTGCACACCTCTTTTCATAAAATTTGACAGTTGTTTATCTGAAGCAATAATCTTTTACGGAAATTTTTAGTTTAACTTTTTTTGGATTTTCAAGACAATTTTGGATTTATTTAAGACTTGTTTTAATAAATCTAAAACATGTCTTGCCTTGTTACTTTCAAATTACATAATATACTTTTTTACACAATTGATGAGAAAGCAAACGATACTTTGCTCATTTGAAGATATCTGCTTTTAATTTATTATTCTGCCTCAAATGCTTTCTTGATTTTTTTCATTGATGATATAGTTATGGAAAAAAAAACATACATAATTCTAAAACAAGTTTGATTAATAATTATTTCAGATTCGTTGCTGTTAGCGAACAATTAATTTTCCATGATTTCCATTTTATTTTATCTCTTCAGCTTTCCTGTACCGTAATACTTTTATCATATTTTTTCATTTGCTTTGTTTCATTATTAAATTACATCAGTTTGTAAGTATCACCCTTATTATAATTACTTTAAAACATTTTAATGTTTACTATTAAGAAAAATGAAAGAGTATTTATAGTTCTAAATTTTAAAGTAACTAACATTCCTAAACTTTTAATATCTACACAGTTTTTAAAAAAACAAAAAAAAAACGTAGACGTTTTATGTTCCAAAGAAAAATGTAGCGTTAATTAAATTTATAAATGGAATCATATATAATAAAATACTCCTGATCTAAATTTCCACAGACCCAGATCAATCCTAATTGATCCTGCTCTTTTCTTTCACTCTTAAATATGTTCTATTTTATTTAATTATTTATCTTTTACTTTTATTCTAAAATTCTCTCCACTTTTGCAGCCCGATTTGATCAAGCTCATAACTACTCAATGATTGGTTGAATTTTTCTCTTAAACTTAAGTGCAAAAATAGCTGACCTCTCTGGTCAAGATTTTTCATCAATTTTTTACCTTATTTTATAATTGTAATTTAATTCGTATCAAAGTAATTATTTTTTATTAGTTTACAATAGTTATATTTTAAATATTATTAATAAAAAATGGCAGTTTGAAAACGTTTTAATGTCATCTAAACTGTCATGAAAAGAGATGAAGGTTGGGAAGAACTGAGGGCTCCCACCCCACCAAATTACAATATATAATAAATAAATATTTATTGATTGTAATATTCTCATTCCGAAAAAGTTTCTTCTAACTGTATAATATCGTTCAGGAAACAAAGTTACTTTTGCATTTTTTTTTCATAGAATTTTTTTAAAAGGTCATTTTAATTGCATTATAGTATAATTTTTTAAAACTTTTGCTGTGGTATCATGAAAAAAAAAGAAGGGGTTAAAATTATTAAGGACGATTTTTTTAAATATTTTTTTCTTTTATAAAACAAAAAGTAATTATTTTGAACACGATGATAAATTGATTGTAACTTACTAATTTAATTTTAACAAAATAAAATAAAAATAATAAATTCCATGAATGTGATGAAATTCGAAACGCAAATATAGAGTCCAACTGTATACTTGAAACTTTTGCCAATATTCACGTAGAGAAAATATTGAAATACTAAGTCATGTTCTCTTAGATTTTTAAGATAGCATATGCAATACATAAAAATAAACAAAAAAGAGTGTGTGTGTGTGCTTATGACCACACGATAGAAGTGATAACTTCAAATTTTGTAATGTAATTTCAGGGATTAGTTAGGTGAATAAAAAAAAAAACAAGGGGATATTAATATTGCCATATTTATTCAAATGTCTGTACTCAAAGTAATATTTTTTTGCGAAATATACAATCATGTTAGGGAATTAATTGTATTCTAAGAAGGAAACAATAGGGTTATGGTAGCTGAAATAGGTTATAAATATATTTTAGATACAAAATTATTTAAATATCTAAAAAAATTCCGTCAAGCGTTGTTTCGTACTTTGTCGCGCTTTCACTTGGATCAGTAAACATAGTTAAATTGAATTTTGATTTTTAAAAAATCTACTAAAAGCTTTGATTTATCTTTTGAAAAATCTGCATTAAAAACCCCACTTAAAATAATAGGCGAATTGTTCAGAAGAGTTGATCCGGCTTTATATAGTGTAGGAAACTAAATTTTTGTGAATGGATTCGATAATTTTCTCCACACTTTGATTTGGTGAAATATAAATAGTAACCATTAGAGAATTATTTGTCCATTTTCTGCTCTACATTTCACTGCACAAATTTCTCCGATACATGACTCATTAAACCCAAATGATTCAGTAGCATTGTTAGGAGTAGTATTGTTACCATTGTTACGAGCATTACAAACCAGAGCGTAACAATGCTTGGCTTTTTAAAATGCATCATTCGAGTTCACTTTCCAGCAAAACGCGCCTAAAGAAGTTAACACTTCAAAAAGAAAGCCTGCAAAAGTGGAAACCATATTTACGAAGTAGATTAGTAAAATGCTTAGATAACTTTTTAAGGGCTCTTTACGAGCTGTCAAACGTATGATGTTCTTGTGCAAAGTTTCTTAAATTAGGGGCCGCCAAATATTTTAGGATTTCCGATGCATCATTTTGCATAAAATAACTTGTTCGTCATTGATATTAGTTTATCTCATTGTATCTGAAATACTCGTAAAATCAAGAAAAGAAAACATAACAACAAAAAACTGTTTGACTTGTTTTCCACTTATAGCTGTTAGTTCGATTAAGGCCCTGCCTATGCGAAGTTCGAGTGTTTTATTAACTCATGCTCACACATTTTAATTTAACCGTAAACATTGGTTTTGCCAGCCTCGTCGGTTTTAGAATGTCGCCCTTTCTTTGTGAATGAGTTGTTAAAAGTAATAAATGAACTACTTTGGTTTCTTGAGAAAATCTTTAAGAAATATTTCCCGATGAATGTTAGTGTGGAAGGATTTAAATGGATTGTAAAACCATCCGAAATTGACGTTGAAAATATATATATATCACTCATTTGCTACTAAAATCGCAATAACTTGTTGAGTTATCAACTGATTTTTATACGATTTTTGGCTAGGAGTTGCAAAAGAATTTCCAACAATTTCTGAAACTACAATACAATATATTTTACAATTTCTACAATTTATTTATAAGAGACGACACTTTCGTCTTTTAATAACCATAAAATCAAACTATTGATCAAATCTAAACCATGTTGAGATAGTACCTCGTACGGCTGTGTCAGCTATTATTTCAAGATTTTTAATAACATAATTAAAAATAATCAAGTGCATTATTTCCCTTGATACTTAAATCTTTCATTTGTCGTTATTAAAAAAAGATGATGACCTCAGAAGTGAACTCAAACGGACACTTAATAGACAGATTATAGTTAATGTATAATTTACTGTGTAATTACATTACAATATGTTTTTTTATTTGGTTGCTTAATTAAGATTCTATATCATTATATTTAAAGTTAAAAGTCATTGTGGATGTCTATCACTGCAAAACTATTACACACTACGAATAAAACGCATACAGATGTACCCACGCGTGTGTAAACTTACACAATGATTAAGGGGCCGCACAAAATTTTTGACTAAAAAATAGGGTCGCTATCTCGAAAGGTATAAGCAACCCGGTCCTAATTAATAGGATGACAATTTAATAAGAAATCCTGCTACAAAGCACCATTGAATATATAGCATAAACGTTATATTAGCCCTTAACTTCGCACGGTTGCATTTCTGCAACATATGATTTATTTTAATTTAACAGACTCACTAATTTTAATTACCTACAAATCACTTATTTGAGAAAAAAAGATTACTGCAACGAAATACATGCTAATTTTATCACTAGATGGAAGTACATTTTTTTTTTTCAGAAATCTCAACAATTATAAAAATCTCTGATGCCTCAAGAACTGTGTTTCTGCTATAAAAAGAATCCATTATATTTTATGCTTCATCTTGTTTATTGAAGAAATAAATTACCAGGTAAGGAATTTAAACATTTTATGATGAATAATAAAAACTTCATATAAAAAAAATGATTTTGTAATTTACAGCACTACTGCGCAATGTTGCACTTAGGGATTGCAATACCGGTTTACCGAATGCCGGTATTTTAAGCCTTTTCGACAATTTTGTAATGCCGGTATTCACAAGCTTAAATACCGGTTTTTCGGAACGCAAACCCAGCAAAATAGTACACGTTTTTGTTTTTGTCTCCCTAATGGGCGAAATTAATTAGACTGTGAATGTAAAGTTGCATCGTACAATCAAGAGAAGTGATAAAATATGTGAATCTTCGAAGGAGGTGGGTCAAAACTATTCTGTTACAGCTCAGAGCGATATTGCACATAGGCAGGATTCGTAGTCTGATATTTGTATCTGTGAAAACAAGGTTGTAGTTGTGAAGAAAGTGCGTAATATTTCGATATTTTTTTTTTAAATTGGTTTGTTATTCTCATTGTATTTGCATGTCACACTGATATTTACACATCGTCATGATTTTATAAATGCAAATGAAAAAGAAGGAACCTTATCCGAATTCAAAGGAATTCGGTAGTTATCGAAAATGATTATGACCCTAATGTCTATAGTGAAAAGGAATTGTCTCTTGAACAAAAATTAAAATTACCTATAGCTTAAAAAATTTCAACAAACCAAAATACAATACATAAATCAGCTATATACAAAACTGAGAAATCGATTTATCTGAAGATGAGAGATTTAGAGGTAAATACCTGGAAAAAGTATATCGCGTATTGCTAACAATACCACCAACTAGCTCAGATGCCGAAAGAGCGTTTTCGACAGCTGCTAATTTTTGCACATAATTAGGTTGCCGGCTTAATGGCAGTACAATTAATGCATTATGTTTTTTAAGATCACCTTCCAAAATTTGTAATAGTACCACACACACACAGACTTGATAGTGATATTTACTATTTTTTTGTGATTCCTTACATACTGTTGTTATTTAAAAATTACAAATGAATTTTTTATGATATTAACACTCTCTAAATAAAATTGGCAAATAAAACAAAGAGAAACATTTGTATTTTCTTTTTTTTCCCCTAAACCGGTATTAGGATCTAAAAAATACCGAATACCGGTATTGAAATTTTGGTTCGATATTGCAATCCCTAGTAGTTGCACTTATGCAACAAACAAATAAAAATGACTGAAATTCAATTTAAAACAGCTTAATTTATATATATTTCCCTTTTATTATTACTTGAGAACTATTTGATATAATTTTTTCATAGAAATATAAAAAATTGGGAATTTAAGGGTTAATACATGTATAGTTATACTGATTTGCGCAATAAACAAATATTATCGAATAGCTTAATGTTATTGTATTTTTTTTTAAATTAGCTTGTAATAGAATTGTATAGTTATTGATCATGTGTTGCACCAATTTTAATTAGAAGGTTTAAACAGACACTCATCAAAAGGAATCGAAATTTTTTTCTTTTCTTTTTCATTTAAATATACTATCTAAAATCGATTGAGAAAGAAACAAAAAGGTTAACAGCAAAAGAAACTGTTCATTGTGATTAAAATTCAACTCTATTCCTCTTAAAAAATGAATTTCTTTATTAATTAAATAACAAATAAAACACACATCAATAACGATAATAATAGAAGAGTATAGAAATGTTATTTCTCCGAATAAATTCGGTTTCTTAACCCCTACCCCCGAAAAAAAAAAAAAAGTATCTTGAATTTCTTAAGATAGATATTTTAATAAGAATAATTAAATTTGCTACGTATTTTGAAAATAAATGAAATATACTATTTATAAGTAAATTTTCATTTTAGTTTTACATACGTATTTCCAATCTTTATTATAAAAGTAAAGTTAATTTCCTCGCTATTCCTGTTTATGCATAGATATATTACTACTGGGGGGGACAGGATACGTATACTCTGAAATGTTATTTCTCACCCCCCCTTTTTTAAAGAAAAGTAAACCCTTTTAAATAAATAATACAACTTTTGTTTTCACTCGTTGCAAACATAGAGTGAACTTGAATTACTATTTACGAATTCAGATACTGTGAACGAAAGTGTGGAAAAAATATTAGAGAATAAATTACTACAAATTTTATACGCGCAGACACAGTGAAGGAATTATATTTATTATGCAAACAGCTAAAAGCATGCATAATTAATTTTCCATCAAGAAATGTCTAACTTTTAGCATTTGACCTGTTTTTTCTAACGGACAAATAAGCCAAAGAAATATTTTATAATATGTTATCTACGTCAAAGGGAAACTTAAAAAAATATACAAACCGTAATAAAAAACACATATAATACATTTTTCAGAAACTTCTTACTTCGCTCTATATCACCTATTTGACAAGCTACGATGTATAATTTCCACTTTCGATGGAACTTGAATCAATCATATGAAGTACGTTGCTGACACTATTCATGTCGATAAATGTATATAAAAAACATACCATCCAGGTTCAGAAGCAAAACTTAATAAACCAACTATTCCATAATGTGATTTAGATAAGGGAATAAAGAATATAACCTACATTTTTTTATATTTTTAAAATCACAAACTAAGAGTGATGTTTTCAACAAAGAATTCCCCCCAGTATTAAATTTCAAAATATAAAATACTTTAAAAAATATTTATACAAAAATATAAGCAAAGTGAAGATGCTATTTTTACAGGGTTTTTTTTAATACTTCATGTTAAAATTTACTAACTTCACTCTAACAATGATATGAAAGAGAATAAACAGATGTACGTAGTACATTTAAAATCACATTTGATAGTATACACAATTCCCTTTTTTAATTTTATTCAATCAATACACAAAACATTAAAAATGCCCAAGATAAAATAATCCAGCAACTGTTATTAGAAACAAATAGCTGGAAAGTATGAAATAAAATATATTTAAATTCAGTATGAAAATAAATATATTGTAAGTTGCGATAAAATATGTTGTCTAAAAATCAATCTACTAATCAAAAGTTTGGATATTGTAAGTTACTTCAACAAAAAGTTAATAAACATAAAAAAAAAATTAATTAAAGTCAATTCCTACTTAGAAATAAGAAATAATTTATTATTATCTACAAAGAAAAATTTTATTTCAGTTACTTTTTACCAAATAATTACAATTAATATAAATTTGTATATGAATTTGACAGAATCACAATACTAAGTGGCAATTAATTTTTATTAATTAACATCAAAGTATCGTATTGTCATCCAAAACAATCGTGTATATAAAATTTCAGTTCAACCGAATGCTTTTAAAAGTGAGAAAACAAAATATACTTTAAATTTTTGACCCAAGTTGTTAAAAATGAAGCCAACGTGAAACTGTATCTATAATTCTTTGAATAATGAATTTCAGTCAATTAATTTTAATTAATTATAATTTAATTATCGTATTGTCAACCAAAACAATCGTGTATAGAAAATTTCAGCTCAAATGAGCGCTTTAAAATGTGAGAATTTTTTTTTTTTGTAGTTTTACCACAAGTCGCCAAAATAGTCGCAAAGTCGCTAAAAATGATGTCAACGTGGCCATATCGATAATTCTTTGAATAGTTGGTTTTAATCAATTAATATTTATTAATTATAATTAAATAACCGTATTGTCATCCAAAATAATCGTGTCTATAAAATTTCAGTTCAATTGAGCGAGATTGTGAACTAATAGTAGGAAATGAATAATATATGAAGTAGACTTTTGCAATGATAAATAAAAACTACAAAAAAAAATAAATATTTTGCTTGACTTAAAAAATTTTAAAATATTTTCTTTAGAATTGATTGATTATAATCTGCTGCGCTATATATTCTATTGGTGCCAACATAAGGTGAAAAATCACACACCAAAAATTTAAGCAAACATGCACATTTTAAACCGAAAAGGCGACGGTCTAAGTCAGGAAAATTGGACAAGTTAAGCTGATTATAAAGACTTGAAAAACTCGTTTAAAACTTTCAAATAATCATTTTTGCATACATGAAGATATAACTTTTGTACGAAAAAAAATGTCTACACACACACAAATAGTTTATTTTGACTATTTTTTTTTCAATAAACATATAAAAAACAAGGAAAACCAAATCAAATAAATGAAACGATTAAGTTAAAATAATATAAATTTTAAAAACGCTCACACACACACTGTATTTTTGTTGATTGCTTATTTACGTCTCATTTAAAAGCAGCACGGTAGCTATTGCCATCGGACCCCGTGTGATTTTGAACCTCATTTGAGCTAGCACACACCTCTCCAATTTTTGTGGAATTTGAGCCTTGGCAATTTTAACGTGCTTCAGCTCTCTACATGGTGAGTCTTTAATGACACGAGAGCCCAAACTGTCGACTCAACAGACACAACGCTGGTCACGAGTTCGAAACCACTTGGCCACTGCGAACATTCAATTTTGTCAAAAACAATACCTATAATAAGCCGACTGGATGGTGTGGTTGGTTTGTCACTGGTCTTCTGCACCTAAGGTTGAGATTCGATCCCGGCCCAAATCGGTGGATTTTCATGATGCAGCAAATCGACAGCCTTGACCCTTGAGTGCATGTTTGGCTTGTGTGCTCTCGGCATCGTCACAGCTTAGGTGCCTCCCTCTGGAGAGGAAACTGGACGTCAAAATTACTTGCGGCGATTGGCATCGACTATATAGTGTCGCATTATAAAGTTATACCTGGGGGATGTACTAGGTCTGCAAAGGTAAAAATAGTAATCTGCAGCCCCATTGGAAGAAAAAATCTAAAATTCTATCGCTACCATAGTGTTTGGCTATCATTATTCTACTAATAACTATTTCTAGACAAAAACAAAAATAAAATAAATACAAAAAATTCTGATACACTCGGCATAACAGTAATTTCGAATAAAACATTTCTAATCCCCAATACTGTATTGTGCGGCAGCACTTTTAGAAATCTTAGTTGTAAATACCCATAAGCGTAAAATCCATTTTTTCTCTTAATATAGAATATAAAGATCAATCTCTATGTTTAATAGCAAAACGTCATACTTCTTTTTTTTTCGCAGCTGAATAATATCATGAACACAATAGCTAGTTTTTACACACACATTCTGTAGAGTTTGGTGGTTCAATCCCGCATGGAGTAAGAAACAGTGAAATCTTAAGACTTATTGAGGCCCTGGTCCCATATGCAAACTTAGCATCCCCCCACCACTGACTGTTTTAAATAGCTAGTACATATCATACGATGTCAAATACTCTTACAGATGGTAGCTCATAACAAATAAATGTGCGTGACTCAAAATCTTAAGCACAACCCCCCCCCCCGACTGCCGCTTATAACTAAATGAGTAATAATGATGTATTGTAGTAGGCCTAAGTCTAGGCACGGACACAGTACAATAATGCAATCTTGCAACTGTTGCCAACTGCCATTTAATTTCCAGTTTTTTCGAAGAACATGTCCGGAACAGTATTTAACGATTAAAATTATTCGGTTAATATTCTTATTAAGGCAGAGTCGAAAACAAGACGAAGTCGCGGACCTGAACTCATCTCTTAAAATGCCCATGCCAAAAAAGTTATTTTATTTCTTTTTAGTTTTGATCACATATATTACCACTCAGCGCTTTCGACAACGTGTTTTTTAAATGTAAGCCCCTCCCTCTTCCAAAAGAGAGAGGTTTGTGTAGACAACTGCACACACGTACAACCATGACTAAAATTATTGAGTAATCAATACAATTATTAATATTTCCTGATAATACAAATTCAAATAAAACAAGTTGTACGTATAAGTAGAAACATGCATAATTTATGTAAACAACCTTAATAAATCACCAATATTTTATCACATATGATTATATAAGAAAAAGAAACATTTCCCATTCAATATGACTCATGTCATTGGTTATACTCTTTAAATTTTTGCTGTGGAATATACTCATTTTTTTCGACTTTACAGTTGGCCTTCAGCTTTTATCCCTTTTATCCCCCATAGATCTCTACAGGATTTAGATTCAGATACCATGCAGGTCATTGCTGAAGGCTTATTCATTTTTTTTCAGTTGTCAGTTCTTTTTTTTTTTTTTTTCATAACTCTTACATATTTTTGGTAAGAGAGAGATGGATTATTTTGTTGGGTTTTTGCTTCATCGAAGTGCGTGACATCACAGAAAATTATAACATTTTCTTTCCTACATTCGACAAAAAGTATCTCAACAATAAATTATAAGTTTCCCCATATTAAGCTTCATTGCTAAAATACCAGGTTCTTTATTTCTATTTTATGACCTTTTTTTAGCATAATTTAAAATTATAAAGAGTTGCATAAAAATGTTATTCATTGGGCAATAGGACAAACGCGATAGTGCTGATTATTATCATTATCATTATATATATTTAATAAAATCGTGACTTCTTACCCTCTAGGTTTAAAACTTTTCAAAATAAAGTCATTAAGATTTATTTTTATAGTTTATGAAAAACTTGTAAGTTCATTTTATCTCACAAGTTCACCGACCCGCTCAGAAACTTCCTTCCGATTTGGCAAAATTTCTTTTGTTAATCTTTAATCCTTATGTTATAAATTTTTCATCATTTGCCTTATGTAAAACAATTTTATTGAGTAAAATTTGGTAGCCTAAGTACATTGAAGAAAATAATTTTCACAATTTTCTCTTAGGAATATTACGAACCTCAGAATTAATTTTAGACTGTTTGACAAAATGACCTCAGCAACCATGTGAATAAATAAATAAAATATGCAAAGTTTTTGTTTAAATTAAAAGGAAAGGAAAAATATGAGGGTGTATTGTAAAGTTTTATTGCTAAGAAATACTTAACATATCTGAGTAAAATTTATTCTGCATATTTACTAATCTTTATGCACATAGAGCATTGAACAGTACACCTATTAATACTGATTTATTTAGTTTTAGGAAGACGTAGACTGAATAACTCTCAGTATGAGAAGATACAGGCTGTGGAATGAATAAGTTCTTTCATTTGAAAAATTACAGTGTCTGGCAAATCTGTGATAAAGAGATGGCTATTTGGAAGTGATAGCCCGCTGTACACGGCATAGCGGAGTCAGTGAGTGAATATAATCATCTCATTGTACAACTCACGAGGGTTTTGGCGACGGATCTCGTAATTTTGAACCTTGGTCAAGTGACGAGGACGACGTCTGAACTGGCACCACTTATACTAACTACCACACCCTACCAATGGGAGGAAAGTTTGATCTCTCGATAGATTTAACATGTGCATCGCTTCCCTACACAACGGATCTTCAGCAACACTAGGCTCGAACTCATGACACACCGGCCACGAGTCCGTTCCTTTGACCACTACGCTACCGCGGCCACATACACGAAATTGGAGTGAAGAGCAAAAGTACTTTTTTTTAATTGGTCACATATCCATCATAGACGATCGAAGATGTCACACACGGAGGATGCTAACACAGTGCAGATTGATTGATTGAATATTAACGTCGCACTGTTCAGCTACACGAGGGCTTTTGGCAACGGACCACGTAATTTTGAACCATGGTCAAGTGACGTGGACGACACCTGAGCTGGCACCCCCTCTCCTAACTACCACACCACACCAACGGGAGGACGTTTCAGCTCTCGACAGATTTAACGTGCATCGCTGCCCTACACGGCGGGCTAACACAGTGCAGAAAGAGGACTTTATAGTGTTTCTCAACTCCTCACTCTCGTGAGCTCTTCATTGTGATCGGCGCATGCACAAGACCTCCAGCAGCTACGAGTAGCGCTTACTTGCGCAGGCACTTAAGATACAATTTGCGCATGTGTTAGCTCTTAAAATACAGCGCCCCCCGTGCATGTATTCCGATTTAGCACTCCCTTTGCAGCGCACGCGTCCCTAGAGAGCAGGAACCTGATGAAGGAAATAAAATCAATCGTACATCGACTCTTTCCTAAAAAAAAAAAAAAACCTAGTCTCCCACATTGGTGACCATCTCCCTTTGCAGCGCACGCGTCCCTAGAGAGCAGGAACCTGATGAAGGAAATAAAATCAATCGTACATCGACTCTTTCCAAAAACCTACAATCTCCCACAACTTCATCATATTGCAACGAAAAACAACTATCTAAAAGATCCCGAATAAGACTAGTCTATGTATTAAAGACAGTAAAGTACTAAAATTATTCACGAAGAGCTGCACATGTTAAAGACGGCAGCACGCTTAACATTACTGACTCCTAGCTAGGAGCAAATACTTGTCAAGGGAAATGCTGAAACTTCTTGAAGCAAAACGAAGATTTATTACTTTTTTCTGCCGATCTAATTACTATGGATGAATCTCAGAACATCATGTTATGTGTTTTAATGAGTGCCGTGGAGTCCTCTTAAAAGACAAAAAAGGAAGAAGAGCACACTACTGAACAAATTACGTAATGTTCTGATTAAGAAACTGCGCAATGTGTTCACCAAAGGAGTTATCCTTCTTCTCGACAGAAGACCTGCGCATTCATTTCGAGATGTGGTTTAGGAATCAAAGCGTTGCGGATTTGAGATTTTGCCGCATCTATCCTATTCTCCCGATCTCACTTAAAGTGACTTTTTCTTATTCCCATGCTTCGAAAAACATTGAAAGGTTGGTGATTTGAAACGCAAATGACGTCATCCAAGATTATGCGCCAACAGTGTTTTTCGAGGCAATATGGTAAGTTGTACAATGTGATGGCGTTCAAAAGAGAGAGGTCAAGAAACGCGCTGGGATAAATGTATTATTCTGAATAGTGACTCTCTATATCGGAAAAATCTTACGAATAACACAAATTATATTTCTATTTTGATTATTTATTGGTAATAATTAAAACTTTACGATACCCATCATTTTGAGAATTATTATTATACACACACACATATATATAAAGTAAAATACAATACTAAAATTATTAAAAAACCAATCGGTACAAATTAAGAAAAAATTAAGGGATTAAATAGAAAATATATTTGTTTTATCTTTTTGATGTTACGCATTTTATACTAATTTTTAAAGAGGATTTTCTTAAAGGTTGTATTTAAAAAAAATCAAGAAAGGTTCAAAATTTTATTTACATGCTGAAGTCAAAAATGTCAGAAAACATATAAATTGACCCAAATATCTTATTGATCTTTATTACTATCAAATAAATCCTTAAAAAGTTAATTTGGTACTAATTATTTTAAATACAAAAGAAACACAGATAATAATAGCATTTAATTTAAATGCAATTTAATCGTTTTAAATATTGTTACAGTGTTATCAGTCAGTTTCTAAGCCAATAACTGTAAAAAATCAAAAACTATTTTTTTTTGTAATTTCATTTTTTTTTGTTATATAAGTTTAACATTTCTTTAAAATTCAAATCTATTTTAATTTGAATTCTTACATATATCTTGAGAAAACATTTTTTAACACTTTTTTAAGCCATTAATTCTAAAACCTTTCACATTTCCATTACTGACATTGTTTAGTTTGAAAGTAGGATAACTTTTTCTTTTTTCTAAAAGCATACTTAGAAATTTTAATTAATAGAATACACAACGAAAAGTTTCTGATTAACAACCTTGCCAAATACTTAGTTATGCATTTATTAATAAAACATCTTTACAAAAAAAAAGATCATGGAAGTGTTAAAAATCAAGATATCATACATTTATTATGTTATGTAAAATATTAAGACAAATAATTTTTTTTTAAAAAAAAAAACAAAAATTGTCTACAGCCAATTTAGCTAGTTGATAAACATTTTTTAATTCAGTTTCCTTTTTCGCTGTCTTGAGGGGGGAATCTATTTTTATGCAAGGAAAATGTTAAACTGTATATCAACCTAACATGCACTTCTAAAGAAGTTTACTGACTTGTTTTAGATGACAGAAAATGATGGATGATTCTAGCAAAAGGTTAAACTATTAAAAAAAAATGTTTTGAAACTAAAGTGCTAAAGAAACAAAATGGGGTAAAAAATAAATAAAAGTTTAACTTCACTTAAATTACCAAAAGCATCAATTCAGAAAATAATAAAAATAAGAAATTTTTTCTTTTGAATTTTTAACATATTTTTTATTCAATATAATAACCTATACACTTAAAGTAGTTCTATTAATTTACTGAATAAGAAAAATATAACGTAAAAATATTGAAAATTAAAAAGTAATGATTAACAAAGAATTCCAAGAAATAATAAAATAATATTTCCTAAATATGTTATCTCAATTTGTGATGGAGAGATGCAATAATTATTTTATTTCTTTAACAGTATCACTTAAAGATTTTGACAATCATGCTATTTTAACTATTTCTTTATTTCTGTTACTTAGTTAATATTTTACAGTTACTATCTGAAGCTGTTATATAAAATGTTACAAGCAATAGTCATTTATATCCAAAAAAATTCAATTTAAATATAACATGAAGAAAAGAAGAAAAAATGAGTGCAGTAAATAAAAAATAAACATATACTCCATAACTTGTACATATTTTCTGTATAATTAATATCAGCAAAACTGGGGGAAAAAAAGGTTGAAAACAAAAAAAAAGTAAATAACTTTCAGCCAAATATTCACTACATTAACCAATTTTCAGATTATTTGCATAAATAAAAAAAGTAAATTGTGAGAAAGAGGACAGAAATGAATATTCATTCAATGAATACATTAAATCACTTACATTGTTTTTAAATTAACTTAAAGACTACAAATTGCATTTTTTTCTGAATATTTTCAAAACAGATAACAAATAAAAAAAAGTTTATGAAAAATATGCATATTTATTAATTTTGGAAAAAAGGATAACAACCAAGTAAAGTGTTTAAATTTCTGTAGCCAGCATTTTAAAGTTAATCGCATAATGTAGTTCACAAATATTTCACCTAAATATAATACTAGAAACTAAGAAATATTGATACGACAATAAATGATCTTCATATTAAAAACTATTTAATATTGTAGACTACTAGAAATACACTACAACTATAAAATATTTATAATATATTTTTTTTCCAAGCCTTAGTTCTCGAATTTATACTAGGTGCTAAAAAAGAAAACAACTGAATGATCTTCACATTTTAATTAAAATAAATCAAGAAATCATACAACTGAATTCATTTTTATAAAATCTGAACACAGATAAATAGTGGAAAATATTATGATAAGGGTAAGAACAATTAATAACAGAAAAACAACAAATAAGCAGCAATTATAAATTTAAAAATAATTCATTATATTTCTTAATATTGTAGACTTGCAGGCACATGTATACACATTTAATAATATTAATTTTAGAACATTCGAATTTATAAACAGCATACAGGAATAAATTAAGGTGAGTGAGTTAGTATTTACTAAGTTTGTGCCACAAAGCAAAATAAGGGCTTTTGGTGACAAACCTTGTAATTTTGAATCATAGTCAAGTGATGAGAACACCACCTGAACTGGCACCCTCTCTCTGAAATTCCACACCATACCATTAAGAGGACTTTGAGCCTTGATGGATTTAATGTGCATCAGCCCCTCTACACGGTGGATCATCAAATGGCAAAAGGGTTCGAAATGACACGTTGGCCAAATAGTCTATGGCTACCATCACTAGGCTACCACAGCCATAAAATAATCCATTAGGAAAAGGTACAATATTTCAGGTAAGGAAATATATCAAAAATAACAAATTATAAAAACATTTATTTAAAAAGCATTTATTCGAAAAGATGAGTTACAAATTGCAGATAAGAAGATTAGTAAATAAAGGAAAATGCTTTTATTTTAAATATTTGAAAATATCATTTCTTATAGGTGCTTAACTTTTTTTTTATTTCCAACAATATAAAATTATTTTTTGCCTTTTCATTTTGCAGTGGTAAAAAAATGATTTTTACGTAAATCATACAATACTTAATTTCTAACCCATGGTTACAGAATTCTGAAAAGAACCAAGCTCTGAGATAAAACCATATTTTGCACACTATTTAATCAGTTTTTCAATATATTACAGTTGATTAACTACAGTCATATTAGTAGTTTTCATTATAAATTAATAAAAAATATTTTTTTGAAAAAAAATCTCTATTAAATGTAAAATTAACTTACTTTTCTTTGCACACAAAATTTGTTCTTCTCCTAATACTCATTACTCAAATTAAAAGTTATGTTAAGTAAATAAATTCAACTTGATAAGTTTACTTTAAGTAAATAACTAAAGAAAAAGAGAAATATATCGCAAAGATTCAACGCACTACATGAAATTTCTGAACATTTTACCGAAGCACAAACATTTTACATAATTTAACCAGAAATGTAATATAATTGACCTTTATTTTCAATTCAAATAACAGCAAAATAATTAAGAAATAAATTTAATAATGAACATACAACATAAGTGATACATTAAAAGCATTTTCATTCCTGTGAAAAGAAAAAAAAAATGCTTTACTTTAAATTCACAAAAAGAATAAGGATACAAAAATTAGGAACATATATCTAGTTAAAATCCTGAAATTTACTTTAAAAATTATTTCGCAAAAAGAATAAGGATACAAAAATTAGGAACATATATCTAGTTGAAATCCTGAAATTTACTTTAAAAATTATTTCAAAAAAATATATACTTTTTTTTTTCAAAAAAAAAAGTCAAGAAAAAGGACTAAGTACACAGAAAATTTTAAAATCTTACTGATATGGTGAGTTGTTGAATAGATTAATAAGAGAACTACTTGATAGATTATTTATTAATTATACACTCTGAAGGAACAGAAGGGCTATTGGTGATGAACTTTATACTTTTGAACCATGGTCAAGTGATATCATACACCTGAGCTAACACTCCACTCTCTTCCACATTAACCAATGTAAGGACTTAGAGCCTTGGTTGGATTAAACATACATTAGCAATTCTACACAGTGGGTTTTTATTGATGTGATGACCTTTAAATATAGACAGAAATACATAATTGTATATAATTATGCTAATTCTGAATACAAATAATTTTTAAATGCAAGTAGTTAATATGAATTACACAGGCTTTACGATCAAAAATTAAAACAGATAATGTTTTTATAACTAACTATTTCAATTCAGAAATAAAATAATGAAAAATTGACATATTTCAAGTAACAAAAATGGATGTTTAACTAAATATTTTTTTTAAAGGTAAAAGTAAACATGAAATATATCATGTACATATATATTTAGAATTAATTCACAGAACATAAAATTTATTAAGTTTTAAAACAGTAGTATACACAGACTACTTTTGTGGGGAGAAGAGTTGTATTTAAAAAAAATAGAAGGACAAGGCAAAGTGCTTGAGGTAAAAATGTACAATGGACAAAAACTATTTAGTGGATAAAATCAAGCCAAAAGTTATAAATAATTACAGTACTGGAAAAGAATAATTTTTAAAATGCATAGAAAACTGCCTGTATTTTTTTTCACTGTTTTTGAAAATGCATACTAGCTATAGTCTTTTAAATCATCTTAATATCTAGGTACTAATATATATATATATATATTTAGTGCCAAGTTTACTTCCTTAAGAATCAAATTTTACTAACTGAATAGTAATAAAAATGAAATTTATTAGTTAAAATTAAATATGCAGCAAAAATAGCAATTTTAGAAATTTTTTCCAAATTAAAAAAAAGAGGTACTTCTACGTTATTTGTTTGTCATCAAATATTGACATCCTATGTACAAAACAGGATTGTTATGCGAGTACCAGCAGTTTTCCCCTATTTAATACTTTATTCTGGCATTTGACAACATCTTGTCATTTGATAAGTTCGGCAATGACATAATATATAAATATACCCAAAAAAAAAGTCACCAAATATTCCGTAATTTTGAACCATAGTCAAGTGCCGACAACGAAACCTGAGCTGTTCCCTCTCCCTAACTTCCACATTAACCCAACAATAGGATGTTTAATTCTCGACAGGTTTAACATGCTTAAGGCTCCTCTGCAGAGCATTGCTTTAATCAAAGATATTTATGTATTAAATTGTATAACTATGTAAGATTTAAAAGTCTTAGAGAAAGCAAAACAACAAACATACCACCATACATTGTTTTTCAATGCATAATACTTCATTAAGAAGCACTATTTCTCTTTAAAATAATATTTACACAAAACAGAAAATTTTGTACTTTTAATTGCATTGAAATTTTGGGTTTTGCTGTAATCCTCATAAACATTAAAAAAACTCAGTAAATAAATAACTGATTTTTAAAATATGTATGTGTTACCGTTAAAGTGTATAATTCAGTTATTTAGTAAAATAACTAGGTAGTATTTCATGAAATAATTAGACAAGTCGGTTAAAGTATATAACAAATAAAAATTTTCATACTTTACCTAACTATTCAATGAAATAACTAATAATAGACCGTTAAAGTGAAAAATAAACGATTTCAAAGTTATTTTATAAATTAATGGATCATAAATAGTTAAAATCTCTAAAAAAATACCTTGTATCCCTATTGTGGATGTTTATTTGAAAAATGATCAGGAAAAGCAGATGATATAATTTACTATTGCTAACATTAGTTAAACAGAAATGGAAAAAAAGAATATGTTGCAGAAGTGGTTTAATTAAATAGTATCAAAAAAATACATCCTGGGAAGTGAAACTGTTGCTCTGTAAAAGCATTGGGTAAATTTTTTCAAAATTGTAAGAGAACATTAACTTAAATTTTATGAAATACCTTTATTTTAATTTTCATTATTTATTAGAGCAAGGATTGCTGCAATGACACTGTGAATTACATAGCTTATTATTTTTTAAACAACACTTTTTACTATTACACATTTTTTTACAGGAGCATTTTTTAGGTCCTTGACCAGTGTTACAACATTGAACTGTGGTAACAGATCAAGAAACATTGTGTTAATATTCATACTCAATGGAAAATTATTTGCTCTGACATATACTGAACTGAGATCTAGAGTACAATTGTTTTATCCGGCCATTCTTTGTTCAAAGAACTTTCGAGAGCTGTATTTCATACTTTACTGATCAAGTAATCATTATTCTATAGAATACCTAGTTGAATCATAGAATTCGATAATTTTATATACTTGTCTAGTTATTTCATGAAAAAAATGCCTGAATTATACACTTTAACGGTAACATATATTATTAAAAGAACTCTAAGAAAAATACTTACATTACATTTCAAATAGAGAGTTGAATCCTACTTTAATGTGGACCAAGTGAATTTTTGTCATCATGTTGGATAAACGCTCAATACAGAAACATGTGTTATTGATAAGAGTTTGGTGCCATTCTCTACTTCATTGACAAAAATGTATACTAAATTAAGGTTTCATGAAGTAAAGGATCTAAATTAATGGATTTAAACTCAAAATCTTTATGCTTGCTATTTATAACTTTATTATATTCAAATCCAAATACTTTTCCTACTGATTAAAAATAAATAAATAATAAGAGAAATTACTCTGATCCATGTTTTTCCTTCCAATCCAAATATTTGTTTACTAACTCGATAGAAGCTGGTTTGATTCTATGTAAAGCAGATAGCACATCACACATTTCTAAACTTTTGACATTCATATTTGATTTCATATTTTTATCCTCATGATATTTTTCTAAATTTTCAATAACCTGACGAATAAATATCATTTTAACTTCTTTGCAAACAAGTTCAATATCAGAAGCTGAATAATTCTCCGAAATTTCAGCCAATTGTTTAAAATCTAAATTTGTATTCACTTTTATGTTTTCTGTTACCAAAATGCTAGACAAATATTTTTTGAACAAGCAACTCCTACTTTCAGCATCAGGCAAAGAAATTAATATACGTTTTTCCATTCTTCGTAAAATTGCACAATCAAGCTCCCAAGGCATATTGGAAGCCCCAAGTAATAAAACAAATTTATCACAAGAAGCCAATGCATCCATTTGTAGAAAAAACTCAGTTTTCATTCGTCGACTAGCCTCATGATCACATCCTCTATGACTCATCAATGCATCAATTTCATCTATGAAAACAACAGATGGTGCATGCAGCTTAGCTAAGTCAAATAATATTTTGACTAACTTTTCAGATTCCCCACGCCATTTGCTCACTAGTGTAGAGATACTGACATTAAAAAATGTTGCTTTACTTTCACCTGCTGAAACAGTTGCAAGAAGTGTTTTTCCTGTGCCAGTGGGACCATATAAAAGAATACTTCTCCAAGAAGCTGAAAGTGAAGGAAAAATTTGATTGTACTTTAAGGGATAAATAACAGCTTCTTTCAATAGCTGTTTTGCCCTATCATGTCCAACAATAACATTCCAACTAAGCAATTTGTTACTTTTGCATGTATCTTGCATAATTAAGTTAGCCATTGCTTTCCATTCCGGACTATAATAGTTCTCAAACAATTCCACACAGTTTGATGTACATTCTCCATTACCATTTTGAACATATGAGTAACTAGCAATCATTTTGTTTGAAACGACTGCTTCTCCATTTTCTCTGGCAGACACAGCAGACCTTGATTCACTTCGCAACTTCTGAAGCTTATGTTTTTGTTGTTTAAATCTACTTTCAGGCAATTTCTTGATAATCTGGGGCAATTTTTGGTATTTCAGAAAGTAATATGATTCAAAGTCTTGTAAAATGAATTCTAAGTCAATATTATCACAGACCGTATGATCACTGAACGACAGTCTAGACTCATTTCTTAATGCTTCTGATGCATGTATAAATCCATTGTTTTCTAAATAGTGATTAATTAAAAATAGAAGGCTCTTTTTCCTGAAGTTTTTCTTCTGCTCCTCTTTCTCGCGATCCCTACACGCTAAAGATATCTTTTCAATGTTTAAATGCGTCATTACTGATGTAAAGATGTTATCGTGATTTTCGTTTTAGAAATTATGAAAGAGATAAATAACGGTTTCACAAAAACATGAATTTCTTTTGAAACGCATATCATCTATCAAGACGTTCCACTAAAAAAATTTTAAATTACCTTAAATCTTTATGAAAAACAAAAAGTGATTGAAATATTAACTTTGTGTATTAATATCATCCGAAGACCATCTGAAATATTTCAAACACAGCTTCGTTTGCTTACCTTAGCAACGAGTGCTGTCTCCTGTTGCCATTACGAACTTACAGAATTCCACCTTGACTGGAGTTCAAGAAAAGTTGGAAAAAAGCTACTAAATCAGTGAAAACTTTAAATTCGCTCAATGGACAAGTTCTACATTATAAACAACATCATTGAGGCGAAACCAAATGACTTCCTATCTTCCGGTGTAATGTTAATCTATGGGAAAACATCGAAATTCAACTGAGTTTTTCAAACTTCTAATTCAAGTTTTTAAAACTAATGTTTAACTTTATGGATAGAAGATGATCAGCAGATTTCCGAATCAAGATTTTATATTATTTATTTGTGCATCTTTCCTAAAGTACCTTGGAGATTTTTCTATAACCGGAATTAGAAAAGGATACTAATGACTGCAGCGTTCTTATAGTTGAACTTTACGGCAGAAATAGTCCATAGGTAAAATTCAAATTGTGCTAAAAATTTTTGAAAATGCATTTTTTCATATACTTAGCTAATGGCAAGATCTTAACTACACTTTGTTCCTTCAGATTGAAGGTTCATAAAGCCCAGCTTGCCTGAACAATCGTGGCGTTTTCAATACAGTACGCTTTAATATACCACCATTCTTTTACAGTTGAGTGCAAACAAACGCTTTAAAATATTGTTATTTTTATTATTATTATTTATCATTATCATTATTTTCCAGTGAATGTGTGTAATTTTTTATTGAAGAGACACTTATAACTCCGTGCATTAAAAAGTTTCTTACGGGATCTTGCATAGAAGTAAACGTGAAGCACACGACACAAAAAAGACTAGAATTACAACAAACATTCATGCCTTACCCGGGATTCAAACCCAGACCCTATGGCACTGCAGTTAGCACCACTAACCACTCTACGGGATGGGTGGCATGTGTTTTTGTTCGTCTTTTCTTTTTAGTTCCGTAGAATCCAAAAGAAGATAGGTTAGTTACCTAGCATGTTGAATACCAATTTCATTGTTTCTTTTTGTGCAATATTAAAAATCCTACTTCTTGTATTATTAGTTCAAATTTGAAAAGACTGAATAAAAAATTATTTTTCTGGCATTATAGAGGTTAAATTAACGATATATTAAGTGGATTGTCTTTCGATTCTTGTTTATGCTCTTAGAAAATTCTAAATTTACCCAATAGACAAACTTTTAATGATTTAATATTAATTTTTACTTCTATTTATACTAATGCTCAAACATATGTCACTTAAACAACTCAAAAAAGTATATGTTTTAAAAATTAACTGCCCAAACAAGAATAAATTTTAGTGACAAAATCGCTAATAAGAGTTTTAATTTAGTATAAAACAATCGTACCATTCTACTCTAAGTTATTTGTATACCATTTACAAGAAATTTTATCTCAAAAATTCTGATTGGACTTGTTTTAAAAGAAAACTTAACTAAATGAATCAAGCTTACGCGCCCTTACTTCTTTTTTCCAGCTTTCTCTGAAGAAATATACAACACATCGAGAATTTTAGCTGATAACCCTATTATAAATCATTAGAAATGTGTACCAGTGATCTAGATGGCACAGTTGTGCATATTTTACATTTAAATAAAATGAATATGTAGTACGAGTGGATATACTATGCTCAAAAATGTCGAGTAATATTGTAAATAAAAATTTGGGAAAAAGATGCTTAACATTAAATGCATTTAGATGAATGTAGTATAATTCATTAAAAAAAAAGATTAAAGATGTTTTTGGAAATGAAAAAAAATCCTGAAATCTTTGCATATTTATTAAGTGAAAATTTGTGATACTACATGCTGGAATTTGTATACTAGGACGGACCCAGGTATTTTAAAAAAATTGTTTTTATCGTTATATCCTATAAAACAGTGCTTCTCAAATTTTCAATATTTGCGGCCCAATATTCAATTATAAGTTTCCTCGCACCTCCCTCTATATAATATCATTCAATAATATGAGGCATATCCAGAAACTAAGTTCCGTTTCTATTTATATCCGCTCTAGCGCAGCGATCGCAGTTCCGCGCATGCCCGGCAGACGCTCAGTATCAAGGAGAAGAAGCATGCGTCATTTTTAGATCACTACCAATGCTACGTATGATCGTCATTTTTAGATCAGCCACGTATGCTTTGTTGTGCTTGTTTACAATGTCGGTGTTGATTGAAAATTCCACTGCGTGCGAAATCAGATGTGCAATTCGTTTTCTGAATGCTAAGAAAGTGAAACCAATCGAAAATTATCGGCAAATTTGTGAAGTTTACGGACAAAATGCGATGAGTGATTCAATGGTGAGTAGATGGGTCCGACAGTTCAATGAAGGACGTAGTGAAGTCCACGATGAACGAAGTGGGCGTCCATCTTTGATTACAGAAGAACTGGTTCACGCGATTGATGAGAAGATCAAGGAAAACCGTAAGTTTACAATTAGTGCTCTCGCTATGGAATTTCCACAAATCTCAAGATCACTAATGCATGAAATTTTTACTGACAAACTGAAATTTCATAAACTTTGCGCACGTTGGGTACCAATAATTCTTACTGAGTCTCACAAAACAAAACGAATGAGTTGTGCACTTGAGTTTTTGACCCGTTATCATGAAGGCGGCGTAGATATTCTGTCACAGATTGTCACAGGAGATGAAACTTGCGTTTCTTATGACGCCCCTGAAAGTAAGCGGCAATCAATGGAATGGAGGCACACTTCATCCCCAACAAGGGTTAAGCCGAAACACATCTTGAAGCCTCGAAAAATCATGTGCACAGTGTTTTGGGACAGCAAAGACATCTTACTGATTGATTTTTTAGCGAGAGGTCAAACAATCAATGCAACTGTTTACTGCGAGACACTTAGGAAATTGCGCCGCGCAATACAGAATAAGCGCCGAGGATTTCTGTCAAAAGGTGTTGTTTTTCTTCACGACAATGCACAACCACACACTGCAAATGTGACGAAACCCTCCTACGAGGATTTGGCTGGGGCGTGTTTGATCATCCTCCGTACAGCCCTGACCTCGCTCCTAGCGATTTTCATCTCTTCTTACATCTCAAGTCTTTCCTTGCCGGTAAACACTTCAACAATGACAAAGAGCTGAAAGAAAATGTTTCCAACTGGTTGAAGACACAGGCGGCAACCTTCTATGAAGAAGGCACAGAAAAACTTGTGCCACAATATGACACATGCCTGCAAAATTTCGGCAGTTATGTCGAAAGGTAGTTTAAGAGTTTTACATTTTTGTCCAATAAATGTTTTTTCTGTATCTGTATACAATTTATTTTTATTACCAAACGGAACTTAGTTTCTGGATATACCTCGTAGTATCATTTGACACTAAGGCTACACTACGAATTTAACCTCGTAAGTTCCACCAACGCATATACACCTCTCGCTCAGCTAGTGCATTACTTGCACCGGACGTATATATACGTCTTTTTGAAGCACGATCTATTATTTACACTTCTACCAATAAAATTATTTGAAATTGAATAAAATGACCATGACATTGCCTGCGAAGGATTTACTTATTTCGGAGAATTTGCTTATTTATTTCCTCCCCCCTCCCCTTCCATACACCACATACACGCGCTTACGTGGAAAACGATGGCTTTAAAGAGCGAATCACGTAACTTTTAATCGGCAGTTAAGAGATATTAATTATCGTGATATTCGTTACATTTTGTATATAATTTTATATATAATGATCCCGTGGATCACTGGTAATTGTTAAACTTGCTCTTAATTTAGAATAATTAGTTATCCAAAATACATTGTGCAGTACTGATACATTTATAAGTATATTATATTAGTGTAAATGTATACTTTATTTTTTATTACGTCAGAATGTATTTTATTTGTTTACTTTCAGTAAATTAATAATTCTTATAAATAATATTTTGTTTTCAACTTTTCCATATGTTCGCGCCCCCCCTAGCAGGGTCATCACGCCCCCAAGGAGGCGTGCCCAATAGTTTCAGAAGCGCTGCTATAAATATATTTGCCTGTCTAAATAAACACACACACACAAAAGAAATCTTCGCTTCGGACACTACATTTTAATTTTAAGAAACTGAGGAATTCCGCTATATTTCTTAGAATTATTTACTTTTCGTTGTTGCAACGCTATTGTTCAAAGTGTGAAGCTTGAAATATGAGGAGAAAGAAAAAAATTAAAACGTATAAAAAATATTCATTATTCACACGAAAAGCTTAAAGAACATTTTTGTTATAGAATTAGTAATGTTTCGTAAATTTATTCAACGTCTCATATCTTTACCTTTTCACCTTTAATAAACAAAACATAATAAATAACAAGCATATTTTTCATTTCGATTATTTTTCAGCAGTTTATATGTAGACCTATTTTTATAAACATATATCTCATAAAATTTCCCGATATTTATTTCAATAAAAACTACTTAGATGTGAGATTTTTATAAAAATTCGCGTATTATTAATCTTAATAAAGGAATTATCCTGATGGTTCTTGCATTTTGTTTTTATTCAAACCTCTTTGCTAATTAAAGTATTTGTTTCCTTCAAATCCAACGATCCTAATTTTCCCAAACCATACTTTCTTTCTTGGAATACACATGTATTTCAATTAAAGGAATTTAGCAAACTTTTTCACAATGGCAATAAATTAAAATCATGTGCTCACACAAACATGATTTTTTTTCACAAAGACATTTCACCATAATATGACACATGCTGCTACATCAAAAAAGGACCTGACTCCCTTTTGAAGACGTAAATTTTCTTATGAATGAAACTTTGTTAATACTAAGATAGTTAATTTTTCTCATGTTATAATAATAATCATCATGAGCGAGTGAATCTGGATTTTTATGACGCAAAGGCCAAGTTTGGCTATACTGAGTCACACATTCGTTAAAATATTAAAAGTTTAAAAATATACATATATAGGCATACACATACATATATACATAAATATGAAAATGCAATTTAAAATGTCAGATTAAAAATAAAATATAAAATTGAGTAAAATGTTACAAGAAATGCAGAAATGTAAAAGTGTTCATGTTTCTCTTATAAAAAGCTGATGATACGATAAAATCCATAAAATAACTATATTTGATACAAAATATCAATTGAAGGTAAAAATGTAAAAAGATCTAAATGGGGATTTTTCCCAACCAAATCAATCAAAGTTAAAGGATTTGTTTTAAAAAGGGCGTTTCTTTTAGATGAATACATAAGACCTTCCATTAAAATATGTAAAATGGAGTGGTCACATAATGGGGACTCTCTCCTAGCAACAAATGTTTTTACATTAAACGAGTGTGTCCGATACGAAGTGAATTCGAGTCAAACGGACAACAGGTCTTCGTACCGGTACTACTGTCCAATAAGTAATGTAAGGATGAATGCGATGTAGCTTGTTAATAACCAGCTGATCCCAAGTCTCTTGCCAATAATAACTATCATGGAACTTGTTAATTAGCTGTAATATTCTGGACACAGGATATAAGTTTTCTTAGAAATATTTAACTTTTTGAGAAGCTGTCTTTTAAACTATTTTAAAAAACTCACTTTGTGGACACCTCTCAACATTTTTGAGAACAGCACAATACGGCATATTTGTGAGAAAAAAGCTTTCTTGCCGCCTTAAATCACTAGTTATTGGGAACTCAATCTTTTAGTAATGATTTTATTACACTTAGCTACTCTTACCACATTTATATGACGCTAGCATTTATTTTTCAAAAAGCATGTGATAATATTAAAAACGTTGGTGGGAAATTAATTTTTACTTTATTTATTTGTTATGACTAACTGAGAGACAAATTAACTTGGTGAATTAACGAAGGATGTCCAAGATTTATAAATATATGTTCTTTGTCAACATATAATCACTTGAAAAAATAGCAGACCCTTCTACAAATGAACAGCTCGTATACACTGTGACGTATTGAGTACGAAAACTCACAGCCAGGCTAGAGATATAAATATGTACAATTTATTTACAGAACATTCTAAAAAACAATCTTACATCCAGAGCACCTTTATGCCTCCTGCCTCCAGTCGGGACCCTCAAAACCGGTCCTCCGCATGTCCTTTCTAGACGAGACTATCTGGAACGTAGGGGAACGGGATTCTAGGAAACCCTTCTCCCTCACTTCCTCAGGCAGCAACACCATTCGCTTCTGGTCATGGAACAACATTCGCCACAACACCATGGTTTCAGTTTTCGATTATCTCAAAAATTTTACTTCGAAGAACATTTTTTTCAATAAGAGCTTTAAAATGGAGGATTTATTTCCTACCATAGGCGTTGCTAGTCCTGAGTGGGCCCTGAATGAAAATTCTACGGGGTCCCTTTTTTTGGAAAGGAAATAAAAGATACTTATTTCAGTGTCAGAATGTTACACATTTTGGGGCCCCTGTAGCTTGAAGGCCCCATATGATTGTTACGGCTGAGACGGGGTAGCATTACCGATCCTACTTGTTATGATTCTTTATTAAAGCTAAAAAGGAAAAGACGAGTAAAATTTTTTAAAAAAACATTGTTAATTTTTTGGAAAAAAAATTTTTTTTTGTACGAACCGTATACATTTTGAATTTAAACGCCATTATTTGTATCTATTGTTCTGTAGGAAATTTGACTTCACTATCTCAATAAACAAAATATAATAAAACGAATTCACTTTTAAGGTCATTAACTGTTTGAAATATAAAAAAAAGTGTATAAATGATTTTCACTTTCCAAAATAGTTCCATTTTGGTTTGAAAGCATATTTCATTTTATTCCTGTTCAACTTCTAGACATATTTGAAAGCTGTAACACTCTTATATTGATGAAAAAGAGTAAAATCGAAAAAGAGATATATTCTAGAACTATGCATGTTCAAAATCTTTATCTGTTGTCTCTCACCCTAATTCTGGCAGAGTAAACCCATATTGGTAGCTAATTTGAAATTTGAAGAGAAATAAAGTCTTGGATGATAATTTTTACGTGATCATATTCATTCTAAGTTTTTGGGCTAAAAGTTTTAGGTAATATATAGGAATCCGGTGATATTAATAGGAGCCAGAAAAGAGAAAAGGTGAAAGAATCCTTGCGGGCTAAAGCCTGCCAACTAAATTTGATCATTTTTGTTGAGCAGCGAGGACCTTCGTGTTATCTTGACGGAGGATAATAATAATTACTGCATATATGAAAAACATTGTTGAGAAATATATTTAACAATGCTGTGAAACAAATTAAAATGTTAAACAAAAATACGGCTAATAAAAATAAAAATCCCATTTAAGAGCCCTTAATTTAATTCTCTTCTTCTAATTATTGCCTTTAGACTTTAGACATTCAGATAAAAGTAATTAAAGCTCACAGATCCGAATCATTTTTCTGTTACATTATAGAAAATTAAATTAAGGAATGTATAAGTGACGGAGAAAATGACAAAGAATCTGTTATTATGTCATTCAATAATATCATTTTAAAGCTGAGTAACATTAGTAGAATAAGGTTCAGTCACCGTTTATTGACAAAGAAATTATGTACAAGTCGTCAAATCAGTTTAACTAACGTGACATTGATTTTCGATATTGAATGCTTTCAAATGGTCTTTAGAAAGTCTACTATCTATGGTTTCGTACTTCTTTCCTTGTTATTTGCAGAAAGGGAATGATTTCGACAAAAGTAAAATAAAGAAAAATTCCCGCGTTTTGAACTGTCGAGTAAGTTATTCCAGACTTTCAAAGTTGTTCACCAATCGATTGAAGAAGATATGCGAGAAGGTTGTAATCGACGATTCGTCTACCGTGTGCGAGCATCCAGGCGAGCTTTCCTTTCCAATTCCTTTGAAGAGTTATCTGAATCTCAAAGAAATCTCAGGAAGAATGAGAAGAGGAAACGTGAATAAATGCCGATAAAACGACGCAAAAGTTACTGCGATAAAAGGGCCTCGACGAATTTCTCTAGCTGGTATTGAATTTCGTCAAAGTATAGTTTTCAAAAGTCTTCGAACAGAGACAAAATTCTTCGGATATGCGCTAACAGGCAGGAATACCGACTTTTGTTTTACTCTTTCTGTGGCAGGGAAAAATGACGAAAATGCACATTTTTACAAAGTATGTGGGAATTTTCAAAGAACAAAGAAAGCCAAACATATAACGCACATATTAATCTACCTGTTGGGAAACGTACAATGTTTCAAAAAGCAATTAAGTTCACAATTTTGTCTAACCTTGGGGCTTTACGAGAGATATTTTTGACTGATAATATCTCATTTTTATTTTTTTATACAAAAAAAATTGCCTCTTTAAATAATATTGTTAAAAATTTAATATACATTTGCTAATGAAAGATGTGCATTAAGCTTTTTGATGCTGAAAATAGACACATTCTGGATGTATTATGCAATTTGTTGCGATCCTAAATGTATCAGTTGAAAATTAATAATCTCTGAGATTGCATTTAGGTTTACTGCGAGATTCCATGTCTGTAAGTTATAATAAAACAAATAGAGAGTGCCTAAAAATCTGAGAATCAGCGCTTACCATAGTTAGTCTTTAGGTTCAATTTCCTTGAAAAAGTTAAAACATATACACATACACTATTTTAAATTAAAATTATAGAACTTTATAGTAAAAACAACGAAAAGATATTTGATAAATCAAAATTTTCCTATTTAGCTATATATCTTTTTAATATAAGTTCCCTCACTGGTCATTTTTTTTTTGGCCGTAGTAGCCGAGTACCCATGATAGCTGCTGGTAGAGTTTCTATCATGTTTTGGGTTCAAAATTTGGTTCCACTAAAGACACGTCGTGTTAAGGAGCGTATGTACGGTTATTCTGTCAAGGGTTATAATTCTCATGTTGGTTTGGTGTAGAATTTGGCAAATGGGGTATCAACTCAAGTGTTGCCCTCTTCTTTTAACAATGGTTCAAAATTAAAAGGTCAGCAATGCTCCTCGTGTAGTATAAAAGTAATGCATTATTAATGAATCAATCTACCAATCAAGAAACTTTAGAATAAAATTCAAAAATCGAAATCAGTTATAATGAACTCTTGTATAATAAAAACTTGGATCCCTAGTCATATTAAGAAAAAAATATTGCCTCTTTTTATGCTACGAAAACGAAATATTATTTATAGATTAAACATTTGTGCTTATGTTATTACTTCTGTAGTAAGTTTCTAGCACAAATTTTTGTTGACGTTGAGTGGAAGTTCGAAGAGTGAGATGCCAACCCATGTGTCGTCCTCATCACTCAATCAATGTTTAATGCTAAGAATTTCGTCAACAATGGCTTTCGTGTAGCTTCTGAATGTGACGTTAGTAAACATTAATCAATCTTGATGGCTTAAATTATGAAATTCACAAGAACATAACATTTTTTCCCTTTTCTTGAAAAAAATATTCATTTTTAGTCTTCTAGCTACAATTTGTTTCACTGTTTAATTGTTTGATGCAACTTTTGAAAACTAATTTAGGTATATAATGCTTTTTAATTTTATACCCCCGTGAATACGACAACATTTGTAGCATATAATATTCAAAAGAAGTATACAAAAGAATTCAAAATTTCAGGTATATCATTAAAAACAGAGGAAATTATATAATTACTTTGTATTCAAATAAATACTTTTTTATACTAATGTCTATAAAAATAAGCCTATACCATGTGCAGAACATTAAAAATTGATGATCCCTTGTACCTGATCTCGAGAATAAAAATTTAATTAAATTCCTAGTAAAGAATGTTTTGCGCTCATGAAATACAATACTTCATAAAATCTGTTCATAAATTGCGCTTTATGAGCAATTAAACTTTTCAAGCATTGGAATGTGAGGCCCTAATTATATATATATATATATATATATATATATATATATATACAATTAGTGCCCCACATTTCAATGCTTAAAAAGTTTTTATATATATATATATATATATATATATATATATATATATATATATATATATATATATATATATATATGTATAAACATATATTTATAATTCCCTCTAGTGACCTTTTTATTAACCCTTTGTACTAATATTTGAAATAACTTTAACTTTTTGGTTTAAAGTTAACATCGTAATCGGCTAGTCCTAAATCTCTGTCCCGCCCATTCTATCCAATCAGAACTACTATTACGTAATCCTCACGCGTTTGCACTGCTGGTATAAATGCAAAAATCTTGTGTAATCGCTTTCTTTTGTCTACCTGCATTCATCATGTAATCTGTCGGCTGCAACGCATTCTATGTTTGTGTTTGTCTGTATTTGTGCCATTATGTTTGCTTCTTGTTATGTGTAAAGCCGTCCCTACTGGATCTATATGTGTTTCCGGATGTGAATAAAAAGGAATAACGATTTACATGAGTGCCTCTTCGATAATACCGTACTCGACCACACTCCACGTAACACAGAAAATCACATTACCGGCTACGCCCTACCTTTGGCTCGCCATTGTTTAAATAAGCCACTCACCAGAAATATAGAATTATGTCATATATATATATATATATATATATATATATATATATATATATATATATATATATATATATATATATAGATATAGATATATAAAGTAATAGTTCCGGTTTAATTTTACTTAAATAGTTTATCCATGTGGGTGTGCATCTTTTATAAAATACATATAACGTTTAGAAGTAATACATATATTCCAAACATAAAACCGAATGAATCAAGGTTTGTGTTTTAAGACTGAATTATTTAAATAGCTATTTCTGTAAATATGTTAACAAATATTTCAACTTCACGAATAACAGTATAAGGATATTTCATTTGCTACAGATAAATAATTAATTGATTCTAAGCAGTTAGTTACTTTTGAAAATTATTTCTGAATTGTAAAGACGTTATGAAAAGTTGTATCCTGAATTAAAAACAATGGAAAATAAATAATTATGAAAAAGCTTCTTTTTGTTTTCTGCTATTGTTAAAGTACATTCAGTGAGTAATATGGGAGTATCAAAAGCATTTTCCTGAAATTTGTGATCGATATTCTTTGAAGACAATGGATAGTCCAGTCTATTATATCCTAAATAATTCATGAATTCCTTTAACCCTGATACCGATATCATTTATAAATCTTTTGGCCTTCTTTTCAAAAGGGTTTTATTAGAAAATGTACTTTTATATTATACAAATAATTCCTTTTTAGAAAACGGTTTTGTTTTCAACTATTGTAGCATTAAATGATATATATATATATATGTATATGTATATAATTATATATTGAAATTTTTTTTTATATTGGATTATATTTACTTTTATATTCTTGGCTGCATTGCGCCAAAATATAGAAGAAATTTATGAATTACTGCTGTTTTTCATTATTGTAAGCAATTACGCGTATAGCCTAATTATTATTTCTTAACAAATTCTAATTTTGGCTATTGTATATACTCTTTTACTTTTCTATTTATCAATGTTTTTTAACTCTTTGATTTCATATTCAAGAATTGTTTTACTTCTTTTTATTATTTTTGTATTTTTAAATTTATATGTATATGTGTATGTATATGTATATAATTATATATTGAAATTTTTTTTATATATATATTGGATTATATATATATATATATATATATATATATATATATATATATATATATATATATATATATTTAAAAAATAAAATCTTGGAGATTTTTATATTCAAAGATGTGCAAAAATCTTACGCTTTATTTTGGTTAATCAATTCGTACAAATGCATTTATAACCAAATATGTAATTGCAATTGTATATAAAAACATGTATATATAACACATTGGCATACGCGGCACACATAAAACGATGGTCGATTCCGTTAATTTTAATTTGTTTTAACTGTAATAGCACATAAAATAAATTGAAATAATATATTTCAAATGAGTGATTTAGATCAGATGAATCTTAAACTTTGAATATTCTCTTGGATGCTAAGCGAATAGTTAAGTAGGAAGAAATAATATTTTTTTTACGTTTTTGTGTTATTTGCTCAAAGCATTCACACTGATAAATAAAAGGTAAATTAATTTAACGAATTCTATATTAAAATGCTACGAGCGTGTTGTCGATTATAAGCCTTTGTTTGATTCACAATTAAATTAGATTAAATTAGTCGCATCATGAGATGTATGTAACAGTATAAATAAACTTAAAAGTGTTTTTTACTTGATATTATACTTATTACATCTTTTTAATATGTTTTAGATTCATTCAATGGATCTTAAGCCCTATTAAAGAAACTCCCGAACCCTACGAAATTAGGACTGAATTAATGATATGAGACGATTATAAAAAAAGAAGGGATTAAAGCAGTGCTTCTCAAAGTTTTAATATTTGCGACACAATATCGAATCATAATTTTCATCACGCCCCCCCCCCCTGCACATAAATATAATGTATTGAATTCAAAAATACTATACTTCGACGCTAAAGCTGCACTATGATTTCAACTTCTTATGTGCCACTGGCGTATATAAACGTCTCACTCAGCCAAGACGTTGATTGTCCGGGACGTATATATACGTCTAACTAGCAAAACGTTACTTAACCCGGACGTATATATACGTCTCTCCGAATAATGATCCGTTCTATGTACTGTTATCCATAAAATTATTCCGAAGGCCTTGTTGACAGTGTTTGCGAAAAGTATTTACTTATTTCACACACACAAAGGATTTGATTACTTATTACATTTCTCTTCCCCAATACACCACATGCACTCGCCTAAGTGTTGAAAAACGGTGGTATCGGGGAGCGAATCCGGTAACTTTTAATCGACAGTCAAGAGATAAATTATAAACCGTACAAATTAACAAGATAAGTGTTAATTTTTGTATATAACTTTATATATGACAAGCCCATAGGGGAATGCTAATTATTAAACTTGTTCTTAACTTAGTATCGTTAAATTAAATATAAATGTATCAGTACTGCACACACACACACTCAATGTGTTTAATATCAGTATAAGTTTGTATTTCATTTTTTATTGTGTCAGAATGTACTTCGTTTGCTCACTTTCTGTAAATTAATCATTTGTTCTAAAATAATCTCTTGTTTTCGATTTTTCAATATGCTCACACCCCTTTCCTAGAGCTATTACTCCCCCTTAGGGGGCGCGCCCCACAGTTTGAGAAACGCTGGATTAAATATTTAAAAAAAAAATGAGAATTTTATTTCGGAGATATATATAAAGAGTGTTTTTTTTCCAGGTATAGAAGTTTAAGTTGGCATTACTTTCCAAGATGGCGACCGATTTAACAGCTATCAAGTGATTTATTCTCAGTTTGGTTTGGCAATTCATCAAAACGATCATCAAGCAAGGCGTAGATTCGTCGAATGGGCCCAAAAACGAGATTGCCGTTGTTCCCGATTTTCATAAGCGAATTTTGTTTAGCGATGAAGCGCACTTCTGGTTGAATGGCTACGTCAACAAACAAAATTGCCACATTTGGGTGAAGCTAATCCACAAGCGTATGTCGAAACATCGTTACATCCAGAAAAACTGACTGTTTGGTGCGCTTTATGGGCTGGTGGAATCCTTCTTCAAAAACGATGAAGGCCACAACGTTACAGTCGATGGTGATCGGTATAGAGCCATGATTACTAACTTATTCATTCCTGAATTGAACAATCATGATGTCCAGGAGCTGTAGTTCCAACAAGACGGCGCAACATGTCACACAGCTCGTGCCACAATCGATTTATTGAAAGACACGTTGGGTGACCGCCTAATTTCACGTTTTGGACCTATGAATTGGCCTCCAAGATCTTGTGATTTAACACTGCTAGACTATTTTCTGTAGGGCTATGTAAAGTCATTGGTCTATGTGGATAAGCCACAAACGCTTGACCATTTGGAAGACAATATTCGTCGTGTTATTGCCGATATACGGCCACAAATGTTGGAAAAAGTCATCGAAAATTGGACGTCCAGATTGGACTACATCCGAGCCAGCCGTGGCAGTCCTATGCCAGAAATCATATTTAAAATGTAATGCCACGAGATTATCTTTCTAATAAAAAAAATCATGTCAATCGAATAATACATCGTTGTTTTATTGCAATCTAAAGTTCTATATCTCTAAAAAAACACCCTTTAGATGTACACCGAATTGATAAACCCTTTAACGGGCATAAAGCTAAAATACACTTTTCTGTGATAAAGTACTTGAAAAATGTAATGTTTTCTTCCTCTATAAGCATTATTTAGTCACAAAAAATACCTGATCAGTAGTTTTTTTCCTAGGTGGTGGCTAGACTTTATAACCACTGCGCACTTAAGACATTGAAATTACTTTCAGGACATAAATAATGAATCATATTACAAAAAACTTTTTGTGAAAAATTAACTTTTATGCTAATAACTATTTCAATAACAATTAAATACGAAGTGCAAGTGTAATAAAATAATAATAGATTAATTGTACAATATATATAGAATATTTACTAAAACATACATTGAAATTGATCTATATTCACATTTTGTATTTTATTTAATTTTGGTATCTTGTATAGTTTGTCAAAATTATCGTTGCCTTTCTTCGGCTGTAAGGAATTATCATTAATATGCAAATGTGAAAGAATATAAGCAAAACGTTTCACTGACATTTGTTGTGATAATACTCTTCAAGCAAACCAGGAGAATTTGACTAGTAGTCCTTTTAGCTAGGCAAGCGCTTGATTCCCATAATCTTCATCATTCTATCATTAGAGCATAATTTTCATCATTCTTCTATTATTAGAGGCTGCTGTCAAGATCTGATGGCAATTCCTCAAATATAGCAAGAGCGTCTTGAAAACATAAGTTTTTTTAGGCATTGTTACACAAATATGCTCAAATTCTACTTTACGTTGATATTAATAATAAAAATGAATGTACAATAATCTTATAAAATGGAAATGCCAATTAAAAATATACACACATCTATAAGTAAAAAATATTCAAAGTATTTTGTGCGCTTCAGTAAAATGCAAATGTTTTCTTCGAGCAGAAAAGCTATAATGAAAGATTTTCGAACCCAAGAATCTCTTACCACATATTGTAAACAAAGAGTATTTACAATATGTGGTACGGAATTTATGTTTCCCACCCCCAACATTTTACTAAGAGCTCTCTCTCGAGTAGAGGAAGAGCGAAAATTTCAGGGTAATTTTTCTGTTCTATATGGGCAGTGGATAGAGCTTCTATCAACATATAAAAGCTTTCAAAAAACTAAATAAAAACTTTTTAACTGCATATTTGCTTAGTTCACTCACACTAGAGTAAAGTATACTTAAGACATGTCGAGTTTTTTTTTTTCCAATATCAGAAATTTTATTTATAGTGATTAAATTACAGTTTGTAGATTTACACCAAGAAAAAACTGTTTTTAACTACCCATCAGAGGACATGAAATGCGAAAAAAGGTATCGTGCTGCCATCTATATTGATGTTTTTGTGTTTTAGATTCAATTAACGCATGTGGATAGACTAAATATCTTACACCCGCTTGGAGCCCGCCTTTTTAATATGTGGCTAAACCCAGTGTTTCTCAAACTTTCAATACTGGTGACCCAATTTTCAATCATAATTTTTGTCGCGCCCCCCCCCCCTTTACAACAATAATGTATTTACTGCAATAAAAATGCACTTTGAGAAAGAGACGCTAAAGTTACATTACGATCTTATTTATAAACCGTACAAATTAATACGATAAGTATATTAAATTTTGTATATGCAACTTTTAAGTAATATATATTTTAAGAAAATTACTTAAAATATATATAAATGTACTTGAATGTACATTTTTTAATTTGCACGTTAATTGTAATTAACGGTAATAAAATCATACGTACATTTTTAGGTCGTAAGCAACCATTCGACGATAATAAAGGATCAACAAGTACACAAACGAGCATGGTTCCGAAAATTAAATCAAGGCAATATTCTTAAAAATACTTATATTTTGGATTTACCACTACTGAAGTAAATGATGGGGAAAAAAGCCCCAGCTCGTTATGTGTTAAAACTTACAAATCAGAAGAACAACATGTGAAAGGTTTTTAAAACCATGTAAAATCATTTAGCAATGTTTGTCAAGAATTTTAAAAAGTATTTTCCGGATGAGGACAACTTGGTAGCAAGTTACGAGTCGATTAGGGATCTATTTCAAGACACTCCAGAAGGGCTCTCAACTTCCGAAGAAATCTTCATAGATTTCACATCCAGTGAAAAACTAAAAGGCAATTTTGTAATAAATCGCTCTTTTTGAATTTTAGGTAGAGGTGGATGATGAATTTTCTGTACTGAAAACAAAAGAACTTTGTATATTATTACCATTTTCAACATCTCGCCTTTGTTAAACCGGATTTTCTGCGATGGTTGCTTTGAAGACAAAATATAGATCTCAGCTAAATATGGAAAAATAACTCAGAGTGTCAATTTCTGATATTACACCTTCCTTTGAAAATCTTTGCTCTACAAGACAAGCCCATGGAAGTACCTAATAATTATTAAACTTGTTCTGAATTTAGTGTTAAGAAATTATATTCATAAAATACCTTCTTCAGTACTGATACATTAAACGTACACTGGCTGAAACACCGGCTCTTCGCACCAGTTAATTTTTAAAAAAAATAAAACATTATTCTTGATATAATAGCTGAACTGTAAGGAGAGTAAAACTGCGTGCACGACATTGTATACAGAAATGTAAAATAATTTTTTTAGATAAATGCTATAATTGTAAATAACTGTTTAAAAGAACTGTAATTTTAAACCTCACCTAATTAGCATTTAAAATTAATGTTAAATAATGAAAAATAATATAAAATTCCAATGAAGAATAATTGTGTTACTTTTTAATATTTAAAGCGAGAAGAAGACTTCAAAATGTTTTAACCCGGGAGCAGGCGCGCACTCGGTACTAACGCTAATGGTAGTGCGGGGGGACTCAGTCACCCCAATCATTTGTTTATATTTATTTTACTGTACACAATACAAATCGGAATTCCAGTGAATAATTTAATTAAGAGAAAGTATACTTACCGGCTTTCAAGGGCTGTTCAATTTTTCTTTGGTGATTTGAGAAAAAATCCATTAAAACTGAACTAAAATGATTCAAAAGTGCAAGACCTTAATAAAGGACGAAAACCAGAGACACTTTTTACTAATATTACAGAAATGTTATTTACTGGCAAAGCTGTCATGTTTTGTTCAAGTTATTGTAGTTTTAATGAGCTTTCATGATCGAGTGAGTGAATATTAACGTCCTACTGTGTTCAGCTACACGAGGGCTTTTTTGGATACGGACCTATTTACAAAGCCATGGTCAAGTGACGAGGACGATATGAGCTGGCCTCTTTTAACTACCTCACCCTCCAACAAGAGGACGTTTTGAGCTCTCGACAGATTTAATGTGCATCTCTCCCCTACACGGCTATTTAGTGGTACTGAGCTCGAACTCTTGACACCTTTGGTGATCAACAAATAGCAAGTTGAACTTTTTCTTTCTTGTGTCTTTTTGACAAGGCGAACTGAACCTTGTGGTATACTTATGGCTTCATATTTTAATTTGATAGAGTTCTTTAGGAATCATTCAGATGTCCCGCGCCACCGCTCCCGGGTTAAAAGGGTATTGAGAAAAAAATACGGATGATCTAAAAAGGATTATGTTATTTTTCACCAGCTGAGATAAACATCAATTATATCAGTGTTGTTGTGTATTTTTTTTATTATGGAAGAAAGTATTTTGTTTTACTTCTCTTTCCGGTTATTTATTTTAAAAAAATCTTTAAATTTCCCATATGCTCGCGCCCCCTTGTAAGGTTATCGTGCCCCTTCAGGGGGGCGCGCCCCACACTTTGAGAAACACTGGGCTAAACCTATTAGCCACTGCCCGCTAAAGGGTTAATAAAATGTTGGCTCCTTTTCTATTCTTATGCAAAGTGCCTCACAATTTGTGATATTTTTCATAGAATATTAGGATGTTACTCAGGGGGATTTCTTTTCCGTCTTTACAATTAGATTTGATCGGTGAGATGCTGGGACCATAAGAAACCCCTTTTCGCTAAAGCTGAAACCTGTTCTTCTTTGCGTTGTTATCTAATTAGTAATAAAAATGTTTCTCAAGACCGAAGACAATAAACAAAAATGGTCATTGTCTTACAGCTGGGAATTATCCTCTTCAAATATATGACCAGGATACAACAGACAAAGGAAATACAGACAAAGGGGTATAGAATGTCCACGACATAACGTCGTGTTAAAAGGTTGTCATGGATAACAAGGAATGAGATATAGGACATCAGATAACCTTGACTATCAACCCTAATTAACGGATAGTATGATCAGGTGATAGTAGCTATCTGCGATTCAAGACACATTTTCGTTCGGCATCGGGTGTCGGTTTAAAACTGGCATGTACGATGCAACAACTCTACTCTAATGAGCTCTGTGGTACTGGTAACGTACTTGTATATGTGCACAGGTAAGAATGGATACCTTGAATTCAGAATCTGTTTTCTCTGTGTGACCTATAAATGGTCCATGAGGACCTTTGTTCTCATTCATCTTTGGGTTGATCATTATCTTATTCAATCAGTGTTCTGTCATTGTTCAACCACACCGTCAACCAAATTCTAAAGACGACATGGCTCTAATGAAAATCTCTAGTAAGCATATTCATCTATAACTTCACATGATCTCATAATGTGTAATAACAATATTCAAAGTGTTACTACAACCAAGGAAAATGGACTTAATCTAATCATAATTAAATTATGCATTAAAAACTATTATTTCTTTTCTATTGTGCACAATATATAATTATTTATTTACGATAGTTACCATGCTCTAAAGCATAAGATATTAATTAGTTATCAAAATTTAATCAGTCACATATTATATGCAGCAATTTTTGTACGGTATTTCGTTACGAGTTTAGAGGAGAGTCTTCTTTTTTTTATTGTACAGAAAAAGACTAGTGTGGTTATAAAAATATTAAAAAAAGGAACTTTTAAATACAAATGAATAAAAATTTCCTCATTATTTTAAATTAATGATCTTTATTTTAGCTAATTTAGTTATATATTATTCGAAATTCAAATGAACGTAATGAAAAATTATATTTAATTAATTATCCAAGGAAAGTCGATACAAACTAAATAGATAATTCAAAAAGCTCATAAAAATGTATTTTATTAATGTAATAAAGAAAAGAAAATTAAAAATAAAAAAATGAAATGAAATCTCATTGTATTAAATAAAAGATTTTGATTGTCTAAAACAATGTTTTTTCTAAATTAGATTTATTATTTTGTTTAATTTACATGAATGATGTAGAATATAAGAATATAACCTTTTCTATTTAAATTTTTTTAATTAATAAAGAAAACTGACTTATATATTAGTATTGATATCTTAATGAAAATCTTAGTAAATATTAATATTTGTTTTAATGAAGAGTAATGAAGCAGTGAAATAAATATATTAACATTAGTTATTTTCTTTTTTAAGAAATTTATTTAAAAAAGTGCTATTTAATTTCATTACGTCGTATATTCATATTTATTTCAGCTCTTTGCCTTTTTTTTGTTATCGAAAACTCAGAGTAAAAAATCTTTTTATTCTATACTTGATACAGGATCTTCCCATATACAAGGAATGAGGAGAAAAAAATCCCCATTTTAATTAAAATTCATATTAATTACAACAAAAACTAGAATTTTAATTTTTGTAGCATTTTGTATCATAAGTATATTTAATTTTACTTTTTAAAAATAAATCCTTCTTTTTTTTTTGCTTTAGGATAAAAAGTCTGCAATTACTTTAAATGCATAAAAAGACGCATTGAATAATTTGTTATTCAGCTAAACTTTATCACAATCAAAATGATTTTTATAAATGGGAATAAAAAGTATATGGAAATTAAATTTATATAAAATCATAACAATTTATAAAACAGTATAATACAGCGTTTCCAAAACTGAGGGCGGCCCCCTAGGGGGCGTGATAACACTACGAGAGGAGCGTGAGCATATTGAAAAGTCGAAACAAAAAGATTACTTTAAAAAATTATTAATTTTCGGAAAGTAAGCAAGCAAAATAAAAAAAAAATAATAAAATATACATTTACACTCATGTAATACACTTATAAATGTATTAATACTGCACAATGTATTTTATAAATTTAACAATACTAAGTCAAGAACAAGTTTAAAAGTTAACAGTGACCCCACGCGCTTGCCATATATAAAAATTAACCCATTTATCTTGATAATTTGTTAGGTTTATAATTAATGCCTTTACTGCCGATTTAAAGTTACGCAATTCGCTCTCCAAAGCCTCCACGTAGGCAGATCTATGTGATATAAGGGGGAGGGAGGGAATAGAAAGGAATACACAACATATATAAGCAAATTATCTGAAATAAGTAAATCCTTCTCAAACACTGCCAATGTCCTTTAATTGCATTCCAAGGCCTTCGGAATAACGGATAGTAGCGCACAGAAAATATCATACTTCGGAAATACGTATATATGTCTGCGGCAATTGACGCATTGGCTGAGAGAAACGTTTACTTTCATATTTGACACTTAAGAGGTTAAAGTTGGATTGTAGCTTTTTCTTCAAAGTATAGTATCTTTGGATTCAATACATTGTTCATGTAGGGAGGGGGGCGATGTAAACTACTATTGAATATAGGGTCGCTAACATTGAAAGTTTGAGAAGCACTGGAATAATATTAATAAAAAATATATGTGATATCTGATAATTTATTTTTCTTCGAGTGAGTATTATATTAACGGTTCACTATTTAACGCAACTCGAAGGTTATTGACGACGGACCGCGGAGTTTCGAATCTCGGTGAAGTAACGAAGGGGACACCTGCCAGCACCCCCTCTCCTAACTACCGCATCACACTATAACGGGAGGACATTGAACATCGACAGATTTAACGTGCAACGGCGCATCGAGTCTTCAGTGGCACCATGACTTGAACACGTGACACTCCGACCACTTTAGTTCGTGTCCTTTTATTTTTTTTGGAAGGAAGAGCTTTATATTACTTTGAGTTGTTTTAATTCTGATAATAAGCGAATATTTTACTATCAAAAAATTATTTGTCCATACTCACACATTTCGTATATTTTTTCAATTCCTATTATTAATTCACACTCTCTATATATTTATTTATTTAACTTCGTGGAATTTTCAATCGTTAATAAAATACGTTTTAAAGCGCTCAGTTGAGCTGAAATTTTATATACATGATTATTTTGGATGACAATAAAGTAATTTAACTATAATTAATACAAATTAATTAATTAAAACTAATTATACAAAGAATTAAAAATACAGCCACGTTGGCAACATTTTTGGCGACTTGTGTCAAGACTTAAAAAGTTTTTTTTTCTCATATTTTAAAGCACTCATTTGAGCTGAAATTTTCTATACACTATTGTTTTGGGTGACAATATGATAATTTAATTATAAATAATTAAAATTAATTGACTGAAATTAATTATTTAAAGAATTACAGATACAGCCAAGTTGGTTTCATTTTTAGCGACTTGGGTCAAAATTTTAAAATATTTTTTTCTCACTTCTTAAAGCATTCAGTTAAACTGAAACATTACTAAAAACACGATTGTTCTGGACGACAAGACAATACGTTAATGATAAGAATAAAAATTAATTACCACTTAAAGTTGTGATTCTGTCATATGCATATACATATTTATATTAATTGTAATTATTTGATAAAAAGTAACTAAAATAAAATTTTTCTTTGTTGATCTAAATAGGAATTGACTTAATTTTTTTATATTACTTGTTATATATATATATATATATATATATATATATATATATATACTTAAATTACAAAAACATATTGTAATAGCCCCTAACTTTTATTTCTTCCTCAAATTTTGACAATTTTTCTCTTCAGATTCACATGGATAGAAAAACCGTTTCTTTTTTTTTTTCTTTAATGGGACTTGGCACCCTTTGAGCAAACTTCTTTATTTACGTATATAAAAATTATATTTTTAGCATTTTATACAATGTTTCTATTCAAGAAAATGTTACCAGATGAAAATTTTCATATATTATTCACACAATTTTAAAAATTAAAATTTTTTGAAGAAAATTGGGAAAATTTTAAAATCCTACTTCTTTTGTAAAAATTAATTTTTTGACCTGAAATTTTTTTTATAATACTCTTATGGATGTTCTTAACAACTTTAGGGATCGATTTAAGAATAACTTAATTCGTTTTCGAGAAGAAAATAAAATGTTGATATACAGGCTAAAAATCAACGAAAAAGCCAACATGTCTTACATTTTATTTTTTTTAAAAAAAAGTATTCAGTTTATAGCAAAACGGATCCTTTATTTTATTACATGCTTTATTTTCAACACGCAAGAAAAAATTGGAAGTGATTGGTAAATAATTGTCGAAGGAGTAGCATTTTGGATGCACTAAGGTTTCGAAAAACACAAACTGAGAAAAACCACTTTAAAGTTTATAATTCTGAAAAAATAATTATTATAAGCTTAATTAAACTTAAAATACCACTTTAAGATATTAGTTATACGCTTTTCTTTAAAATAATTGCATTTTCATATTTTTTCAACCCACACATTTTTAAAAATGATCAACTTTTAGAGAGTACTAATTGCCCATGAAAATTCAAGAAAAATGTTAAAAAAATTTTTTTTTCTGTCACGACAGAAATTTTAGCTGTTTTTCTTCTTATAATATTAAAGTATTACATTTTTATAAAAAATATAACAGGAAGAAGAACTGAAATTATAAAATTATTAATATAAAATGCCTTAATTTAAAAATTTTACATGCACACATTTCACAAGGAATACAAATTACATTATTGTATTGCCTCGGAAATATTCTGCTTTTAATACTACACATTTTTTTATAGTTATTATTTCTATTTCTAAAATAGATTTTTTTTTTATCAAAAAGCATTTTTTAGCTTTTTTTTCTAAAAAGGATGTGTGGCTGAATTGCCTAATTTGTTTTCAAATGAAGTTTTAGTCAACTTCAAACTTTCCGACATGCACAAGTGATATTTCAATCGAAAGATAATAATGCAAAGAATAAGATTAAATGAAAATAAAAAAAAAACGATAGTTTTGTGATTTTTAGGGTACCAAGTCTTCTTAAACATTGAGTGATTCTTAAAAAGAAATCAAATTTGCGCTGATGGTTAATCAAACGAAAAACAAATCTATTTTGAAACGTTATTAGCAATATTAAGTATTTACGTAAATCACACAGTTTGATAGCTTTTGATTATCCAAAGTATAAGATATATTATTGCAATCTGACAGGATTATGAAAATTATTATTAATGATTATTAGAAGCGAGATTGTACTCTGAGTGATTTAGTACGAATACAATTAAATCATTTCTAGAAAGAAAAGAAGTGTTAGAGGAGGGAAAGAATAGCTTTTTATAGTTTTAAAAATACAATAATGACGAAATATATCGATTTATTATAATGTGTATCCTTATAATTTCTACGAATATATTATAATATATTAATGTATGTTACACTGTATCATTTCAATGCCGAAGCAATATGACTTTATATTTCTATTTTTACTTCTAAATTTTTTGTAACTCAAGAAGAAAAAGGCCTTCTCCAAACGTCATAAAAACAAACTGCTTCCTCATTTTTACGTTCATATAAATATCGCAAAGACCCATTAAAACCATTCTCCAGTCCAGCCACGCTTCTGAAACGAACCGTTTCCCGTCCTCTCCCATCAAAAGCAATAACAAAACTCGAAGCTAGCCATCTTTTCAACTCATCCAGTCATTTTTTTTCAGTTGCGTTGAATTGATGGTGATTCATAGTCAGACAGAAATGAAACTGAGAGAGAAGACCGTGAAATGTTCATGGCTTTAGCCATTCCTCCCAAGAGTTGCTAAAGAAAGAAAGAAATAGTGAAGAGTCTATCCACGGGTCAACTGGTATTTCGTTCTCCTTTCGCTGAGGAAAATATCGAAAAGGACACGCTGAAAACCATTTGTCATGTCATCGTTCACAAAAGGGTCTTACTTACGTCCAAGCGAATCCCTGGAATGTCGTACTTTTGTCCTGAAGGACTGTCTTGGGGTAAATGTCGATAAAACTCCACATCGTCCTTATACCACTTGACAGAATAGAGATCGTCTGATTCCAGATCGAGGGTGCAGTTCAGCCAGATGGAGTCACCTTGCATCACCGCCGTTGGAACGTCTAAACTCATAAGTTTCAGACCGATGCTGCCTGCAAAAAAGTAGGATACAGAATAAGAACATTGTGCAGCTTTGATTTTTGAGGTTTCCCTAAGAATTGAATTGGTTGTACTGAAATATTTTAAAATTATTATTGTGTTTAATATAATGAGGTAATATTATATAATGGGATAATTAATATTTTTGTAATCATTTTTTATTGTAATTATTCACAAAAAATATGAAGGCAAACATGTTAAGGTATCCGACTACGTTTGGGATTGTTGTTTTAAAAAAGCGCATAAATTGATAATTTTTATGAAATTTAGTGTCACTTAGATTAGAATACATGTATGAAATTGTCTTTCGAATATTATTATAGTAAAAAAATATTTAGATGCAATATTTTGGCAAAAACTTAACAAGGAATTACCTATTTTAAACAATTTAGTTTTATGATAAATGCTTCTACAATGATAATTCGTATTTACCTATTTTTAACTCAGGTCTCAGTGCAGAGTCTTAACTAGGATTTTTGAAATATATAACTTATAAGTGGGGGGATTTATCCATGTTTTAATACAACACAGTGGAGAAATTTTAAGAAAAAAGTACCGATTTTTATTTTAATTGGTTGTAATTCTGAAAAAAAAAATGGAAATTTTTCAAAAATCCTGGTTCAAGCCCTCTGGAGATCTTTGCTTTATATATAAGCAAAATACTATTTTTATAGAAGCATTTTTCATCAAAGGAGAATGCTTTGAAAATAAGTAATTCTAAGTTCAATTTTTGCTAAAATATTGCATTTAAATAATTTTTTATTCTAATAATATTTTTAAAACAATTTTATACATATATTCTAATCCAAATAACACAAAATATCATGAAAATTATCCATTTATGCACTTTTTTTACATTACTGTTCCGAACGTGTAGTCGGATACCTTAAACAACTATTCCTAAAAAAAACAGATAAAAGTTATGTGCCCAAAACTACATAAAATTTCATATACGAATACAAATTAAACCCGAATATGAATATTGGATCAATTATGGCAAAAAAATCTAAAGCTAATGGAATTCTGATATGTAAAATAACAGTTTCAGGTGTCCGACTACTCTCGGAATCGTGATTTTGCAAAAGAGTATCAATTATTATATTTTTGATATTTAAGTGACTATTTTAATGAATTAGAACACATATAAAACAGTTTTAAGAATATTATTCAAACAAAAAAAATTTTTAAATCAATTTTTGGGGTGAAAAAAATGAAGAAACAATTATATTTATTTTCAAAATATTAATTTTTGATGGAAAATACTTCCATTACAATAATATTTTGTCTATATATAGCTCAAACTTCTCAATCGAACTAGAACTAGGAATTTTGAAACGTTTACATTTGCAGAGTTACTATGAATTAATAATCGGTGTTTTTTGTTAATATTTCCCCAATCTGTGATATATCAATGTATGATTAAATCCACTTCTAAATTATGTATTCCAGAAATTCTTTTGCAGGCCCTGCGCTAAATTCTTATTTACATATAGGAAAAATATTATTATTATTACGGAAGCATTTTTTCATAAATGAAGGTTTTAGAAATGTCATTTGTTCTTCCTTTTTTTAAATCAAAATAATTTTTTTATTGTGATAATATTCTTAAACAAATTTTTTATGTATATTCTAATTTAGATAACATTTACAAAAAAAATCCATTATACGCTTTTTAACAGGCTTTTATAAGCTTCAATTATATGCAACGAAATCTTTGAACTCAATTTTTACCCACTTTAAAAGGTCAGATTAATTCGAAATTCTGCACATTAGTCAAGGACACATTTGACAATTCAATAACTTTATAATTTTGTTCCATTGTCCTGATGAGGATCATCAGGAATAACCATTTCCAGATTTGGCGATTAATTCCATATACCATTTTCTAGATTTGGCGACTAATTCCATATACCATTTTCAAGATTTGGTGATTAATTCCAGATCCAATTTCCAGATTTGGCAACTAATTCCAGATTTAGAAACTAAACGATTAAGAAACAATGCTAAAACCACAAAATAGGCTTCTGGTTAATAAAAAACAAAATAAAAATTGTTCTCTATGTGAAAAAAGGTAGGATGGGTGGGTGCATAGTCTTTTAGCAGCAGTTTAGCATAGTTTAGTCAGAAATTTCTTACCATAATATAAACAATTGCCTAGTTTGTTCTGAAACTGAGAATAAAAAAAAAGACTGGTGCATGTAAAAAAAATTATTCTAACTCAGGGATGGGCAAACTTTTTCGGCAGCGGGCCAAAAATTAAAAAAATAAATGTATAAATTAATGAAAGTTTCAAAAAATTAAAAATACATGCTTTGTAAATCGAACTAAAAGACAAAATATAAATTATAGTTAAAAAAAACAAAAATACACACGTTTATGGTTTTAATCAAACCAAAAAAAAATTCTTAATATAAGATTAAAATGATTTGCGAAAAAGATTAATGGCATTGTGGTAAAAGCGTGGAGTGTGTGCTTTGTACTAATTTTTACAATAACTCAGCATTTCGGAATAGAACTGGTAAGAATTTAAAACAATTTATGTAGAGCACCTTTCACTTTTACCCCAGTGACATTAATTTTTTTCGCAAATTATTTTAATCTTATATTAAGAATTTTTTTTAACCTTTTAGTTCGATTAAAACCATAAAAGCTTGTATTTTAGTTTTTATTATAAACTGTAATTTATTTAAATTCACGGTTTCGAAAGTAGTCAAATACCTTAATAGAATACATACTTTATAAACAAATTTATACACAGTCATAAAGATAATACATTACAATAAACGATAAGTAAAGTCAATATAAAAGCAGAATTTATAAAATCAAATTAATATAGCTTACGTATATCAAACTTTGATCAAGAAGCTGATCTTTATTTTTCTAATAGACTTTGATCTACTTTTTGAACTAGCGTTTCCCTTTAGAGCAGCTTTACCACAAAAGCGATTGAACAATTAGAATCTTTGCAGCTAAATCTTGACTAATTCATCGGGGAGTTTCTAATTGGCAATTAATATCACTTTAATCAGCTCTGCAGCCATCAATGATTAGCGTTCATGAAGTTAAGTCCATTGCCATATATAGATTTATTGAATTGGTCTGTATCATTAGCATTTGTGGACATTTGAAAGATTTGCGATGCTTTTAAATGTATTTAATGGTTGTAAGCCAAGAAAGCATCAATATTGTAGAGAGGAAAAATTTCAATTCTTAAATAGCCTTTTTGGTGAAATATCTGTTATTTAAAATGCCTGTTCTTTTTGATTCATTACAATTATGGAGGCTATGCTGGGAACGATAGAAATATAAGTAAAAAGATGACAATAGTTTAAAGATTAAATTATTCAAATAAAGTTATATATATATATATATATATATATATATACATATATATATATATATATATATATACATATATATATATATATATATATATATATATATATACATATATACACTCTGTCGCAAAAAAATATATGCACCCAGAAGAAATCAAGCTACAATCACGAAACTCGGCAAGAATGTAGTCTGGTAAGAGATATGCAAATGATTAAAATTTCGAAGCCAATGAGACAAGGCTAAGTGTGCTATGCGCATATTAGTTGCGCAACTGGGAGAGTTTAAAAGCATGAGTACGAGCGCCGTACGGCTATCCAAACGAATCTGATGACTTTGATAGACGATATTGAGACTTAGGATGCCTCTAAGACGTAACCGGCGGCAGTACGAGCAGCTGACGGACTTTGATAGGGGCCGTATAATAGGCCTCATAGAAGCAGGTTGGTCGAATAGACGTATCGGCCGCCCCCTCGGTCGGAGCGATATGGTAGTTGCTCGGTGTTGGCAACAGTGGATCACAGAAGGTAGAGTGTACCGTCGCGGAGGGTCAGGACGTCCCAGGAACACAAATGATCGCGAGGATCGTGCAATCAGAAGAGTGGCCACTTCGGCACCAACAACGTCGCTAGCATCGATTCAACGTCACTTACCTCCTTCCAGACATCCAGTGCCATCAAGAGAAACCATAAGGAGACGACTGACCGAAGTTGGCTTGAGGAGCCGACGTCCGCTAAGACGCTTACCACTGACCCCACATCATAGGCAGTGTCGACTGGATTTTTGCCGACCTCGGGCAACTTGGAGTGTGACAGACTGGAGACGTGTCACCTTCAGTGATGAATCCCGATTCAGTCTCAGTGCTGATGACCACCGCACACGTGTCTGGAGGCGCACCGGCCAGCGGTCCGATCCGGCATTTATTGTCGAGCGGCATACAGCAATTTCACAAGGTGTGACAGTGTGGGGAGCAATTTCTTGGGACACACGATCATCTTTAGTGGTCCTTCAAGGCACTTTGACAGCTCGCAGATACGTGGACGATATTTTAACGCCGATTGTGCTACCCATGCTATCAAGTCGCCCAGGTGCCATTTATCAACAGGATAATGCTCGTCCACATACTGCGCGACTCTCCCAACAATGTCTTCAAGGATATGACGTCCTACCATGGCCTGCCAGGTCACCAGATCTTTCGCCAATAGAGCATGTCTGGACGCGCTGGGAAGGCAACTGCAGCCGTCCCGAGATACAGGAGAATTAACTGCGCAGATGCAACGACTATGGCAGGATCTTCCACAGGGGGTCATAAGTGATCTAATTGAATCGATGCCACGCCGAATTTCGGCTTGTATAGCTGCCAGAGGTGGCTTTACCACTTACTGATTTTTAACCTTTTGCAAGCTGTAACCGCTTAATAAAATGATATTTTGTTCTGAATTTTTAATCATTTGTTTATTTTCATATACACTACATGCATACCAAATTTCGTGAATGTAGCTCAATTTCTTCTGGGTGCATATATTTTTTTGCGACAGAGTGTATATATATATATATATATATACATATATATATATATATACATATATATATATATATATATATATATATATATATATATATATATAACTTATCTATTTTATATATTCAGTTCCATTTAGTTTATAGTATATTATTCTTAGTTTTCTTATAATAATTTTAGTTACTAAAAATATATATAGATGGAGCCATTATTTTTAGTTATGCGGCTTTTTGTGCTTGGCGTTAGTATGCTATTAGAATCGGATTTTAGAATTAGATTTTAGTTTTTTTGCGCATTTTCATTATTATTACTTTTGGCCAGAATCATTATTAACCTCTATTGCAATTATTTATGTTTATACATATTTATATTTGTCTATTTCATCCGGATTCCTATAGTAATTTTATTTTCCAATTCTATTCTATTGATGTTATATTCACCCACGTGGGTTTTGGGCCTTTGCCTTGGTTAATCACCTGTGCTATTATGTCGAAAGTTTCCGCTGAAGGGGAAGGTTGAGATCTCGCAAAACACTGTTTAACTCTGTTTCACTGTCCTAAGCCAGTGACAGCTTAGGAAACCATAATAGTTTTTTCCACTGTAGCTATATTTCTCTTTTTTGGTTTGTAATGGTTCCATGTTTTGGGTTCTTTCGGTTTGTTCTTAAGATGTTTTATGATTTATATGTCTTCTTTTTAATTTATTTACTGCTATATATATATATATATAATTTGAAATGAGTTATTTGAAATGGTGGAATCAACTTGTGTGTATATGTGTGAACAAAACATTTCTGAAAAATATTAATTTTATTAACAATCATGCCTTCCGATATATCGTAAAACATTTACATTTACTGTAGAAGAAGAGCGAAGACATTTATTTCAAGGTAACTGCACGACAACTGCTTAGGACATCTGTTTAAAACATTTGAGTAACTTATTCACAGGTTTACTGGATCACAAGTACATTCTTAAAACGCATTCAATATCTTAGAGAATTTCTTTTACAATGAAAAGAAAACACGCAATTTTAAAATTTCAATTAAAATAATACACTTGTGAATAAGGATGAGATATTTGCTATCAAAACATTATTTTTTTTTTGAAGAATAATTATAAAACCATTGCTTATACGCTGACACTTTTTAGTTATGTAATAATTATTGATAAAGGTATACTCTGTATGACTACTATAATAATTTTGAAGTGTAAACAATACATTTTATATTACAATGGAAAGAAATATTTTGTTGAAAAAATTTCTTTGGAGAAACACTTTGTTAATTAGTATTCGTTCGTAATTTAAAGAGTGTTTTTTTTTTCCAGGTATAGAAGTTTAAGTTGGCATTACTTTCCAAGATGGTGACTGATTTAACAGCTGTCAAGTGATTTATTCTCAGTTTAGTTTGGCAATTCATCAAAACGATCATCAAGCAAGGCGTCGATTCGTCGAATGGGCCCAAAACGAGATTGCCGTTGTTCCCGATTTTCATAAGCGAATTTTGTTTAGCGATGAAGCGCACTTCTGGTTGAATGGCTACGTCAACAAACAAAACTGCCGCATTTGGAGTGAAGCTAATCCACAAGTGTATATAGAAACACCTTTACATCCAGAAAAACTGACTGTTTGGTGCGCTTTATGGGCTGGTGGAATCCTTCAAAATTGATGAAGGCCACAACGTTACAGTCAATGGTGATCGGTATAGAGCCATGATTACTAACTTTTTCATTCCTGAATTGAACAATCATGATGTCCAGGAGCTGTGGTTCCAACAAGACGGCGCAACATGTCACACAGCTCGTTCCACAATCGATTGATTGAAAGACACGTTTTGTGACCGCCTAATTTCACGTTTTGGATCTGTGAATTGGCCTCCAAGATCTTGTGATTTAACACCGCTAGACTATTTTTTGTTAGGCTATGTAAAGTCATTGGTCTATGCGGATAAGCCACAAACGCTTGACCATTTGGAAGACAAAATTCGCCATGTTATTGCAGATATACGGCCACAAATGTTGGAAAAAGTCATCGAAAATTGGACGTCCAGATTGGACTACATCCGAGCCAGCCGTGGCAGTCCTATGCCAGAAATCATATTTAAAATGTAATGCCACAAGATTATCTTTCGAATAAAAAAAATTCGTGTCAATCGAATAATACATCGTTGTTTTATTGCAATTTAAAGTTCTATACCTCTAAAAAAACACTCTTTATATATGTATTCGGGATGCAATTCATTATAGAAGAAACATAGAACAGATAATAAAACAAAATAATAATGAATAAATATAATAACAATGTAATACATAGAGAGTTAGTAAAAGAATTTTATGTAAATACCGAATCTAAAAGGAAATGTAAAGGCAGTAAAATTTAACATTAATGAATAAGTTTATAAAAGATTATATCGTCAAGCAAATTAATTATTTTACTTTTAGTTTTAACAAAATGTTGTCATAGATATAATTTCGCGTAAATATTATTCGTTGATATGTTATAGATTATAATATATTATTAAATTTATTAAAAAATAAATTATTTGTGGCTTAGTTTCTCTGCAGTACATAAACTCGATACCAAACCTAAAAAATACTTATTGTAAGTATCTTATTAGAAATAAATCCTATATAAAGACCAATTTTGTATGTGTTAATACATAAACTAAACATTTCTTTATTATCCAGTTTAGAGTATAATTGAATTATTGTTCTCGAGGGTGTGTTGGAAGCTTAACATAACTGAAGAAATATATAACTTCATAATTAGCATAACTTTGTATATCCTGAAAAAAAAATACACCGATTTTTCCTTTCCATGAAGGAAATGTATTTAGCTTTAAGAATGAGTTATACATTTTTTTTGCTTATGGTACTTGTATACACTATTTAAATACATATATAGTTTTTCTTTGTTTATTTTAAATGCAGCTTTCAAGTTTTACGTGAAATATAGTGAGTAACAATTTTCGATATATCTAACGACTCTCTTTTTTTTAAATCTTAGATTTGTAATTAAAAGTGAATGCGAATTATTCTTGGATGCTTAGTGCTCATCCCTGTTTTAAAAATGTTCAATAATTTTACAATAATTAAGTGCTTGTCGAAAAAAGTTGCAAAATATGTCTCATTATACAGCATATGTATTTACTTCTTAAGATATACTAATTTTTTAAGACTATCGCCTGATTTTTAAAATTGAAATAATACATAAATAGTTTGACTAAGAAGGAGATAAAAATAATTTTGGAAAATTACTTTGATAATTTTGAAATTTTCTTCTCTCTTTGCTGAAGCTTAGCGAATTATATTGTTAGATTTCTTTTATACGTAAGCACTATTTTATAGGAGAAATATTATCAATAGCTTTTTCATAACATTTAGTTTTTAAACATGGGATAAGTTTTATGAAATAAGAGTTTTAATTCTAATTTCTGTAAACAATAATATTAATCTTAAAGAAATCTTCCGGCCCCATTCAAGAAGTCTATGGCGGTGTGTACCTATTTCGAATAAGAGGGGTTGAATAGTATTTCTTGCACCTTATTTTAAGAATAGGTGTTCCTTTTTGGGCATGTGGACTGTAAAACAGTCCTCAATCCCATATCGTGAGAGTCTATGATGCTGGGCATGGCGAAAGTGGTGTTTTCCATTCTGCTGAGTGGCACGATGGCGATTGGTTGAACGATGGAATCCGGGAGGCGTGGCTATGGGGCTTCATCTGGGTGGAAAATATTTTGAGTTTTTTGGCTTGGCTGAGAGCTTAGAGGCTGCTCTCTGATTGGATGTTAGGTACAGTGAACAGTGACTCCAATTGGTTGTCCTGGGGACTGAGATTTAGAAAATGGGGATGCGCAAGTCCAGTAGGGATGGATGAAATTAATAGTGACAAAAATTTTATAAAAGAAGTAAAATTTTAGCTAAAAGTGATGCAATTAAAATTATTCACATTTCACTTTAAGTATATTATAAACCATAGAAAATGATATTTAGAAAGTAAATGAGGAGAAACGTTAGACACTTGTTTTTAAATAAGAAATAAATTCAATAACATATAGCCAGCTAACTTAAGTTCGTTAGTAAAGCACACTGAAGGAAAGGGACGGGGCGGGGGAGACGAATACATTCAGTCAAGAAAGAAAAAAAATAGTAAAACAGAAGAGAGGTAGAAAGATCATTGTAAGTGGTCTCTGTGTGTATATAAAACCTCTCTTCTCTAATTATTTAGAAAAAATATTTTATCCAATCAAAAATCTCTTACTGAATTTATTAACGAATTGTGTTCTCACGTACACAAATGTAAAATGTATGAAATATCCATATACATATGATTTAACTTTGTTTTTGTGTATGAACAATGACTTTATTTAAGGGAGATGTAATTAGAAAAGAAATTTTCACACAGAGCTTACGAATTTCTGGCAGACACTTTAGCCAATCAGTAATAAGAATTTTAAATGGAATTAAAATTGTTTATTACAAATGGGCTTCATTTTGGCATTTGGATTATGGCTTTCATTTGAAGATACGTTAAATCCTCAAGAATTGAAACAATTTCATTGGTGGTACCATCTAGTGGAGGCTTCCACTATCAAAAATTGCGACGTATTCAATTTTATTCAATTCAAACTCCCGTCGGATGCTGAATAGTACTGTGATTTTAATTTTGTCGAGAGTACCAGAGCTAATTTGATACTCAAGGGATCTTTTACATGCCACATAATCATATGACATGCGTGCCAACGATTTTCCCATCCAGAAAATCTATCGATTCCAACCGGGATCGAACCCTAAACTTTAGGCTTATGAGGCGGGCCCGCTACCTCACAGCCACCATGCCAACACTGGAATTAAAATCAATGAGATGAAAGCAATTCAATCAATTTTCCGAGCAATTAGATTTGTTTCATGACATTTCGGTAAAATTAATACTTATCAATAACACAGATTCAGTGAATTTTTAAAACAAAAATAATTTTTCATTACCAAAATTGTTTACTTGTTATTACTTCAACTGATAGCATTTCAATATATATATATATATATTGAGCATATGAATAGTCCAGAGTTTGAAAAATTCAGATTACTAGCTACGGGTAAAATTGAAATATGTATACAAAAAATGAAATTTTATCATATTAGAGAGTTTTTAAAATTTGATCTATTTTCAACTAAAATAAACTACCAAAATCCTCACAAGTATCCAAAATTATGAAAACTTGCCTATTTCAATGTTTTTCTCGTAAAGTACAGAATAAAAAGTAACACTGATTTTTAAAAGGGAATATAAGAGTTTTTAATTTCGATTATGCAATCGTACATATGTGCGTAGTTTGCGCATTTACAGGAAAATGCTTTATAAATGCTCGTGCTGACTCCCGAGTTTCGATCGCTTACACACCTTGGTAATACTCGACGAAGAGGGTTACATTTATTTATTTTGAAAACATTTGGTGAAATTTAAAAGCATGTAAGTTAAGAAGTGTAACTATAAACGTTTTGATAATGAAATGAGGAATGACTTGAGATAGACAATTTCTGATGCATCCTGGAACACTTATGTAAGCCCCATCATTGCGTGTAATTTAAAAAAAAGCAGTTTAGCAGTATAATTAGACCAGATCCATTGAAAGAAAGCCCAAGCAAGGTCACCCAAGAACTTCAAAGACCAATGAAGATCGATATTAGTCCCATTACAGAAAAGGGTTACAACCGTACTATAGCTTCTTAATAGACTCGTGAATTTCACACAAACAAACAAAGAAAAAAAATAAGATTGAAAAGTTAAAACTTTCAGAATACATCGAAGTCTGCAAGAAGGTTTGTTGTTCGCGTCGTTCTCATTTATGAGAAGAGAAACATCCGTTTAATGCAGTGTGAGAATAAATCGAATTGAGAGAAGTTGGGAGGATAAGTGGGTAAACATTCTGTTCATTGCTGAATCCACATTCATTGTAATAATTAATGTATTTTTCTCTAGAAGGGACCAAAGGCCCTCTGAACGATAATAATAAATAATGTAGTATGAAGTTCAAAACAACACACACACATAATAAAAACAGTAATAGATTGCATACTTTTTTCGAATTTCAGAAACATTTTCGGAAGTGTTTTTAGTAGCAAAATAAAAGAAATATATTTCTATGGTCTCTGTATAATAATGAATATACACGCACACTTAATATATACCTGTCTTAAGATACTGGAATTATCTATCATTCATCAAACTTGAGATAAGCGCTGAATGGATCAATCAATCAAAGGACGCATTCAGTTACAAACTTATAATTAGCTCAATAGGCGGCGATATCTGCTTAGCCATCTGTGAAACTTCACTCAAAGGGGCAAGAAGACATTGTCTAAAGCATAAAGAGCTGCCAAACTGAAGCTTTACACTTCAAATTGAAGCTATTCTATTAGTTTAACATGCATATGAATGGTTTAAATTTCACAGGTATGAGCATTTCACTTATCTATATAGAATAGTATGAAATTACAAGATCATTAATCCTCTTGCTGCGTAGTTATTTTATCAAAGTAGGTTAAAAAATTGCGTATTGTTTTACTACGTATTTCAAATCTACATTTTAAAGTTAAGATATACAAAAAAATAATGCAAAAGGGTTTTTATTTTTAAAATAGAATTCGATCTTCAAAATATGAACATAAAAAGATAAATGAAAAAATAAACAAGAGCTGCATAGGTTGCTCAGCTAAATAATCGGAAAAATACATACCCGTGGAAATCGCAAGATGCACAGCGAGAGGATTAACAAATTGGTGTATGAAGACGACATAATATGGAGTTTTTTAGAGTGCGTATTTAAAATGGATCCTGAGATACTGGCTGTACTCTACTTGCTGCTTTAAAAATTAACCTAAATTTTATTAAAATACACTCGTTTTTCTAGAAATAAAATAAAACGGCTGTTAAGAAATTATATGACCATATGAGAAAAGAGGTATATTACGAGTATATCTCACACCAAAATAATTTTTTAACGCGTGCGTCAACGTTTCTTGAAAACATTACTTGTGAGAAGCAAAAGTTCTATATTCAGGATTGAACTGAAGATGCTGTGGGGGTAAAGAATTATCTGAGCCAAAAGAGCAATTTTATTTTACAACGACGCTTCTAAGCATGAAACAGAAATATCTAGGTTAATGAAACGTTCTAAAACTGCAATTCACAATGTCATAATTAGTAAAAAGGATTCTAACAAAGCGAAAAACCCGCAAGAAAAAAAAATTAATTTGACACAACATGGGACGCGATTAACAATTTTTTTTGTTATCAACCAAAAGTGTTTCATCTCGTGAAATGTTGAAACTTTTCAATAAAAAACTTTTTATGTTAAGGTTTGGAAGAAGCTTAAATCACAAATACTAATGCAAAATCGTGAAAATGAAGGAAACACCAAAGCTATTAAGCATCATCATGAAGAAAGACTGAAATAGGCTGAAAATATTATGTCAACGACAAGCAGAAAAACAAATAATATATAACCTTGAAGGTCCTGATGGCTGCAGACTGAGTAATTTGAGAAAGGAAACGAAAGATCACTTCAAATGACGAATGGGAGGAGGAGCAATAATAGTTTGAGGAGCTTTTACTCATGATGAATTGTGAAAATAACACTAAATTCAGGCTGTATAGACACACCCTAATTCCTGACTATGCTATATGATCACATGAGGATTTTATTAGATAGCTCTAACTAGATAATTTAGAACAATACTTCACGACCTTCACCCAGGAGTTGTTTAAAAACAAAAAAGTAATGTTTTCCCATTGTCAATTCGAAGTCGATATTTATACGAGGGCAATTCCAAAATTTTTGGCATACACCTAGAAAACACCTCATAAAGTTATACTTACAAAATTTTAAGAGTGTTCGAAGTAGTCTGCTTCAAAATCAATGATCTTTTTTGTAGACAGATTAAATGCCTCAAACCATTCATTTTTTGGAATTGATGAAAAAATGCATTTATAGCCACGTCAATCTCTTCTTCCAAATGAAAACGAAGTCCACGTAAGTTATGTTTTTAGATTAAAATTAACCAAAAGTCACACATAGCTAGAGTTACAAAATATAAGGTGGATGTTCTATTATTTCTACCATATCTTCCCATGCAGCCGGACTAACTCAACTGTGTGTTAATCCGGCTGTATGGAAAGATGCATTGTCATGGTGAAGCATTAGTCCCTCAAACATTGACTTCTTGGATAATTTCTGGAAGACATTTAGTGGATTACCAGTTAACTGTTACTGTCTCCTGTCCCTTCAATTCGATTGCTTTGACCAATCCCGTACTTCTGAAGCAAACGGCATACATTACTTTTTTGATTGTTCGTTGTCTTTTCAAAATTATCGGAATGGGATCATTTTCAAAGACCCATACATCACTTTCTTGACCTGTTGGAAAGTCAAAAAACGGCATATATGTTTCTTCACCCGTTACAATTTTAGAAATGAAGCAGTTGCCACCATCATTTAGCGAAATGTTTCTTTACTGATTCTGACATACTCCTCTTTTTTGTGCTCAGTTAGATTTTAGGGCAAACTACTTTTTCATATGCAATTCTTCATGAATAATTTTGAGTACAGCTGCGGATACAATGTTAAGTTCCTTCGGTATCATTTGGTAAATACAGTGATTATCAACCATTCACATTTTTTCCTATGGTAGGCACATTACCCAGGATTACTGTCGACCGTGGCCTTTCTGTTCGTTCTTCATCCTGAAGAGAATTGCGACCACTGAAAAATTCATTAAACCATCTGTATAGGGTAGCACGACATGAGGATTCATCACCAAATGGTATTTTCAGCCGTTGAACGTATTCGTTTTGAATTAATCCCGCTTTAAAATCAGAAAATTGTAGCACGATAATGTTCTCGAGTCAACTCTATATGCTCTTCTATCTAAAATTTATTCTATGATAAATATGTTGAAGTCAGTCAGTAAAAAACGTCTGCTGTATAAAAGTACTTCGTATTTTCAAATTAAACCATTAATTTCTTTGTAACTTCTCGTCTGCGCGTATCTTAAAAGTTCAAAAGTTTCAAAGTTACCTTCATATTTCATGGAAAAATCTTTGAGGGTACACTATGCCGTGGTACATATGCTAATTATAGACAGTTTTCCTCTGCCTGAACAATGAACATCCATTGTAAGTAAATGACAAATTATTTTTAAACTTAAGCTTAACCTCTCGATCATTTTAATGAAAAACAGCGTTTGAAATTATTGAAAAAGTTGGAGGAATAATAGGTTAATTTTCATAATTTTTTGTGTTAAGACAAGTAGGCTTATAGTTTATTAACGGTGTATTTTCATTTATTAGTACAGTTTGTTAACTTAATCATTTATTACATAATTCTAATTGAACCCGAATTTTTATTGTTGGGTTGGAGCGAGATAATTATTTTTTTCGGCGGAAGAATAGCTGTTTGGTACGTACGCGCTTTCCCCGCTTTCTCCCACGAACATTTACACCATGCCCGACACAATCGCTGTGTGTAGCGATCGGGGTTTTTATTCGTAATATTTGTTTGTCTGTTTTTAATAAATTGTAATGTCTGAATAACTGTGAAGCATTCCTTCAACGTAAAACAGAAATAATAAATATTTTGTAATGTCATGTTTTACGTGTGCATTAACCCGTAGTTAAAACCTTTATTTATATTTCATAATTTACCAAATTAAAATGGTCTAATAGCTATTTACTGAAATGTATAGTATGTATGATGCAAATGTTTGAAATTACGCACATTCAGAGTAAAGCCATAGATTCATAGCAAGAAACACGCAAAGTTTTTCTCCTTACTTTTTAAGGAAAATTTAAAGAATTTAATCAAAATTTTCGTTACCAAAGTAATTACTATGTATCCATTTTTGAAGATATTAACATCCACGTAAATTTTTAACATTATTTCAGTTAGAGTCATATTTTTGAAGTATGGTAAACTAAAACAGGCAATAAAATACATCAGTGATAATCAGAAGACGCAATGAATATATAATGGCCGATAAATGGAATAAGTGATTAACTAGATAAATCAAGTGATAGTTTACTATTAGTAATATTATTATAATATCTAAATAGACTTAATAATTTATACAGACAATTATCAACAGAAACCATCTTATTCTTTGGTTTAAACTCAATTAAAATTAAAATTTTTCAGAAAAAACAATCTCTTGTGTTTATATTTTTTATCCCAATCAGTATAGTGTTTTTATAAAACCTTTAAAAAGAAAGTTACTGGCGTATAATTTTGTTCAATTTTATATATGAAAAATATTCTCGAAAATGACAATATGTAAACTTTTCAATAAGAGGAATTCTACGTACTCGACACTCTCTTTTTTCATATTTCTTACTATAGTTCCTCCAATAGAAAATGGTTCCTTTTTTCGAGAATTTCACAAGAATTACGCTGTTAGAATGAAATAAATTCTAATAGTTTCTAAATTTAAGAATTCTTTACAATTCTAAGAATTTTAATTCTCGCTTTTTAGAATTTTTTTTTTAATCTTTAAAATATCTGACCGACAAATTTACGAAGCATGTAAAATATTTCATCTAATATTGTTTTTTTTCTTTTCAATGTTTTAAATTTGAATTATTCTATTCAAATAATATTGCTTAAGTAATTTAAATTAAGTTTGTTGTATGTACTTTTTAGCAACATGGAAGCCGCAGTAATAAAATAAGACAATATTCAGTTGAATTCAGCATAATTCGTTCTGCATTTCGATAATAATGCACAGTATATTACAATAAACTGTGTGAATAGCGTTAATCTAATCAACTGTATGTTAGTAATAAGTCTTAATAATGTCTTTTATTTACCGTTTTGAAATAAATTTTTCAATGTATTCTCTTTAATAAAGAGTCTTTTTTTCAGTGCACCGTTCACATTTTATTGTAGACAATATATTCATAATAACTTATCGATATTTAGAATATTAGGAAACTATGTCAGTTATGTTATTAGATTTGTAACACAAAAATTCTGCTTAGAATTAAATTCTATTGTCAATATAGAATTTCGCAACGTTACAAATTACGTAAATGTAGAGTTTCATTAGTGTTTATTACTTAAATTCTCTTAGGAATAATTTGAATAGCATTAAAATTACTCGAGTCATATTGGAAGTTTTAAAGTTGGATAAACTTTACTTATGAAAGTTAGGTTTGAAAGCCTTTTGTGGTTAAACAAAATATCTTTGTATGAAATTCTTCATTTACAAAAGCATCAAGCGACTGCGTATAAAAGTTTGCAAATTATGAACATGTATTTGAGTGTTTAAATATCTTCAAAATATTTGCAACGATTACATTGCAGTTAACTACTAAGACGGATTGATAAAGATTTTAAGTTTAGTTTATGTATTTCCTGTTTAACAAGCTAAACATCTGATAATTTCTTAACAAGCAGTAACAATAAATTGATAACAAATTAATAAAGGTTCAAGTATCAAAAAATTTATTAAATAAAAAATCATTTTAGATTTCTTTAAAGTATCCAACTGCGTTTGGAACCGTGATTTTGAAAAAGGGAATAAATGGGCATTTTTTATACTAGTTTTACTTGAATTAGGATATGCATATAAAACTTTTTAAGAATATAATTACACTAAAATTATTTAAATGCATTTTTTGGCCAAAATGAAAGAATGGCATGTTTTTAAAACATTCTCCTTTTGTGGAAAATGCTTCTATAACAATAACATTTTTTCTTTATATAACTAAGATTTCTCTACAGAGCTTGAACAAGGACTTTTAAAAAATTCACACTATGTTCTTAATGTCAATTTAAATAATACCGGTGTATATATTTATGATAAAATTTTTCTACTCCGATAAATTAAAATACACAAAAAACAATCAGCTCTTAAAGTATATATTTCAAAACTCTTAGTTCAGGCTTTGATATAAACGCAAAACAGTATTATTATAGAAGTATTTTTCATAAAAGGAGAATGTTTTGAAAATATTCATCTCGCTTTCTTTCTTTATTTCTTCCGAAACATTTCATTTAAATATTTTTTTACTGTAGTAATATTCTTAACATAATTTAATATGCATATTTTTATTCAGATGACACTAAATATAAACAAAATAGCCATTTATAAGTTTTCCAAAATCCCTATTTCGTACTTTAAAAAGAAGTTTTTTGAGCCACTTTTTTCATTTTCTCATAAAGAATGTGTTCATTCCCCATTTTTCTATTTGTTACTTACTTAGCTTATTATCATGTCTTTTGTTGCTCTGTTTAAATAATTTAAGTATACTATTATTTTCTTTTCAAGAATACCCTTTGCAAACATTAATATATTTTAAACTCTTCGAAAACTACCGACTGTTTCAATTTAAGGAAATCCTTTCAATTACTTTCCTATTCTCTGAAATAGGAAAACGTGAAAACATTTCCCTTTTTCCCTCTTTAAGTAGAAGGAGTTAAAAATTATATATATCAGCATCGCACAAAAAAGTTCTTGTGTTTAGTGTATTTGTTTAGGAACGCGCACGAAGTATTAATTCCGTTAGTGCACGAGTCCAAATTATCAAAAATTCATCTGCTAAGAATAGTTCAAAGGTGCGTTTTCTCAAATTAAGCTCACTGATTTCTCGTAGATGTTTACTTAGACATAAAATATTCATATTCAATTAACGACGACGTGCTTTGTGATCTTTGCGCTTTAATTTACTTTCATAAATTTTAATCCTTTTATGCACGATTTCGTTAAATCTCGGCCAGTTATATCATGCTTAACAAATTAGGTGGTAATAATCAATAGGTTAAGTAAATAGTCCTGTTCTCTAGATTTTGCTTTGCTCATGCTTTTTAAAAGAAAATGAAAAGGTTCGCTTATTTTCAGAAAATTTCAATTCATATATAATTCGTTAACATTCCATTAGCGACGTTTTGTTCAATGTAGTTGTTTATACAAGAAAAACGCAGAATATATTTTCCCAGTTAAAATAGAAACTTCGTGAGAATATTTTTTCAGAAACATTTTCGTTTCATTACGAATATTTGCAAAGAAACAAGTGGATCGTTAGAAAATATAACCATGGAAAATCATTGAAATCTTACCAGAGTATAATAATTATTGTTAAATATATTAAATAGTTTTCCAATTATGTTGAGTATAAGACCTCTCTAAGCACTTAACTTTTTGAACATTCATAAAAATATAATTTTAAACTTATGTAAATAACCTGCCGTTACCAACTCAATACGCTGGGTGCTCATGATAATGTATCACTATATACATTTAAAATGTGTATAGTGATACATTATCAGGAGGATATGAAAAGGATATGAATTTTAAAAACGAAATTATATTTATTTTTAACACCTCTGCAATGCGCCTTGGAGTCAATTTCTACAAAACTCGTTCTTAGTGAATTTCAACTCAACAAAAGAAACATGCAAAATTTCAAATCTGAAGATGTAAAAGTTCAAAAATCGGAATTTTTATGTTTTGTGTCTAACCTCTCCCCTTGGGATTCGATTCCTGCAAAACCCGCTCATAGCAGATCTCTTTTCAGCAAAAGTAACATGCTTGTCAACTTTAAAATCTGTCAGTCTAATTCGAAAACGGGAATGTTTATCGCTACCCCCGTCACCTTCCTCTTACCTGGGAGCTGATTTCTTAAAAACTTGTTTATTGAAGGTCTGTACACAACAAAAGATATATGCTTGCTAAACTTCAAGTCTGTACGTCTAATAGTTTTAAGACGAGAGTTTTTAACTACTATGCTCCGCATCCCCCTTGGGAATCCATTTCTGAAAACCCTGTTCATATCAAATCTCTATTGAACAAAAGAAATATTCTTGCCAAAGTTGGCATTTGACGACTTTGCACATGCCCACACAAACTCTTTCTTAAGCAAGATGATTTAAGAAAAAAAAATAAGTACAAATAAATTTTTTTTTGGCGGAAATATGTTTATAGGTTATTTTAAACAGCAACGAAGTTCCCTGCAAAATTTTGTAATGATACGATCGACAATATGAATTTGTATAATGTGTGATAAAAAGGAAAATATAGACAAACAGACTAATGATTTTTAAGAGTATTCATACAACTACACAATTAAAAAAACAATGCAAATAAGAAACGTATCTTTCTGAGATTATCATTAGAATCCACTTAAATGTAATTTATTCATTGATTTTTATTCCTTAGTTATTTATTAATTTATAAATAATAGCTAGAATTCTTTAATTAGATCTTTTCATTTTCATACCTATCAGTTAGTGCCTACACCATACCAAAGTGCAATTGATTCCATCATTACTGGTCAAGAAATGATTATTGATTTTGACAAACAGAATGAAATGAATTTGAAAATAGTACGCAATGGAAAGAGATTCGCAAATCATCTGATCAATCTATATCACGCTACTTACATTAAGTTTACGTTCATTCATTATTCATAATCAGCAAACAATGCATTTCATTTCAGTGCGTTCTCCTAATTTTGAAATATTTTGAGACATGGAAGACATTGGTGGAATTCTGAATCCTTTTGAAAGAGCAATTTCAACTTAAAATATATTATTGTAGCATAAATTATTTCCCAGATGTCATTCTTGATGGTTGTTATTGCTGGTTTCTTTATAATTAACACCAAACAGAAGGATCTAAATTGAGAGAGTTTGTAAAAGACTTCTCAAATAAGGTACAGTATGAAGAGGAAGTCGACTCTTTTAAGTAAACGAAACTAATCCTTTTTTAACAACAAGAGGATTTTGCTTGATTTCATATTGCATTGAAGCTACTTGAGAGATTTTGGCAACGGACTTCATAATTTAGAATAATGATCTTGTGATGTAACACAAATTTGAGGTACCTTACCTTGTTTCTTCCATATTTCACAATTTAAGAATATTTTGAGGCATTGTTGAAATGAATATGATGAATATGCAGAAGGTTTCATTATTTCGTAGGATTAATTTTTGGTAGAAACAGAAATCGTGCCCATGAAATGCTTCAAAAATATCTGGTTTTGAAAATCCAACCATGACCAATAGGCTACACCCGTTTACTATAAATACGAGATAAAAAGATAAAAAAAAAGAATGAAAAAATAAAACTGGGTAGGGAGGGGGAATGCAAAGAAAATTATGAATGTATATAAGTGAATCTATGAGAATAATGATCTCTCGCACTCAGGTATTATCTCAAATTCTTCTCTATGTTTTCTCTTTGTCATCCATAAAGTGGGTTTTACTTTATATATAAATCTGAAATAATGACAAAAATACACCTACATATTTCTGGATTTTAAATTATTTATTATTAATGACGAAAATTACCTAAATAGAGAGTTTTCCCTTGATAAACTCCGAGTTAAGAGGTCAAAATTTACAGGCTGCACATGTTAAAAATGATGGAAAGAACAAACTATTCAAGACAGCCCCGTATTTTCCCCATAAAATGCGGGCCATCCTTCACATTTCGGAAACTTGCTCCATCTTGTCGGAGGGACCAAGGTAGCTTCGGTCCTCATTGTCATTGTATCATCATCTAGTGATTCTTTTTTTGATCCAATTTGTTAACTCAGAGTGTAGAATACGAACTACAGGGAGTGATAACACAATAAAATAAATTCTATGAATTTGACTAGTGGTCAAACGGTATGTTGTGTACAGTCTACACTATGCTACAGTGGGTTAAACACTCTGAGTTTAGTTACCAAAAGTTCTGCCATAACTTTATTTGAGGTTTTGATTGAGTGTCTTATCAGCCAACTCTCTTGAACTGTGCTTCATTTGAATAAATGTTTATTAAAATGTACGCGCACGCACACACACAAGCACACGTACACACACAAGCACACACAAGCACACGTACACACACGCACACACACAAGCACACGTACACACACGCACACACACAAGCACACGTACACACGCACACACACAAGCACACGTACACACAAGCACACACACAAGCACACACACAAGCACACGTACACACACGCACAAGCACACGTACACACGCATACACATACACACACACACACATGCACAAGCACACGTATAAACACACGCCCTAGCACACATACACGCCCACACACACAAGCACACGTACACACACAAAATCATAGGACATAGGATAGAAATAAAGAAATTTAAGCTCAGACGCACATTCTTTGAGATTAAAACCAAACACACTTAAAACAACTGTGTCCTAATAGATATAATAGCATAGGATTTTCCGTGATATTTAAAATTTTCTTCACTAAAATTACCATTTCATGCAAAAAGAAAGACATACCATTAAGACGATAGATAATATCTGCAATTCTTTAATGGGTTCTCAATTCCTTGCTTAAACTTGTACTCTTTTATCTCCTTACTTCATGTAAATCAGCATTTTTTAAGAGTTAGTTCTAAAATGGTGCATTTCCGTTAATTAAAGTAATTTATTTCTTGTAACACATCTATTTTAATTAGTTAACTTTTAATCCATTGGGAGAAACTTTTATCTGATTGAATGCCTTTCTTTGCTATTCTGGAGATCGTATTGATGTAACGAAATAGATTAAAAGAATTAATGTGATTTGAGGATTATTACAATAATACGATTTCCCGGAAAACTGCTCTATTTGATTTATAAATAAAGGCATTTGTGAAAACTGAAATTTGAGTTTTTAGATATATATTCCAAGCTTTAACTGTTCTTTAAATATCAATTGATTGATCCTATTTCGGATTCTTCTCAGATGTAATTTTTTGCTTTAAAATAAACTCCCATGCTACAATAATTTGAAAAAAGAACAATTTAAGGTATCCGACTACATTCGGAACCTTAATTTTTCAAAAGCGTATAAATAGATAATATCTATGATATTTAGTGTCAGTTAGATAAGAAAATTATTTTAAGAATATTATTACAATAAAAAAAATTTAAATGTAATATTTTGACAAAAACTGAACATAGAATGACCCATTTTCAAAACATTTTCCTTTTATGGAAAAGGCTTCTATTATAATAATATTTTGCCTGTTTATAGCTCAGACCTCTGTACAGAGGTTCAACTAGAATTTTTGAAATATACAGCTTAGAAGTGGATTTATCCATATTTTACTACAACAGAGGGGAGAAATTTTAAGAAAAAAACGTCGTTAATTATTTCATTTGGTGGTAACTCTGAAAATAACGTGAATTTTTGAAAAATCCTAGTTCAGACTCTCTGGAGAAGTCTTTACTTTATATCAGCAAAATATTATTATTTTAGAAGCTTTTTTTTTATAAAAGGAGAACATATCTTGTACAAAAGATTATTCTAAGTTAATTTTTTTGTTTTAAATAATTTTTATATAAAATACTTTATTTATATAAATAATTTGTTTTGTCAAAATGTCTTGAAACAATTTTATGCATCTATTCTAATCTAAGTGACACTAAATATCATGAAAACTATCCATTTACGTGCTTTTTTAAAATCACGGTTCCGAACGTAGTCGGATACCTTAAATATCAATTGATTGATACTATTTCAGATTCTTCTTATATGTAAACTTTTGCTTTAAAATAAACTCCCATGCTACAATAATTTGAAAAAACTCCCCCAATTTATCAATTTTTATTAGATGAACATGATCATGGCAGTCGAATCGTCATAGTCATGAATTCGTAGTTTGAGGAGTTTTTGTCAATATCTGGGTTCTATTCTTGGTGCTTCTGAATACCCAATATGCTATAGTATTGTTGCAAGTTAAGACAGTGGAGGCTCGATGTCCTCAGATGGCGCGAAACGGGAGTTGTGAGAATGATATGCCGACTCTCTCTCTCTCTCTCAGTTGTCATCTCCGTCACTTGATAGTAGTTCAGAATTAAAAGAGGTGAGACGCCAGCCCTAATGTAGTTTCAAAGAGCGACGATAATTAAAAATCAATCAATTAGTTGAGGTAAGTTAAAAACACCTTCTCCTGATATGCTGTAACTCTTATTTACTCATTCAACCCTTTAGCGAGAAGTGGCTAATAGGTCTACCCACATATTAAAAAAATGTTCTCCAAGCGGGTGATGGATATTTAGTCTATCCACATGCGTTAGTTGAAGCTAAAACGCGTAAAAATCAATACAGATGGCAGGACGATACATTTTTTTTGCATTTCTTGTCATTTGACGGGTAGTTAAAAACAGTTTTACTTGGTGTAAATCTATAAATTGTATTTTGGTTACTATAGGTAGAATTTCTGATCTTTGAAAAAAATTTCGACTTGTTTTAAGTATACTTTTCTCTCATCTGAATGAATTAAGAAAACTTGTAATTAAAAAAGGTTTTATTTAAGTTTTTGGAAGGTTTTTATATGTAGCTAGAGGCTTATTCCACTGTTCACATAGAACAGAAAAATGACCTAGAAATTTTCGCTTTTCTCCACACTTTGAATCATATGAGAATGTTGGGGGTCGGAAATAGAAACAAACTTTGTTTTCAATATGTGGTACAAGATTCTCGGGCTCGAAAATCTTTCATTAGAGCTTTTCTGCTTGGAGAAAACGTTTGCATATTATGAAGTTCCACAGTAAATGGCGAATCAAATTTGTGAAAAAACTAATTTAAATTCTCAAAAATATTACTTTATTTCTAATTCTTTATATTAAAATTAAATGAAATATAATATGTGGATATATACCAATTTCAATGTATATTCTAAGTATTCTATATATATTCTTAGTCAGTATATATATGTTCTATGTTGTACATTTATTCAAAAAAATTTTAATTACACTTATACTTTGTATTCAATTGTTATTGAAATAGTTATTAAATAAATGTCAATTTTTCATGTTTATTTTAATATGATTTATTATTTCTGTCCTGAAAAGTAAGTTAAATGTTCTAAGTGCGCAGTGGCCATAACGCTTAACCAACCAGCACAAAAAAAATCCTTGCTCAGATATTTTTTTTGTGACTAAATAATGTTTATAGAAGATGAGAATATTACATTTAAAACGTACTTTATCATAGAAAAGTGTATCTTAACTTTTAGCTTTTTGCCCGTAAATGGTTAAAAGTAGCTTAATGCGTTTTCAGTGCCACCATTTTCCACATAGGCACGCGTATGTGTGTGATGTATATATATATATATATATATATATATATATATATATATATATATATATATATACATATATATATATATACATATATATATATATACATATATATATACATATATTATTGAGAACATTTATAATCCAGTGCACGGCAAAGTATCACACGGGGACTTCATAGAATTAAGCGCGAAGCACACATCACAAAGAAGAGAAAGATTACAAAACAAAAATCCATGTCTTACCCGCGTTTCGAACCCAGAGCTTACGACACCATAGTCAGCGTCACTAAATACCATATCGGATGGGCGACAATGTGGTGTATTTAGAGTAAAGAAAAGACTCAAATAAGCAAATCACACATTCTCTGAAATAAATAAATTCTTTGGAAACACTATCAATGTCATTTTATCTCATTCAAATATCTTTCGAATAGTTTTGTTCATAGTAGCACAAAGGGAAGAATCGTATTTCTGAAAGACGTATAAACACGTCCGAGCACTCAACGCATTGGTTGTGCAAGATGAATATATACGTCGGTTGCAGTTAAGGAGTCGATCGTCGTTTAATTTCGACTGCAATAACATCTAAGAATGTTTCTGTAATAAAATACGTTGTAATTCAGTGATCTCGTAATTGCAATTCCGAATAAAATTACTGCATAAACTGTACGAACGATGATTTTTGTACTTCGTATTTCAAAGTACGTTTCATATATGTAATATATATTTAATTTCCCTTCAGTTCTCTCTTTCAAACATCAATTACGGTAATTGTAAAGCTTATAAAAGGGGCGTAGTAATAATTTATCTCTTAATTACTTATTCAATGTTCTTAACGAAACTTGTTATTGAATAATATGCATAAATATAATTACTATATCATTAATTCATAATTAACAACAGTTAAATTAGTTCCATGGTAATATATGTTGAACGGTTGGATAAACTTTTATAAACGTTTATAGTCATATCCAAAATTATACACTCACACGATCTAAACTTTTGATTATATTTTCAGTGTGTTTATTGCATTTTAATTAACATTGGTAACTTTCAATAATCAACTTACAGCAAATATAGATCACGCTTAAGATTAAATTATTTGAAGCTTGTATGATAATTCTTAGAATACTTGTATGTATTATAGCACGATGAATATAATAATAGTTTAAAAGTCTATAAAATTTAATTTAGAAATTTCTATTGATATTCAATTAGGGAGAGAGAACCCTTATTTAATATTCACTGTGTACTTATTATATTCAGTATACCTCGTACATAAATGTTTAACATGACTGTTACTAGATATATTAATTAATAAGTTCGAGGTAACACATTTTGAAACAGCTATGTATTTATTATAATATAAATATATATATATAACACTTAAGCTATGGTTTTTTGTAACTCTTTTATTAATTTTCGTTTCTATTCTTTTTATACTTTTGTTAAGTACTACATTTCAGCCATTCATATGCTTTGAATCTGCATTAGGGTCCAGAATCTGGTAATAACTTATTTATTGCACTCAGATTTAGCGCGGGCTCTGCATTTTCAAGTGCAATTTTTAGGTAAGTTACCTCTATTTTGTAATGGATTTAGATATTCCTATCCATTACTTTCAACAGGTTTTTGCTCAGTATTATTTACATAAAGGGCGAAGGTTCGCTGGCCAAAAAACATGTTCAAACCCACTTTTATATAACAAATGTTTTTATATATTTGCTGTCCTAAGTTAGCAATGTTTATAATACTACAACATCCATTTTATAATTTTTAATCTAGTGTCCTTCATTGTACGTTCTCTTTACTGTCTCTGCGTTTTTTTCGAATGTAATTCATGTGAAAGTTTATCTCTTGTTTGTAGAGAATTAGACTATATATATATATATATATATATATATATAAAGAGTGTTTTTTCCAGGTATAGAAGTTTAAGTTGGCATTACTTTCCAAGATGGCGACCGATTTAACAGCTGTCAAGTGATTTATTCTCAGTTTGGTTTGGCAATTCATCAAAACGATCATCAAGCAAAGCGTAGATTCGTCGAATGGGCCCAAAACGAGATTGCCGTTGTTCCCGATTTTCATAAGCGGATTTTGTTTAGCGATGAAGCACACTTCTGGTTGAATGACTACGTCAACAAACAAAACTACTGCATTTGGAGTGAAGCTAATCCACAAGTGCATGTCGAAACACCGTTACATCCAGAAAAGCTGACTGTTTGGTGCGCTTTATGGGCTGGTGGAATCATTGGTCCGTACTTCTTCAAAAACGATGAAGGCCACAACGTTACAGTCAATGGTGATCGGTATAGAGCCATGATTACTTACTTTTTCATTCCTGAATTGAACAATCCTGATGTCTAGGAGCTGTGGTTTCAACAAGACGGCGCAACATGTCACACAGCTCGTGCCACAATCGATTTATTGAAACGAGCGATTTATTTATTACGTTTGTTGACCGCCTAATTTCACGTTTTAGACTTGTGAATTGGCCTCCAAGATCTTGTGATTTAACACCGCTAGACTATTTTTTGTGGGGCTATTTAAAGTCATTGGTCTATGCGGATAAGCCACAAACGCTTGACCATTTGGAAGACAACATTCGCCGTGTTATTGCCAATATACGGCCACAAATGTTGGAAAAATCATCGAAAATTGGACGTCCAGATTGGACTACATCCGAGCCAGCCGTGGCAGTACTACGCCAGAAATTATATTTAAAATGTAATGCCACAAAAGTATCATTCGAATAAAAAAAAATTCCTGTCAATCGAATACTACATCGTTGTTTTATTGCAATTTAAAGTTCTATACCACTAAAAAACACCCTTTATATTACACTTTAATAATTATTCATATTTTGCTAATTGCACTTATATAAGCAAAATATACTATTATATTGAAAAAAATTATATCTTACTTAGTACTAACATTGCAATTCCTTTTTTATGGGTAATTTTTATTTCATGAAATAACTTTTGAAATATGCTATTAGGTACGTTTTAATTTTCCTTTATTTTATACATGAACTGATTCTTGATCTCTACTGAAATCTTATTTTATGAGGAATTATTAATTAGTATATTCGAATTATTAACTATTATGTTATGAAGAATTAATTATTACATATATACAATAAATCATTGTATCGAAAATTGTATTAGTATTTTAATAATGCCGAGTCCTTTCTTTGGGATTTACTATGAATTGTTTCCTAGTTCTAGATTCACTTAGTTTTTTTACCTAATAAAAACATGCTTATTGCTATTGTTTCTCAATAAATTTCGTATGACTTTATGAAAGCATAATACCAAATTTTTTTTCAATAGGTAACGATAGCACTAGCAAAGAAACTAAACTTATTTTTTTAAGCATAAAGATTATTTAGTAAAATTATTTCCTAAAAAATATTAAATCCATGCTAAACACTATGCATTTTGAGATTAAATAAATGCAGTCGGTACAAATATTGATAATTTTGTAATACCTATTTGATAAAAAGCAGAATACAATGCAAATTATTTTCAATTACTTATTGCTTTGCATAGTGTGCATACAAGCATTTTATTAGTAATTTGATAGTAAAGGAATACAATAAATGTGTATCATTAGGGCTTTCTTTAAGTTTTTCCTAAAGCGCAGGTGGAGGAAATATATAAAGAAGTTAAGCCACAGTTAGAAACGTGCGCTAAAGGATTAAAAAGTTCAAAAAGAATTTAAATCAATTCCAGACGAAAATAAAATTAATGAGCCTGAAATGTGAAGGTGATTTAGCGAACAAAACAGAGGAATTAGAAATTTAATACCACTTTAAGACACTGTTTTTAATTTGCTATGAATATGGCTGTAGTTTCGAAGCAACTTTAAGTTCCCTGGTCTGCCATAAGCTTAAAATGCACAGTGGAAGGGGGTTGAGCTGCATCAAATAACTGTTGTCTCTCTCGCATTCCATCTATATGCAAATATTCGGATCCTATATCACAAGCTTTGTTTCTGTGATAGCAGAGAATGGCATGACAGAGAATTGCTTCAAGGAAGCTATTTGTTGGAGGATTATTTAGATATATCTCAAATTACCATTTTCACAACATGGATATACCGAGTAATTTTCTTTTCTTTGACACTGCAAAAAACGGTGACGAAGTATCCTTAAGTTCCTATCAATAAAAAATAAAAAAAAGAAGAGATAATAAAAGAGGAAAGTGAAGGTTGAAAAATGGTTACATTTATAAAGAAGCATTACTAACTACAAGTTTAACTTTTTGTGTTAAGGAAGTAGGATTTATTCCACGAAGAAAAGGCTTCGTTCTATTTGATAAATATTTTACTAAATTTACTTAATATTACGTACAGTTTATATAAAATTTCATTTAGTTAAGAGAACTGCAATTAATATGGCTGCGTTGGGTCAGAAATTTGAAATTAAAAAAAAATAAGATTCTTCAAATGTAATAACGAGTAACTGATATAAAGAGGCACACACACACACACACACACAATTTTGCTAAATTGTATTACAGTATTACTAATTGTATTACATATTGTATTGTTATAATATTTTCCCCACGGAATATCTTCAGAAAATTTTTGTTGAATATCTCTTATTGTATTCTGTTCCATTTACTCTTTTTTGGAGCTACAGCGCTTTTAGAAATATTCTAACTGAATTCAGTGGCGCAACAGTGCATGAGGGCTAAGACCTAATGTGCTTATCTCAGTTTAAATGACCTTAGGTGCTGGGGTGCATGTGCAGATGCTTCGGTAAAGTAGTCAGTTTGACGCGAAACCCCTAGTGTTCAGTTCCCCAACCAAGCTTGGTACTCATTTATCGACCCATTGATGGGATGAAAGGCTGTGTCGAACTTGTCCAGCTCGTGGTCTGAACCCTGGATCTGAGACGTTGAGGCACGGTACACTACCATCCAGCCACTGGGCTTCGGAAATAACTTATTAGATAATATTTTTTGAAGTAGTAAATAAGTCATGAAAATATCAGATGCAAAATGTTTTAGGTAATGTATGTCATATTTAAGCAGCTAACAATTTCTTATGTAAAAAAAGCAACCCATACATAATAATTGAGAAAGTGTATTTGTTAACTTTTTTTAGTTCCCACTTATAATTGATATTTAAAGTTTTGGAAACAAAAAACAGAGAAGAAATATTGAAAACTATCAATCTTGAATAAGAAAAAAAATAATATAACGCGTCTTTCTGAAAAAAGAAACATATTTGATAATTAATACATAAAGAAGAATTTTCTAAAATTTATCAAACGCTAGTTGGTAAGTCAAAATTTAAAAGTTTCCGTACTCTTCATTGATGTATTTTAAAATTTATAATGCTGAATTTCTCTTTCATAATTTAAGAAAAAATCAGTTCTTAGTTCATTGAGTATAATATATTTTAGCCATTTAAAGGGAAATATATTTCATGTAAATGCGTTTACTGTTAATCACAACATTTTCTAGTTGCTATAGTCGATTAAAATTTCGTTGGTGCAGTTTTAGTTTCGAACATGAGAAATTCCTCACGCAAGATCCTTCTGTTTTATCATTTCGCTATTTTAAACTTTTGTTACATTTACATTTTTATTGGATGCTGGTAAGAAACTCGTTTTAGATAATATATTTTATGTATTTAGGTTTCAAAAGAGCGTAAGGAAGTATATGTATTTTGTTAAATCCAAATGATAGTTATGAAAAGAAACCCACAGATATATTAGAATGATTATCTAAAATTTAAAACTTTTAGAAAATTTTTCATATTTAATAACGTTTGAAACTTAAAAAAAAATCATTAAATTCAAAATTTGCACTTAATTGTTGATCTGAAAATTCTTCGTTCATGAATATTCATGCTTTCTAGGCTTTATTACTATTTTTTATGTCTGAAAAAATTTATCGCTGAAAAGTCAAATACAGGCAGGATCTAAAGCCACAAATTGTATCTGTCTTTACTTATTGAAATACTGTATAACGAAATCCTTTCATAGAAATTGACAAGTATAATCCAATTTATTCAATAATGAGATATTTAAAAATAATTCAAAAGCAAATCTCCTAAAAATAGTTGAAATAAGAATTTGATTATTATTTGTTACAAGGCATGTAATTCCATAAAAACTCTTTAATGAAATAACGAAAAAGTATGCAAGGTTATTTTAAATTTTTGAAAAATTTTCTAACAAAATGATACAAATTTGATATAATTCTCCGCAATTTTCTTTTAACTATCTAAAATATCAATTCTTTAATATATATTTATTTTACTAGAAATAAGAGAAAAAAAAATGAAATGTATTAGTCTTTAATGTACCTAGCTAAGGAAATTAATTCCGAACAGATTTAAAATATGTTTCGTATATCTAAATTGGTGGTTCGAAATAGTATGTATTGATATTCAGTTTAAAGGATATGGACGCCATGAAATAACTTATTATGTGGCTACAACTTGACAAAACAGTTATATTACTATAGAATACAAAGACTTTTTTTTAGATTCATATATTAGTATAGAATTCTTGTAAGTATATCACAAATAAAACCCAACGCGGAGCCTTTTACAGAACTGTTGTTTTCTTAGATATTATTTTACTTTATCTTAAGAAACAAATATATGTAATGTTTCCGAAAAAAAATTACTTCACTTTTGTAATAGTTCTTTTGATATTTAAGAAGTACATTTATTCAAATAACAAAAACAGCTAGCAGCTTCCAATTTTTCGAAGACTGTATTCTTATTTTTTGTGTATCATACACTAGATATATATTCTTATAATTCATATTTATACAGGTTATTTATAATCGTTATGTACTAGACTAAAAAAATAAGCTGCCTACGTTTCATTTTTTTCTCCCTGAAATTCTTTTTTTAGGAAGACGAGTAATTTTCTACCTATAAAATGATTCTTTTCTAAATTACTAGACGTTTAATTAAACAATCGTTTGGTGAAAAAAATATTTTTCCTCAAAGTTTCGTAATGAAATTTCACGTAGTTTTTCTTAAGGCTTCTATTCCAACGTATAATTAATTACATTTTGCTCCTTTTATTTCAACTCAAAGCGTCAAATCTTAAATGATCTCTAAATTGCCTTTAATGATCCAATGGAAGGGGAAAAAAGGACTAGAGCAACGGTTTTCAGCTCGATTCCGCTTAATTCTTTAACTTTCTTTTAAGAAATGTTCAATAAAATACAAAACGAGTGATAAATTAACTCCACGTGAAAGAAATATGTATCAAAAAATTACTATGATTAAAAAGAGTTGTGATTAAAATATTTGAAACAGCAAGAGCAATTTGATACAAAATATAATTGCGATTTCTTATAGACACATTTTTAACTTCGGCTTTGGAATTTAGATTAATTAAAAGTCTCAAAGTTTTATAAAATAAAGATTCAGAGGAAGAACTTCATTCATTTTTATTGTAAGATATTGCCGAAATAATTTTTCTTCTACCAGGTGAAGCAGTTTAAATTATCGTAGAATATAAATCTGATATTTTTTTTTCTCAAAAAAGTGTCACATTAATTACTTTTGATAAACTAGGAAGAAAAATTTGAAGAGTAGAAAGAAAGAAAGAGTAAGAAAAAAGAAGATTTAAGTGTTTTATGTCTTAATCAAAATCACCGCATGCTTTTCTTCTTAACTAAATTTTTCTGATTTCATTCTTTGTACTTAAGATTGACTGGAGATTTTTTCCCTGTCAAATTTTTTTTTATCTTAAGAAGAGAAATAAATAAGTACAAGAAAAAGTCTTGCTTTACGACTACTTGAAAAATAATAAAATATTTACCGCAAAAGAATTTGAAAAGATTTATCGTGGTTCCTGTGATGTACCGGAATGAAAAATGTTAAAATATTATCAGCTTGAGAAAAAAGTAATTCAATCAAGGTGAAGTTTTGAATCAAACATCTTCTTACTTTTTTATTTAACTATGAAAGAAGATTTAAAAAGTAATCTGAAAATGAAGAATTATGACTCTGACAAAAAAGAAAATACTTAATATATAATAAGAATAAAACTAAATTAGGGGGAAAGAGATATATTCTGAAATGCAAAATATTTAGGTAATCCAATCTTATTTTTTTCGCTTCAGAAATTTAAATATAAATATACTGATATACTTACTATGCTGATTTTTAAGTCACCATTATTTATGTAATTATAAAACTTGGATACATTTTTAATACTGTTTGCTACTAATGAGTAAAAACTGTGCATCTTTAATTGGGGAAGAAAAATTGTAGTGATATAGTTTCAGATATCTTAGATTTTAAAGAAACATACCTAGATAATAAATTAAAATTTCTTAGACTTTAACTAAATGTATGCTGTGCATTTTAAATCTCTTGTAGATGTTCATGAATTACAAAGCTTGCTGTTATGAGACACAGTTATTTAAGTTTGTTTCACACTACACAATATTAGTTTCTCCTTAATTTAATGTTCCTTGGGTAAAGTAAATCCTATAAGATGTAAGAGAGATGGGAGGTCCCTGACCATCCCCAGGGTGAGCTCCCTCGAAATTGGGGTGGAACTGAACAACATCGTAGTGTCATCTGCATGGTGCTCAAAGCTAAGGCTAAACGAAAAGCGTAAAAATCTAGCCCCCAGCCACGATGAACTTAGTGGACCTTGATCTGATGTTGCTGTAGAGCATGTGGCATAAGTAACAAAATAAGATGACGAGAGCAAATAAACAATACAAATGCTTGCTTGTTTGTTTACGAAGATGTTCCAACATAAAAAAAGTATCAATTTATAATCAGGATTTCTCATACATGAGATCTGTGACTATTTACTTTCAGTCAATTCCTGATGACTTTATTTCATTGATTGGAATAAATTTTTTAACATTTATTTTCTTATTGTTTGAAATTGATCTTCAGTCTTAATAGTTGTTAAAATTTATTTTTCTTTTAATCTGGGTACAAGTACTTAATTGTATGTGAAGGTAATTATCAAAATAATGGAAACAACTGTGAATAAAAGTGACATTTTGAGAGCGTTTCGTAAGCATTAAAATATGATAATAGGTATCAGTTTTTTTTATAAATAGATATGTATATATTTTGGTACTATGTGGTGAGTTTATTGAAGTTCTATGAGTCTTGGATTTTTTTCAAAAGCGAAAATGACGGCCACTCAGGTTTTCAAAGAGACCAAATTGTAGAAACCCTTCTAGCTGCAGAGGGTGTCCAAAACGTCCCTAATTTTAGGCGTTTCTATAGGAATGGTGACTAAGTCACGAAAACATCCACACAGCATGGCAAGACAAGCTCAGTAAAGCAAAAAAGAGTACGAAAAGAAAAGCTCAGCGAAAGAGACCGACATGTATCGAAGTGGATTGCGATGTCGAAAAAGCAAGCAACTGCAACAAAAGTGACCGCAGAGCTCAATCCTAATCTGGAATCTCCAGTGTCAATGATTCCAGTTAGAAAGCTTCTTCATGAGCAGAACATTTGCGGCAGAGCAGTGATTCCCAAGTCACTTGTCACCGGATTTAATTTCCAAAAGTCATTTCGAGTGACGTTACACTCACAAAACCTGGTCGATGGATGAATAGTAGAAAGCAATATATCATCTGACGAATTGTCTTTCGCACTTTTACCTAAAACGGGTGGGTGCAATTTTGGAGGACACTTGCATTAGCGTATGATCCTGATATTCTCTTTTCAATTATCAAGCATAGAGGTGGATCTGCCATGATAAAGGAAGCCAAGTCACCTGGTTTTCTGCTGGACTAATTGTAACCCTGATAGGAAGGACACTGGAGAGAAGTATTCAAACATTTTAGCTGACAAGGTCCATCCTATGATGAAAGCTTTCTTTCAAGCAGGAAATGGAATTTTCAAGAACGATAGTGTATCTATCCATGCAGCGGGACTTGTTTAATTATGATTTAATGCACACGAGGATGAAGTTAAAAATCTACGTTGGCCCACACAGTCACTCAACCACAATATAATTGAACCGTTATGGTCTATTTTAGAGCGTTCAATACGGAATCATTATCCTCCACCGACATCTCTCCCAGAAATGTCACAATACATCCATGAAGAATGATACAATATTCCTCTAAACACTTTTTAGCCCATGTATGAATCGATTCCTAGGCCAATCCAAGCTGTATCACATACCAATGGTAGTCCTACATCATACTAATAAGGGATTTTTTATAAATGTGAGGTGTTTCCATTATTTTGATAACTACCTTTAGAATACTTATCATCAGAAAATCAGCTACTTCTACATAATTGTTCTAACAATTTGAACATTTTCGAACATTTATGTTTTATAATCGGAGTTGGGAAACTTCATAATGGTGAATTTATTTACAAATCTAAGCATATCATGACTATTTCAAAACCGTAATGATATAGAAACTTTGACACACCTTTTATTTTCGTAATATGCATCCGGAAATCAGATATATATATATATATATATATATATATATATATATATATATATATAATCAAAATTCTATACTAATAATCAATAATCAAAAACTGAAACAAATCGAATTTGCAAGATAAGCAGACAGAAGACTTTAGAAAGGAAATATTAGAAATTAAAAATAATAGAATTTAAAATATAAAATATGGATGCTACATTATTATAAACATTGCTGACTTAGGACAGCTCTTATATATATTTATATATATGAGAATATTACTCTTAGCATTTGGATTTATCTGTATTTTATTTAGATTTATATGTAACTATACTATTTTTAAACATTCACAAATAGCTCGAAAATATATAATATATATCGGAATAAAACGATAGGAGTTTAATTAAAATAATAAATTAGTAGTTAACCTAAGAAACAATTGGAAATATTCCATGATTCTTTCCCGAAAAGTTTATGAATCATTAAAAATTACAATAAAACTTTAAATTGTTGTTTTAATTACTGGAGCTGAATATTGCCCTAGAATAGTTCCGATAAAATAAAGAACTTAATTAGAAAGTATGGAACTGATATTACTAATATTAATGTTTCTTTTAAAAAAAATATCAAGAGAATTTATTCTTTTCTTCAAAAGTTCTCTAAAGGTTTTTGAAATTTCATACACAAATATAGTCTTTAATAATTTCAGATTTAAAATCCACTTTAGTACTTTATGGTGTTGATGACTATTTATTTAAAATAAAACTTGAAAAAAATTCTAAAAATCAATCATCATGCTGCAATAATTTTTCCCAATTAATAATTTTCCTACATATTTATCTCCGCACATGTGTCTTTTATATTTACAATATTTGAAGCATTTATCCAGGCCATCTAAAAATAAAAATTACCCGGAATCTCTAATAACAAAAATCTGGTCTTATTATACCACACTATTAATATCTGCCAAAAGTCACTTTGCATAGAAAAGTTTGAAAAGTATCATAACAGGCTATTTAAATTGCCTCTATTATTCTCAATGCCTGATATACAATATAATACAAAGTTGAATTTCTATCTGTAGATCCTCTATTTGTTCTCTAGTTTACAATAGCTGTTTATCTTAATAATCCCCTGTATTCGTTTCGCGACAAGTGCTCGTAAAATAGAAGTTGTGTCTTTCAATTTATTCAAGCAAGTCTCGTAGGGATTCCGAAGCGAAGTCCTCTTTCTGCACAACTTATTTATATCAGTTATATTTTCCAAAGGATAGAACAGTTTAATAGTACTTGGCTTTATCGCATGTTTAACTCGATTCAACTTTTGAAAGAGATGTTAAAAATGTACTACATATTTCGTTCACTGTAAGAAATATTTGTTATCAGTGGATTATTACTAATTCGTGGATATTGAGAAAAAAAACCTTTCAGAAGAATACTGAAATAAGCTAATGAATGTTTATTTCGATTGCTTAAAATAGTTTCCATTTTTATTTAAAGCTGCAAAAAAAAGTAATTTAGAAATAACGGCATAAGATAATTAAGAAAAGAAATAATTTGTAAGAGAGAGAGTTTGATATTGAGCTTATAAGTTATTTAGGCTTTTAAGGAAACTGAAAAAGAGAGAAAAACTCGAAATTTTAATGGAAATAAAATAAGTTGGATACATTACACATTTAAAAAATTATTCAAAAGATTGAGTTTTCTTAATGCTTTTGAAAATAAAAAGAAATAAATATCATATAAAATATATTTAACAGTTTATCCCAAAATAAATCTGGGGATTATTTCATTTCCTTTTAAAAACTTTTCTTTTTCTTGGCTATATGTCAAATTTAAATTTAAAAAAAAATCAAATAGCTGTTTGAACATATTTGATGCATTTCAGTAAATATCTAAAGATTGCAGTTATTTTAATTTATGTCAGTGTTTATCAATATGCTTACTGTAATTTACAATGTAAAATCATTTGAAGCAAATATTCTGAAATTCTTATATTTTAGCTGACGGAAATGCATATATTATTTCATCAGATCTAAAAAAAATCTATTCTCATCTCGCATTATATAACTAGAAAGTTTCATAAAGAAAAATTAGTCAAACTCAATAATTTTTAAGAAGTAATCTGTTTATAATTTACTTTTTAGGATAACATTAATTCTTCGAAGACATTAAACCAAAATTTTATCTAAATGAGACAGAATGAATCCTAAAAGTTATTCCCAATAGAAATGCTTTTTTATTATCTATCTATATATGTAGAAGAGGAGTGACTCACACTCAGTCATCACGAAATGTCCAGAATTATTAGACTTATGGAGTTGAATTTTGACAGGCATGTTCTTTTTCTTTTGAGTAGGGATTCGTGAAGAACACAGTTTGCAGAAATCGTCTCTCACAGAGACGTAAAAAATAGTATTCAGATATTCATTTTAAATAATATTTTAAACTGGCCTAGGGTTTGCCGATTTATTCAGCTTTATTTATTTATTTCATTCGCTGAATCGATTTTTCCTTAAAGTTTAATTTGCCAATTACTTAAAATTATTCAAATATTAATTAGATTTTGACACACATCCTTACAGTTTTATATTTTTTTCTATTTTTCAATCCGGGTATACGTGCTAGTACAAATACATATGGAGAATGTCGCAGAACTTTATATACAAACTTGGAGGGTAGATAAATAACATTGTCAGGAATCATAATCACTTAGAAAAATATAGGTGGAAACAAATTGGGGGTGCTGCACGCACGTGCGCGCGACATTAGGTTAAGCATGTGTGGCTCTTCCATTTCAAATGTCAATTTCACCCTGTAAACATGAACAGTTAAGAGAATTAAGGATATGTACTTTATCTGTGACCTAGTGTAAATAAACGGGTGCGCTGTTGCATAACTGTATGTAGAAACATATGCAACGCCCGCCAATCAAAGCATCAATGTTTGTTCGGGTACATCAGATGTTGCATCAAGAGTACAGAATATTCAGCAATCGTCAACAGAATAAGCACGCGTACTGGAATAGAAACTACTGTAACCTGTGAAATCTCGTTGAGAAGCTATTAGAGCACATAATCTCTAACGAGGCCTTTATCCCCTATCTTGGAATTGAGGTGATCGTGAAAAGTGTCATGATAATTAAAATATTAAAATTAAAATTTAATGAATTTTAAAATTAAGAATTCACCTTTAAGATTAAAAATTACAGGAGCCTAGAATGTTCTGCGTTGGAAACAAATGCGAGTAAATTTTATTGCAAAAAGGAAGTTTAAAAGTAATAATGAGAGATATGTGTTAACCAACTAGCTCCATTTACCGGAGGCTAAAGATCGGTCAACATTATCTGAAACTCTCTGAAAATTCGCTATCAACAAGCTCGACATCCAAAAGAACCCAGCACCATGCTCATCGGCTTGTCGGACTGAGGTGCCGTCGAAACGGCCAGGTTTGTGCGCGTTTGGGGAACATTTGTCCGTCCAATCAGGGAGCTGTTTCTCGTTGTGGATGTGCCTCGGGTGTTAGTAGAAAAAACTGAGTTGGAGAAATTTTCAGGTCGGGTGGTGAGGAAAGCTTTTCTTCCTATTGGCAAAACGGGATACCTCCGATTGCAGGTTGGAAATGCTGGGTAAGTAAGGTTTTCGAAAAAAGTAGAAACTGAGTGAAAATAATAGTTAAAATGTTGTGAAACAAAATTCATGAATCATTATACGGATGCTGGTTGCTGACTTCTGCCATCGGATTATTTCGATCAACTCTGCCACACAGTAAGATTCAATTAATTCAGCTAGGTGATCAACTGGACGATCACTTTCTATGCATTGCATTTGCAGAATGGTTTCTGCCCAAAACTGCGGCCTACCGACTGTTTTCTACTTCTGTTTTACTCTGAAACGAAGTCGCTTTTTATGTGAAGGTTTTTTTCAGTACACGCAATTCCCACATGTGGGCCGTAGACAACTTCAATTGAAACCGACTGTTCAATGCACAATGGCTTCAATGATAATGCATAGATGGATATCGGATGCCAGCCTATTATAAGGAACATTCAACTTTCAAATTTTTTTTTTACAAATGGCAGATACTCGATGTAAAGGTGGAGAGTTTTAAGAAGTATTTATATTTTACAATGCATTTTTAAAGGTGGGCGGCTTTCAGTATTTGATGACTTGTTTACATCAAATCATAAAATAAAATTTTTGATATAAATATTTTCTTCACATGCTGTAACCAAAGGAAACGTTAACTTAAAAGTATTAATTAATCATAATCTCCATATACGAGCTAATTCTATAAGTAATTGAAGCTAATCTACCAGAAATACTAACTTACGGTGGTGTTGCTTATGCCACCTGATCGACAGTAACATCAGATCAGGGTCCACGAAATTCATCTTGGTTAAGGGATAAATTTTTTAAGCCTGTCTTTGACCTTAGCTTTGAGCACCATGCAGGGGACAGTATGATTTTGCTCGGTTTCACTCCAATTTTAAAGAAGAATATCATGGGAGTGATCAGGGCCTCCCACCTATCTTCTCCTTTCAGCAACCTCACGAAAGGACTTGCGGCTCGACGGCTTTTCAGAGTACCCCATTGCCACGAAGGCACTATACATTTAAAAACATCCATGCCTTCTCCGACATTCGAACCTAGGCCTCATGGCACCGCAGCAAGCGTCACTAACCACCATACCGGATGGGCGGCTATGCTAACTTATAACATAAAATCTAAAAAAACTAACTTCAACATATTAAATGAGAAAAAAAATGTAAGTGCTTGAAGAAAAAAGATTAGAATAAATATATATAAATAAAATAGAATACAATATATATATATACATGTATGGACGAATATATAAATAAATAAAAAGGGAAACCCATGTGGGCAAAGCGACCGAAATTCGCTAGAAAATTCTTTTGAAAAATCTCTATCATAACTATTGCCGCTTGTCGGAACCAGCCATCACTTCTTTGTGGAGCATTCGGGAAAACCTATGGGTTATTTTCGATACGCCGGAACTGTGAGTTATTTTCAAAACGCCGGAACTATCGGCTGTTTTGAAGCGTCGGAGCAATCGCTGCTCTTAGAGTAGTCGACAAAAACTTCTTTTTTATTATTAATTTATTTACTTATACGCTACAGTATGGATTTTAAATGAATCGAAGGTACACTTTTTCTGGATTTTTTTTTTTTGTATTTTTTATATACTGTGAAAACGCGATTTTTTATAATGTGAAAACGCTTAAGACGAAGTATCGGTTAACACGAGGTAATGCAACCATTCCAACAAACTACTTTCTATTTTTACGCCTTTTTCTCCTCTTAGCACGAAACAAAAATTGCTTATTACGAAAAGATTTCCCTTCTAGGAATGAGAAAAATACGGAAAACACCAGCCGGATTGGACTGTCCTATTGTATTATCGGAAATATTAATTCCACCAGATGATGATTATGTGTGTACAGTCCCACTTATGGCAGACAAAGACATTTTGGAGTTTGTTCAAAGCTAAGAAATATCATTGATGCAGATTCAGACAATGAAAATGAAATGAATAATGCTGCTCTTGTTCCCTCATCATTCGAAATGAGGAACGACATGAAAAAAAATATTCAGCAATTTAGCCGCATATTCCAATGGTAAAATGAATAAGAAAATGAATGCTATCGTACAATTTGATGCTAAAAGAAACAAGGAAAAGAAAAAAATATATCAGAATATTTTCCCAAAACTCAATAAATGTTTTGTTTTTCAAAAAAATTGAAAAAGTATTGTATTCAATATCTTTAAGTTCTTGTGAAAGTTTTTGCTTCATTGACTTTTATAAATATATGCATATATACATATCTATGCATATAAAATAAACTTAATTTGGTTGATATGCAGTTTCATTGCAATAACACGAAAAAGTATTTTATTCCCTTCAGTTTCATGTTAAGCGATTTTCACAGTATCTGAAGTTGGATAAATTAAAAAAAAATGATTAGGTATTGAAGACGTTATGTTGTTAATTGTAATATAAGTATTATAACGCTTTTGATTTATGTAATGATAAACATATATTCCAGCAATGTAATAATGATAAGTATAAAAAATTGAATGCAATGATAATTAAATATAACGAAGTTTTAATTTTTTAAATTAATTTGTCCCATTTAGCTATAATTCTAAAAATATAATTCTGATATGTTTCCTTTTTTTATTTTACTACTCACTGTTGTCATCGTCATATGTGTTTCCACTCATTTAAAACAACAATTACTTTTGAAATAATGCTCAGAATATGTAAAAATGCGATTCAGGTTTTATCATAGATAAATTTTGAATTCTAAGAATAATGTTTTATATTCAACTCATCAAAAAGTACAAAAACCGTTTTTTCGAAATATTTGCCAAACTTGGGGTTTGAAAAATATAATTCAATGACTTTGCGTATGAGTTTGAAGATGTTGAAAAACTAATATTTGAATTAAATATATAATAGTGTTCTCTCTATATATATTATTTATTATTTTCTTGCCATATTTCTATTGTTTATCTCTTTTTATTTTTATTAATCTCATACGTGGCAATCAAGAATGACTTACACTGCTGGACAATTGCTAAGGACGGATAACACTATCATCCATAGCAACCACAAAATGAAAGGAAGCAAAATGTGGAAAATTAGAATAAGTGCGGGATATTAGTAAGAAGTATGAGTATGCAAATTTTTTTCCCACGTCTGTTCATCACGTGATAGCGTTCATAAGAGCTTTAAAGGTTTTGACGCGTGTGGACAGTTGTTGTTTCAAGTCAAAGTTTTACAGGAAAGATTTAATAGACGAACTTAAAATTTTTTGCAATGTCTTTCCGACATCACATAGATGATTTTATGCGTGGCCGAATTATTGGAAAGATCGAAGAAGGGCGAAAAATAACAGATGTTGCCAGGGAGTTCGACATCGCTCACAGCGTTGTTTCACGGCTGTGGAAGTCATTTAAAACTACTGGAATGTGTAGTAGACGGCACGGGGAGATCTTGTTAGAAGTACGACGCCTGCAGAAGACAGATATATCGTCCTATCAGCAAAATGGAACAGGCGCACCACAGCTCAGCAGGTGGCAAATCAGTTTCTTGCTGCCTCAGGAAAGCAGATATCCCGAAAAACTGTTGCCAGACGTTTGAGGGGAGGAGGACTATACGCACGCAGACCTGTTGTGTGTGTCTGTCCCATTGACTAGACAGCACCGTACTGCCCGTTTGCAACGGTGTCGTGAGCATCACAATTGGACTGAACAGGACGGGGCATGCGTACTATTCTCAGATGAGAGTAGGTTCAGTCTGTCATCGGATTGTAGACGCCAACTGATCTGGCGCGAGAGTGGTACTGCTTATCGTCCAGAAAATATCCAGGAAAAGGACCGATATCCGACATGCAGTATCATGATGTGGGCCGGCATCATGCTCAATGGCCGCACGCGCCTACATGTGGTTGCGAATGGGACTATGGCGGGCCAACGATACATTGATGAAGTTCTACTTCCTCATGTTCGTCTTTTCCGTGGTGCTGTCGGTGATAAATTTGTTTTATGGACGACAACGCAACATGTCATCGAACACTCGCTGTTCAGGATTGTCTAGACAGCGAGGGTATTCAACGTCTCGTATGGCCAGCGCGTTCTCCTGATCTAAACCCCATTGAAAATGTGTGGGATGTTTTGGGGTGGAAAGTTGCTGGTCGAAACTATCCTCCGACAAACAAGAACACCCTCATCCGTGCACTCACAGAGGAATAGGATAAACTGCCTCAACAGCTGCTGGATAATGATGTGCAAAGTATGGTACGACGTGTGGAATGTTGCATCACACTTCACGGCGGACATATCCCGTACTGATACCTTTCTTTAAGGTGCCTGCTGACTTTTAGATGCATTGTTCCATTTCTCCGTACGCAGATCAAATGAACGTTTTTTTTTTCTTTCAGATGTTTCACAGCTTTTGTACTTTCCAGAACAATAAATATTCTTTATTCTAATGTCAAAACAGTGTGGCAACTTTATTTTATCCTACTAGGCCTCATGTCTCGCTTAATGTTATGCTACATAGCAATTTGTGATCCGTCCTTAGCAATTGTCCAGCATTGTATATAAATAAATGAAATGATGGTTCAAATTCTTCTGCTATGTCAATGCTCCTCAAACTTTCAATATATGCGACTTAATATATATATATATATGTATATATATAATCAATCATAATTTTCTTTGCATCCCCTCCACACAATAACAATGTATTGAGTTCAATAATACTATACTTTGATCCTAAAGCTGCAATACGACTTGAACCTCTTAAGTGTTAACGGCGTATATAAATGTCTCCCTCAGCCAAAGCGTTAATTGATCCGGATGTGTATCTACGTCTTTCCGAAGTACGATATTTTCTGTGCACTGCTATCCGAAGTTTTTGGAATGCAATAAAAGGACTTTGAGAGTGTTTGCGAAGGATTTATTTATTTCAGAGGATTTGCTAATTTACTCCCCCCCACACACATACATCATTTTCGCGTGTCTATGTGGAAAATTGTGGCTTTTTGGAAACGAATCACGTATTTTTCAATCGGCAGTTAAGGGTAAAAATTATCAAGATACGAGTTAATTTTATATATAATTTTATATATGACAGATCCATTGACTCACTGGTAATTTTGAAATTTTCTTAACTTATTATTGTTAAATTAATTGTAAAATACAATGTGTAGTACTGATACATTTATAAGTTTATTATATCAGTGTAAATGTATATTTTACTTTTTATTAAGGCTGGGATGCATTTTGTGTTTGTTTACTTTTTGTAAATAAAATTTTATCAAAAATAATCTTTTGTTTTCGACTTGTCGATATATTCGTGTACCCCATGTAGGGTTATCATGTACCCCCAGGGGGCACACGCTGCAGATTGAGAAATTCTGGCTTTGTTAAATACTTAAAAACAATGAATATTTCTAAAGTATGCTATGTAGATGTAAAATATATACTGTTTTTTTCTGGGGGTTTCGTAGGGAATTAAAAATTCCCTTTCTCGAATCTCGACTCTTTCTCTTCCGAGGAGGCCACATTGTTTATTTGTAAGCTGTTTATAGATTTGTTTGTACTTGACCGTACGGATGTGTTTTTCTGAGTCGAATTAAGTTAATCTACTATTTTTTTCTCCGAGTTACAGTACATTAATGTACTGCATTAAAAAAAACTTTTTTTTATCAATATTCCATAAACGATTTCTATAAAATTATTTTATTTATAAAAAGGAGTAAATTGTTTTTGTCCTCTGATTATCTTTTCCAGAATTAACATTAAAGCAATTTCAGTTCCATCATGAATCTCAGAATTTAATATTTTGAGTATACTAAATACTTTGAGACGACAAATTATAATATTTTAACAGATTATAAATAACCAATGGTCACTTTATATAATACTTAATTTATTAATGATATCAATTACTGCTTAAAATGTTAAAATGGGGGGTTAATTCAAATACATAAAAAACTTCAAATTGCAGTACTCCAATAAATACTCCAATGATACTTACTCTAATCATATTCCAATAAATACTCTAATAATAATCCAATAAATACTCCAATAATACTTTAATAATACTCCAATAAATTGTAATTCTTTTTATTAGAGGTATAATTAAAATACTTTCATATGATTAACAGTAGAATACTCTTTTTACATTAAAAATAAGTTTATCGTTATATGTTAGTGTTAGTTTCTATGCATACTTTAAAGTCTTTTTTAAATTCCAAAGTAAAGGAGAAAACTAACGTATTTTGATTTTCTTGAAACAATAAGTCTTTATATTGAAATGGAATTTCAGAAATAGAATAAACCTAAAATTAAATCTTTATCAAGACGTAAGCGAGAAAAAAAAATTCGAAAAAAGAAGTTTGTTTAAATTAAATAAATACGAAATTTAGCGAAAGCTGCTATAGTGCATTAAAATCGGAACGAAAGCTATAAGAGATAAAATGTTTTCAATTCACTAATTTAGCAATTTCCTATTGTATATAAATCAGCAAAATTTATCTTTCAAAAAAGACCAGTATAACTCTTATCTTTTAAAAAAGGAGATGGTTATCTTTTCTTCCCTGGGGAAGTTAAGAGATTGATAAAGACTTTTATAGTAAATTTTTTCTTAACAAAAATTGACACACCACAAAAAATAATAATAATCTTTTTAGCTTTATACTTCCCTCCCTATGCTTTTTTTACCAACAATTTTTAAAAGTGTTTTCTAAAACTTCAGGAGACACAATTTGAATAACATTTATTCATTAGCAAATAATGCACCCTAATAGATCTAAAAATCATGTAAGTACTTTGGTATAAATGAAACATAACTAAAAAATTAAATTGCATTTATTACTTTTATATTATAAATGTAATTATACTTTACATTTACGAATATGATTTAGCCATGTTAGTGCACATCATATATTTACATATGACCTCATTTTCATCCAGTTTTGTCAGAAAAAAATAAGATAGACAGAAAGGGGATAAAGAAGTTAAAGTTTATAAAATTCATTACCAAAACATTCATTAGGGAAAAATAAGTAACTTTGGGAAAATAAATCTTATTGAAAATTGATATTGCATTTTTAGTTAAACATTTGGCATTAATAAATTGCTGTACTTATATTCATTGACTGTTTACGATGAACTAACCTTCAAAACTTACAAGAGTTTTTCCTTTGAGCTCTAGCTTAAGGTTCATTAAATTAACTCGGCCTATTACATTAGTTCCTAACTTTTCTAGTTAATCGAGTGCTCCTTAAGGTTAAAATTCACTATGAAGTAAACAATTAAGTTAATTAAGTAACGTATTGAGTGCAAATGATTGGATTAAAAACAAGATCATGAGTTCTTGGTAAATAAATACTATGGAAATCTCTGCCTTAAAATGTGTACAGATTTTTGGAATTAATTAATCATTAACTTAAAATAAATTAATTATATTATTTAATCTCATGTAATTATTGGATGTACTAATTGCATTTTGATGAAACGTTCTAATTATTGAGGTCATTTATACTTTTAATTATATTTGAATTAGGATGAAGTACATTTTAACAAAATTTTGTCGTTGTCTCGAATTTTAGAAATCAGTAATTTACGAAGATTCCATTACAATGCAATTTCTTTCTCGGAAGAAACTGTGTAGAAAAGGGTTATAAGATTGTGGTTTACATTCAAATATGAAATGAATTTTGTACGTAACAAAATCACCATATTTTTTATTTTTACCAATGAATATTTGAATTGTTTTTTTTAACGTAAAATGACAAAAACTACTTAATCATATATCGTATAAAATATGTAGAAAATAGTTTTATAAAAGCAGGAATATATATATATATATATATATATATATATATATATATATATATATATATATATATATATATATATATATTTAAGGATATTCTACAATCTTTCTAATCTAATTTTCATCACTGAATACAAGAATAAGCAAAATTGCTCCCTCCCCTATTTTTAAGAAATTAATAATAGGGGATTAATTATAAATATAATTAATAATAAAAAGACTAAAAGAATAGGGATTTTATGTTAAAAGTTTGTTAACTACGAATTGTCTCATCATTTTTTAATCTCAAGAATTTGAATCAAATTTCCATGCTTTTGTCACACATATTTAGTAAATTTACATAATGGGAAAAATTTCGTATGCTAAAATAAAATCATAAAGAAAAAGCACATGTAAATTGGTTGAGCGATTTTAATTCTACTGCAGAAAAAGTAATATTTAATGGTGAAAAGCATTTACCCTGTTAAAAGTACTTATAAATATCCATTATGTAATTAAAAGTATAAGATGGGTTTTTTTCTCAGGTGCTGTATATCCTTATTCAGAAAGCGTAAAATTATCGAATCGATGTATATTTTTATCTCGAGAATCTAATTATGCGTATTTTTCAGAAGAAAATGTACTAAATGGTATATAATATAAGGTTTAAAATTTTATTTAATGAGTACTTTTATCTTAACATTACAGCGGGAGTAAGGTAATGAACAAATTATGTTCAAAGTGCTTTGAAAGAATCTAATATTAAAGCATCATTGCAACTGTTATTCAATGTTATAAGTTGTAATATATATTAAGAAAACTTTCGAAGGTGTGGATCACACAAAGTGTTTATCGTGTTCTTATATTGTTTCAGAAATGGTTCTCTTTTGTTTTTGTTTTCATTATATTTGATGCAATAACATAATTCGAGGGCTAAAAATTCGGAAGAACTCTGAGAAGATTAAATCTTTTTTGTACTTTATACTTGTTTTTTTTCGGTTGAAAGTGTATTTCTTTTTTTATTTAACACAGTTACAAAGCCATTTAATATAATATGCGACTACCCCAAAGTCTTTATCTTGGTGACAATTTCGTATATTTTAAGTTTTGAATTTAGAACTTGTACATTTAAGAATAGATATTGCCTAATGTTGTTTCTAAGACAATTAGAAGCATTATTATACTATAATTAGTAAGCCTTGAATGAAGTTTTAAAAACCTTAAGGGAGGGTTTAAAAAGATGTAAAAATTTTATCAAATAATTTGAATGACTATTTTGTTTGATTTTTAAACAATATAAATGTCCAAATCTTACTTTAAATGTATGTTATTTAATAATATTTTATTTGTATTTGGTTGGTGTTTTTTTCTACTTAGGTTTTTTTTTACTGAAAATATACTTATGTCACAAATTAACGTCACAAAAATGTTTTTCGTTATAATTTTAAAATGTCTGTAGTAAAACTGATAAATTTGTATTTTATATATTTTTATAAGAACAGAAAGTACCATATCAATCTTCAGTAAAAGAAAAGGTGTTATTTAGCGTAATTTTTTGCAGAACTCCTGGATCGAGACCATTAAAGCATATGGAAATTTTGCCTCCAGCTTTCTTAATATTGCATTAAAACAAACAAGTTCACCCGTTTGCAATGAGAATGACTTTTCATAATCGTTTAGAGGATTTCTTAAGATGGAGAACAGTTTGCAGGCGTGAAGCTAGCCAGTCTAAAGCAGAGATGGCTTGATAATGTGGCGGTGGGATGTCTATATGAACTAGTACCAACATCACACGAAGACGTTCGTTTTGGCGTAATCGGTTAAGTGTTCGCATTCATTCGGAACGGAAGGTACCCAGAACGAACCTTCCTTCCTTTATTGGTTTCCCGGACGTGATATGAACCGCACCCTTCGCACGCCGCAGTCGTGGAGCCATCTATCCACCGCAAAAGCAACCAAACCGTCAAACGTTGACGCAAATAAGCCGTTACTTCTCAAAGCCGTCTCACACAAATGACGCAATTAAACTGTCAAACATTGAAGCAAATAAGCCGTTTCTTCTCAAAGTCGTCTCACACAAATGATGCAATTAAACCGTCACACAAATGGTGCAATTCTCAAGCCGTCTCGCACGATGATGCAACCCACCAAGTGACGCAACTGCTTAACATGCTCACCACGAATATGGTATCGTTCGTTCGCCTATTCACCGAAACACTGGCAGGGGTGTATGTGTCGGTGTGATATCTGTATGAACTAGTACCAACATCACGCGAAGACGATCGTTTTGGCGTGATCAGTTAAGTACTCGCATTCGTTCGGAACGGATGGTACCCAGAACGAACCTTTCTTCCTGCAATAGCAACAATTGGCCTTTTAAGTGGTCTCCTGGTTATGGAATCAATTCCAAACAAGTAATGTCAACAGGAACACAAGTGTCACAAGGAAGGTTGCCCAAGGTCATCACAGAATTTTGGCGTCAGCACAGGATCCCTACCTGGCATTAAATGCATGACAACAGAGGTGAACAACATCCCCTCTGCTTCTTCATGACTATGCAGCTGTGTCTGGAAGAAAAACTTCCAGACAAACAGTCTACAGCCGTCTTGCAAAGACTGGCCTTTACGGCGGGTGTCCAGTCTGTTGCTTCCCTTTGACTCCCCTCAGCAGGAAAGACTGTATATTGTGGAGCTGAAAACATCCGTTTTGGAAGCTACTAGAATGGGGCCGTGTTCTTTTTAGAGATGAGTCGAAATGATTCAGACAAAGAGATTCTCATCTAGTCTATTCTGGAGAAAAAATGGAGCTCGCTTTCATCTACGAAACAAAATTAGCTGATTTGGTTGCAGAGAAATCCTTGTGCATGGTGGTCTAATGTCAGGCAGTTGTACATCTCTGTACGTTTTCGATGTGGGTACTTTCAATACACAGCACTATAGGGATGATATCCTGGAAGACTATGTGAGGTTTTTCTGGGGGCTATGGGCTCGTACTACATTTTTATGGATGATAATGCGCAGCCACACAGAATTCACATTGTTGATGAATTTCATAAGGGAGAGAATATTCGCCATGTAGATTGACCCACGAGGTTTCCGGGTCCCAGTTTTATTGAATAGGTTTGGGATGGTCTATGAAAAACCAGTTATTTAGCGCAGTTCTCCTTCCAAGACCCCTCCCCTCCAGGAATTAACAGTTCCATTTTGGAAAAAAATTGGCTTTGTGAACAAAAGTACTTATTCATATCCTCATATACAGTATGGAAGCTCGTTGGGAGGCTTGCATAGCAGTTTACAGAGGTCAGCAGTTGTACAGCAGTTTTTACCGAGTTAAATGCTCTTTATCTGATTCATGATTTCTCACTTTTAAATATATATGATTTGTATCTTAATTCTATTAAAAGAAACTTCCATATTGTTATAATGCTGTATTCATTTTGACAAAATAATATGTGTCTAGACAAAAGTTCGTGGTAACACAATGAATAGTTCATCAGTTTCTACAGATTTTATGTTTGTGACCTTAATAATTTTGGACACGAGATCACTATTATCACTAATAAATTGTTTGCATTGTAATTACGAAAGTGTTCTTCTTTATTATTGCGTGGTTCTTGATGTTTTTGCTGTTGAATAGTTTATTGTATCTAGTTTGGTGCTTTATTTTGTTAATAATCAATCAACGCCAATCGCTGCCTTCTACAAAACTCTCCAGATAAAAAAGATAAAAAAAGAAAAAGAAATACTGAAAATGAGACAAGCAAAATAGAGCTTGAGCTATTAAATATGACAAGTTTTAAAAATATACAGAAGGTAGAAAAGCTTTTATGTATAAAAAAGCGTGCAGTTTATTTTCTGAGAAACAATGTTTTTCGATATTTTGTTTTAAAATAAACTTTACAACAAAAATTCTTTTTAAAATATTAAATTGAAATTTTCCTGAAATGTTTTTTATTCAATTCTGTCTGTATTAAAATTAGAATCTAATTTTTGTGTATGTATATACATACATTCCTTTCATATTTCCTTTGTGAAAAAAATAACAGTTTTCTTAAAAAAAAGAAAAAGAAATGAGTTTTTACATAAAGATCGAAATATTTCAGAAATTTTTAAAAGAATTGCAATTCTTTTAGTTCAAAACATAGATAAAAAATTTTATGTACTGAGTAAATATTATTTAAATGTATAGAGAGAGTTTGAACAAAATTTTGAGGAAAAAGTTTGCCGTAACTGCAATTTTTGATAAAAATTTCACTAGAAACTACCAGTATTTTCAAAGTTAATTATAAATTTCAGAATAATGTATTTTATTTTATAATTTTATATCTTATTTTAATTAAAACTGTCTATTTAGTTGAAAAAACATTTATTTTTAAAAAGTGACGGAAAGTAATCACATGTCACTCTAACGTAAACTCTGGCACTGCCTTCAAAGAATATCAATAAGAAATGATTGGGACCATATCCATTGTTTAAATCAAGACATGTTACAGAAAAAATTTTAAGAAAAAAAGTAAGCCTAACTACCTAATTTAATATATAGACTCTATTTTTTAAATTATTAAGTTCTTTTTTATCTGATGACTGGACTAAAACTGAAAAAAATGATATATGGAAAAATAGTCAAAAAGAATAGCCCTAATAATATCCCCCAGAATAAGGTTTAGTTCATACTTTTTATTCTTGAAAAATATTGGTTGTCCAAATTTTTAATATTATACAAAAGTAATATTTATGCAGAGCAACGTTTTACATGTACTAAACACTGCATAAATTAGAAATAATTTGAAGAATGATAACCTTACCAACCGTATGAAAGATAATGTGTATATTTATATACATTAAAATATTAATCTGAGGTCATGAATTTATTGGATTTAGTTAAACCAAGAATTGGGAGCTTTAATTTTTATTCAAAGTTTTAAACAAGAATAAAAATACCCCTAAAAACATTTTCCCTTAAAATATTTTGTTTTATGATTTTTTTAGAAAAAAAAAAAAACTGAAAACAAACAATTAAAACTTTGCTGAAGTTTTATAAACAACAATCCTGAAATGACCTGATTAAAACGTTTCTTAATGCAAGAAACAACTTTTTTCCCCTTAATAAAGAATGAAAGAAACAGACAAGACTACCAAACATTTTCCATCATGTTGTTTTATTATTATTTTATTTTCATTTGTAAAACATTTCTCTTCAATCAGAACTAAGTCACGCAAAATTCTAATACGATTTCATAAGAATTATAACGAAACTTTTACACAGCCTGTAATCGAGCTTTGAATTAAATTTTGGAAAATATTTTTTCATTAATGTCCTGGGGAAAAATACCTAACAGAAACATGTTTGTTCCAGCGCAACATTTTTATTTTGAAACTGAATGAAAATAAAAATAAAACACTTTAGAAAGCGACGTAATTTTTTAAATTACGTTAAGGTAAAAAACTATTCAAGGAAAAAACTGCGTGTGATATATCTCATGATGAGATAAGTTTTTATTGGATTTTTGTTTAAAGATAACTCGCATTTTGGGTAAATAAAATTTGAAATTCTGATGAAATATATTAACAATAAATTTAGAATTGGATTTCTTGCTATTATTTTGGAGTAATTTTCACATTTTTATTTTGAATAGTATTTAGTTAAGGGGTAAAATAATATTTGTTTTAAAGTATATAAATAATTTAAATGTGAGAATATCTTATAACAAAAACTGAGGATCAATTTTATTCTAAATTTTCTGTTAATTCTTTTTATGTACAATAAACAATCTGTTATGATTTCTTTATTAAAATGTAAAAATGTATTCAAATGTGATATTTTTACACTATAATGGGACAGAAAACAAACTGAGCAAAAGAACATTTAGAAGGATTGAAAGAGTTATTTGATACAACCTTTTTACTAATGTATTACAAATGTTAAAAACCTTTCCTCACATTTACATTTAGACAAAGTATTGAAACAGGGGAATGCAAGATTAATATATTTTTGATGTATTTTAAATTTTGAAAAAGAGAGAAAGAAAAAAAAATTATACTAATTATCTAGCTGATAAATAAAACAGCAATAAAAATATATTAAAATTTTGACCATCTTGAATATATTCTGATTTCATTAGTCTTTAGAAGGAAATGTTTGAAGCTACAATCATGTACGGTAACAATAAGAAATAAATGTTGAAATTGATCCGAAAAAGAAATAAAGAGATCTTAATATGTTCCCATTATTGAATTTCATTTCATTACTAGCATATCTTAGCTCAAAACTGCTTGTGCAATCCGCATTTCGTAATCTAAAATGGTACACGTAATTTCGAAGGAAGTTATTCCGAAATCTTCATAATTTTGACTACAACGGTCTTGGTTTTTTGAATATAAATGCAATTTATTCAAATTACTTTCCAACTTTTCTTTTTGTAAATAAATAATTGGCTAAAAACATAATCTCATGAATTCGGTTAAAAATGTGTTCATTAAAAAGTAATGCATTTATAGTTAAATGTAATTTAAAACTCACAGAAAATTCCAAATGAACGAAAAATGCTTAAAAAATTGTATAAAGAAAATAATGTTTTTCTTTACAGTTCACATAAATTGCTCGCAAACTTACAAAAGTAACCATCAAGTGGAATATAAATATTTTACCTAAAAATCTTATAGTAATATAATTAAGGAATTCTCTCACTTTATATATATATATATATATATATATATATATATATATATATATATATATATATATACATATTGAACTAAAATGTATCTTTCCGTATCGGAAATATCTGTAGTTGTTGTGTGTTTGTAAATTAAAATTAAAGCTATACATAAAATTTAAAAAAAAGTTCGCTTTCAAATTTGAATCAAGAAATCTGGAAGAGCTCTTATAGATCCCTCAGATTAAAAATGAAATAAAAAATTAATGAATAACTGATGAAATTATTCAAGTTTTAATTATATAAATTTACGAACGATATTCTAAAAAATGATTTAATGGAACGCCTTAATAAAAACAAAGTTCTGAATGAAAACTATTTAAAATTAAAGTGACAAATGAGTTATCTACTAATAAATGAAAGCAATTGCATGCTAAGAAATCCTCCCCTTTCTGAATTAGCTATTTATATTCAAATTAACTTTTGCTATTACACAATAATCTTATGAATATTTTGAACATTTTACAAATTTTGTAACTGAGAATGTTTTATTTTTATGAGTTTTAAGATATTGAAAATGAAAAATATGATAAAAGCATATGAATAAGTAAACGAGTGAAAAAAATAATATATCACATACTTGTTATATTACTAGGAACATCTAAACGTAACTTAAAAAGTTTAAATTTGGAGATTATGTAAAATACATACTTTATTCACCTTTGTTATTATTATAAATTTAAATATATAGATAAAAGAAACTTCCCTCATAGTTGTGATCCTCAAAATTACAAGCGATGGAAAAAAATCAGTGCACTTCATTTTTCATATGGATCGCGACGTTAAAAAACTATTTACGGGAAGAGATTAAGAAAATAATTCAAAACTTTTGATTTAACTTCTTAAGAAGTACTTTTTTATCTGTTCTTATTACCCGTAAATTTATTCATCTCATTAATATTGTATGTGATTAGACCTTTCTCATTATTCCGTAACTTGTTTCCTAATTAGCAGCTGCTTTATAATTAATAGCAGACAGCTCCCTATTTAAATTATATTCTACCTTATACAGATATAATTGGTTTCTTTTATTCAAAATTCTTGACATCACTTTTCTACTAATTTCATAAAGGTTCATATTAGATATGTATATTAAAATCATTGAATATGGTTATTATTATTAAAAAATGTGTTAGAATTAATACTGTGTTTATAACATTATAAAAATTGTTAATTTTGCCCACTTTTAAATACTTTGCACTTTGTTAATTTTGCCCAGCTTTGCTGTTTTAAATTATATCAATGAGTAAAAAATTGTGAACGTGATATGTGGTAAAGAGTAAATTTCATTATAAAAATATGAGGGTGTAATAATTATTTTTCAGAAACCAAAGATTTGGATTAACTATAGTTATTTTTCTAAGGAATGAAAATAAAGTAAGAATAAGATATTGTACTTAGTAAATAAAAAATATTGTTTGAAATACTGTCAATTATAAGATTTACAGTTTATAATTTTAATTCTGTTTTCAATTATAGCATTGAATAATATGTGAGATGATTTTTCAAATTTCTTTGTGAGAGTGAGATTAGAATAATTATTTTTTAGAAACTAAATTTAGATTAAAAATAACTATTTTTCTAAGCATTGAAAAAGAAATCAAGATTAAAATCTTGTACTTAATAAATAAAAAAACATTTTCTGCAACACTGTCAATCACGGCATTGTCAAAATTATTATTATTATTCGTATATTTTCATACACAATAAACATTTACTACACAAGAAAAACTAATAAACTTTAAGCGAATTGTTTAACTGGTTTAAAATATTTACACAAGTTGTGCAGTTTCGTTTCTAAGCGAAATTTAAAAGAAAAACTAAAGAATAAATTTTTAGGAAAAGATTTAATGCAATTATTATATTTTTTTTACTGTTTCAAACATTTTATTATATTTTCTTAGGAAAGATAAAATAATAATTACAGCTGAGTATTTTCATTTCTGAAGATATCTTCTCAATCAAATCACATCTTTAAACATTCATGAAATTTTTTTTTCGGAACTGATTCATTTTTGTTCCCGGATGAGTTAACTGAATGGATTAATTCCTTATGTGAGGGAAATGAATAAATAATCCTTACTAAAACCTGTTCTGGAATAAATATATTTTTTATGAATAAAACCCACAGAACTATTACCTGATTGGTTAATACATTATCTTATCAAAAATTAGAGCATGAAAAGATGGCGTAGAAAATTAGACGTATTAAAAAAAAAAAAAAAAAAACTCAACGAAGGTGATTTTTTAAATAACTGACCACTTTTGATTTTATAATCTCTTCGGTGAAAGTAAAAAATAATAAAATTAAATTTCTCTCTTTTTTTCCCTTTTAACCTCTTAATAACACTTCGTCATCGTTAAAACTTCGCAGCATATCAGCAAAAGGCGTAATTTTAAAAGGTGAGTTTTTTAACATGGTCAGGAAAAGACAACAGTGGATTAATTGCTGACAACTTTTCTGTCAGTTTTGTGAAATGGATCTTCGGCAGTTTTTATTTTGTGCTGTAATCTCTATTTAATGAATTTTCTTTAGCTCGGAGAGGCAGCTAGTTTTCCAGAAGATTAGTTACTTAAAATGAGGAACTAATTTCTGTTCATTTCAGAATTAAAGAAATAGATAACATACTTAACTTATCATAGATAATACTTTTGTAACATGAAGTGCTTGTAACTTTATTTAGGATGCATTTATTTGGGCAAATGAATTGTCACAACATGTTAAAGGTTTATATTTATCGTAATCCAAATTATAGTTTTCGAATTTATTTGCTAAGATCGTTTGTCAGTCACACGGACAAGTTAACAAGAAAAGAAAACTACCAATAAAACTTTAGTTTAGATTTGCAAGATTTATTCACTTAGTTTTACCAGTTTGATAAACTCACATGTGACAATGATAAGCATTGAGCATAAAATATTCCTTTTTTTGTATGTTCTGTGCTTTGAAATATACTTTATGAAAATATTACTTTTTAAAATGTTAAATCGAAGAAGACATTGTTATTATAAAGTGGAAGAAAACAAAACTATTTGTAAAAACGAACTTTATTTATAATTGTAACATTTATAACTGTAACCCTTAGGATAAATGTAACCGTTAATATTACCTTGTAACTTGTTAAGAAGTCTGTTATGTCCTCAGTGTTAGTTCCGTCTTATTGTTGAACGAGTGTGTGCGTATTTTGTGAAGTATCAATTTTATGTATTCCTGTATTGTGTATTCTGCTGTCCATACTGAAGTAAAGGGGCTCTTAACCTATCTGGAAATTGTCGGACCTGCATTGCACTTCCATACACAAGGTGTTACATAATCTAAAATTTGTAACTTTTAAAATTGTGTAAAATTAAAAAAAAATTTTCGGCGTATATCGAATAATGTAATATTAAGAGTACTTGTTTTTAAACAATTTTGTAATTGTTTATAAGTTTGAGAAAAAAATGAAATTGATTTGATTTAACGCAATTATTAATACACAAAATTAATAAACATGTTAAATTGAGTACAAATTAGTTTAATACTTTTGGTCGTTTTTATTTGGATTATTTAAGGTTTCGATTACCTTTTAAAATTTGATAAAACTATTGGAAATATTATTTGCCTCACAGATAATACTTTTATGCTAAAAATAATTATATTCACTTATTTAATTTATGACACATATGCTATGTAAATTTTTTATAATTTAAGTAACGAATTAATTCTCAACAATTCATAACTTCATACATAATAAGATTATTAAATAAACAAAATAAGATAATTAAGTGTATATTCGTGATAAATGACTGTAGGTAGTATATAATTACCATTAACCGTTAGGGTAGTTTTTCTTTTTTTAAAATATTTAACTTTAGAGCTATGTAAGATAATTCTTTGTAAGTCGTTAATTTTAAGGAAATATGTAGAACTATTTCAATAGATTTTAGTTCCCGTACTTTTTGTTTCATAGACTTCTATACTTAAGTACTTTATTAGATTACTTGTAGAAAATATGGATCCGGTATATAATATAAATATTGAATTTTTCAGTATAATTTTTCTGCATGTTTGCTAAAGAAAATGATGGCGATAATTCATACGCATTGCTCAGATTTAAGATAAAGTCTTCTGATAGTGTAAAAAGTTTAATATAATATTAAATCAAAAAGTTCTCTTGTTTAGACGTTAATGTTATTTAAAGAAATTAAATAACTGTTAAATATGTGAATGAGACGCATGAATCTGAATACATATTTTAAACATTGGAAAGTAACATTTATATCATCAGAATTTGCTAAAACCATCAAATTTTGAATAAATGAAATATTTTTAAAATTCCGGGTTTTTTCCGTCGTCGGAGAAATGAAATGCTATTTTGAACAAATGATTTAATATACTTTTTGTAAGAATTTGAAACGAATTTTTAATCAAATTTCTTTCATAAACCTTAAGATAATTTTTTCCTTAAAAATATTGATCTTTGATTTCAAGATAAATTGGATATTTATGTTCTACCAATTATGCAATGGATATTTCAGTAATATGAAAGTAATCTAAAGCATTTTACAATATTTATGTTATAGTTTTGCAAAAAAGAATCAATTGAAATAAGCTGAAACAATGTAAATCATTTGTTAAAACATTTGTCAAAGAAAATCTTGATTGCGTTATGTAATAAATGTGAATAAAAACAACGTGTTACTTTCAGATGTGGCTACAAATTTGAACAAAACTACGGATCCTGTAATAAAATACGTGACAGTACGTCATTTTAAGAAATATTCAAATAAATATATTGCAAGAAGTATAATTTCATTTTCTTTGTAACCATTTTTTTTAATTAAAAATTTATAAGGTACGAAATTAAATGTTTAAACTTTCGAAATGAGTGTACCATTTTTTTAAATAAATGCTTAAAAATTTTAACATTTTATGTTTAAATTTAAATAATATTTTGGAAGAAATTGTTTTTAGAACATATGTATTTTAGTAATAATAAATATTACTGAAAGTAGGTTATATAAACAAAAAAAAAACGTTTTCAAAGTCTTACCATAAAAATAATAAAACGCACTTGTATTTATGAATGTGAAATGGAAGTTTTTTCATGAAGATTTCCTCAAACAAATGGTTTCTAATCAACTGCTCTGCAGAGTTAAATATTTTAAGCAGATACATTTACCTTTTACAAATGTTTTGATATGACTTGTTCAATATGTAAACAACAAATTCCGAGATTACATAATTCAAATTTCCTAAAATAAAGTTATCGCAACATGAATTTTTGTAAACATTAAAGTAAACAACGTTAGAGATATTTTTTTTTGAAAATTTAGAATTTGATATTTCTTAGCACGTATATAAATATTTATCTAATCCTAAACTATATTTATATTTATTATTTGAATATAATAATGCAAATTTGTATTTTTCATTTTACTTGCTTATTATTATGGTAATGGCTTTATTTTTGTTACTTTATATTATAAACAGAAAAGTGTTCCTTTCTCTGGAACACGGAATACCTCAGTCAACTTCTTTGTAAAGAAAAACAAATATTTGGAAAACAAGTATTTTTCAGCTTACTTTCAACGAAGTTTGTTTCACTTTTCAATATAATACAAACATCATTAATTTAATATTCAAAAGCAGATGTTCAAAATACATTAGAGGCAAATTAAATAAGAACTAGATTGAATTGTGTAAGAGATTAAACTGCTTTTACTATGTTTACTTTTTTATATTGGTATAAAAATTAACATTGTGTTCACTCCTTAACTTATGTATTGCTGGTTCGTAGTTTTCTTGAGGTTTTTAAGGTATCTGAACACGTTGGAAATGACAAAATTCGGTCAAGACAGATATTTTTGTTTTCTCTTTTATTGAATAGAGTCATCTTTTGGCTTTACAAAACATATTTTGTTTTGTTTCTACTCTACCGATAGGCCAAGCTACAATCAATTTTATTAAGTTAGAAAAACCGGAAGTGGGTCTTTGATCTACCAGAAGTGGGCATTTAAATTACTCGAAATCTATCATGGCGAGTCTGATTACTCAAAATAATACAAATGTATTTCAATAAAACTTTTTGAACCTGATATTTATGCTATTTTCTAGAGAATGTACTAAAATATTGTTTATTGTATGAATATTTTTTGAGTTAGGGCTTGTTAATTAAATAATGGTCTCATAAAGAATGGGATTTTTCTTATAATGTTTACTCAATCAACTCTAAAATTTTCAAATTTTAATGAAACATTAAAATTTTAGTACATTCTCCAGATAAACGCATCTAAATTGTTTTGGTAATACTTTTTTAATTTAAGTTTATTATTTTTTTCTTTAATTGCTTTGAAGTGTTACAAAAATGTTGCTAAAATTTCACATATAATTGTGATTTCTGTGAAATTTAGGCAATTTATTTTAAATATTGTTAGTTAAATATTAGTTTTTATTGGTATTGAGTCTTAAAAAAACCTTTATAATGTTTAAATATGTTATTTTGTTAAAAAGTGCTCCGAACGTGTTCGGATACCTTAAGACACTTTGGTGTTCTCTCTTTCATGCATCTATTTGTGGATTACTGTATCCATAATGTCTACAGCTCCGTTTGAAAACCGACTGGTATTCTGTCTTTATATTATTTTATTTCTTATTTTTATAGTTAATTTTAATTAAATTTTAGTATTTTTTTTATAAAACTATACTGCATGAGGTTAAAAGTCCAAATAGATCAATTTAAAAAAAAGAAAGTATTAGCACACTGTATACAATATTTCATGCAATAACAATTGTTAGCAGACGAAGGACATAAATTTTATGAGGCTTTACAAATATAACTAATAATATAACACTGTTTTTATTCATGTAAGTTTTTTTCAATCAGTTGCAGTAGGTTTGGATATTAATATTTTGATTATCAGGTGTTTAAAAAAATCGATACTCTAATAAATTCCATAATTCAAGTTTAATTTAAGGTGCCCGAATACTTTCGAAACCCTGATTATGAAAGAGCGTATATATATTTATTGTAATCTGAATTAGAATAAACATATAAAATTAATTGTTTCTAGAATATTATGATAATACAAATTTATTTAAGTCAATTTATTTTAGAGAAAGATGGAGAAAGGACATTGCTTCAAAACATTCTCTTTTCCAGAAAAATGCATCCATAACAATAATATTTTGCCTAAATATAGCTTTACAGAGCTTGAACTAGCACTTTTGAAAAATTCACTTTATTTTTTCAGAGTTACTACCTATTAAAATAGTAACCAATGCTTTTTGATAACAGTTCTCTACTTCAATGTTCCAAAATATGAATAAATCCACTTCTAGGTTGTATATTTCAAAAATCCTGTTTTAGGTTGTATATAGAAATCTTTGGAATATATACAGGCAAAATATTAATATTATGCAAGTACTTTTCATAAAAAGAGAATAATTTGGAAATATGTCATTTTTTATTAATTTTTTTTGCACAAATATTGCATTTAAATATAATTGTATTGCTATAATATTCTTAAAACATTATTTTAAATGTGTATTTATTCTGATTTAGATTTCACTGAATATGCATCACAATTATTCATGCATATGCTCTTTCAAAATTACGATCCCGAACATAGTCAGATACGGATACCTTTTAAAATACTATAATGCTAAAATTTATCAAGATATGATACATTTTAACGTAATTATTTAACACCATTTGTAATTTTATAAATTACTTTCACCCATGCAGAATAAAGTGCAAGTAGTTCAAAACAACCCATCCTTCATTCCATAGTAATCTCATAAGGACAAGCAACGAGGTAATTGATAAATAGGTGGTAGAGCCGTTATATATTCACTTCATATAACTTGCTCAGTAAGCGACAAGGAAATTTCTGGCATCCCAGACCACTGCGCTCCATGAAGAGACTTAAGCTACGATGAAGGGCGGAGGGCAGGGGCAAAATGACATCATAGGGCAACCTAATGAGACGAGTTGACTTAATGTAAGCCCCGGTGTTTGTCCGGCAACGAAATGGCTGACATTCCGTTTGGATTAGTAAGGTCTTGTCGTATTATATGATGCAATAACGTTGATGCGTAAAACTTCATTTATAGCGAGCAAGGAGGTGATCGAACGAAGTTTTGAGATAAACTAGGCAGACATGATTTTATTCAAATTTAAAGTTAGGCACTTAAGAGGCTCTGTGTTAAAGTGTATGGAATGTGGTGTTGCGTTCCTTGATTGGACATATTAAACTTTCTTGATTGGAAGGTTTCGATTTAGGAAAGAGTTGGAACAGATTCATAACATTAAACTTTTGGATATAAAATGGCTAAATGAGATTGGCTTATGTTTGGATAAATTGTTATCGTTAAGTTGCCAAGTTTTCCAAATAAGGTACTTTAAATTTGAAGAGTTCACGAAGTTTCTTCGTTTATAATAAGCTTTCTGAGTATAAAATGGAGTGCTGATGTATGCTATTAAATTTAAGAGATGTATTAAATATAACTCTTGAATTCCAAATGATCAAATGATTACGATTTCCTTGCTTGTTTTTGTTTGAAATTTTACTTTTTAATAGACGCTCCACATTTTACTTTTTAATAGACGCATAATAATGTAAAAAAATTAACTTTTATATTTATTTTCATAATTTTGCCTTCATTTTTCGATAAAAAGAAATAAATATTCTTTATTTTATTTTTCTTTTAAAAAAAAAGGGAGCTCAAGCAAATTAATGTTCTAAGTATATATTTTTTTTACAAGAAAACTATTTAAACACATCAAGAAAACATACCTTTATATCTAGTTTTAGTATAATACTTAGTTTATAATTATTTTAGTAAACGTAGTTTTATAATTACTATGTAATAATTCGGCCTGTGTTAGTATCATTTTGAATCTGTATTTAGGTATTGAATCTGGCAATAACTTGTTTATTGTTCGTTGATTCCTCATGATCTATGCATTTTTGAATGTATCCTTAGGTAAGTTTCGCTGTTTGTTTCGTTTACACTGAAATTAATTTATCGTTTTTTCAATAGAATTTCGCTTTATATTATAAACAAAAAGGGAGAAGACTGACTAACCATAAAGCTAGTAAGACTCAATTTTTTTATAAAATTAAAAGCTCTTCTCAATCAGCCTTGTCTATAATATTTCATCATCCATCTTTATACGTTTGCAAAATATACCTAGTTTTTTTATCTGTAGTGCTCAAGTCATTTTAGTTTCTCTAGTAGAGATTATTGAAAATTATATTAAGATATATAGATATGCCCACACGAGTGGTGGAATCTTAAAACAAAGGTCTATTTTTTATAAATACTTTTACTTTCTGTAACGTTTATCTAATTTTAAAACATGGAGACTTACCTATTTTTACACTTACCTTTCACTTCACTTGTTGCAGGAAAGACAGTTTGACGTGCAGTATGGGGCGAACTTTATCAGGGTGAATGATTCCGTGTCCAACATCAATGTACGATTCGCCATGCATTTACGTCAGATAGTGATGACGGAACCATGATTTTGCAAAAGCGTATAAATGGGTAATATTTATGATATTTAGTGTCAATTGTATCAGAAAACGTATATAAACTTGTTTTAAGAATATTATTACAGTAAAAAATTTTTAAGTATAATATTTTGACAAAAAATGAACATAGAATGACCAGTTTTTAAAATATTCTCTTTGTGTGAAAATTGCTTCTATTATAATAATATTTTGCCTCTATATATCAAAGACCTTTGTACAGAGGCTCAACTAGAACTTTCGAAAAATATAACTTAGAAGTGGGTTTATCCATGTTTTACTACAACAGAGGAGAGAAATTTTAAGAAAAAAACGAAGATAATTATTTCAATTGGTAGTAACTCTGAAACAATGGGAAATTTTCAAAAATCCTTGTTCAGACTCTCTGGGGAAGTCTTTACTTAATTTAAGCAAAATATTATTGTTATAGAAGCATTTTTTATAAAAGGAGAACGTCTTGAAAAAGGATTATTCTAAGTTAATTTTTTGCCAAAATATTGTAAAGGGTGCTTTTTTGAGAGGTATAGAACTTTAAATTGCAATAAAACAACGATGTATTATTCGATTGACATGAATTTTTTTATTCGAAAGATAATCTTGTGGCATTACATTTTGAATATCATTTCTGGCATATGACTGCCACGGCTGACTCGGATGTAGTCCAATCTGGACGTCCAATTTTCGATGATTTTTTCCAACATTTGTGGCGTATATCGGCAATAACACGGCGAATGTTGTCTTCCAAATGGTCAAGCGTTTGTGGCTTATCCGCATATACCAATGACTTTACAAAGCCCCACAAAAAATAGTCTAGCGGTTTTAAATCACAAGATCTTGGAGGCCAATTCACAGGTCCAAAACGTGAAATTAGGCGGTCACCAAACGTGTCTTTCAATAAATTGATTGCGGCACGAACTGTGTGACATGTTGTGCCGTCTTGTTGGAACCACAGCTCCTGGACATCATGATTGTTCAATTCAGGAACGAAAAAGTTAGTAATCATGGCTCTATACCGATCACCATTGACTGTAACGTTGTGGCCTTCATCGTTTTTGAAGAAGGATTCCACCAGCCCATAAAGCGCACCAAACAGTCAGTTTTTCTGGATGTAAAGGTGTTTCGACATACACTTGTGGAATAGCTTCACTCCAAATACGGCAGTTTTGTTTGTTGACGTAGCCATTCAACCAGAAGTGCGCTTCATCGCTAAACAAAATTCGCTTATGAAAATCGACCATTATTTTCGAAATAAAATTGCACAATTTGAAAGCGTTGTTCAGGCGTGAGAATTGCCAAACCATTGCGTGAGACATGATGAATTGCCAAAACAAACTGAGAATAAATCACTTGACAGCTGTTAAATCGGTCGCCATCTTGGAGAGTAATGCTTGCTTAAGCGAACTTGGCACCCTTTGAGCAAGCTTCTTTATTTACGTATTTAAAAATTATATTTTAACATTTTATACAATGTTTCTATTCAACAAAATGTTACCAAATGAAAATTTTCATATATTATTCACACAATTTTAAAAATTTAAATTTTTTGAAGAAAATTGGGAAAATTTTAAAACCCTACTCCTTTTGTAAAAATTAATTTTTTGACCTGAAATTTTTTTATAATATTCTTATGGATGTTCGTAACAACTTTAGGGATCGATTTTAGAATAACTTCATTCGTTTTTGAGAAAAAAAATAAAATGTTGATATACAGGCTAAAAATCAACGAAAAAGCCAACATGTCTTACATTTTATTTTTTAAAAGAAACAGTATTCAGTTTATAGCAAAACGGATCCCTAATTTTACTACATGCTTTATTTTTAACACGCAGGAAAAAATTGAAGTGATTGGTAAAAAATTGTCGAAGGAGTAGCATTTTGAATGCACTAAGGTTTCGAAAAACACAAACTGAGAAAAACCACTTTAAAGTTTATAATTCTGAAAAAATAATTATTATAAGCTTAATTAAACTTAAAATACCACTATAAGATATTACTTATACGTTTTTCTTTAAAATAATTGCATTTTCATATTTTTTCAACCCACACATTTTTACAAATGATCAACTTTTAGAGAGTACTAATTGCACAAGAAAACTCAAGAAAAACTTTAAAAAAATTTTTTTATCTGCCATGACAGAAATTTTAGCTGTTTTTCTTCTTATAATATTAAAGTATTACATTTGTATGAAAAATATATCAGGAATAAGAACTGAAATTATAAAATTATTAATTTAAAATGCCTTAATATAAAAATTTTACATGCACACTTTTCACAAGGAAGAAAAATTACATTATTGTATTGCCTCGGAAATATTCTGCTTTTAATACTACACATTCTTTTTTATAGTTATTATTTCTATTTATAAAATTGATTTTTTTTATCATAATGCATTTTTTAGCTTTTTTTTCTAAAAAGGGGGTGTGGCTGAATTGCCTAATTTGTTTTCAAATGAAGTTTTATTCAACTTCTAACTTTCCGACATGCACAAGTGATATATCAATCGAAAGATAATAATGCAAAGAATAAGATTAAATGAAAATAAAAAAAAACGATAGGTTTGTGATTTTTAGAGTACCAAGTCCCCTTAAACTTCTATACCTGGAAAAAACAATCTGTATTTAAAAAATATTGTTTTGTCATAATGTTCTTAAAACCATTTTATACATGCATTCTAATCTAAGTGACACTAAATATCATGGAAATTATCCATTTATGTGCTTTTTTAAAATCATGGTTCCGAACGTATAGTCGGATACCTTAACGTCATTTGTGTCAAAAACTGAACAATTGTGTGAACTTTGTGTTTGCAGTGACCACAACTAGGGATAGAACTAAACGTCTTTAGGGATAATCACATTGAGCCCCCAGTCTCAGGACATCGGCCTTACAATATATATATATATATATATATATATATAGTCTCGACTTAACCTCAATAAGATCATGATTTAAGTAATTTAAATCATCCTGTGTTATTCCTGAGCGCATGATCCAAAAAACTGGGAGTTTTGAAATACATACCTACTAGCAAACGAGGCAAAACCTTATTACGTCATGTCTAAATCTAGGACTAAGTTACTCCCATACCCCATCTTTACTCATTTAATTGAAAGATGGCAATCGGCCGAGACCGTATGAGCCTAGGTTTTTTAGATTGGAAGTCATGGGCATTTATATTTACGAGTTACCGTTTGTATAAGTATTCGACCAGGGGTGGGAAGGCTTTTCCAGGGTACGGGCTATTTCTAACTTTTCGAGATGTTGGGGTCCACTCAATATCAATGGCGAACACAAGGGAAGGGGGAAGGGCCATGGATCCGCACCCTCCCACATAACCCATGATTTTTTCTCCGATTGATTATAATCCCATGTATATAGTACGTAAAATTTAATTATTTGTTAGTAATAATTTTTTAATAATTAATGCTAATTATTCTTTGAGTAATTTATTTTTTACTGTTTTTTCCTATATTCTGGAATATATATATATATAAATATATATATATATATGTAATAAAATGATATAATATATAAAATAATATTATATGTTTGGCTGCGTATTGTGATTTCGACCCTCGAACCTCCCCCCCTTGAAAAATTCTTGTGTGCACCACTGCCCTGTCTACAATACTTATTATAACTAAGTAATAAATACGGAATATGTGTACTTACCTACAGAACTAAAATAATAATAATAATAGTAAAATAACCGCATTTAAAGAAAAACGTAAGATACAAACATAATAATAGCCCTAAAAATAATAATGTCAAATCATGCATTTATTATCAAAACATTCAAAGTACATTAAAAAATAAAACATTTTTATCTTAAGTTAATTTTCCTTGTTATAGTTTGTAGAACACTTGAGTATGCATACTGTCAGCCAATTTTGAACATTTCGGCTTACAATGACCAACTGCTAATCTTCAGGCGGTCACACTTGGTGTTCCACCGGTCGATCGCGATCAATGTAATGCCGCTTCTTCGGCTATAAACTGTCTCTTTAACTAATTCCCAGCGGATATCTGATTTTGCATAGGGCATCAGTTCACAAAAAATAAGATGCCACTAGGAGCAACATTACAAATGATTATTAAAATAATTCTGTCGGTGAATTTATAATACATAAGCATGGAAGATTGTAAATAACAAATTTGGTATTACTCCATGAAGTCAGTTTAATGATAAGTAAATACTTTTTTAGTAATTACTTTTAAATGCTTTATTTTTCTTTTACTCAATGTATTGGAACTATAAATATATTAATAGTGTATATATATTAATACATTTACAATTTTTTAAAAAAATATGCAAATATTTTTGTTGATGTATAGTTGAATACCTTACTTTTAAATTCAATTAAAATGAAAAAAAAACAAACAAAGGAATTGCTCGAGACAATAATTTAACGATATTGGATAACATAAAGGTTATTCTATAAGAATGCAAAGTTTTGTAGTATACCTCGATCATACTGACCCCCTAAATGAAACATAGAAAAACAATATTTTCTTTCCATGTACTTTGCCGTAAAAAGTTTTAAAAAAATTCAGCAAAACTATATAAAAAAAGTTTCGCTTGAATCATCATATAGTCATATTCCTGAAAAACACAAAACCCAGGTCGAATATTTTTCCATTGTAAAAAAGATGAGATCCAATTTTTTTTCATCATTTTGCCGCAACGTTAGGTGACGTCTGTTTTCATATAAAAATACATTTTAAAGAAATACATCAGGATGAACTCAGTCGAAAGACAGAGAGAAAAAAATTCAATCTCTCGTGTTTTCTAAAGTAAAAGCCATCTTTCATACACAGAATTTTCTATCTTTACGTCTTTCATACATGAATTGAGAAATCAGATTTGATTCATTGCTACGACGACATTTTTAGGTTATGGATTTGAGTGTGAACGCATGGATATAATGTTGCAGACAGACGTCATGCCCTGCGAAAAATATTAATTTTATACCCATAGAAATTAATAAGGTACAGTAAAAACCATAGAAAATGTTCTGTATAAAAGGGATTTATTTGTTGTTTATGTTTGACGTAGTAAAAATGCCTTTTTCTACGAATATTGAGATTTAAATATTAGGAAATTAAAAGAAAATAATTTTATGTATTATTACTATCTCGAACTTAATTCCATTGATTCAAGACTATATCGATAGTATTTGCATATTAACCCTTTAACTGCTGATTAAAAGTAATGCGATTCGCTCCCCATTGCTGTTTTTCACGTAGGCGCCCGTTTGCGGTGTATTGAAGGGGGAAGGAAAGGCACAAACTTTTTTTTGAAATGAGTAAATCTATCGCAAACACTGTCAAGGTCATTTCATTGCATTGCAAAACCTTCAGAATAATTTTACTTATATCAGTGCAAGGAAAAGAGTCGTACTTTAGAAAGACGAATATATACGTCCTGGGCACTCAATGCACTGGTTAGCAACAATAATATGTACGCCGGTGGCACTTACGTGGTTAAACAATAACTCTTCAATCTCTTGAGTTTTACTTTGTACATTTCAATTTTTTTCTCAATAATAATATAATTCCATACATTGATAGCAAATAATATAAAATGTTTGCTAATGCGCAGCAGTACAAAATTTTGCGGATTATGTGTTTATATTATTATTTATTAATATAAAATATCACTTGATTTTATATATGTATTTTGATTCAACTGACACTAAATATAAAAAAAATATTCATTTATATAATTATAAAAATGTTCCTATTATGTAAAATAAAGGCTCCGAACGATGTAAATCCCCTTAAAACATCTTTTTTCAATATTGTAAGCAATTGCTAACCTACTTAAAAATGTTTAGGTTTTTAAACACACAATTTTCAAACTGTTTAAAATTTGATTCATTTCATAATAAACAACTCATTAACATCAACAATTTTTATCCAAGTGCTTCAAATATTTATGAATTTTGTGTAAATTAACTTAAGAATGCTATAATGTATAAGAACTATAACATCAGTAAAATTTTCTTTTAATATATTACATAATTTATCCTCCATATGATAAAATATGGATACAAATAACACTATGTTATTAAAAATATCTAACGCCTTATAAAATAATTGATTTTATTACTGATATTTTTTACTTATTCTCTGCTCCTTTATATAATGAATTTAATACTTTTTTTTATTAAAAAGCAATATATATATATAACATCCTTATCGAAGTTTCACTGTTAATATTTTGGAAGACATTTGGCAAAATACGAATGAATAGGAACATGAAGCCTCATTTTAATCAAAATCTCTTTTTTTCCCACTTGCCGAACATTTCCCCCCTCTTCATTGCATTGATTGAGTGACCCAAACAGCAATCTTCGTTTTTTTCCCCTCGATACTAGTCCTTAAAAGATCCATCATAAGATCGCTGACATTAATGATTGCAAGGCATTACATAAGTCTTGTAATGGTCAGCTGTTAGTAAACTTCGGAGCATATATCTATATGCCAATCCACTGTTACATATTTGTCATAGAAGTACGTGAATGTTACCGGAACTCCGGCGTGCACCCATCTGGCCGCCCAGTGATCCGTTACTGACCAGATTTCTGGCCCTCCCGGACAGTATATCAATCCAGCATTAGTGTCTTGCAATATATGTAGCACGGTCAGAAGCACTGACCCCCTCCCTCGCATCGCCAAGATCTTCCATCATCCCCGAGATTCGTTTCCGTGTTCACTTCTTCTGCCTTATTCGCGGCAGGATGTAGTTGGCTTTTGAAAAATGGATGAACCAGCGCCTTTAAAAAATAAATACAAAAACAAACAAACACAAAAATGTTTATGGAATGTGTGGAGAGAAAGCCTCTCATGTACTTTCTGTAAATTTTCTCTCTGAAGAATAAATTATAAACCTCATGTGTTTCTAAAGCATTTCGTTTGTTGGCTTGAAATAGAGAAAAGAGCTCCTCCGAGATGAAAAATTAAACAAAAAGTTATGAGCACGGAATTTATGACTTAGTACTGCACGCTCTTCGGGAGGTTAAGGCGGAGTCTAAGCGGGGAGAAAGACTTCTGAAATTACTCGTACATTTCTTACAAGTTCAAATACTTTTATATAGTTAAGAATTTAATTTTTTTTCATACTCAGTACTTAAACATTATAGTATTTTTAAGTTAATTTACACAAAATTCATAATTACATGAAGGACTTGGATAAAAATAGTTGATATTAATAAACTATTTATTATGAAATGAATCAAGTCCTAAAGAGTTAAAAAAACGGGTGTTAAAAACCTAAACTTATTTTTAAGTAGGTAAAAAATTGCTCATAATATTGAAAAAAGATGTTTTAAGGGGGCTAACATCGTTCGGCGCCGTTATTTTGCAAAAAGGTATAATAAATAATTTTTTTTAGAAATTTAATGTTATTTGAATTCAAATACATATACAAAATGTGTGGGCTTAAGAGCACATTATTGGAATAAAAAATTATTTAGAAGTATTTTTTTTTGGAAAACGATGAAGAAAAAGACATATTTTCAAAATATTCTCCTCTTATGGAAAAAGGCCTCCATGATAACAATATTTTGTCTACAAGCTGAGACTTCAGTACAGAAACTGCACCAGGTTTTTAAAAATATTTAGCTTAGGATTGGATTTATTCATACTTTAGTATATCAGAAAAGAACATTTTAACAAAGAACATTGATTGTTATTTGTATTGATCATCATTTTAAAGTAATGTGAATTTTTCAGAAAATCTACCTAATTATTTGTAGAGAAGTCTTAACTAGAAATAAACAAAATATTATTGTTATAGGAACATTTTTCATAAAAGGAAAAAATAAGTCATTGTTTCTGCATTTTTGCCAAAATTTTGCATTTTTATAATTTTTTTTGTAACAATATTTTTAAAAGAATTTTATACGTATATTCTAATTCAATTGACTTTAAACGGATACCTTAAATTCCAATATTTGATAGCATACTATTTCAATAGAAATCTATGCTAGTATGACTCTTAACATAACATAATTGAATTATTTTATACATTATACTGTATACTTTGCCGGAAAGAAAACTTAGAATTAGTTTCATCTGTTTCACAATAAATTAAAAAAAAATAGATAGCTTTATTACACAAAATTTTTTCAATAAACCTTGAGCATTAGTATTTTTCGGGGGATTTAAAAAACAATTATGTTATATATTTATATAATTATTTCATCACAACTGAGAGATTTGAAGGAAAAAAAAATCTCTTCACATTTATTACGTTGTATCTCGAAAAATACTCGTTAAGTAATGAGAAAAAGCTCATGACATAGATACAATCACAGATTGAATAACTCTGAGAACAACTCTCATTACTCAGGGACCCAATGACATCTGTAAAAACTAATAAACTCACAGAACAAAATAAACTGAGTATCTGTGACAGGCCGTTTCTACAACGTAAAAGTAAAGCTACAACAACAAAAATCATACAGTTATCTTCAAAGAAACGAAAACACAACGGACTAATTCTCATTACTTGGCTCAGTAAACACCACGTCGACAGAACTCAATATTGTCGTATCTGAACTTTCCCAGCAAAATGCATTGTGATTGCTTTCAAAGCTTCTTCATTCTTTAAACAGATAGTCTGAGTCTGAAGTTATCTCAAAGAACTGGAATTATCCTTCACGATTCTTACATGGAGCTCTATACTGCCTCAGGCGTCAAATAAAATTCCACTCAGAAAATAAAGTGGAGTTTTTTCGATGTTTTGAAATGCAACAATGATGTAGATAACATTTTATTAAGATTTTCTAGGAATAGTGTTTTTTCTCTATTAAATAAAAACGGTGACTTGCTGAAGTTTTGACAAGTGTATTTAACAAATAATTTCTTGATGATAATATAAAAAATAAATTATTATTAAATGGTTTGAATAATCTGCTTTTCTAATTATATTTAATCCAGGTACAATGCTGTTGCTTTTTATCAGTTTCATATGCATATTATTTAGAATATTTCTGGCAAAAAATGCTTTCAGTTGTTTTCACAGAATTAACAAAGAAGCTTTAACAAAGAAACAAATTAACAAAGAAAATAATACACTTTCAAGAGGATCAGTTCGTACAATTATGTTTTAAAATGAAAATAAGCAGTCCACACACACGCGCGCGCTATGAGATATAAATATTAAAAGAAATATCTAAATGAGAAATGTTTCTAGAATATTTAAGGGGTAGAACAAAAATATCCAATCTGACCAACCAAAATGTAATAGCAATCAATGTATTGCATATAAATAAATATACATGCAATTTTAAAATAATCTCAACTGTATTTTAAACTTTATAAGTTATATATGTGTAATCACACACACATAAATTTACAAAAGTACAATCATTCGTTTTGAATATCTATATCGATATACATATCTATCTATCTATATCTATCTATCTATCTATCTATCTATCTATCTATCTATCTATCTATCTATCTATCTATCTATCTATCTATCTATCTATCTATCTATCTATCTATCTATCTATCTATCTATCTATCTATCTATCTATCTATCTATAAATATATATATATATATATTTAAACATATAAAAATCAATCACAACTTAATAGTCAATTAAAAAACTGAAATTATATGGATCTTATAATACTAAATCCTATTTCAAAATATCAATGGAGAATATACAAGATAAAATTCGATAGTTTCCAAACAAAAATAAAAAAATATAAAATAAAAATTTATAAAATATCTAAGTGCAAATATCTTAAGTATTTTTTTTAAAAAAAGTGCAGTTTAAGGTGTTTTAATGTCATCTAAAATATTAGAAAAAGAGAGGTTCGGAAAAAGTAAGTACTCCAGCCCCACCAAGCACTTATCTCTTGTATATATATATACAAGAGATAAATGACTTACTCTCCTCACGATATCTCCAGAACTATTATAGTTTGTATGTAGTTTGGTGGGGCTGGTACACTTATTTTTCCCGAACCTCTCTTTTTTCTAATACTTTAGATGACATTAAAACACTTTAAACTGCCCTTTTTAAATAAAAAATACTTAAGATGCAGCTATTTTAAATTAATAATGAGGAAGAGTTACTTTAATATGAGTAAAATTACAAATATAAAATAAAGTTAAATATTGAAGAAAAAATCTTAATTTAGAAAAATTTTCGTGACGTGAGTGGGTAGGGCGATGCCTAGCCAATCCAGTTGCAGCAAACGAACCCGAGATGAAGAAAGAAAGTTTTTAGTATAATATAGTTAAAAAAATTGAGTTGGTATCAAGTGGAGCTTCTGTGGTTGGCTGATGAGAGAGGTCAACTATTTTTGCATTTAAGTTTAGGGGTAAGAAGTTCACCCAATCTTGAAATAGGTAATAAATAGAATTTAAGAATAGGAGTAAAAGATAAATCATTTAAATAAATTGATCACATATTTAGGAATTAAAGAAAATCAGGGTTAATCTGGATATTTGGAAAGTAAGATCACAGGAGTATATGTTTCGATGGTAGTTATCGATTTATTAGCAGAGTTGTTAATTTTATAAAGAGATTGGTAGCATGTTTCCTGATCGTTTGTCTAATAGTGGATATTTTAATCGCGGCTCTTACGTCTGCCAGAACTATTAGACCTACCTACTTGATATTTGATGACACGATTTCTTTTGTGGAGAAAATTGAGAAAATTGAATTTCTTTGAGAAAATTGAAACCTGAGGAAGGGGGGTTGATTTTAGACAAAAATTACTTTGTTTTTGAACTATTAGACGCTCAGACTTGAAATTTAGAAGACGAGCTTCTTTCGCTGATTAGAGAGATTTGTAAAGAACTTGTTTTGCTGAAATTGACTTTTAAGGACGAGGAGAGTTCCCATTGTTTGGTTTTTTCACGTACACACTTGAAATTTGGAAGACACATTTAAGTGTCGCTTTTTGATTTTGTTGGTGAAATGGACTATATATGGGGGGGGTTCCGTAGAGTATAGTATTTACATCATATACTTTTTATTTTCATTCTTTCATTTTGAAATAGGTTTTACTTAAATATGCTGCTTTAGAAATTTAATTCAGTTCTTAAGTATAAGTAATCGAATTAAAATGCACAAAAGTAGATTGATTTAAGATAAGATATACCATTGAATTTTTATACATTTGCTTAATTCCTTTTAATTTGCATAAACACATCTTAAAGAATCTTTCTGAGAAACTAAAATTGTTTTTTTTACCTTCCAAATATAAAAAGAGATCTATTAAAACGTGACATCTAAACTACAGCAAAGCTGAACGAATTTTTCAAACATCTGAATTAATGAAAGAAAATATAAGAAATAAAATATTAAGTTTAAGACGACATAAAACTTAATGAATATATAAATAAAGCACTTTACAAAAATAATTATAAATTATTAATTCTTTTCAATTAAATTAGGGAAACTTATGCGACTTATGTACGTCTCGAAACATTCGAACTCAAAAATATTGATTATTTTTAAAAATTGTAATGTGGGATGCCTCGCAGTTTTTTCTGATACCGTATACGAGCCTATCACTGATGCAATAAATTCTTTATTTTAAAGAACATTCGTTTATTAATGAGGTGGATAGAGCAGTCTAATATTAGACGAACTTCGATAATGATGTCTCGTTAAGAGAGAAGAAAAACTTTAGATATGCAAGCGGAAGTCTTAACATTCAATTAGGATGTTGTAGCAAGTTCGCTTACGTTTCTGAAACACTGCCCTACGCTTCTCTTATATAAAGAATTTTATTTATACTTACAAATACTGGAAGCTAATTTTGATTCAGGAAAAGTAGATTATATGCCTCTGAATATTCTGAGAATAAATTTCGTGATTCTTTTAAAATCAGACTAAAGCATTTTTTTTCGATATAATTATGATCTATAATGAAATTAAAGGCGTATGCACGCACCAGAAAGCATTAAATGGAACACATTGAGATAAATAATTTATAAAATATAGCAAATTTATATTGCATGAAATCTTATAAAAAAAAGGAAAATGAATTTTTAAAAAAAGTGTATTGAATTTTTAAGAAGAATTAATTGTTGGAAGTCATTTGGTGATATGATATTAATTTGAGGTATTCCTGCTTTTTATCACCAAAAATGAGCTTATTACTCAAAAATTAAATTTAACCCGGGTACGGTCACGAGTTGCATAGGGTTACCCAAGGCTCCTGAAATCTTTAATTGTAGGAAAACTGTTTATTTGTTACCCCAATTACCTTATCAGTATCCTCCTATATGAGTCTTCAGGGGAACTAAAATGTATTTGTCACATATCTTCTTCTCTTTTTGGGAATGGCAAACGTTTTTTACAATCTTAAGGTACTTCGAATGATTGAGTTCGACACGCAACCCCTTTGTTCCAAATTATTGCCTATAAACAGGTTACATCTTTTCCCCCTGTGAACGCCTTACGGCGGTATTTTCAAACGCGAGTTAACCTCAAATTATCCCCGAATCGGAGGTAACTCGCAGATTGGCGAATTACCATTATTCTCAACTGCGGATCGCGCCAAATCCACGGATTATTCATCCAAAGGTAACGTACCGATTTCGGAGGCTAACTCGCGGATTTCGAACTCGAGAAACTGTTTGTAAACACAGATGGACGACCGCTACGATTTTTTTCTACTTGAGGATTTAGAAACATTGGAAAGTATTGAAAGAAGCCCAGTTTTCATTCCTTAATATAGGAACAACGTTAGCAATTCAATACAATTTTCTTTTCTTTTTTTTTTCATGATTCAGCTAAAAATTACGTTTGATGTGGTTTTGACAGCTGTGTTGTATGATTTATTATTGTTTATAAATGTAAGTGTGTAAAGAATATAAAAAAAATATTGAATGTGTGTGTGGGCATCTGCAATATCTATTGGACGAAGAAGAAATTGATTAGACAAGGGAACAATATTATGAAGTATTGGATATTAATCAGGATAGCGAAAGTTAATTTCAGAAAAGCGATAAACATGAAACGTTTGAGTTGAAAGGAAAATTTTCAAATGCTACCTAAGCAACTCTATCAAAAAAGATATGAAGGCAAAAGTGCACCACTAAGCCCACTGCACCCTGCCAAAAAGTCTCAAGTATGAAAAAGTTCAATATGCTATTTATCAATCATCAAAGGACAATAAAACTACAATAACTTGCACAAAATATGAGAGTTTTATCTACAAATAGCATTTCTGTAATGTTAATGAAAAGTGTCTGTCATTTGGTCCTTTATTAAAGTAACGCACATCTGAAACATTTTAGTTCAGTTGGATTACATTTTTTCTCAAATTGTCAATGAAAAATGGAAAATTCCTTAAAAGTAGGTAAGTATACTTCCTCTTAATTAAATTATTCACTGAAATTACGATTTTTATCTCGTGTGCAATAAAAATAATTATAAAAAGCGGATTGCGATGATCCCATCATGTCGAGTGACCAATAACGTTACTATCGAATGCCCGCCTTCTACTAGGTTACCAAGTTATCTTCAGGTCAAATAAAAAACCATTAGATATATTTTACTTGCCGATTGATGATTGATACATTGATACAGGAATTATATCCATAAAGTGGTTGGTCTTACATATTTGTATAAAATTAGATAATTTAACATGTTCCATGCTTGCTTAGATCGATGAATGTTGTTTTTAACGAATCCGTGTTTCAGAAACAAATATCTCTTCTTTAATTGAAATATTTTTAACACTATTATTTGCATTTGATTTAAATAATTAAGTAAAAAAAATCTTTCAACTCATTAGTTATAAGTAACACGAGTTTTCTCTTAGGAATAGGAGCAATTAGTTAATTATCATATAATTTATATAACGATTCAAATCAGTTTCTCTTACTTTAAGAAAAAATAATAGATTATTAAATACTTCTAAATTTCTTCCTTGTTTGGAATGAATGTATGTTTATTACTCGCAGAGTGTATCTAATATAATTTTTTAAAATTGAATAGAAATGAATTACAAAATTTCATTAATCAGTGATTTGGATAACAACTACGTTAATAAATTTTGTTATTAGAATAATAATATGATATGTGTAGATTTCTTTAGATTATTCAATCTTTTTGATTACTGAAAGTAATAATTTTAGATTGCAATAAAATATGTATTGATATGTTTAACCATAGAATTTTAGATGCTAATATTCTTTATCGATATTTAAAAATTAATACTTATAAGTAATTCAGATAAAGAAGCCTTATTTTTATTTATTATATTTAAATAATTTAGAACATCAAGAGTAGGATAAAAAAAAGTGATTTTTTATTTTGTACAGTTTTCTCTCTTTTTTAAGATTAAACTCATACATTAAACTCATTACTGTGAAAGAAAAAGATTTTGCAAAGGACAAGTTTTTGCTTTTCAGACTGATTGTCAATACTAAAGTATCTGTTTACGGTTGCATGAACTTAACATTTCACGTTTGTTTTTAATCTCGGGAATTTTTTCTCAACGACAAACTAAAGCCTTTAAAACCAATGCTGTTCAGAAATCTGTTTCTGTCTAAATAGATCTTTTTCCTCTCTTTCAATAAAAAAAAATTCCCTTTAAAAATAGCAGTTTTCACTTAGTTCTAGGTGAAACTTATCAATTTTTTAATCTTTGGACCTTTGCATGCATTATCATTGTTCTACAGTTTTTCTGAAATCTTGATAAGCTAATACCTACTTTTATTTTCTACAATGGTAAAAAAAAACCCCTTAACACAGTGATTCTCAAAGTTTCCATATTCGCGACCCAATATTCAATAATAATTTTTATCGCCCCCCCTCACACAATAACAACGTATCGAATTCAATAATAATATACTTTCAAGCTAAAACTACGTTGTGATTTTTTTTTCTTAAATGCCATCACGTGTATAAACATCTCGTTAATCCAACATGCTTATATTCCCGGACGTATATATACGTCTTTCCGAAGAACGAACTTTTCTGCACACTACTAATCATAAAATTTTTCCGAAGGCTTTGGAAGGCAATAAAAGGACCTTGATAACGTTTGGGAAAGATTATAATTATTTCAGATTATTTGCTTCTTTATTCCTTTCCCCACCCCTCAATTCATCCCATACGCACGCCTACGTGGAAAACTGTTGGCATTATGAAGCGGATTGCGTAACTTTCAATCGACAGTTAATGGATTAATTAGTAACCGTACAGAGGATCAAGATAAGTGTTAATTTTTGTAAATAATTTTATATATTGCAATTAATGGGGTCACTGGTTATTATTAAATTTGTTCTTAACAAAGTATTGTTAAATTAATTTAAAATAAATTGTGTAGCCCTGATACACTTATAAGTGTAAATGTGTATTTTATTTTTCTTACGTCAGAATATATTTTATTTGTTTACTTTCAGTAAACTAATAATTTTTTTAAAAATAATCTTTGGTTTTAAACTTTTCAGTATGCTCGCGCCCCCCATGTACTGTTGTGACACCCCCAAGGGGGCGCGCCCTACAGTTTGAGGAACACTGCCTTAACACATTGCTTCTCAAACATTTAATATTTGCGACCCAATATTCAATCATAATTTTCACCGCCCCCTCTTCCATACAATATCATTGTATTGAACTCAATAATATTGCACTTTGCCACCAATGCTACGATACGTCTTTAACACCCCTTAAGTGCTACTGAAGTGTATAAATGTTTCACACATCCAAAGCGTTTATTGTCAAAGCGTATATTTACGTCTTACCTAAGTACGATCTGTTCTGTGCAAGACTACCCATAAAATTATCTCGAATGCTTTGGAATGCAAGAAACGAACCTTGACGGTGTTTGTGAAGGATTTACTTATTTCAGAGGATTTGCTTATTTTATATTCCTTTTCTTTCTCCACCCCATCAATATATCACATATGCGCGCCTACGTGGTAAAAGGTGGTCCTGGGGAGCGAATCGCGTAAATTTCAAATGTCAGTTAAGGAATTAATTTTAAACCGTACAAATTATCAAGATAAGTGTGTTCATTTTTGTACATAATTTTATATAATAGAAGTACATGGGGGTCACTGGTAATTATTAAACTTATTCTTAACTTAGTATTGTTAAAGTAATTGCAAAATACATTGAGTAGTTCTGATACATTTATAGTGTATTATACAGAGTGTTTTTTTTCCAGGTATAGAAGTTTAAGTTGGCATTAATTTCCAAGATGGCGACCGATTTAACAGCTGTCAAGGGATTTGTTCTCAGTTTGGTTTGGCAATTCATCATGAATTGACTCTCGCCTGAACAACGCTTTCAAATTGCGCAATTTTATTTCGAAAATAATGGTCGATATTCATAAGCGAATTTTGTTTAGCGATGAAGCGCACTTCTGGTTGAATGGCTACGTCAACAAACAAAACTGTGGCATTTAGAGTGAAGCTAATCCATAAGTGTATGTCGAAACACCGGAACATCCAGAAAAACTGACTGTTTGGTGCGCTTTATGGGTTGGTGGAATCATTGGTCCGTACTTCTTCAAAAACGATGAAGGTCACAACGTTACAGTCAATGGTGATCGGTATAGAGCCATGATTACTAACTTTTTCAATCCTGAATTGAGCAATCATGATGTCCAGGAGCTGTGGTTCCAACAAGACGCTGCAACATGTCACACAGCTCGTGCCACAATCGATTTATTGAAAGACACGTTGGGTGACCGCCTAATTTCACGTTTTTCACCTGTGAATTGACCTCCAAGATCTTGTGATTTAACACCGCTAGACTATTTTCTGTGGGGCTATGTAAAGTCATTGGTCTATGCGGATAAACCACAAACGCTTGACCATTTGGAAGACGCCGTGTTATTGCCGATGTACGGCCACAAATGTTGGAAAAAGTCATCGAAAATTGGACGTCCAGATTGGACTACATCCGAGCCAGCCGTGGCAGTCCTATGCCAGAAATCATATTTAAAATGTAATGCCACAAGATTGTCTTTCGAATAAAAAAAATTCATGTCAATCGAATAATACATCGTTGTTTTATTGCAATTTAAAGTTCTATACCTCTCAAAAAAACACCCTTTATTAGTGTAAATATGTATTTTTTTTTGTCAGAATGTACTTTGTTTTCTCTTTCAGCAAATGAATGATTTTTTTAAAGAATTTTTTTGTTTTCGAGTTTTCAATATGCTCGCGAACCTCACCTTATCGAAGAGTTATTACAACAACCATGCACGACAGTTTAAGAAATGCTACCGTAACAGGCTTAAGAAACGAAAAATACTTCAATCTAATGTTGATAAAAGTTTCATGCTTACATTTACATGAATATATAGTAATATCAATAACACGTATAAATTACTTAGTTTTACGAATTTTAATTCGAAAATATTCGAAGAAAAATTTGAAGAATTAAGAACATAAAAATCCTGTTTTTTATTCACTCAATTCTTATTCCTTATTCTGACATTTATTCCCTACATGAGATCAGCAAATGTGTTAAATATAACTAAGAGAAACAGAATGTAAATTAGAACTATCATTAGTAAATTTCCGTAAAATATAGACAACGCAAGTGATTACGCATCAAAAATAAAAAATACTTTCTGCGTGTGTTCCTAACTCCAAAAAACTTTCCATGTATTTTAAATGTAATTTGTCCTATTTATAGCTAACACAACAAGCTTTTTTAGAAAAATTAAATAATTAAATTTTAATTCCAATATAATTTCTTAAATTTCAATAGTTAAAAAAACAGCGCAATTTTCGCAATATAACTAAATTTAATAAAAGAGGAGTTCATTTTTATTTTAATTGCAGAAGTTACATTTGTATTTTTGCTATGCATAAAAAAACTCTATTCACATATAAAATTGAGATAAACTAGTCATTTTTCCTAAATGTTAAATTAATACCCTTCACTAATCATATTAAAAGATTATTACATATAAAATTTTGATAATGAGTTTTAAACACTTAAAATTTTATAAAATCATAAAATGTTTTCTTAAAATGAAGAGAAAAACGCAAAAGAATCATAAATAAAAATGATTAGATTCATTATGTTTGTTTGGGGGTTAAAATTATAAATTTGTTGTAGATTCGCATTAGTACTTAATTTAAAACTGCCTCATGCATATAAAGTAATAATCACAATTAATAAATTAATCTATATAATATTTTTTTTAATACTTCATGTCTTCAATAGTAAATTTATTCATTATATAAAATTAGTTTAAATGATTGTAAAAAGACAATAAGAGCAAGATAGTAACGCTAGGAAAATACTCATATGTATTCAAATATTAGAGTAAAATATGACGATTATTTAATTACTACAAGTAAAATAATGATTACTCTGAAATTCCATCCTTGTTTGGATTTTCTACATCATTATTTCCAAAACTGTTCAGCTGTCGCTTCAAAAATGCAAATTTGTTACAATTGTTACTTGAATGACTTTGTAAAACAATCACAGCGAATTAAATCATTTTAATTAAGGAAACACATCCAAACAGTTACATTTAATTAATTCAACTACAAAATGCTCCCAATTCTCTAAAAGTAGTTTTATACATCAATGGAATATGATGAATTAGACATATTGGATAACAGAATGAACCTTTTTAATTTATTTTATTCATAAGTTCACGTGAAATTCTTACACACACACACACACACACACACACACACACACACACACACACACACACACACACACACACACACACACACACACACACACACACACACACACACACACACACACACACACACACACACACACACACACACACACACACACACACACACACACACACACACACACACACACACACACACACACACACACACACACACACACACACACACACACACACACACACACACAAGCAGGATGTTCTCTTCTATTCACTTTAGTTATCCTGAAGGAAAGAGAACATTTATAGTTAAAATCTTGCATTGTCTAAGGAAAGGCCTTTGACTAACATTTTTAAAGAAAAATTTGTAATTGATTCAAAGTACTCTTTAGTTCCTTAAATAAATTCTCTTCCGAACAATAGACTCAAATTCTTTAACATTTTAAATCCATATTCTTATCCACTGAGCTAAGATTTCCGACATTAAGTAAGACGTAATTTCAATTAATCTGCCTAAATACAGAGATAACGACATTCATAATCCTTTATTTTTGGTATTTTATTTTAACCTCTTCTCGGCTTTTCCCGAGCTGATCTCAGCAGGCGAAGCGTTCCAACCTGGCTCATCTTGAGTGTATCTCGGGCACTGTGTAGCACAACAGATTTAGTCTGTTACGCAACATTCGGTGTAAGCCTGTACCATTCAACACCATTTGCAGCGAAGTGAAATGCACTTAAGGCATCTATTGCTTCATTTACCCTTGACTGGAAACCACAAGCGTTTATACTGCAAATGGCGCAACGAACGGCGGACATGGACAACGGAATGGAACGATATTGTGTTTACTGACGAACCCTGTTTCTGTCTGCAACATCGCGATTGTTGGATTCGAGTTTGGAGACACCGTGGTGAGAGGCTGCTGAACTGTTGAATTATGCATCGCCTCAATGATCTTGCAGCGGGTATCATGGCTTAGGGTAGTACTGAATTTCACTGCCATAGCCCTCTAGTACACATTGCCGGTACACTGAACAGCCAATGTTACATCTTTGAGGCGTTGGAACCCGTAGTCCTCTCTTGCATTTAACGCTTGTCATTAGCCATGTTCCAACAGGATAATGCGTGACCACATGTAGCAGGTAATGTCTGAGAGTTGTTCTTTACCCATCAGCTTGAACTGCTTCCTTGACCTGCTTGTTCTTCCGGTCTATCATCAATCGAAAACGTGTGATCCATGTTTCCAAAACGACTGTCCCGGGATACACTACCCGCTGCTACACCAGATCAACTTTTGGCAACATGTGGAAGCCACATGGACTGCTGTACCCCAAGGATACATCCAAAACATTTTTGATTATATGTCGAGGAGTGTGTCAGAGGCTATAGACAACAACGGCAGCTACACTAACTACTGACTTTTCTTCATCCACACGTCACAAGAGGCTGTAATTTTAATTGTTTGATCTTTGTGCAACATGTTATCTGCCAAAGAAATTTCGCTGTGATACATCTAGTTCTTGGTGTTGCATTTTGTGAGACCATCAGTGTAAAATTAAGCAAGATAAAAGCTAGGTATTCTAAGATTTATATTTGTAGTTAGTGTGAATTGACTCCATTGAAATCCAATGATTTCCGCCGTACAGAAAGCTTACTTTACAGGTAAATTACTCAATTATTTAAATAGATATTTTTAGATTAATTTTTTGTAAATTTTGTGTGCGAATGGTGCTATTATGTTCAAAAAGCTATGTAAGTTTGAAAATAAGCTTTACAAAATTGACTCTTTTTGGTCCATAACCCAGAAATAAAATGAGCCTGAAAGGGGTTAATTTTGCAGTTACAGTAGTTTGCAAGTTATTTTTATTTAATTTTGAATACTTGAGATTCGTAATTGATGGATTCAACGACCCTAATTCTCACAAATTCCGGTCATCGGGTGAGGTAAAAGATGTTGAAGCACAATGAAATGAACTACATTTTAAATCTTCTGAAGACGTGGTTAATCGGTTGACAGTATACTATTAACGTCGCATGAGAAGCTACTCTAGGGCTATTGGCGACGTATCCCATAAATTTAAACCTCAGTCAAGCTTAAGATTTAATACAAAAAATTGTAAGTTCCTACATCAGATATCCTTAACTAACAGGTTTTATTTTGAAATTTCAGGGCTTATAGTTATTTTGTACGAGGCTTCTGGCAATAAATACTTCGTTATCTCTGTCTAAAATCCATTATCATTTGTTGAGTAAGAAAATTTGGTGATTAATTACGTATTAATTAATTATTTCGAAACTACGCTAAGGCTGGTGGCGAAGAGTTTTGTAATTTTTAACCGTGCTTAAGTGATGAGCATGACACCTGAGATTACAACATACTTCTCCATCACGTCAACGTGAAGATTTTGAGCTTCGATAGATTTTATGTATATCAGCCTCTCTACATGACTGGTCTTTAGTGATACAAGGATTCGAAACAACTGTTTGATTAATTTTATTTCTGTATTTTATTGCGCTGCGTTTCAAAGCAGAGCGAAGGCTATTGGCGACAGATCTTCAAATTTTGAACCTTGAATCGGAACCTTGATCAAAATTTCCCAAACATGCCGACGTAAAGACCTCGACAAAAATAACACCATCCACGAGTTCACTAACAGACCCACCAAAAAAAAAAAAAAAAATCAGACCCTCCGACTACATTCGGAACCATGATTTTGCAAAAGCGTATAAATTGATAATATTTGTGATATTTAGTGTCCCTTTAAATAGAAAATGCATATGAAATTGTTTTAAGAATAGTATTACAATAAAAAATTATTTAAGTACAATATTTTGATAAAAATGAACATAGAATGACCCATTTTCAAAATATTCTTCTTTTCTGAAAAATGCTTCTGTTATAATAATATTTTGCCTGTATATAGCTCAAACATCTATACAGAGGCTCAACTAGAATTTTTGAAATATATAACTTAGAAGTGGGTTTATCCATGTTTTACGACAACAGAGGGGAGAAATTTTAAGAAAAAAATGCCGATAATTATTTCAATTGGTTGTAACTCTGAAAATAATGTGAATTTTTCAAAAATCATAGTTGAGCCTCTGCACAGAGGTTTGAGCTATATGCAGGCAAAATCTTATTATAATAGAAATATTTTTCACAAAAGGAGAACATTTTAAAAAAATGTTATTCTAAGTTAATTTTTACCGAAATGTTGTATTTAAATAGTTTTGTTTGTTAAAATGTCCTTAAAAGAATTTTATACATCTATTCTAATCAAAGAGACACTAAATATCATGAAAATTATCCATTTATGCGCTTTTGCAAAATCACAGTTCCGAACGTAGTCGGATACCTTAAAATTGCAAAATTTCCATAATTGCATAAGCAAATCTGGTCCGAATCTATGATATGCTTAGCTATTTATTTAAAAAAAATTCAAAACATAAATTTTTGTTTCTTGTTTTAGAATTTACGAAGTTTTTAGTTATAAATATTTGCCTTTTCGTAAGCCTACATAATTTATGATGAATGTATAATACAATGGATGTTAGGTAGAAAGTACAGTTTATTTCCTGTAATTTTCTAAATATATTTCTAGCACATTTAAATACAAGTAAAATTTAAATTTCGTTGTGTGAGTGTGAGGATTATTATCACTCTTTTCTTGCAATGAAATTTTTTCATGCATACATACTAGGCTTGCCGGCAAACAAAGATCGTCTTGGGGAAAAAAAAACTAGCATAGGAAATTTTTGAAAACAAAATTTATTTTTACAAGAAACAGCATGTCTGAAACTATTTTTCGATTTAGTGTTCTCCATTGTTCAGACATTGGTCATGTCGTTAAACCAACTTGTCTATAACCTCTTCAAAGAAAGATGCCGGAAGTGAAGAGAGCTGTTGCTAAACAGCTCTCTTTGAGGAAACTCATCATTAAGGTATTCGACTACGTTCGGAACCGTGATTTTAAAAAAGCGCATAAATGGATAATTTACATGATATTTAGTGTCACTTAAATTAGAATACATGTATAAAATTGTTTTTAGGGAATTTTGACAAAAAATTTATTTAAATGCATTATTTTGGCAAAAAATTAACTTAGAATAATCTTTTTTCAAAATGTTCTCCTTTTGTGAAGCATGCTTCTGTTGTAATAATATTTTGCCTGTATATCAGAGTTTCTCAAACTGTGGGGCGCGCCCCCTTGGGGGGCGTGATAACCCTACAAGGTGGGGGCGCGAGCATATTGAAATGTCGAAAACAAAAGATTATTAAAAAAATTATTAACTTACAGAAAGTAAACAAATACATTCTGGCATAATAAAAGATAAAATATTCATTTACACTATAATAGACTTATAAATGTATCAAGTACTGCACAATCTATTTTATAATTAACTTAACAATACTAAGTCAAGGACAAGTTTAATAATTACCAATGACCCCATGGATTTGTCATGTATAAAATTATATGCCAACATTAATACTTATCTTGATAATTTATACGGTTTAGAATTATAATCCCTTAAATACCGATTAAAAATTACGCTCCCCAAGACCACCTTTTAGCACATAGATAAATGTGGTGTATATTGGGGTAGAAAAGGAATAAATAAGCAAATCCTCTGAAATAAGTGAATTCTTTGCAAACACTGTGAAGATCATTTTCCAAAGTCTTCTGAGTAATTTTATTGTGATAGCAGTTCACAAAAAAGATATAACTTCATAAAGACGTATATATACGTCTGGGCACTGGCACTGGGACGTATATATAGTCTACCAACACACTGGATGAGAGAGACGTTTATATACGTTGGAAGGAGGCTTAAGAGGTTAATGTCGTATAGCAAGTTTAGCATTCGAAAAATAGTTTATATGAAAATAAACAAATGATTAAAAATTCAGAACAAAATATCATTTTATTGGATTTAATACATCTTTATCGATCACTTATGACCCCTGTGGAAGATCCTGCCATAGTCTTTTGCATCTGCGCAGTTATTCTCCTGTATCTCGGGACGGCTGCAGGGCGATTGGCGAAAATTATGATTGAATATTGGGTCGGAACATTGATAAAAAGTTTAGCATGGGAAGCACTAAAAATGTATATAGCTCTAAAGATGACCAAGAAATTGCTCTCACAGGAAAGGCTCAACTAGAACGTTTTTGCAAATATATAACTGAAGATAGAAGTGGAGGTTTATCTATGATGTGGGGTCAGTGGTATTTTACTACAGCTTGATGGCAAAGGATGGGAAGAAAGTTTAAGAAAAAAACCATCGATAATTATTTCAATCTGTGAGTAACGCTAAAAATAATGTGAATTTTTCAAAAACCCTAGTTCAGACTCTCAGGGGAAGTGTTTACTTTATATAGCCTTGTCTCATTGGCAAAATATTTTATTAATTTAGAAGCTTGATTTCTTTTTTTTTTATAAAAGGAGAACATTTTGTAAAAAGATTATTCTAAGTTAATTTTTTTAAATAATTTTTATATAAAATATTGTATTTAAATAACGTTTTGTCAAAATGTCCTGAAAACTATTTTATCCATGTGTTCTAATCTAAGTGACACTAAATATCATGAAAATTATCCATTTATGCGCTTTTTTAAAATCATGGTTCTGAACGTAGTCGGATACCTTAAGTCATCTAATTGTGAGCCGTTGGTTTTCAAGAATTTTCTCATTTACTTTTTCAACCAAACCACCTTTTACAACAGAAATCCGCTCACTGTATGCTACGTCATGAATATTGGTGCACCCATCAATTAATTGTCGAATTCACACTTTTTGATCATTCCTTCCCACATTACATTTTCACAATAATTCTTTAGAAGTTGATGATGAATTTTCAACATACCTTCTGTTCAAAAAATGGATTAAAACGCGCTTCATATTCGGCGGGATTGGCAAACGTCTTAAACATTTTGTAACGTTCACCAACATGTGTAAAAACAACACAATATGGATATAACCGCGTCACTGTACTGATATCCAGTCACAGGCATATGTGCCGATCTGCTGAAATTTGATACTACAGCTGCGGTTATGTTAAAACAAAACGGCAATTAGTTTTCGGATATGTCTCGTAATATTTTTTTTTATTTATTTACACATCTTTTTTTAAAGAGGAGATTATTGTGCAAATAGTGTTTGCTTTCTATCACTGTATTGTATAAATTATAAGACAGCAAAATATAACGTAACCTCAAATACATTGAAATCGATTGAAATAATATTTTTTAGCAAAATGATAATATTATAAAGCATAAGATTATTTTTAGAATTATATTTAAAAAAAAATTAGATAGTTCAAAAAACATAAGGGAAGAAATGACTCGAATATGGCATTATTAAACTAACGGTGTTTGATTACTTATTAAACAAAGGAACCACGTATCGATTTTGAAATCCTTTCAACATCACAGTAGCTTGAGGAAAAATTTCATCCATCCACCTTTTCAACATTGATGAATGAGTAACAAATAATTTTCCCATCCTTTCCCCAGAGCACTTATAGATGTATTGCTGTCGGGTTGATTCATTCCATAGCTATCTGTGTTTAATTTGTTTTCTGAAGAGACAATCTAGAAAAAGAAGGTTGTAAAGCAGAGAGGAAAAAAAAAAGAACAAAAAAGAAGAATTCGGATCAATGAATCTGAGATCTCTTTGCTCGTATCGACATTTCAAGATTCCAACTCTATGTCTCTCTTTCTGTACTGCTAAGGAATTCTTTTGTCTGAAATTCATTTCACTTCGCCCTCACCCCTTCGAGTTTTAGGAAAATATATTTATATCTGACTTCTTTATGTTTCTTTTATACGACTTTGATTAAAGAAATCGGGAAAGTTATTCATCAAATGGAATTATTTCTTCGCTATTTTCAAAGAGGCGGGAGTTTCTATCTGCTATTTAATTTTTTTAAAATATTTTTTTCCCTCTTCGCGTATCACTTTTTTTCTTGAGTATAGCTTATTTAAATCTTTGAGATGAAATACGGGAACTTCTTGAATCTAAAAAGTATTTTGGAAAAATTTAAGGAAGGAGGTAGGGTGAGACATTTTAGAATATGATTCAGAGATTTTCTAAAAGTGAAATGTTATGATTGCTTCTTTTCTAGTTTAAGGTTTGAATTTTAAAATAATAAGTATTCTCTGGTATATAAATAATCTTGCATTTGTGATAACAGATTATTTTTGGAAAATATTTTCATTAAATTATAAACCTTTCAATTTTTAATGGCGAGTGAAAAGTAATATTATTGCTAATGATAACTGAAATTTGAATAATACTAAAAGAAAAATTGCTTAGTGTTTTGTTAAGGTAATTGAAATTTGTATTTTTAAATTATGTTACTGACACATTTTCTAATTATTTCTGTTTTTTTTTAATGATTCCTTAAAATAATGGTGATGTGCTTAAATTGTAATGATTTGTATTAATTTCTCTATTTAACTTGAAAAAATATATTGATGAAAAATTTATTTACTTACCCCCATTGAAACAAAAACGTCATAAGTCTCTTAAATAAATAAAGTAAAAATAGAAAAACTTAAAAAGTAGTAAAAACCAAAAACTTACACAGTTAAGGAAGTTTAACAAAACAAAAATATATGTTAAAAATAACTGCATAAAATTTTTTAAAAAACTATAGAAAATAAAACAAAAATCATAGAAAACGAAACACAAAAATATTAGAAAGCAAAAATTAGATCACAGAACTAAAACTATGTCATATATATTTATTTGTAAATATATATTGCATTAATATTAGTCTGCACTTTTTTTTGTATCAAATATAGCTGTATACAAAAAAAACTTTGTTAAAAAATTAAAATTGCTGTCATATCAAACTCAGGTAAGAAATTGTTTTTAATTATTTGTATTCCTCATTTTTTGCTATGATGTAAAAAAATGTTACATTGAGAATAAAAAGTTATCAACCAATCCTGTTTTCAAGATATGCCGTTTCCTGTTATGTAAAATGACCGGAAAATACTTTCAAAGTAATTAAATTATCATTCTTCAATATTAACCTTGGAATACGACCTTCAGTCATTCAAACATGTAATCTGGTAGTTGGAAAAAATGTATAACGACAACTTACTGAAATTTTGTCATTCTTAAGAGCAATTTATCAAATTTTTAATACATGTGTATAAATTATTTACATATACAATACAAATCGTTTAACACGAATTTGAGGGTAATGGAATATTTTTTCGTGTAAAAGTATCTCGTGTTAAAGAATATTGCCAAAAAAAACATAAATTCAACACAAAATTAAGTTTAGAATAGTGGATTTAATTTACATCTAAAAGCATATAATACATTGATCGAGAAATCTTCATTTCCTTCGATTCAGGTTAAATATCATCGAAATAATTGCTTCTGGCAGAAAAATTTCCTGTTTTGTATAATTCCTTGATCACAAGATGGCAAGGTATTTGAATTCGAAGGCAAGAATATAAGATCTTTACAGTTTTCAGTACAACGTTGTAATTCGCCGGACATAACATCAATTATCCTTGCACAGGCTTAAACTCATCTCATAAGAATCGCTCATCGAACTTTACGATTCGAACTCAAAGCTTAAAATCTCTTTTCAAAATATAAACACTAAATGATATACCATAAGAATTAAAAATAAGCACAAATAAAAGCAAGAAAGAAAATATCAGAGTGCCTGTAGTGGCTAATTTTCTGTAGCCCGTACGTTGTACGTTAGTGAAATTATCTGAGTTAAAATGAACATTTTGTATAAATAAGCTTTTGGGTTTTTTTAATCATTAATATCAATGACAGTTCTAAAAATGATATTTATAAAAGAATATATTCATTGAAGTGCAATGAAAGGTGATATTTACAAAAAGAAAAATATAAAATCTTTCTCATTATTAAAGCCTATATATATATATATATATATATATATATATATATATAACTTTTGGACTTGTTACTTCTTAAATATTTGGTTTAATGGTAATCCTTGTTGCTTCACTAACTTAATGCATCTTATACTTTGATCTTTTAAGCCTTCTACTTGTGGTTTGATCCTTGAGCTCGGGTGTTATTTGTTTTAAGAACTGTGATGCTAGAAATAGACAGTTAGTCCCAGGACCTTTTAGATTTATTGGCTTTAAATCTTGCTTTTATTTCTGTTCTCCTGTATTTGCTAAATGTCCAGTTGTATAGAAGTTTTTAGATTTCAAGTGATCTCTTGTTGGGGAGTCTTTTTTTATAAGACTATAAATTCTTTAAAGGAATTTTTCTGCGAATTGCAGATTTTATGTTTTTATAAACATATATACAAGTCAAATTCTGTTATACTTTTCTATTTTTATTTTTAGTCCTATTATACGAAATAGTTAATTTTATTAATGATTGCTTGTTCACTTGGATTCGTAAATGTTCCTTCTCATATTGATCTTTCACTAGGTATAAAGTACAAAAACTTTATATGTTTCCGAAATTTCATGCTTATAATGTTTGTTATTGGAAGGATGATTCAATACAAGCATTCTGGTTTTTGAAAGTGGTTACTTTTAACCCTCTGACCGGAACATCCGTCTCTCAGATGGGGATGATTTACTTTGATGCCTATAGATAACGCTGTGGAGTAAATTTAGGGTGAGATGCCTAGAGCATCTTCAGTTGGACTTTACCCAGGGAGAAGATCACGGGGTAGTACATAGCGATTCTTCAACTCACGATGTGTGCGACTTTTCTTATCTATCACCGTCTATCAGAACGGATATTTCTATAGTTTTTTCGTGTTTGGTATTATAATTTTTAATTACTTTTACATAAATATAAATAATTTTCAATCAGTTTCTTATAAAAATACTATAGTCACAATCGAGAGATAAAAATATATTCTTGTGCTTGAGTTAACCCAGCACCCTATTTAAGCCATACTAAATTTCATGAGCTATAAGGATAATTAAAACATTCCTTAAGGTAACAAAATTAAAAAAACATTTACGTATCCGTTTGTCAGAAGGATGATTCTCAGTGAAGCAAAAATATTGATGTTCCTGTTAGAGGGTTAAATTTCATTAAAAATGATAAAAAGCATTACTTCTGAATAAAAATTTATTTCATAATTGCCATAGGTTGAAAATCAATCTATAGCAAAATGAATTATCTTCGATATAAATTCGAAGCAGTTAAAATTTTATTTTTTCGTTTTTCACATAAAAAATAATTCGACAGTCATTTCAATCGAAGAAATCATTACGGTGATCTACTAAATTTACAGAAAACCATCGAAGTATTATATTTTAATCTAAAAATTACTAATACAAAGCCCAGAAAACATATTTCTCAACTACCTAAATAGAAAATAAGGCTTGACATGTATTTAAAAAAATTGCAAAACACTTATAATATTTGGAATGCATGGGATCATAAACACCTCTTTTCACAATTCTAACCATAGATTTTGAAATATCTCACAAAATTTTTAATCATTAATAAATAATATATATATATATATATATATATATATATATATATATATATATATATATATATATATATATATATATATATACATATACATATATCATAGTTTACATAAAGTACCTGGTAACTATGCTGTGATTTGTATGTATTTTTATTATAAGTATTTTTATTAATGAACACTCTTTAAATAATGAATCTTTTTAAAAATTAGATTTGTCACATAATAAAATTAATAATTGTATTATTGCAATTTATAAAAAATTAGGCTTTTGTGTTCCTAAAATTAAGTATCCATATATATTTTTAACACCAAAATTCCATTAAAGTCCTGTTAAATTTAGAACTGTGACAAATGATTTTAAAACATATATTACTACTGCAGGCAAATTATTTCATAATATTATACAAAACTTAAATAATCAGCAATGTAATAAAGCTATAGTTAAAATAGTAAAGATATTATAGATTTTTTAAAACTAAAAATATTTATTCAGTTCATAGTTATGACTTTGGAGATCTTTTCAATTCCATTGATATCAATGATATTATTAAAGTAATTTTGGAAAACCACAATATTCATGATCTTAATATTAATTTTAACAAATTTAAAACTCTCATAGATTTTGTCTTAAGAGAAAATTGCATTATTTTTAATGGTTCTTTTTATAAACAAACTAAAGGCTTGTCACAAGGAGGCCCAGCAAGCAATAGTTTGGCTAATTTATATTTACACTTTTATGAATATAATTATATTATTAATAATGACTATTGCATTTTTAGATATATTGATGATTTAATTATTTTTGGTAAACATGATAATTTAAATCCCAATATTAATTTTTATCCGGCTTACTTAAACTTAGTTAAAATTAATAATAATCCAATTAAAAAGAATTACTTAGATGTAATATTGTATATTAAAAATTTGAAATTACATAGTAATATTTTTGATAAAAGAGAGATGCCTTTAATTTTAACATTCTTAAAGTGCCTTACTGGAAATCAAATTTATCAATATCTATATATAGAAATATTATTTTTAACTATATTTATCGTAATAATGTTTTAGTTAGTGATAAAGCTAATATTTATTTAAATAATTATAACTTTATTAAACAATGTATTGAACATTGTTATCCTGATAACTTACTTTACAATTACATTTCTAATAGTTCTCAATGATATACAATTTGTATTAATAACTTATTGACATTACTGATACAATAACTTATGTTTTATTACTGATAATTTTAACTAATTTTACAATTATTAAACCGAGGGCGCCACATAATTAATAAATTAATAATATTATTTAAATATTTCCAGGATTCATTTATTTTACACAAATATTTATATTAATATATATTTATGATTTTTTAAAAGTACTTATATATATATATAACTTTATATTATTCTATCATAATTTTAACTTTATGTGGAACTATTTTCCCTCTCTTGTATATGTCGGAAAACATAAACAGTTGTTACACTCCCTAAGTAAGTCTTACTATCTACATCTTGAATCGAATTTAAATCTATACTGGGAATACTAGAAAGCTATAATTTTATAATTATATTTTATTAGTTTATTGATTTTATTTATAATATTTAAATTTCTCCTAATGTTATACTTTCCTTTCCTCTTGGTACGTAGTATGATCAACTACAGGTGAAGGTTGGCTAGCTCTAAAACCTGTTTAAACCTGCAATCCTGGTTCCTAAGGCCAGGAGTTTTTTATTGTACTACTATGCCTATTTCTTCCTATTTAGTATAGTTATCTTAGGTTCTATAGCTATCTGTGTATTTATATATTTTAGATTATGTATATATATGTTATTTATTAACGATTCAAAATTTTGTGAGACATTATACACACACACAGGCACACACGCACACCCACACCCACCCACACACCCACACCCACACACACACACACACCCACCACACACACACACACACACACACACATATATATATTATACTATACTATACTATACTGTTAGAATTAAATGGGACAAACATTTTTCTTCTTGTGTGAGTTGGTATGGGATTACCAGTTATGTTCCGAACCACCTAAATCGTTTATATTTGCCCAGAAACATAGTGACGGATCAACCTTGACTATAATTTACTCATTCGATTGGTTTAAGTGTATTCGTAGTTCAATTTTGAGCCTTCAATCTTGGTAGGTGGTGTTTACTTTTGCTTGTTTAGAGATGGATATTACTCCGAGGAAGCTTTCTAAAATAATCTCTCTTAATAAACACACTTTTTATGACTGTGAAAGATATAGCTGTGGTAGTTGGTGTGGGCGAATCAAGTGTTTCAAGAATTTTAAGAACATTTCAGGATTCCTGATCATCGTTTCCAAAATAAAAGTAAAATGTGGGCTCAGACAGTGAGTGAGTGAGTAAATATTAACGTTGCACTGTTCAGCTACACGAGGGCTGTTGGTGACGGACCACGTAATTTTGAACCATGGTCAAGTAGCATGGACGATACCTGAGCTGGCATCTCTCTCTCCTAACTATCACACCACAGCGACGGGAGGACGTTTGAGCTCTAGACAGATTTAAAGTGCATCGCTGCCCTACACGATGGGTCTTTAGTGGTACTGGGCTCGAACTCGTGACATGCTAGCCACGATGCGATACCTAGACCACTATGCTACCGTGGCCACGTAGGCTCAGGCAGAAAATTGCTCCAAGAACTGATAAAATCCTAATACAAAATAGCAAAATAAATCAAAGTAAGACAATTACAGACCTTCGAAGGGATTTATTGAATTATGGTGCTTAAGTGAGTACCTCAACTGTACAGAAAAAGGTTCATGAAGTTTGCTGTAAGACAATAAGACCGAGGAAAAAGCAATATCAGACTCAGAAAACGACGAAAGAACTATTAACATCGGGCGAAAATACTGCTCCTGGGCTGTTAACGACTAGAAGAAGATGATTTTCAGTTAGGAAACTCATTTATTAGTACAGAGATACTAATCAAGTGCAGTTAGACGAAGTGAAGTTGAAACTCTGCTGTCAGGTCACATCTAACAGACTTGAAAGCACCCTTCTAAACAAATGTTTCGGGTTGTTTTTTCACAATAAATGGAAAGAGAAGCTTAGTTTCTTTTAAAGGCATAATGATTTTTGTCAAATACATAGAAATAATACGCACAGTAGAATTGTTCCATCCTTGGAAACATTTGACGGGACATTTCAACATCATTTGGCTTCTTGTCACAATTCGATATTGGTCCAGAGTTTTATACGGGAAAATATGAGAAGGCTTATTTGGCCTGGTAATTCACCAGACCTAAGTCTTATTGAAAAATTATGATATATTCTCAAGAATTGTTTGGCTAAGATGAATTGCACGACCAAAGAACAAATGATAAAAAGTGTTATACAAGTGTGGTTCCAACATGATGTTGTTGAGAACATGTGCCCTGCACTAGTAGAATGAATACCCAGACAAGTTAAAGAGGTCATTTCTGCTATAGGGTAACATACTTCATACTAATATATAGATTTTTTGTGCAGTTAGGGTATGTAAAAAATAAAAAAAAATACGGTTTTAGAAAAATTGTTTTTTACCATTTGTCTTAATTAATTCAAACATTATAGTATATATATATATATATATATATATATATATATATATATATATATATATATATATATATATATATATATATATATATACGTACGGATAATTAAATAAGATTAGAAATTAAATTCCCTATCTAGCACTTAACTCATATTTTTCATTTCATCTTCAAGTATAAAACTAATCACCCATTTATTTCTTCCGAACATATGGCCTAGCCAATAAACATGTCTAATTCTAGATCGTTATATTTAATAGTCCTATATCTCAGAATTAACTTTCAAGTACACTCATAAAATTCGCGATACTTACCGCATCTATATTTTAAGTGGTAACCCACTTAGATTTTCACGGTGGCGTGCTTTTTTTCCTCTCTGCTCTTAGCGTCAGAATACGTCTAACTTTCATCAAATAAAGATCTTTTTTAAAAATTCAGTCTCATTCTGGCATTGAAACATGTCATACATATACATATATATATATATATATATATATATATATATATATATATATATATATATATATATATATATATATATATACAGGGTAAGTTTAAGTAATGAGAATAAGTCCACAAAAATTAGAGATATCGCTACAAAACTTTAGTATTCTTCAAAATATGCTCCTTGAGCATGAACATACTTCTGCAGGTGACGTTTCCACGATTCGTACGCTCCCTGGAAGTCACCAACCAAAACATCTTTCAGAGCATGCATGCAAGCCCTTTTGACATCATCCAGGCTCCTGTGCTGGCACCCTTTGAGGGCGGTTTTCACTTTGGGGAAGAGGAAAAGTCTGCTGGGGCAAAGTCGGGGCTGTAGGGAAGCTGTGGAATTATTACGATGCCATTTTTTGTCAAGTGCTCGGTAACCACGAAGCAGGTGTGAGATGGTGCATTGTGGTGGTGGAGCTTCCGATTGGTGGAAATTTCTGGTCTCACTCGGTTGACCCGTCACTTCAATCTTTTTAACACTTCCACGAGGAAAGCAACATTCACTGTCTGTCATTCGGGCACAAATTCCGAGTGGACAATACCGTTCTTGTCAAAGAAGACAATCAACACTGCTTTCGTTCTCGACTTGGACATACGAGCTTTCTTCTGTCGAGGCGATTGCGGAGTGTGTCATTCTTTGATCTGACGTTTTGTCTCGGGGTCGTACTGAAAGAACCAACTTTCATCCCCGGTAATGACGTTGTCAAAAAAATGAGGATCTTCTTCAATGCGTTCCAAAAGATCTTTTGAAACGGCGTCCCGGTTTTGCTTTTGAACTTTTGGCACGAGTTTGGTGCAAATCTTTCTCATCCCAAGATCCTCACTGATGATTTTCTGCAAAAACATTTTATCCATTCCTTGCTGTTCTGCGATCATGCAAACAGTTAAACGCCGGTCCGTGTTCAGCAAATGTCGCACGCGTTGTTTGTTTTCTGCGGTTCTTGATGTTGACGGGTGACCTGCACTAGGCTCCTCCTCCACGCTCTCCCGGCCTTCTTTAAACATTTTGTGCCATCTAAAAACTTGAGCTTGCGATAAGCTTTCCCTGCCGTACGCTTGCTGAATCATTTCCAGCGTTGATGCACCCGATTTTCCAAGGCGAATGCAAAATTTGTTTGCGTAACGCTGTTCAATGCTTTGTTGCATTTTGAGCTTGCACACACTTTTTTGAAGACGTCTACGCCACGCGTGTTCCTGCCTCAACCAAAGCCAGCAGGCGACTGCAGAGTGAAGCGTTATCAAGGTCGAATGCTCCACTACCGATTTCAACTAGTCGTAGCGCCTTCTGGTATACAGCCGCGTCTGAACAAAAACATTCTCATTTCTTAAAATACAAACCCTGTATATATGAGTGGGAACTATATTATTTTGAAATAAGAATAAGTATATTTTTGAACGGTGCTCACAAATAAAATGATACTTCTGTTGTTGTTTTTTTCTTTACAACCGATGTGATATTTTTCTTACAGATTGTTGCTAAACACTTTTTTTTCTTTGAAACAATGAAATTTAAGAAATATAAACCATCAGCAAATCAAAATACTTCTTTGAATTCAGGCTTTGAAATGAAACATCATTTATAGGATATGTAATTATTATTGATTAAATATTGTGATGTATATATAGAGGAAAAGATTTATATATATTTTTTATTTTAATACACTATAAAACATTTTATGAAATCTTTGTAAATATAGTAAAATAGGCTAAAAAATGTTCAGTATATTAAAAAAGGCAACGAAATGGCCAAAAATGAAAAAAAAAATGAAATAAGTTTGGCCATTGTTCCAGAAAGAACGAAAAGCATCACTTATTCACCACACAGTTTCAATTATGCAATAAATGAGGTTCCATTGCCATATGACATAAATATATTAGCACATTTTGTTACATTTCAGTACACCCAGACAAGAATACATAAATATTTAACATCCCTCTAATTAACACCTTCATTTGCGGTAAATGAAAGGTAATTTCCCCTGGGAAATACTTCTAAAAGTAGGAAATGCTAGTAATACAATGTAAGAGTTCCGAAACCTTATCATGTTTTTAAACTAAACAATAAACAATGAAACCTTAAACGCAGAACCCTCATTTTTAAAATCAAGTACTGTAAAATATATTTAACGTGAAGACGAAATATCAGTTAACACCGAATAATATAATTGTTCCAACAAATTACCCTTCTATGAATTTTCCTGCGTTTTTTCTTTTAACACAAAAGGAAAATTGCTTAACACGAAAAGTTTTCTCTTCAGAGAATGATTAAAATATGGAAAACCCCACCGACAAAGGCGAGATTTAAGAGAGGTGTCTTCGCATGTTTCCTGGAGAGGTGGGTAACTTTGATCTGAAATACCCCCGGAATAGCCAGTGACACGAGCTAATTTTGTTTATCTAAGCTTCTTTCACCTTCCACTCTTAAATGAAATGGATGATACAGCTCATGATCCCACATCATCTAAAATGAGGAACATCATGAAAAGTATGCGCTGTTATTTACATTCGAATGGTGAAAAGAATAACAAAATGAATGACATCGAACAATTTGTTGACAAGTTGATGCTAAAAAGACAATGCAAAAAAATCATGTTATTTTCTAAAAGCTAAATAAATGTTTTGTTTTTCAAAAAAAAAAAAAAAAATTGAAAAATTGTATTTAATTTTTTACGTTTTTATGAATGTTTTTGTTTCTTTGATTTTTATTAAATGCATGAATGTATTCATATCTATGTAAAGAAAATGTACTTTCATTTACTTAATTTTGTCTAATATATGTCTTTTTCCCTTTAACACGAAAAAATATTTCCATCCACTTAGTTTCGTGATAAACGATTTTAACTGTATAACAATTTCATTACAACTATTTAATAATTTTATTTGTATTTAAATTTAAATCTAATACAATAAAATAACTTGGTTTGATTTTTAAAAAATGTTCCTTTTTCTGCACGAGAAATAGCAAAATTATTTTTACCTCATCGTGGGGATAGAAATCCTCGCACTCTATAAATTAGTTTATTAGATGTTTTTAATTACGTAGAAAAAAATTATTTTGGTTATTTGATTGTCCATTTAATTTAACCATTTAACCGCATCCTATCTACTTAATAATTAATATGTATTAAACACATGCGTTTTTTGTTCAAATTCTTACAATTACATGGAGCTTCTTAAATTTTATTTTAGTTTCTTTTAGTTGACGTACTTAGATTGTCGATGTTATATAACAAATTAGCCGTTTTCTTAAAAACGTCAAAATTGCTAAAAAAAGGGAACAAATAATTACTTGGAAGAATTTTGAAATATTTCGATTTATCAATTAAGCTGTGCATACTGCTTTAATTTCGCAATCGTTCCATTGATGAAAAGAACACCATAAAAATAACCAGAGAATCAGATCGTAGGGAAAAGTAAATAAAAAAAAGTAGTTGTGTGAAGAGAAAGCTGAAGAGGGCTGGGGAAGGTGTTGCAAGTATTTTTAAATCTGTAAAGGCTGTCCTGATAGAAGAAAATGAAAATATTTAGTTCGGAACTGTTAAAGCATGAAAGGCTGTATATTGAATGGCGTTGTATCGAAATGATCTCGTAGTTTGACATTTTAGTTGAATAGATGTTTACTCAAAAGTTCGCAATACATTACAAAATACGTCTGAATAACATTGATGATAAAATTGTCAACAAGAGGAAAAAATAAAAATGTTCCAGGAAAATTAATATAATAGAGAGAGATTAAAAATAATGCAGAATTTTCAACAACACCATTAAAAAGTTAAGAAAAATCGTTTATCAATAAAGTTATTGCTCATGGAATTTAGTTTCAAAATATTGAGATTCAATTCCTTTATATAAAACTTAATTTATTAAAAAGAATAAACATTCCTTCAATTATTTTTTGTTTGTTTTATTGTGGGCCCAGTAGCCTAGTGATTATGCTCACGAATTTGTGGCCAAAGTGTCACGAGTTTGAGCTCTAGTCCCTCTAAAGATCCGCTGAGTAGAGGGCCTCCTGCACGTTAAATCTGTCGAGGTTCAAAGTCCTTACGTTGAGGTAGTGGGGTAATTTAGAGAAGAGGGTTTCGAACTTGTCACTTGACCGAGGATCAAATTTTAGAAGTACGTTGCCAACAGTTATTGTGATGTTTTACAAGGCGAAATTAATAAATATTCACTCCTTTGCTGGTTTTGTTGGCAATATACTTTAGCATAATCATTTTAATTCATATACCTATAAATTTTGCTAACGTCTTATATCAGACACACCTTTAACTAATTATTTGTTTTAATGAAATTTTTCTATGAATTTTTGATTCCTTCTTTTCATTTTGTTGTTGTTTGCTTAAAATAATTATCCATTAACGTGTTGAATCCTACGTTTTATTTGTAGAATAAAATTATGTGATAAAATAAGTTTAGGTTTTATATATTTAAAGAATCACTAACTTGAATTCTTTTCATTAAAAATACATATAATGAAGTCAACAAGTTGCGCATAAAACATTTAGAACCTTTACTGAATATACCCATTATAAATTTTAAACACTAAAATTTCCAATAAAGTTAATACTTTTATGGTCCACTGAAACATTTTTAAAGAATGATTTACCCCTTACATTCTCGAAAATTAGCGCCTTTAACTATTTACTATACTTTTAATGACCTAAAAACGCTTCAGTATTGGATATTGAGCTAAAAAAAGGCTTTATTAAATCACGTCGTCCAGCGAATATTATAAATAATACGAAAACTCGCTGACGTGTAAGTATGAGAAAGAAAAGAATATATTAAAATGTAATAGCCTAATATCGAGACAGAGAGAATTCTTTCTCAACATAAAAAAATGTCTTTATCGGAAACAACAATTTTTCCCGCAAGAACCTACCCCTCTGTTTCATTTTTCCTGTGGATTATATTGCAGCTCTCTTGGTAATCCCTGTTTCGCGTGATAGGTTTCTATAGTAGGAAAAAAAGCAAACTAATCTGAACATGCATCTACAAAAGAATAGAGGCAATAAGTAGTTTTCAACACATATTTCACTGATCGGTATCTAGGGCTTAAAGTACTCGCTATCTTCAGCATCTCCTAACGTTCAATATCATGATGAGTTTTGTGTAAAAGCCTCTCACCAAATTCCGTTGAGTATTTCATAAATTTAAACTGCAAATCTTCTGGCAAGAGGTAGTAAAGAATAAGAATATCTTATGTAAAGGGGAAAAGTGTGTGTGTGTACGGGGCGTAAGTTTTATAGAGTTCGAAATAGAGGAATGGAAGTTTTTTCAAAGTTAGTTATTTAGCTCTAGTTTTGAATTTCAGATTTGAGTTTAGTACAGTAAACGATAATTGATATACTTTGAAGAAGGTTGCTATCATTTTAAAGCTACGAGAAAATCCTTCTTTTGCATTGATGAGATAGGAATATATTTATGAAAAAAATTTCAATACTTTTTGCTATAGTATTTTTATGGGTATAGATGGGGTTGGTAGGATTTAGAAACGCACAGACGAACTTTGAATAAAAAAATAGTTTTATAATAGGCATACAAAAATATTGCAAAAAAGATGGGTTTTTTTTGTGTTGCTGTTTTAATTCTTAATGGGAATAATGTATTCTGAAGAACTATGAAAAAAGCAAACTCGGGGGTGATGCTACATTTCAATATAGAACATTAAATGAAAAATATAGCTTCCATAGAATTATTTTCAAATCTAATAATTAGTTCAAATGATGTAATAGAGAGAAACAAACTACACATATATTCCTCGAATTTTTACGGCAAAAACAGAAAAACATACGTATAACCTGCATTCTTAACACTTTTAAACACGCGCGTTTTACGCCGAATATAGAAATTGAGTCACGAGCGCAGGGACTGGAGAATATTTCCCTCCCCTTCAGTTCAATGCAGAAATAATGGAGGTGGAGATAGGTGGTGTCGCCATCTATCGTCCCTTCGGGGAATTTCGCCGAGCTAAACCGTACTGTCACCTGTATGGTGCTCAAGACCAATGACATGCGTACTTCTAGCCCCTTGCCACGATGAATTTCGTGGGCCTCGATCTTATTACGTTAGACAGGTGGCATTAGAAACAACAACAAGAGAAATGATAGTTGTTCCCAAAAAAGAAAATCTAACCACAAAAAAAATAAGAATATATTTTTATGTGTATTTAAATATTGTTTATTTAAAAGAAACCTTTTGGAATATAAACTTCCAATATTCGGGAACATGAAAAGTTCGTCAGATTCGCTTTCCGTGATATCCTCATGCACATAATCGAATTCTATATTTCTTTTTCACCACATCACTATAATCCCAAACCAGTAATAGTTAACAATTTTCCGTTTCATCTAGATTGTTGGATACATTGCATTTTTAAATGACTAATTAATTATGTCCGATTTAATTTCATCATTTACTTCAATTATCCACTCACAGACTAGATTTCTAGATTTCAAAGAAAACAGCATTACACGTGTACATTTCAGATTTCTTATTAAAACAAAAATGCAATTTATACAGCGAATATACTTAAAATTTAAAAAAGTGCAGTTTGATTATATATATATATATATATATATATATATATATATATATAGAGAGAGAGAGAGAGAGAGAGAGAGAGAGAGAAGCACGTATTACTCTGGAATATAGAGAACACAATTTTATCGTATTATCTCCTTGAACTATAAGAAGTTATAAAATAATGCATTTTCTGAAAGAATTTTTTTACTTAATTTAAATTGAAATTATGATTTTTCTTATTTTAGCAAATTTTATAGCTTACTAATATGAATAAAACAACTATTTGTATTATTTGTTTTGCATTTAAGTTTTCTTTATTATTCAATTAATATGTATGCGTTACGAAAAAAAAAAGATTCCGAGAAAGGTGAGTTTGAAAAAGATACCTATAATAATGGTAATTATTTGAAATAACTATTTACTTTAGTCTCTACCAGGTAACTGAACAAAGCTTCCTTTTTTAATATGTTAGTAAAATATTTTTAATCACTTTTATCAAAAGTTTCTTATCAGATTTTTCCTAATCTAATGTTCAGGATTCTCTTTTTCCTTTCATTATATCTAGATAAAACGAAATCTTTCAATGCAACATGTAACTTCGTAACTAAGTATATCATATCCAAATAAAAACTCAATCAGTCAACAATCTTTTTTACCCCTCTTATATATTCACACAATTTCAAGTTCCCAGCAAAGTTTTCTCACCTAATTTGGACAGGAAAAAAAAAAAAAAGAAAATTGCCACGAAAGCCTTTTCTCCTTTTGTTTAACTCTTTTGAATCGCAATTATCGTTGGAGTTTTCTTGCATTTGTTGCCTCCCTTTTCATTCAAACGCGCCGCCCCACAATGGGAAACCATTTATTTAGATTAACTTCAACTTCTGTACTTCTCAGGTATTGGGGTCGGAGCTTGTGCAATAATCAAATTACCAAGCGCAAAGAACGAAGTTTCTCTTTCATTTAGCAGGTGGAAAGATAAGCTCCAGCCAAGTGCAAAACAATGCTTCTCTTTGTCCCCTTTACAAGTTTGTTTCAAATGAAATAAACTCAAAATCTAAGCCTCTTTACTGGAAAGAATTTATTACAGCTTTGAGACACTTAAGAACCAACAATGGAAGAAAGTATTTCGATGATGAATGACTTCTTGGTATGCAGCTTAAGTTGTCATTTGGTGAGAATGAGTTTAAGTATTAATTATTAAGTTTCCTCAGTGAAATAACTTCATATTGAGCAGACAGAAAGGCAAGGGAATAATTAATGCTTTAGGAGAAATATGAATTAGACCGTTTCCGAATTTAAACAAGACCCATTTTTCGATTTTCTATCGGTATGCGGTATTTATTAAAGATTTATGATCTAGTTAAGTATGAAATGTGCATTTTAAGAGTGGTTGAGTAAGTACAGAAATCTTATATTTAGATTGAATAATATGCTATTTAAGTATTCTTTATTAGAGTTTCACATTGGATTCTCTCATTTGAATATCTCTACATGGGATATAGGGTTTAGAGATGAATCTATGCAATGAATCATGAAGAATCCACATTGATCAAAAGATTACAATCCAGATTAAAGAAATAATTATTGGCACAATAAATACAAATAATTCAAATACACTTTTTCTATAAAATGTTGAGATACATATTAGTTAATGTTAAAAAAAGTGTCACTTTAACAAAATATAAAATATTTCAAAACGTTGCTATGTTAAAATTCCAAAAATTACGGCACTGACCTTTTTACATGTGAAATTTTTACGTCAACACAAATTGTTACGAACTAAAAATTTTAAATGCGAACAAAATACAGTAAAGACACAAGAAAGTTTGAAAACATTTTAATATATCTGACATTTAAAAGTAGGCAATGTTTTCTTTATTTATGACAAATAGATATTTAAACATAAGCAAAGCGCTGTAAAAAGTATAGGATGAGCCAAAAGTATTGACCCTGATTACAAAATCTCATTACAAAGTAACCGTTTAACATTATAATGTAACTTTTGTATCATTGGATAGGTCATCCTTATTAGACATTTTTTGATCAGAAGATGGTGCAATTACTTCTTCAAGAGCAACTCAGGGGGGATTATTTTTTGACGAAAGGGCATCCATTCAAGGGAAAGGCTAATGTGGGCTATGATTGCACATAACGAAATCACAATTAATGCTCAGCTTGAATTTCAACGTTGTTATGTACTTCAGCGCTAGAATGACTGAAACTTAGTATATACCTATATTGCTCCTAAGCGGCCAAAATTATTGAATTGTGAAATAATAACTAATGTGTAAAGAAAAAAAATGTTTAAAGTTAGTAATTAATATTTTTTTTATATTAATTACGGTCTTATAACAAGTTCTTAGCAAATATTGACAGTAAAAAATTACTTCACTTGAAAAAAATATATTTTAAGACATTCTAAGAAATTGTGTGTCATTATATACATAATTGTTTTTCGAATTGAAATTAAAAAGCAGTCAAAACGACTTGTTTGGGAAAACTAGTGTTAAATATCGCAAACAAGTTTGGTAAGAATTCTTCCTGAAAGTCTTAGATCCCATCTTTATAAAGTACACGACTTATAAGATAAAATACTTGGCGGGAAATAGAATAATACTATCACATTCTCCGAGTTACCAAAGAGGAACACTTTGAAACTCACTAAAGGAAATGGTCGTATAAAAGATTCATAATAGTATTTAAAAAATGTCCAATCAGGCACGTCTAATTATAGTAGATAGAGCACAAGAAATGTTTATAGTTGGGACAAGACTTTGGGTTTCCTCTGTACATCTTTTTTTAAAAAAAATTGAGAGATATCTGTCTCTCTTCAGCAAACTTGTATATATAATGCTAGATTATAAGCAATAAAGCACAATAGAGCAATTAATGACATATTAATAAATCCTATTAAGTAAATTAGCATAAATAATTAAGATAATAACAAAAAATTATTTGTTAAAATATTTAAAATAGCTGGCATATTTATTAATTAGTATATGTTGAATTATTTCCCACAACGTATCATGAAATAAATATTTATCTTTCTCAATACTATTGAAAAATGCTCTTAATTCATATGATATAGTTTCCTTTTTATACTTTAATTTGAATGAAGTGACACTGTAATTTAAGAAATATTTCACCACGTAATTTTTTTTATTATTCTCTTAAGCATATATATATATATATATATATATATATATATATATATATATATATATATATATATTGCACATGAGTTAAAATTTATGTTTTGAAAAACATGGAAGGATACACTCGTTTTACCATAATTGAGTTTCCTTAAAACGTGTAGTGTGTCAAAAGTTTTAGTGTAAAAAACAAAGCTTGGATAGGCAAAAAAAAAAAAAAAAAAGAAATCCTCTTCGTAAAGAATAAGTAGGATATACAAATTTTTTTATCTTTCCTGTTGAAGAAAATAGATTTGTTTTATTAAGAAGTCTCAGAAGTGATGAATTTACCACTTTAGATAATAATGTTTCTGAAAAAGCCTAATTTTTAGTCAGGTTAGAAAATTTAATATATAGTCTGCATTTTGGGAAATTCATCAATCAATTTCACAAGTAATTTGTCAAAGTAAGAGAATCATTAGACACATGTGAGAATCATGAAGTATTAGAATGAGATATATATTGTAAACCTTTTTTTACTGTCTTCGCTTAATATATCATCTTTTATTTTTATCACATACATTTTTCAGTAATGTGTGTATTTTATTCTCTTTAGAAAATATATATATATATATATATATATTTAAAGTTTATTATTTCTATTATATTTTCGTTTTTTCCCCGCTGTCCTGAATATATACACCGTAAAATCCTGAGTATAATGTGCTCTTTGAAAACACACACAAAATATGATTGAAACTTACGTGTGCATGAAATGCGCCAGTATAAAAATGATAGCTTCAAAAATAATAATGATAAGAAAAAGAAAAGAGATAAGCGTGAAAAAAACTTGACTTCTACATGGATCGGAACATTGTTTATTTAAAAGAAATGACACACCTAATGGACCTAACGGGTTGTAGTTCCAGAAGTAAACTATTTTTCTGTAGCCTGGGCTAATACCTCGAATCTATGACTTCAAAACATTAGAACATTTCACACTCACATTTGAGGTTCCTTCGTAAGAAAGGGGATGCGCGTTGTACCCGAATATACCTAAAAACTAAAAAAAATGGAGTATATTATGAGCGTTATAAGCCGTATTTTCAGGAATATGTTATAGCTAAGCATAATTATATATATATATGTAAGGATAATTAAATTAGATTGCAAACACGATCTTCAAAGCAGCGATACTTACCAGATGTTTTTCACTTGTTATTCACTCGGAACCCCCACCATGGCGTGCTTTTTCTTTCCTGCTCGGTGTCAGAAGAGATGTCGAAACGATTGAATAAAGATCTCCTTTTTTAAACTTTAATCTGATTCTATCTTAAAATTCATGACAGAATTAAAGCCGGCAGGATATTTTATCTGCGAATGGATTTCAAATCTTAACGTAAAAAACTAATCTTTTTTTATAAAATAATTTTAATATAAAAACGAACGCCAACTGCAGTAATAAATGCAATGGAGAATTTGATGGAACTTCCTCTATGCTGAAGACATCGGATTGCCGGAATAAAAAATGTTACAGAAAAAGAAAAGCGCTTGTAATCCCCGGAAGAACATCGCTCATAACACCGAGAAGAATGCAGTGTTTACCGCCGAACGTATTCTGTCTTTGCTGAATATGCCATCCAGTTTACCGTGAATGGAAGAAACATTCTAATGGAGAGAAAAGGAAAAAAGAAAGAAGCGTGAATCCCCTCGTGATGAAAGACGTCACTCCCTTTCGCCAGAAAAATAAAAGGAAAAAATCTTCTTCCCCGGAAAGTCTGCACGGTAATATTGTGAATTTCACCACCATATAATTTAATAGTGAAGAACCAACATTGAAAGAAAAATAAATTAATTAAATTTTACTAGTGAAATAACGTGACAACAGCATCTGGATTAATGTTTACCAAGGAGTTCTGCCGCTGCAAAGTGGAGGTCAGTTAAATGGTATATTTCCAATTTTAGTAACATTGAAGAACTGAGTTTTGCTGAACAGAACTTTACGAAAAAGAATAATATATGATATGATATGGTATTTAATTTTTATAATATAGTTGTGTTATAAATGAGATATTTTCTTTATATTTTAATTGAGAAAAAAAGTATATAGGTTTAGTCATACAAAATTTTGAGAAATTTTAATATACTTCTCATAATTTTATCTTAAGATGTCGAATGAGTTAAGAGTTATGATAGAAATTGGTGTTTTAAAATGAAAGATATAAATTAAGTTTTTAGAAAAATGACTAATGAGAGAACTAATACTAGAGATATTGATTTTTATAAGAAACAAAAGTAAAGTAAAGTTGTATTCTTTTTTTTCTCTCCATTGAATTCAATTGTTTTGTTAATTATTTTATTCAGCAGTAATCTTATTGCATGTCATTTAATTTTTTTTTTATTTTGAAATGGTGTGTTTTGATATACTGGCCATATATCAGGATTCACTATTTCTCGAAAATTTCCTTATCTAAAATTAAAATTAATTTAATAAATTGAAGTTTATTTTTGGATATTATACAGTGGATAAAGGAGAATACAATCATTATAATTTTGTATATGTCTCGAGACATTAAGAGGACAAACTTGTTTAGTTTGATATGTACACCTCTCATTGTTTCTCATCAGCATCCCTGAACATCTGTGAGTTGATGACACAGATTTCTCAGAGAGATGTGTTCAAAATTAAGCAAGGTGATACAGTTTTATTAGTGAATGTGTGATGCAAGAGAAACTCAAGAATTTTTGTCTATAAAACGTATTTTTAGAAGGTTACAGAAATATTCAAAATATTGCATGTGATATTAAGTTACAATGAATATAGTGAAAAATTTTCAGAAATACTAAAAGTTATTATTGAAGTGAGTCCACTTTTCCGACTCAAAATAATAAAAAAGAGCTCTTATATTCTTATTTTCTTATAATTTTTATATTTTATAAAATGCATATGAAATAAAACATTGTTTATTGTGTTGGATAGTGCATAGAAGTTGTGTGTTATACACCGTTTTCATATTATTAATAATTTCATTTTATTAGAGTCTATATTTTTTTTATCTTTTTAAAAAATGTATTTCATATATGCAAAATATGTGTAACAATATAAGGTATTACTACGATGGCGCCAGAGTAGATTTTTATACAAAATTATTATTTTAACATTTGTATGATTTCATGTATTTTTATACCTACTATCTTATTGTTTGATATATTATTTTCCAACATAATTTTTTTTGAAAATATCTACCAGCTATAATACGAATCTATTATTATGAAGGAATAGGAGGAAACACGCGAGTTCTTATTCTAAATGTCGAATATATTTAAACAAGCTAACTTCAATTATATGTATGGAAATTCATTTTTATCAATTAATTGTCATTACTGTGTTTGCTGTTATAGTTTCGTTTATTGCATTGCATTTTGATTTTAGTATTCCTATTGCTTAAATATTTCTACTGTGTGTAATATGTCTTTCTAAATAACTATGTATTGTTTTGTGTTTGTTGAAAATTGATTAAGTTTGTAAAGAGAGAAAAAAACCACGCCATGACTCCCTTTTAAAATTGGGGGGCAAATGTAAGGATAATTAAATTAGATTAAAAATTAAATTCCCTATCTAGCACTTGACTCATCTTTCTCAGTTCCCATCTTCAAGTATCAAACTAATCACCCATTTATTCTTCCGAACATATGGCCTAGCCAATAAACATGTCTAATTCCAGATCGTTAGATTTAATAATCAACATATGTCAGCATTAACTTGCAAGCACCATCTTCAAAGCAGCGATACTTACCATATGTTTTTCAAGTGTTATCCACTTGAAACCACCACCATGGCGTGCTTTTTTCCTCCCTGCTCTCAGAGTCAGAACAGATATACAAATGAAAGAATAAAGGTAGTTTTTTCACTTTTCTAACTTTAATCTGATTCTGTCTTAAAAATCATGACATATATTTATATATATATATATATGTAATACTTCCAAATATTTAATATTTAATAGATTTAATTTATCTTTGGACCAGTCCTTCAGGACAACCGTATAATTATTTCAATTGTTTATCCGCCGAACGGGGACTTCTAGAACTACATCCATCCACCCCCAAATAATGTGATTGCCCACTGGTATTAATAGCGAGACTCTGGAAAATCCCGCCTCTTATATCTTTGTGTTTTCAACATGTAGTCGAACTGCTGCGCGTTGTGTGTTCGTTGTTTTTATTCTATTGTTTTATGTTTGCACATGTTTTAAGTTTGTAATATGCCTATGTGTTTCACGGTGTTGAATAAACTGGATTAACTTAGAAGACTGCCTCATCAATGCCAATCAAATGTAAAAAATGAATCGTTTAAAATAATTATCATCGTTGGGGAATCCATAACGCAACGACAAATTATGCACCACTCATGTTTTGTTATATATATATATATATATATATATATATACATACAGAGTGTTTTTTTTCAGGTATAGAAGTTTAGGTTGGCATTACTTTCCAAGATGGCGACCAATTTAACAGCTGTCAAGTGCTTTATTCTCAGTTTGGTTTGACAATTCATCATGAATAGACTCACGCCTGAACAACGCTTTCAAATTGTGCAATTTTATTTCGAAAATAATGGTCTATTTTCATAAGCGAATTTTGTTTAGCGATGAAGCACACTCCTGGTTGAATGGCTACGTCAACAAACAAAACTGCCGCATTTGGAGTGAAGTGAATCCACAAGTGTTTGTCGAAACACCGTTACATCCAGAAAAACTGACTGTTTGCTGCGCTTTATAGGCTGGTGGAATCCTTCTTCAAAAATGATGAAGGCCACAACGTTACAATCAATGGTGATCGGTATAGAGCCATGATTACTAACTTTTTCATTCCTGAATTGAACAATCATGATGTCCAGGAGCTGTGGTTCCAACAAGACGGCGCAACATGTCACACAGCTCGTTCCACCATCGATTTATTGAAAGACACGTTTGGTGACCGCCTAATTTCCCGTTTTGGACCTGTGAATTGGCCTTTAAGATCTTGTGATTTAACACCGATAGACTATTTTCTGTGGGGCTATGTAAAGTCACTGGTCTATGCGGATGAGCCACAAACGCTTGACCATTTGGAAGACAACATTCGCCGTGTTATTGCCGATATACGGCCACAAATGTTGTAAAAAGTCATCGAAAATTGGACGTCCAGATTGGACTACATCCGAGCCAGCGGTGGCAGTCCTATTCCAGAAATCATATTTAAAATGTAATACCACAAGATTATCTTTCGAATAAAAAAACATTCATGTCAATCGAATCGTTGTCATCGTTGTTTTATTGCGATTTAAAGTTCTATACCTCTAAAAAACACCCTACGTATCTAAATCATATATAATTACAAATATCACATTTCAAAACTCGGCTGATTTCACTTCGCATTAAAGGAAAATCTTCATTATGAAGGATGCATTTGTGGTTTCTCGTTAAAATGATTAAACTTTGCATTTTGTTATATTTATTAACGATTCTTGAAAAATAATACCTTATTAGCTTACACGTGCCTTATTGAACGATTGAAATGTTTCCTTAAATGTAGTTGCGTAATTTCTCTACACTTGAACACTTGAAATAATCCTATTATATTTCCTCCAGTTTCTTGAAAAATGTAGAAAGGGATGAATACTACCTCTTTTGTCATTGCGAAATTCTGCATAAATCTCGATTTTAGTTAATTATTAAAATAAATTAATCCTCCTCCATACCATAATAATGTATTGAATTCGATAATACGATGCTTTGACGCTAACGTTTCAATTTAATTTTAACATCTTAAGTGTCACCGGTGTATATAAACGTCTCGCTCAGCCAAAGCGGGAGTTGTCCCAGACGTATATATACATCTTTCCGAAATACGATCTTTTCTGTTAACTACCATCCATAAAATTATTCCAAAATCTTTGGAATGTAATGAAAAGATCCTGACGGTGTCTGCGAAGAAATTACTTATTTTAGAGGATTTACTTATTTATTCCCTTTCTCACCCCACCCCAACACCACATACGCATGCATACGTGCAAAATGGTCGCATTCGAGAGCAAACAGTGAACCGTGTAACTTTCAATCGGCAGTTAAAGGATTAATTATTAACCGTACAGCTTATCAAGATAAGTGTTAATTTTTTTATATAATTTTATATATTTCATCCCACGGGGTCTCTGGTAATTATTAAATTTGTTCTTAACTTATTATTGTTAGTGAATGAGTGAATGTGAGATTTTATGGCGTAAGATCCAAATCTGGCTATACTGCGCCAAACGTTTGGGAAAATCTATGATCTAGATGGGAAAAGAAAGGATAAATTGAATGACAAGGAGGGTCGAAAATAGAGAAGGATCACTAGAGTACCCCAGGTTCATGAAACCCGTGTTTACCAAAGATAGTAAACCCCTTGGAAAAAGGAAAGATCACTAGGGTACCTCGGGATTGTGACCCCCATACTGACCTAAAGAATGTGAGCCCCTGAAGGGGTTAGTATTGTTAAATTAAATATAAAATACATTGTGCAGAACTGTAAGATTTATAAGTGTATTATATCAGTGTAAATATTTTGTTCTATTTTTTTATTATGCAGAGAATGTGGGTTTTATTTGTTTACTTTCAGTAAATACATAATTTTTTAAATTATCTTTTGTTTTCCACTTTTCAATATGCTCGCCCCTCCCCCCTCCTAGGGTTATCACCCCCCCTAGGGCGGAGCGTCCCACAGTTTGAGAAGCACTGCGTTATTTAAAAAATTACTCTTAGGTTAGGTATAAGTTAAAATTTTTGTGAATTGTAAAACATTGTAAATAGTAATACCTAGTTTTATAAAAATATTGGAGTTAAATCCTAAGAGGACCATTTTGATTTTACAACAATTTTTCTTTTTCCTCTCTTGTTCTATTTACAATTAAATATGATTACAGTATAGTTTAAAATTTTCCATTCTTGAACGTAATGGAGTGTTACCACTCTAAGTAGTTTTTGACTGTCCGATGTTAATGTTTTCTAAATTTCATATAAGTGCATCATTATAAAAGAAGTTTAAATTTAGTATTTTTTTAAAAAAAACATATCACACAATTGGGTGTAATGCATTTAAAGTAGTTTACATTACACATTCAAGACCTCCATATTGTGTGTCGTATTATTTGTATTAAATACCGGGTGGGCAAAAAGTCCGTAACAATTTTAAAAATTCATAAAATCCGGAGAAATGAACGAAAAAAAAAACGGTTTGCAGGATCAGCATTAGTATGTCACAGGATTTTTTTTAAGCTAGAAAAAAATAATTCGAAATTCATCCGGTAGGTGGCGCTGATGTACGCAAATCAAAGAAACAATGCATAAATAACGAGCAGAAAACTTTCACAACTTTATTACACCAGAATATGTTCCACATGACCACCCCCACAGGGGAGAAGACATTCCAGACGAGTGACAAATCCTGCAACGGCAGAGTGCAACATGTCCGGATGTATGGAGTATACTTCTCTGCGGATCGCATCTTTCAGTTCCGACAGACCTGATGGACCGGATAGAAACACGCGAGATTTCAAATATATCCACAACCAGAAGTCTGCGAGTGTTAAATCTGGAGACCGAGGAGACCATGGGTACCTGCAGTGCCTGCTAACGATTCTGTCTTCCCCGAACGTCTGTATCAGGAATGCCTTAACCGGGTTAGCAGTGTGACTGGTTGCTCCATCCTGCATGATCGTGACATTCGAAATCTGACCTCGTTGAATTAAACATGGCACGACAGTCTCCCGCAGAGGCGTTAGATAACGCTGAGCATTTACCGTTTCCGTTATCCATCCATTTACTGGGCACTGCGTTTCAAAGAAGAAGGGTCCAATGATAAATGAACCCGTGAAACCACACCATGCTGTCACTTTTGGGGAATGCAATGGCTTCTGTGTGCACTCACGTGGATTAGAGGTCGCCCAAATGCGACAGTTATGGTTGTTAGCGTCACCATGAAGCGAGAAATGAGCTTCATCTGTCCACAAGATGTTAAAAACCCAGGTGGGATCTTGTTCCATTTTAGAGAAGGCCCACTTCGCAAATGCTTCCCTCTGTGCGGTATCTGCCGGGAAAAGTTCATGGCATGATTGCAATTTGTATGGGTGCAGCTGGAGGATTCAACGAAGAATATTGCGGACAGATGATGGTGGTAAGCCCAATCGTCTGGCAGCTTCACGAGCACTGCTAGTCCCTGAAGCTGCTTCGGACGCAATCGCTTCCATTTCGACAGCAATGCAGGCTGCACGTGCTTCTCTCAAGCATGGTCGTCCAGCTCGTGCTCGATCCTCCAACTTTCCAGTTTCCCAAAAAGTTTAACAAGCTTTAAGAGCCCTGCAGGTGTTAAAGGGCCTTTTCCACTCTTCACATTTTTCTGAACTCGGAATTTACGCAAGGCAATGGTCGCTGATTCTTCGTTCATGTAAAATAACTTCACCAACAAAGCTTCATCGGGCGCACTGAGCATTCTTATTCACATTCACGGTTTGTAATAGTGAAATGAATGTGGATTCATTGAGAGCAAAGGTTTTTATAGCCGTCTAATTTGCATATTTCCACCACAGACGCTTGTAACAGCGCCACCTACCGGATGATTTTCGAATTATTTTTTTCTAGCTTAAAAAAAATCCCGTGACATTCTAACACGCTGATCCTTCAAACAGTTATTTTTTCGTTCATTTCTCCGAATTTTATGAATTTTTAAAGTTTTTACGAACTTTTTGCCCACCCGGTATTACATGTAAATGCTGAATAACAGTTTATTTCAATTAAATTCATCTTGTATTTAAAATAAGCAAGAAAAGAAAGTATTCCCATAGAAGTATCGAAGTTCTTTTAACTTAAGCTTTAACTTTGTTATTTAACCTTTTTAAAACTTAATACAATATAGTCCACTTATTAAAAATAATTAAATGTTAATAATATAGTTTATATGATAAAATTATTTTTTAAAAAATGTGTTAACAAACACATTCTCTTTTAAATGGATTATAAAACAGAAGTCTTGCAAATATAAATTTAAAAACTGCCAAAATGTGTTTTTAAAATAAATGTTTCAATTTATTAACTTAATTTTAAGAAGATATTGTAAAAAAATACTTAATTTTTAAAAAATATATATATACTAAAAAAAAGGTTCATTTATATATATATATATACAGTAGCACTATAAATTTACTTTCCTTCAAATGTTATATATTTTTTATTGACTACTTCAATTTTGATTATTTGAGTATAAAATTTATTAAAAAATGGCGGCAAAAATAAATTTAAACTTTTGTTATAATTTCTTTGTTAAACTTTAATATTATTTTATACCTCGAAAAAAAAAAAAAAAAAATTGTTTCAGGAAAAAGGATGGATTCAAGTTTTTTAATTGATATTTTTAAAAATTCTTTCTGAGATAGAATTCATAAAGACCAACATTGTTACAGTTTGAAATTTAACATATTTGAACTTGGCTTCACTGTGAAAAATATTTTTTTCAATATTTACATTAAAAATATTCTTTAATGGAGAAAAAAAGGAATTTTGAACTAATTATTGCTATTTTCTTTTTGTAATTATAAGCTTATTTTATTCTTTGAAAATGAACATTTTTTTTCAGATAAATAATCAAAATAGAAAGAAGCTTTTAGCTCTGATCTTTTTATTCTTTTTGAGATAGAATTTAAGATGGCTAGCATTGTTTCTTCATTCTCTTAGTGTTTTTCTTATGAAACGATTTCTATTTTTTCAAAGATCTTAGGCAAAAATTCATTCAAGAAACTTATTAAATTTATGACTGTCGATATGAAAACGTTATACCATTTATAAATCTAAAAGATTGGTTTAATGATGGATTTTAACTTGCTTAACTTTTGACTTCAAAAAGTTGAATATTTATAATAAGATTTTATTTTTTGAGAGAGAGAGAGAGCAAGATATCACAAATTTATTCCTTGAGGAATTTTTTGCAATTTCTTTTAGCATTTTTAATAATATAATTTTTAAGTTTTCGTTTTCTGATAAAGACTAAAAAAATGTTAAGTAAAATATAAAATAAATTGTAAGCTCCTCCAAAAAACAAGTCATTTTGGATACCATGCAGAAATAAAAATTAAAGAAACCTTTTTGTGTTCCTTGTAAGAAATCTACAATCATTTAATGTTTGATAATTGCCTGCATTTTTCAACCTGTTTCAACAACTGATTCTTAGAATAAATAATTGCCAATTAAATAGAGGTATATGATGTGCAACTATAGTTTCGAAGTCAAAATAAGTAATATTTTGTAGCAGTTTTTTCCTAAATTTTTCTTAAAATATTTTCTTGTATATGACTGATAGGAAAAAGTTTAAATTAAATAATAGAAGAAAAATCCTAAATAATTGTTCATTCTCAAGATGCAATTCTTTTGCTACAATTAAAGAAGAGATATTCTGCTTTATCTAAATTTAGGAATATTTTAAAATATTAGCTTTGAAAATATATTTATTATTAAAAGAAAAGTGAAAAAAAAAGATTTTCATAAAAGAATTTTTCCTCATATTTGTTATAAAAGTATATTTTTGTAATATAAAATTATTAAGTATGTATACCTTATTATCTTGAAAGAAAGGATTATGTATGCTTAATTTTATTGATTTATTACGAAAAATTAAATGTATAAAAATGTTTGTAGAAAACAACTAATATTTACTTATCTGATAATTCACATGAAATATATTATTTTGAATTGGATTCATTCATATTTTTTTAATACATCAGAATAGGAAAATTTAAAAAAAAACACCGGTTATTATTTTAATTGATCGTAATTCTAACGGGAACTGATAACGTGAATTTTTCAAAAACCGTAGTTCCAGCTCTATAGAAGCCTTATCTATATATAAGGAAAATATTCTTGTTATTGAAGTATTTTTTCATAAGAGAATATTTTGAAAATATGTTATATTTTTTTCATTTTTTACCAAAAAAATTGCATTTAAGTAATTTCTTATTGTAGTAATATTTTTAAGACAACTTTGTACGTTTATTCTAATTTAGGTGACAAATATTTTAAAAAAATATTCTTTTATATACGTATTTTCAAAATCATAATTCAAAACTTAATCGGACAGAATAACGTAAAATTTTCGTATCTATCACACATAATAGTGCTTATGATCTGAGAATGAAATCACAAATCCAATATTGCTACAATATATATTCTGTTTTTTTAACCTTTTATTTAAAAACAGTATAAGGATACCTTATTCTACAAAAAATAAATTAAGGTATCCGCGCGCGCGACTACGCTCGGAACCGTGATTTTCAAAAGCACATAAATGGATAATTTTCACGATATTTAGTGTCACTTAGATTAGAATATGTGCATAATATTGTTTTAAGGACATTTTGACAAAAAAAAATTTAATTAAATACAATATTTTGGCAAAATTTAACTTAGAATAATCTTCTTCCAAATGTTCTCCGTTTGTGAAAAATGCTTCTATTATAATATTATTTTGCCTGTATATAGCTCAGACGTGTGTTCAGAGGACCAACTAGAATTTTTGAAATACATAACTTAGAAGTGGGTTCTAGGTTTTACGATAACAGAGGGAAGCAATTTTAAAAAAAAAAACCCGCGAATAATTATTTCAATTGGTGGTAACTCTTAAAATAATGGGATTTTTTCAAAAATTCTAGTTGAGCTTCTGCAGAGAGATCTGAGCTATATCCAGGGAAAATATTATTATAATAGAACCATTTTTCACAAAAGGATAACATTTGGGAAAAGATTATTCTAAGTTAATTTTTTGCCAAAATATTATATTTAAATAATTTTTTTGTCAAAATGTCCTTAAAACAATTTACGCATGTATTCTAATCTGACTGACACTAAATATGAAAATGATCTATTTATGCGCGCTTTTTTAAAAATCACGGTTCCGAACGTATTCGGATAGCTTTAGGAAATATATTTCATTTTGCCGATTTTCATACTTATATTTAAATTTTAGGGATGGGAAGAATACTTTCTAAGAAACTATTCAACGTCATAAAGAAAATTAAATTTAATGTTGATTATTTGCCTTGAAAAGACGAGAAGCATGTAACGCACAAGACTCCATCACATTCTAAACATATGTAATGGGTCGTTTATTTTCCCTCTTTCAGCTACATTTCCTACATCGATGAAAGCTGGAAACCATCTTTGTCATGTGGTTTCTCTCACTGGCTAAGCGCACATCATCCGGAACTAAAGGGTGTTTTTTTAGAGGTAAAGAACTTTAAATTGCAATAAAACAATGATGTATTATTCGATTGACAGGAATTTTTTTTATTCGAAAGATAATCTTGTGGCATTACATTTTAAATATATTCTGGCATAGGACTGCCACGGCTGGCTCGGATGTAGTCCAATCTGGACGTCCAATTTTCGATGATTTTTTCCAACAAGTGTGGCCGTATATCGGCAATAACAAGGCGAATGTTGTATTCCAAATGGCAAGCGTTTGTGGCTTATCCGCATCGACCAATGACTTTATATAGCCCCATAGTAAATAGTCTAGTGGTGTTAAATCACAAGATCTTGGTGGCCAATTCACAGGTCCAAAACGTGAAATTAGGCCGTCACCAAACGTGTCTTTCAATAAATCGATTGTGGCACGAGCTGTGTGACATGTTGCGCCGTCTTGTTGGAACCACAGCTCCTGGACATCATCATTGTTCAATTCAGGAATGAAAAAGTTAGTAATCATGGCTCTATACCGATCACCATTGACTGTAACGTTGTGGCCTTCATCGTTTTTGAAGAAGTACGGACCAATGATTCCACCAGCCCATAAAGCGCACCAAATAGTCAGTTTTTCTGGATGTAACGGTGTTTCGACATACACTTGTGGATTAGCTTCATTCCAGTTTTGTTTGTTGACGTAGCCATTCAACCAGAAGTGCGCTTCATCGCTAAACAAAATTCGCTTATGAAAATCGGGAACAACGGCAATCTCGTTTTCGGCCCATTCGACAAATCTACGGCTTGCTTGATCATATTTAAAATGCAATGACACAAGATTATCTTTCGAATAAAAAAATTCATGTCAATCGAATAATACACCGTTGTTTTATTGCAATTTAAAGTACTATACCTCTAAAAAAACACCCTTTACATACTTCTTTGATTGGAAGCAAGCAGGAACTCTATTCCTTTTTCTTGAGAAATATCCGTCTATTAGCTGACGAGCTAATGCTGTACGGAATGTTAGCTGGTGTAAGCTTCTGTTTCTTTTGTTCACTTGCCGCATTATAAAACTATTTATTATGACAAGGTCAGTAAAAAAGTAAAAGATACGATGCCACCATTTTACAGGTCTTTTCTTTGATGGAAGCCATCAACCCCTCCGATGACATCGTTATAAATTGCGATATCTAAAGGACAAGGTACTTCTTTTTTAGTACCATCTCTTACTGTCCGATTTCCCTATTTTATAATCACTGGATTATGTGTGGTAGCACAAAACTGAAGCGGGAATAATTTTTTCAATCGTTTTAATAGCAAGGCCGATATGTTTTATGATGTGTTTTGCGCTTCCCACATGTGTATTTTGTAAGATCGTGTAGATGGGAAGTATTCTTCCCAAGGGCTACGAAAGAGTTACATGAATTGTGTAGTGAAAAGGTAAAGATAATGAAAATTATGAGTAAACCTATTGATAATATATAAATAAACACATCAGGTGTTCTAATTGCTGCTAAAGCACAATAGTTTTGTTCCGGAATTAGTTTCGTATAAATATGTGTGTTGCATGTGTGGTCTTAAAATTTTTGGAAAATTATAGCGTAATTAAGATAAACGTTAGTTTATTATTTTCTTCAAAATAAAAACAAATAAAAATTGGTAGAAATTCATCGAATCTTTTCCAACGTTGATTTATGAGTACTCCAAAAATAAAAATTTATTAAACTAAGCGAAGACCAGCATTCTAATTTTTGAAACACTGATTTTAGTTTTAATATAATACTTAAGTCCATTTTATCGTAAGATTATACGTGCGTGCTTTGATAATTCCCGAATTTAAAATATTCAGGATTTAACAAAAATTGAAACTTTCTTTAAACAGTGAATTCATTTTGCTATTCTAATCTGATTATGAATGTCAATGTCAATGCGTTTAACTATAATGCATGAATTGTTCAATTTCGAGTTGTTCGAAACTAATTTCTTTAAAGTATTAATATTTTTAACGTTTGAGACATGTGTAAAAAACTAATATAACTTTAGCTATTTTTTTATTTGTTCATACTTACATTCTGAAGAATTTTTAGTAGGGAAAAACAGGTAAAAGTTACCGGAAATAAAATAAGTAAAATTGAAATCCAATTATTTCCCCTTCTTATATAATTGCATTTTAACTCATAATTGGGCTTTCGCTTATTCACATTTTTGATACATTGAATTAAAATAATTTTATACATTTTATTTATTTTTCAAGCTTAGCTTCTTAACTCTTTTGACTATATATGTATGTAATCCTCTCTCTTTCTTCGCTTGATCCTGAACTGCAAGTTACTCTAATACTTAGTATAATGTCTGTTCATATTTGAACTGATTGCCATATACGCGGCTCTGGATCACATGATTTCCATCAAGGGCACAAGGGATATCTGGATATTTGAAGGTAGTAAGAACTCAATACAATAGTTGAGCAATTGGCTAAACATCGGTGACAGAATTGGCCTGAATACCATTGATAACGTGAAGACTTACTCCACCCACAATGACATACATCTCCAATGGATCCCCTCCCATGTAGACCTTTATTTTAATGATCTGGCCTATGAATTAGCCAAGGAGGGCTCCAATGATCCTATAGATAGTAGTGACTTACTACGATATAATGAAATCTACTCAAAAGTAAAGACCTACAATAACAGAACTTGAAAGACACCACCTAGTCATGACTGGTATCAACAAAATCGTCCTGTGGCTGCCCTGGAACAAAAAGGCGATAGGAAACTACAGACAGCTATTACTACACTAATCAGTGGTCATACCCGCGGGCTAAACATTTGCTCAGGATCAAAAGACTTTCCCTGTATGCTTGAAATGCAATGTTCACTAGGCTTCATCGGAGTATTTGCTGTCCTGTATAGGGCTTCAGAAAAACTTTATCTTGGAGAATCCAACCATGGTGTATGATTTTCTATTGGTGAACGGTCTTCTGGACTTGGTCTAGCTTTGTTCTGGACCAAGTAGGATAAGTAACAACAACAACAACAGAGTAATTTGATATCAATCAAATATTTTTATAAAAAAATTTCTTCAATAAATATATTTTGAATGCGCGCAGAAAAATTTAGGAAAAATTAAGTATAAACAAAGATGTGTATTTTTATTAAACATATAAACATTTTATTAATTTTTTTACTTTAGTGCCTTTGTGAAATCCTTCTTTTGCATAATTCTTAGCTTTTTATTTGTTAAATTACTCTATATGCCAAAGGTGTTTGACTTGATAACACAAATAAAGTGTTACTTATTTTTTTAAATAAATTACTTTAATCAATACAGAAATATTTTCAAAAAGTAAACTAGTTTTAATTTAAATATAAAATTTCGACTAAAGTTAATTAATTATATAAATTAAATTGTTCAATTGAAAATTTGCGTACACCTTAACTGCCACCGGCGTATATGTACGGCTCATTCAACTGGTACGGCAAATTCCTTCAGACGTATAGATACGTCCTTCCAAAATATTATCTACTTTGTGAGAGATACTATCGGTAAAACTATTCCGAATGCTAAATTACTTTAATAATGTTTGGAGGAATTTACTTTTTTCAGAGAAAAACTTGTTTATCTGTACTTCCAATCTGTACTTCCCAATCCACCCCAATACACCGCAACGAACACCTACGAGAAACACACGGTGGCACTGGGGACCGAGTCAGCCGTCCAGGGGTTTAAAAAATTTTTACATCCATTTACGAGACGCAATCGTTAATGATGGTAACGTCCATCCAAACGAATTGGGAAGAATGACCATATTACCGTCTACATTCACGGGGAGTCCACGGCACATGCATGAATACGCACAAGATGCGATGTCATACGTTCGGGCATATGGTCGTCCAGATTTGTTGCAGTATGGCGTATCTTATCATTTCCAATCCATGAACGACATCCAACAGTAGTACACTTGGCGGTGCATCTCGAGAATGGACAGCGCGTGTACTTTATAGCAGATAATGTACGTGCAAGAGCATTGGTTCCACCGGCAACAACTTTAACTGCGTTTTACTCATTGTGCCAAGATGATCTTTTTGCTAAAAATTTGCTTTATTCTGAAGTACCGAAATTCTACACGTGGAATGCATCGACTAAAATGTTTCAACGTCGCAAACAAGGTAAAGCAGTTGAAGGACATACCAATTTATATTCCAGTGATGCATTGGGTCGTCTGTACACTGTTCATCCGAACAATACAGAAGGCTTCTATCTAAGATTGCTGTTGATCAATATGCGTGGACCAATATCCTTCCAAGATTTAAGAACAGTCAACGGTCAGCTGTGCGCTACTTATCGCCAAGCTTGCCAAGAACTAAATCTTCTTGAGAATGATGCACATTGGGACACTGCACTAGCTGATGCATCGAATAGTGCTCGACCACAGCAAATACGCATGCTATTTGCCATAATATTAACAACCTGCTTCCCATCTAATCCAAAAGATCTTTGGGAAAAATACAAGGACTACATGAGTGAAGATATTCTACATCGTTTGCACGCTGCGAATCAAAATCCGGGCATTCAATTCACACCAAACGTGTATAATGAAGCATTGATTTTGATTGAAGACATGTTTGACAATCGCTAACAAGGCACTGGTGCAACTGGGAATGCCTGCTTCAAACCGACCTGCAACCTTTTTGATCGTGATTTGCAACGAGAAACACACTATGATTCTGACGTACTGGGGACATTCGTTAGGACAAATCTTCCGCAGTTGATTCTAGAACAACGCATTGCATATGACAGAATTATGCCTGCAATCACAGAACAAAGCGGTGGACTGTTTTTCATAGATGCGCCCGGTGGTACAGGCAAGACTTTTCTTCTTTCACAAATTTTGGCAACCATACGATCACAAAATAATAGTGCACTGGCTATTGCATCATCTGGAATTGCGGCAACTCTTTTGGATGGTGGCCGAACAACGCATTCAGCATTGAAACTGCCGTTGAATTTGCAAAACACTGAGGCACCAACATGCAACATCAGCAAAAACTCTGGAATGGGAAAAGTACTCCAAACGTGTCGAATTATCATATGGGACGAATATACAATGTCTCACAAGAAAGCATTGGAAGCGCTTGATCGTACACTGCGAGATTTCAGAGGAAACAGACGGATCTTCGATGGAGCACTCATTTTATTGTCTGGTGATTTTCGACAAACACTGCCCATTATACCACGATCAACACCCGCTGATGAACTTCATGCATGTCTTAAATCATCAGTTCTATGGCGTCATTTACAGAAATTGACTTTGAAAACTAACATGCGTGTACAACTACAACGGATGCATCGGCTGGAAATTTTGCAAAACAATTAATGGATATTGGAAATGGGCGAATGGAAATTGATGAATCTACACAATGTATCACCCTGCCAGCAAACTTCTGTAAGATCACAGAAAGCATCGACGAATTGGTACAAAAAGTTTTCCCAAACTTTGCACAAAACTACAAAAACCCTCAGTGGCTCAGTACGCGTGCTATATTAGCAGCCAAAAACATCGATGTCAATACCATCAACTTCACCATTCAGCATGGAATACCCAGTGAAACGACAACATATAAGTCCATCGATACTGTGGAGAATCAAGATGAGGTTGTCAACTATCCTACTGAATTCTTGAATTCGCTTGATTTGCCAGGCATGCCACCGCACGTTCTTACATTGAAAATTGGCGTACCCATCATACTTCTTCGAAACATAAATCCACCACGACTTTGCAACGGAACCAGACTCTCAGTCAAGAAAATGATGAACAATGTTATCGAGGCAACAATTTTGACTGGAAAATTCAAAGGTGAAGACGTCCTGTTGCCACGTATCCCAATGATCCCGACAAATATGCCATTCGAATCCAAACGTTTACAGTTCCCGGTGCGACTCGCTTTCGCAATAACTATTAACAAAGCACAAGGACAATCGTTACAAGTGTGTGGATTAAATTTGGAGAATCCATGCTTCTCACATGGACAGCTCTATGTGGCTTGCTCACGTGTCGGAAAACCTTCTGATTTATTCGTCTACGCACCAGATGGAAAAACTAGAAATATTGTGTATCCCACAGCACTTCAATAAACATCTAATTGAAACTGATCTAGCCCTATTTATTCGAGTTCTGAAGGCGAGGAACATACAAATAAAAAGATGCTTAAAGAAATTTCAGAGAATTGATGTGTGTGTTATATATGTATATAACAGACACATCAGTGTAGAATACACAATAATCAAAATGTTACCTTTCTTTTATGTCAGTGTTTTTATTTTAATTCCAGATAAATGAAATTTTACAATTATATGAAACTATTGTCATGCATTTAGTGCAGGGAACGAAGATATTTGAGGTGGGTGATACCTGAAGATGCTGTTGTGTTACTATGTTACATTTCTTTCAAATTTTACTCGAAGCTACGTAAGAACCTATGTATTGTCTCAGTTATATTTAACCTGCAGCATTGCTATTTAATATACTTGTATATTCTTATAATTTCTATATGATTCTAAACAGTATTTCAGCTCTCTCAACATTAATTTACAAACTGGAGAACTGTGGCATTGAAGCTAAAAAAAATCAGTTTATAGGCGGTAATATGTTAAATTTTATATTTTAATATTTGCTTCGTTTGCACATTATCTGATTATTGATAAAAAATATTTGTTAATAAACGACAAAAACACCATTTTCTAAATTTTTAAATCATTTTAATATTCTTATCTTCATAATATTTAATAAAACTGTATACTGTGCATTTCTTTCATTGATTTACATATGAGGGGAAAATACACAAATTTCTTCTGACTACAGGAAAAAAAAGTATTTGTATAAAAATTAAATTAGTAATCTGATCGATAATAATTTACTTTCAATATTTTTTTTCTTTCCTTTGAAAGAAAATGAAAAAAAGTTATCTTATTTCTCAAAAATTGCCTTAAAACCTACAAATATCTGATAAAATCATTCTACCTGGTAAACAATACACGCGCTAATACATCATTTAAATTCAGTTTCGTAATTGTGTTTTTGATACATTTTATCCACTTAAAATTTGTTTTCAAAAACTATTCAAATTTTGTTTCACTCGTTTACATTTTCGCTTGCAAATTTTTTGTATTTACGAAGCTTATATTTTCAAAACATTTAAAAAAGAAAAGTTCATTGTTATAAATTAGATTATGATAGAATTTCTCTTTCCCTGTAAAATAAATATTTTTCACAATTTGCTTTTTTTAAATCTATATTTTATTTGTGCAGTTAAAGTATTGGATAACAAAATAAAATGTAGCATTATAATCAAACCATTTATCTTATAATTCAAAAAAGAAAATTTCTTTCAAAGTTACCATTATATTTAAAATATATATATATATATATATATATATATATATATATATATATACAGTCGTATCCCGATTTAATGAATTTATCAAGACCGAGCATTTTGCTCGTGAAATCGGAGTTATTCATTGGATAGGGGGCCAAGCAAAATACAAATATTTTGCTCTTACCTTTTGGAAATTCTATAACAATCAACTACACAAGAAAATATTGATAGCTAGAAATTACACACGTTTTATTCCATAGTTAAAAACACTATTAGTGAATTTTTATGCAACATTTAATTGGAAATTTTAAAATACTAGCAAACAGAGATGAGATTGAAATTCTTGATTAACTTTTGACTCGAAGGATTTCTTTTTCGACTTTGTGTATAGAAGCAAATAATGATTCGTTTACATCCTGCTGCGCAAGGTACGTTTTCACAGTTTCCCAACAATAAAAAATAATAAAAAACGTAAAGCTTTGGAAATAATTGCATTACCGATTTCTGTATTCGACTCGCTATTCATTGGCTCCGAAAAATCAACAATTTCCTCAATTTCAGTTGCGCAGGTAGGCAGGCCGTCATCAAATGTATCATAATCGAAAAAATTGTAAAATATCCCCTGCGTTGTGGATTGGAATGAGATAAATAATTCCCCTGTCCTACTGAAGACTCATTCAAAAGGTTACAGTCATAACTCATCAACACATGTAACGTTTTAAAACGATATTTGCCATTTCCAGTAGAGATTTGCTGCATACAATTAAGTCTTTTTCTATTCCGGTCAAAAATATATGTCATTTGAAAAAAAAAATGCAATTTTTCCTAATACACACTAGTAAAAAAAATTTTCCAATTGCCGAAATAATTCTTTAAATCGGGGTTTATTGTTTGTTAAATAGGTGTTTTCCCCTTCACTTTAATCGGGAAAAAAGAAAAATTCCTTAAATCTCAAACTTCGTTAAATAGGGGTCTGTAGTAAAGAGTGTTTTTTTTCCAGGTATAGAAGTTTAAGTTGGCATTACTTTCCAAGATGGTGACTGATTTAACAGCTGTCAAGTGATTTATTCTCAGTTTGGTTTGGCAATTCATCAAAACGATCATCAAGCAAGGCGTAGATTCGTCGAATGGGCCCAAAACGAGATTGCCGTTGTTCCCGATTTTCATAAGCGAATTTTGTTTAGCGATGAAGAGCACTTCTGGTTGAATGGATACGTCAACAAACAAAAATGCCGCATTTGGAGTGAAGATAATCCACAAGTGTAAGTCGAAACACCGTTACATCCAGAAAAATTGACGGTTTGGTGCGCTTTATGGGCTGGTGGAATCCTTCTTCAAAAACGATGAAGGCCACAACGGTACAGTCAATGGTGATCGGTATAGAGCCATGATTACTAACTTTTTCATTCCAGAATTGAACAATCATGATGTCCAGGAGCTGTGGTTTCAACAAGACGGCACACATGTCACACAGCTCGTGCCACAATCGATTTATTGAAAGACACGTTTGGTGACCGCCTAATTTCACGTTTTGGACCTGTGAATTGGCCTACAATATCTTGTGATTTAACACCGCTAGACTATTTTCTGTGGGGCTATGTAAAGTCATTGGTCTATGCGGATAAGCCACAAACGCTTGACCATTTGGAAGACAACATTCGCCGTGTTATTGCCGATATACGGCCACAAATGTTGGAAAAAGTCATCGAAAATTGGACGTCCAGATTGGACTACATCCGAGTCAGCCGTGGCAGTCATATGCCAGAAATCATATTTAAAATGTAATGCCACAAGATTATCTTTCGAATAAAAAAAATCATGTAAATCGAATAATACATCGTTGTTTTATTGTAATTTAAAGTTCTATACCTCTAAACAAACACTCTTTATATATATATATATATATATATATTATTTTAAGGAATGAGAAAATGATGAGAGAAAAATCCTTTTAATTGCGTGATATTGAGGTATTTTTACGTTTAAATATATTTCCTTTAATTTTTATAGATGAGAGTTTTAAAGATAAAGTACGATTCAAAACTACATGAACATTCTGAAGTGCAAAATTAAACAAATTTGTAGAATAATGAAAGTTCTACGTTTTAAACATATCTTATATATAAGTTATCAGAGAGGTAAGGTTGCCACTGATTACCTATACTGAAAATCCATACCTGTGTTACCTAAATTATTCCCAGAACCATACATTCGCGTAATATCCTAAAATCTGTGCGTAAATGTATTGTGAACATTTAATGGAACATGAATAATTTACGATATCTTTAGTGGGATATGGAACTAACGTGATATATTACTATAAATTGTTGTGATATTAAAATACCGTTTTGGCATACGACTATTCTGTCTTAAAATATTTGAATATACTTATAAGACGGGAACATTCATTAAATTTTGAATTTTGATATGATACTCATTTTTTAAATTTTCTGTTTGTTAAAATAATCCATTGTAGAAATAAATTTTTGTTTTTATTATTAACTTTAACTATAAATTGTTTTGTAAAATTAAAGGGGTTTTATTGGTTTTTTTAAAGTATTATACTAATGAATAATATGTCTTTAAATGTCCTATGAAAATTGTTGTTATATGTATTTTGATTGAATATTTATTTGAGGGATAACGATTTGAAGAAATATGTTTCATAAGAACTGACATATTTTTTTTCATGATAATTAAAACGTCTTAAATCCATGAAACATGTTTCTAAGCACTTTATTTTTGAGAAATGTTATAAATGAATTTACGCATTTAAGTATTTATTTTTTGTAGGCTACTTAAAAGTTTCTTATCATCCATTAGCACTATGTTTATGTTTGTATAATAGAGGGAATTAATTTTATGTTTTCAAAATTATAATTCTGAATGATGTGCTTTTAGTTTATTACTCGTGCTATATATTTTATTACATTACTTAATAGTCACAATAGTTAAAATAAATCATGTACATAGAGGAAACATAATAAATTATAAACAATCATATAATAATGTTTTTTGTTTTGTTATTTATATATAACTGAAATATAATATAGCTGCATAAATCAGTGATTACTATAAAAAAAAAAGATGTTATCTTTTAACAACATCTAATTTTTTGTTACACTTTTATTTTTTCATATCATAAGCATTCGGAAGAATATGTGTAGTATAAATAAAAACTTTCAAGAAACAGTATGTTAGCATTATTTGTTGAGATAAAATAAATACACGAAGGAAAATATTGAAACATGGTTTAGAAAAGATGAATAAAATCAATTTTCTAGCTCACATATATGGATTGAATACAGTAAACCCCATTAATCTTATCCCGAAAGCGTTCTTAATATACTTTTCATGGAATTTATCACCATAAACCTTATTTGTATAATTTATTATTATACATATTTATGCGCATATATCTCGATGTACATTTATTCGCATGTATTATAATATTTATATATTCATAAGCTGTGTAAGATGTCATGACGTGCTTTTATTTTAACATATTATAATATACCTTTGTAAACTGAGTCACATATGATGTGACCTTGAATATAAATTTATTTCATATAGATGGAGAGTTATGTGAAATCGTTTTCATTATAATACATGTAATGTATTTAACTTATAAATCAAATCAAAATGAAGTCAACTATCCACTGCAGTTTCGTTTCACGCACGTAACATTATCCATTTTTAGATAAACAGGTACGTAATGAGTCATTAAATACCAGAAGATAGAATAATTATTCTTAATCAAGTTGCCTTATCATGTATCCCTGAATATCATTAATTAGCAAAACTGTATCCAGTTTCCGGAATGAACACAGTCTCTAATTAAGCATAAAAATTACTATTTAAATTCATTCCACAACATCCCTTAAATATATACAGAGAAAACTTTGTTAATCATTACGCGAAACCGGAGCTCAACGCTGGAATCTTAATAGAATCGTCATAAACTTAACAAAATGTGCATATGTATGAAGTTTGAAACCTGGACCTTCATGCTGCATCGATATCTCTTCAAGAGCGTAACTTTCTGAAGCGTAAAGCAAATTGAATGAGATATATCAGTCACGGCTAGAATCTCAGAGGCCTTGTCAAAATCTTCTCTGATACTGAGGTTTGTGATTTCATGAATAGGCAGTCAACAATTCATTTTGCGTAGCATCATATGCCTTTGGAGGAGGGGGATTCGAGTATATGATTGATTACTGTTCTGCACGTACATTGGAATTCATTCTCTGTATGCGATTGGTCAAATCAGTCATAAGTGTTGTTCATGTTCATATATGCAGTCCAAACATTGCGTCTCGGCATTGTTGGCGGTGGCTTGAAATTCAATATACAAACTAATTCAAGATATACGAGATGGCTATTAAATATGTAGATATTATCTGGTGGTATAATATTGCTGGAATTTTGTACAATAATGATGTTTGACGGTTCGTATGTTAAAGTACTTAATAATTACTACTTAATGTAATGAAAAGCTTAAACAAAGAGATAAAAGGGACATACAATGAAAGGGGTTAAATAAAACCGAGAATTCCTGTTGTTTGATGAATTATTTCTGAAACGGATTAAAATAAATGATACAAAATTTAGTGATTAATAAAATGCACTTCTATTGAAAAAAATTGTTAAGAAAAAATAATCCATCTTACAAGGTATTTTAAATGTTTTAATATACTTAATTATTTGGTGTAAAAACTAGAAATGTTACGGTGCAATGCTCTATAACAGAGCAAGATCTCTTCATCAAAATAAGATCTTAATTCAAACTCATTTCAAATTACTGTATATTCAAAGCTTATGAAAGATATTTTGAATTCAAAAATATAATTTCTGCACCCAATGTAACTAGTGCTTGAGGATTGAAAGGAAATTTACATTTTCGCGTTGTTTAAAAAATAATTTATTAAAGAATGAGATTTTAAACTACAGTTTTAAATCCTTGTTTTTAACTGAAATAATTATTTCTTGCCAGTCATGCTTCTTATAAAATAGAAACGACATAAGATATATAGTTTCCGAATGTTAATAAAATATAAAGATTTAATTATCAGTAATTTGATAATAAGTTTTAATGTTCAAGAGAGAACATGTTACGATTTTAAAAAAAAAATTAGTTTAATGGTCTTCAAGGATATTTTGGTTCCATAACATGTGTATGTATTTTACAAGGGTAAGTTTCTGTGCTCAAAATACCACACAAAGCTAACTCTTTGATTTTTTACAGAGCGATTTTAAGTAATCGTGAAGTGGTTTTAAAATGGTACTCATCCTGCAATAATTGAGGTACACACATTTAATTTAGAAGTACATCAAACTATGTATTGCGCAGTTGGTATAAGTTTTGGGATAACATGATCAATAATGGTATAACACTTTTTTTAAGGAATGCTTACTGAACGTGCCTAGAAAAATTTACGGATTAGAGAAATGAAACTATTTTAAAAAATAAGTGTTGCTTTAATTCAAAAATTCGTTCCAACTTTTTTTTATATGCATTAATAGATATAGTTAGAAATATCATCAAAGCATTTTGCACATAAGGACAAATCCTTAGCATTTAAAATAAAGAAAACTTTGTTTTTCTTTCATAGATAAATTAGCTATTGGGATTTGAATAAAATCGTATATAAAAGTTATCATAGTTCTAGAACTTATTTTACCAAAAGCTTTCAGATTTTTAAAGAGCACAGAAAAATACATAAAGAATAATGAAAACTAAGAAAATTTTATTTAATTTTTCCCCAGTTTTTGTCAATTGAATCGTTATGTATGTGTCTTCTTAAAATATAAATAAATTTATACTGAAAATTATTTTACTTAACTCATTGAAAGTCTGATACATTGGAATGTATTATAAAGCATATAACATGATATGCGCTTAAAAAAGAATATAAACTTGAATCTTTTAAGATAAAGTTAAAACTGAATGCAAATTTTAAATTCAAAATAAAATTCAATTCACATTCTAAGTATTATCAATATTTCAATCTTCCTTCTTCAATACCACAAACCTTGATTGTAGTAAAAATTTATTAATGACTTCAATTTTACGTTAATGCAATATTTCCTTAAGAAAAGACTCTAAGTTATAAAGTTTTCTTAAATTCAGAAGAAAAGCCCACATCTTTCAAAACTTCCAAAATATTGGTTTTCAGATCATGACAGTTAATTTCTTCAGCGGCATCTACGTGCTGAAAAATTATTTGTCGATACACTTTTTCGTTAAATAAAAGCTACAACGACTAAACTAATAAAAAAAAACTATCACTGAAAAGTAATTTGCGTTAGAAAATATTGGCATTTAATCTTATACAGAGGAGATAAAAAAAACTTACAGAATATTAAATGTACAGTTTTGACTAACCGTTTATGAAGCTTCTTATAAGCCCTTTCAGGAAGAATTCCTACTTAATTTCATGATTTCGATTAAGTATTTAATAGGAATGAAGAAATTAATGATTTTTTAACTCTGGTGAGGTTTTTTTAATTTTCCTTATTTCAGAAACATTTCATTATTCTGATGTATACTTTCAATAAATATATATTTCGTTATTTCATTTGAAACACTTCTTGTTACAACTTAGATGAGTGATTTATGCATTTTATAAAATTATCATAGTCACGGAAATGCTTTATTTTGCTAAAATACTTTATTGTATACATTGTAAGAAAATAGTTATATTCTTACACGTAATAGCTTTGCTCATACATATAATTTATTGCATTAATTGCTTGAAATTAAACCTTTCATAATGGTTGTATAATTTAAAAATGTATAAAATATTTATAAGTTTGTAATAAAATAATCTTCATTAACCATCCTAAAAGTCTTAATAAAATATTTGGAAATTAAAGTATTAATTACAGAAAAAAGTATTGCCATTTTTTGATGCAGATAAGAATAAAATATTCCATTGACAGGAATTGATATTTTTTAAATTTTAAAATTAATTTCTTCGGGCACATTAGACATTTATGTTTGTTCTAAATTGAAAATTTTGTTTCCCCACCCTTAAAATAATTGTGCCTTACAAAAACTGAGAATAGGTAAATTTTTAAACACGCAGCTTAGTATTTCTTGATTAGGTTTTAAAAGTACAAAACGAGATGTTTTTTCTTTTATTATTGTTTAGATTTAAATGCGAAGAAGCATATCGTTAGTGGTGAAAAACAAATTCTGTGTGTGTGTTAAATATAAGTAGAAACAAATTATTTTATAATGATATGTCATTTCTCTCAATGACAAATTAAGAGTCTGAGTTAAAAAATCTACTAATTTGTGCTAAATCTCCCTCCCCCCTCTCTTACACATATATATGAGAGCAAATATGAATACTTTTTAAAGTTTCGAATTTGTATCTTTAATAAAAAAAACAGTACCTACGTATTAGCCCAACAATCGCCAACTGTATTAATAACTCGCAAAGTTGGCAACCCCTGTATCTTATACGTCGTTCACTTTGAATTGGCAACTATTTGCTTCGTTTTACTTAATCTCCGCAAGGGTTGTGATAATACGTAAGTACCAAAAAACCTCTCTGTATTTTAAAATGTTTTGCTGTATGAATTAATGAAATACTAAGAGTATTCGTTTGTAAAAAAATAGATATTTGTTACACTGCTTGCTAGTACTCATCAATATTTATTTACATACGTCACATCACAAAAAGAAAGAAAAAAAAGAGAAAATAATTAAGTATCGCGTTGCAGGACTACATTGAATCGGTTTAGCTGTTGCTTGTCCAAGGATTAGGATACCGAAATCTCTGTGAATCTGCTAGGGGCTGTTGTTTGATCCGTTACATGCTGCACTTTTTTCAAAATTTATTTTCCTGTTACATGTCCTAATTAAAATTGTTCATGTATCATGAATCGTTAGAGAAATTATTATTTTTTCATTACATAATGACTTTTATAGCTTAAAGTATGATGTAAAAGCTTGTGGGGTGATATGAAAAATTATGTCATGTGATATGGAAATGATGATCATCTTACATAAAGGAAGCACCAAAATATAAATTAAGTAGCATAATTAACTCATTATACATGGAGGACAAGTGCTTCGTAGATTGCAATGATAAAAATTTATTGGTAAAATCTGTTTCATTCACAATTTCTGAATATAGGAGTAATTTGTAATAAAAATTAAAATGAGCGATAAAAATTACTGTCATATGATATTACTTTCGAAGCAAATCGTTTAATTGGCTCAGCATATTTGTTTCGTTCTATTAATGTAAAACAGCATTTGGAATAGTTCTATTCGTTACTGAGGCACTCACGCTTAAGAATACAAATATTAAATCAATGGGGAAAAATATATTTAGCGAAAATGGCATATGGTAGACTAATAGTATATTATTTATATAATTAAAATTTAATTTTCGTATTTTTTTTTAAAAGTACAGTCAGACCACTATTTAACGATTTATTCGGGAACGAATATTTTGTTCTTAAAATCGGTAGTATTCATTATGTCGGGATCCAAACAAAATAATTTTTTTTTAAAATTTACCTTTTGGAAATTCTACAATAATCAATTACACAAAAACATCCGTAGTCAGAAATTTTGCACTCTTTCTTCAACAGCTAAAATACTATTGGTGAATGATTACGCGTCAGTTAACTGGAAATTTTAAAATACTGTCAGACAGATGTTTGAAAATCGCTTTGATTCCTGCCTCGAAAGAGTTCTTTTTCGACAGAAAAACACTGCGTCATTTACATCCTGCTGCATAAGGTATATTTTCACAGTTTATAAATAATAAAAATGATTAGGAAATGTGTAAGTTTTGATAAGAGTTTCATTATCAAAATCTGCATCAAAATCGCTATACATTAGCTCCGAAATATCAACAGTTTCCTGATCTTCAGTTTCACATACAAGAAGTCCTTCATCAAATGTAACAGAATCGCTAAAGTCCTGAAATATTCTCCTGCGTTGTGGAGTTGGATGAGATAAGAAAGGAGATTCCTGTCTTATTCAAAATTCGCACGATGGGTCACACTCATGACTCATCTGCACTTGTTAAGTCTAATAATGGATTAAATCCTTTCACTTTAAAATTTTCTGCTCGAAAGAAAAGCTTTTTTCTGTTCCGCGCAAAAAGGATATGCCATTTAAAAAGAAACACAATTTTTTCTAATTCAAACTAATAAAAATTTGGGGGGGGCGTTGAAATATTTAGTTAGTTCCAGGTTTATTTTTCGTTAAATAGGTGGTTTTGCCTTCATTTTATTGGAAAAAAGAGAAAAAATTGTTTAATCGTGAAATTCGTTAAATAAGGGTTAGTTAAATCGGGGTCTAACTGTATATACAGAGAATATTTTTCATCACAAGAGGGAAGAGAGAATAAATATTTATAGCATGCTTTATGAAGCAGTTATCATAAATTAAAAAAAATACATGATTAGATCTCGGCAACAGAAAGGCAGACTTTAGTCAATTCTACATTCAAGTTCCAAGTTTGATAACATTAAATGTTTCGGGAGATTTTTTTTTCCTTTTCTTTATACATCTTATTATTTCTAGCAAGAATATCTTAGTCTTTTAGCTCTTTTAATTTCAAATAATAAGTTGTATAAAAGTATAAGCAATTACAAGAAAAACAAACACATAATTACTGGTAAAATTTCTTTACAAATACGAATAGAGCATATTTTTACATCTTGTATTCAAATTCACCTTCGTTCCTCAACACACATCTCAAAGCAATAAAAAAATCTTTTTTTTTCTTCTTATGTCAACAATATCCTAAGACCTTATTCAACTAAGTGAATATTTTATGTTTTAGTAGTAAACAGCGAGCAAAAACATTTTTTAACCATTGGAAAATGCGACAAAACGACTTTCACTTTCTCTAACAATACTTTTAAAGTTTTGTGGGAGAAAAAACTTTCCTTTCTTTTGTCAACAAAAATTTTTTTTTTCTTTTCGTTCTCGGTTCTTACGTTGCTTGGTAGAACTTTATTGACTATCAAAAACAGACTGTAATGCTCTTGAAGTGAGATTGCCACTTAAACTGTAAGTACCTCATATAACAGGTTCTATATGAACTATTAGGAAAAAATCATTTCTTTAAATTACTTGAAAGATTTTACAGTTTTTCATGGCTTAAAGGTGAAAAGCATGGAGAGAACATTATTTATGCCCTTCATTTAAAACTTAAATAAATTGTATTAAAAATGCACGTTCTAATTCAATATTACATTTGATTAAAATGTTTTATTCTTAAAATAATATTTTATTGACTAATGATTGATCTTATGTTTAAGGGAAGCAATTTTTGCCACTTTAAAATAGGTCACAGTAATTTTAAATTACAACCTTGTGTATATATTTTTTATACAGAATGTCGAAATATGTAGGACGTATGCCGAATGTGATTACGTAAGCTGAAAGTTTTCAAAAAAATAGAGCTGCCAAATTATTTCCGCCCGTAATAAAACATTCGCGAGTTGCATACTTACTCTTATTACTTACTTTAGTTTATTGTATCGTGTACTAATACATTTCGTTATTTTCTCACATGTTTTTTGTTATCCGATAAGTATTACCTTGTGCGAAAATGAAGTATATTTAAGCAAAGGAAAACAAATACTCGGTAAAACTACAAATTAATCCAAGTTAACTTGTCACATTTATACAAAAAGAAACATTGTTATGCATCTTTCTTTTTTGTCTTTTTTTACTTGAGAACTAACTAAAATCTAGTAACATACTAATATTTACTTCTAGGAAAAATTCATATACACTTAATATTTGTTTAATTCTTAGTTTCATATACGCACAGGAAAACATTATGTGTAAATTATACAGAATGTATTGCATTATGGTGGGGTACACTGTACTTACTACAAAAATTTAGATAACAAGTATAGTTTTCATGTTTCTTCATTTTATTTACACTGGTGTGCAAAACTTAAGCAACAATGTAAAAATTTAGCAGATAGCCATGAAATTGCAGAAAAGGAGGTCTGAAGATCAGTACAGTGAGCAAGTAAGTCAGTAGAAACGTCATGCGTATGCAAATATCAGGAACCAAACGTCAGAAGCGACGTGAGCGTACGCAAAAAGCGTGATGTCGGCGCGCGCTGCTCAACAGTAGAATAAAATGAAGGACGGAGACGCAATTCAACATATTCGTTGCAAGTGCCAGTGAGTCAGTTCGTGAAATATGGCTAGAAGAAATCACCTGGACGACTTCACACGTGGAAGAATGATTGGAAAGTTGGAGGAGGGGCGTACCGTCACCAGTGTAGCTGCAGAGTTCGAATCAACTAAAGTGTCGTTTCGCGCGCTTGAAAGCGTTCCAAACCACAGGTACAGCTTTTAGAAAGGTTGGTGGTGGCCGCCCGGGGACGACAACAGCAGGATGACCGATATATCATCCTGCCGGCGAAAAGAGGCCGACGGCAGTCAGCAAGCGTCATTGCTCAACAACTCTCTACAGCAACGGGGCGACAAGTGTCACGGTTTACTGTGGCCAGACGCCTTCACAAAGGGGGTCTATTCGCCCGCCATCCTGAACGCTGCCTCCCATTGAAAGTTGACCACCGACGCCACCGTTTACAGTGGTGCAGAGAGCACAAAAACTGGACAACTGTCAATGGAGTCGTGTCCTCTTTACGGATGAGAGTCGGTTCACTACCAGAAGCGATTCTCAACGCGTTTTGATTTGAGAGAGATAGGGACCTGGTTTTACCCCAGTAACACCAAGGAAATACACCGTTATGATGGTCCTGGAGTTCTTGTCTGGGGAGGCATTATGCTTAACGGGCGAACTGAGCTCCACATTTTCGATAGAGGGTCTGTAATCGGGGATCGCTATTGTGAGGAGGTACTTCTTCCCCATGTGCGTTTGTTCCGAGGTACCGTTGCCTCAGACTTCATTTTTATGGATGACAATGCACGGCCACATCGGACTCTTGCTGTGGAGGAGTTGCAGGAAAGTGAAAATATCACTCGAATGGATTGGCCAGTGTGCTCCCCAGATTTAAATCCCATCGAACATGTGTGGGATGCTTTGGGGAGACGTATTGCAGAACGCTTACATCATAAGGAGAACACCCAACAACTCAAACAGATGCTGATTGAAGAATGGGTACTCCTACCGCAAGAAATGTTGCACCAGCTGGTTCTGAGTATGCGGAGACGGTGCGAAGCAACCATTGCAGTGAGGGGAGGGCATATACCATGTTAAGGAACATCTGCTTGTTGTTCTTCCTGTTGGATAGACCATCATGAGTTACAATACTATGCGTTCAATAAAGCTTGTTTTTGTTTGATTCCATACCGTATGCATTGTATTCCTTTTTCAGCGCCGATGCTTTCGTCATCCTTTTCGTACATAATACTCTCCCTCATTTCTGAATTTCATGTCTCTCAGATGATTTTTCGTGAAGTTATGGCAATAAACCCACCTGTTGCTTAAGTTTTGCACACCAGTGTATAATATAAGAAATTATGAAAACTCTATACAATATTATACCTTTAAAATTATGAATACAATACTTATTTTATGTTTTTATGACTCACGTTGTTTTTTAAAAATAAGTTTTGGCATATCAAACATAAGTTATTCAGTTGCCAAAATTATATTTAAAATAATAGTTAAAAATACTTTTATGATTAAACATTTTATACTGTTTTAAAATTGGCTTATACATTTTTGACTAATATTGGTGATACTATTATTTATATTAAGATGGAAAATTTCGTGTCAAATTTTGCAGTAAGAGTAAAAAGAATTATTTGCTTAAGTATGAGTTATTTTCAAATAAGTTTCTTTTCAGACTTTTAAATCTGTTTGATTTCAATAATAGAACTAGTGACTGAAAATGATTTATACATAATTCATTGAATAAAGTATTTAAGGAATAATAAAATCATTTGTTTGCTTCACACTCATTACAATAAATACATCTTTACGGAATATTTAAAAGAAATTTTTGCTCATAAAATTATTTTTCACACTTTTATCTTCTTAAATCCTTATGGTATGTTTATACGATATTTAATCCTTTGCTTTAATATATATTTGCATTGAAATAAAACACAATGGATGAATAATTTTAAAGAATAAACTAATTTTCTTAGAATAAATTTTAATACTTTCTTATATCAGAACAAAAAGGAATATTTTCTATTTCTGAGACAAAATTGAAATAAGTAATAATAGTTTTTTATCTTTAAGATAAATTTTATTGGAAAAAAACTTAAATATATAAAACTGAAACTTTTATATGCATTAAAGATGTGCACTCATTAGACAAAACAATATTCTTCTCAAATATTTGTTGATCAAATATTTACATTTTCGCTTATTCACTTTTTTCTTGCTAAAACTGTTTTGTTTTTTGAGATTACTTTAAAACGAAAATATTATTAATATGTCACTGAATAGATAAGATAAAAAAAAAGAATAACATTTTCTAAGAAATTGAATTGTGTTTTGAACTTATTATTTAAAACTAGTCGATTAAACTTGCTACAAAGTATGTTTAGGAAAAGTTTTAAATATTATTATGAAACAACCGAGATATCTAGATAAAATTTATTCTGCCTATTATTGTTCTTTGCGTTGTAAATTGTAGCTTCTAATGTTGATTAGTTTGGCTTTAAAGTCTCTAAATTGAAGTGACCTAAAGTATGAGAAAGATGAAAGCTTGTAGTGTGTTTAAATTTCTTCGTTTTAAAGGTCACGGAGCCTGGCGATGTCACAATAAAATTTTGGATTTTTTTAAAAAATATATAATTAGTTTGTCACATAGGACACAGTGATGGGAAGGAAAATAATGTTTAAATCGGTGAGAATTGTTTCACAAAAAATCCTAGATTTAAAAGATCATTACTCAAGTATAATGCCTGGCAAAAAAAAGATGGTGATTCTTTCGGACAAAGATGGACAAAGATGAAGAAGGCGTTTTGCACTACCTGGAAAGATATTATACCTTTATCCGATTTAACAAAATCAAAAGACTTCGCTAATTGAAAAAAATGTTGTCAAACATTGTCATTATTATTATTATTGTTATGATCAAACTTACAACCTCGGCTTTACAAGTACCATGAGTCTCATGACTTTGAGGGATATCGGGATATGAAGGGCAAGTATGTTGGCAAAGAGTGGATTCAAAAAGATTCAGCCGGATCCTTTTTTGTCTTTCGGAATTTAAAGCGTTTTATACCCTGCACCAAGCTTTGCAGCCTGTATATACAGGGGCGTCAAGGAAGAATCGGAGTCCTTTCTGAAGACGTCAGCAAAATTTTCTGATTCCTTACCTAGAGCATTCAGAGTGGCCTGTTTTAGACTTGCTACTGCCCATGAAGTTCTGCAGGTTTACCTATATAGAATGTGGGTGAGAGATTATAATTCATTTTACTTTGTGGATAACCTCAAAATATATCCTGCTGTTTTAAACTGTATTTCTGTCTGGACTGTGCCTTTGATGACTTTCGTTTATGTTCTTCTTTGTATTGAAGTGCTCATTGATTTACGGTCGAAAGATCAGAGACAGGCATAGGATGAAAAAAAAAGTTATTGTGTTTGAACACACGCGGAAATGATTCCCACTGTTGTACATCGCGACATTTGGTAACTCATTTGATTTAACAAAATTGGCCGCTGGTATAATATGTACTGTAAAATCCAGCGTATAACGCGCACTTTTAACTCAAAAAATAATATCGAAACTTAAGGGTGCACGTTATACGCTGGGTATAAAAACGAAAGCTTTAAAAATTAAAAGAAAAAGAGATAAGCATAGAAAAATTAGGCTTTTACTTATGTCGAAATACAGTTTATTTGAAAGAAATGACATTCTTTATGAACTTAACCCCTTACTTCTCGCTCCCGTCAATATCACGGGGTAAAATTTCTCTCTATATTCATCGTACCCATGATAGTTTCGGCTGGAGTGTTCAAAAGTAACGTGCTAAAAGATTAAAACTATATGCTTCTTCTACCCGCAATCATGTTTATTTCTCACCAGAACGCATTACCAGATTATTAGTAGCGTATTAAGAAATAGCTATTTTATTTTCACCTAGATGATAGCACAATGAAACATATCTATATTAGCAATATGTTTTTGTAACTTTATTTCAATTACTTAGATCCGCTCTTCGTGAATAGATGTGTGTTGCGTTCTGTGATAAAAAAAATATTTTTTTTAATATTATATACATTATTAGTTTGGAAATGAATTGGATTTTACTTTAAGTATAAAGAGATCTGAGAGTGTTTCTGAAATAACTGATTGTTTTGAAAGTTCGGTTAGTGAACCTGAGAGCATTGATGATGGTTCTGTACTGTTACCTGTGATATATTGGCCTTTTATCTCATACTTTAAAATTTACTCACAAGAAAAATTACTAATATATTCTTACATTGCATAAGTCTAATAAAATCCACCTTTAATGGTTAGAACATACGTTTTTTTTTAATTTTTTCTCTTTGCTAAAGAACCAACTTTCAGTCATAATATCCCTAAATGTTGACTTTTCTTAAAAAATTAAATTTTTTGTATTTCAAGCTAAAAATTTATTCAAAGTCTAAAAATAAATATATATATTGAGAATACTCTCTCTTAGTTTTATATAATTTTCTTGAATATATAAAAAATTAGCAGTTTTTTATTTCTTCAAAATTATGCTACCGTTAAGGGGTTAAAGGGATGTAGTTCGAGAAGTATACTATATTTTTCAAAATCTTGGGATAATACCTCGAAAAAATTACTTCAAAACGTAAGAGTATTGCTAGGTTTCTTAGTAAAAGAAGAGGTGCGCGTTGTACGGTGAATATATCTTAAAAAAAAAAAAATTATAGCTTGAAAGTATAGGTGCACGTTATACGCCGGATTTTAGGGTATATATTTTTGATAACTATGGATAAGACTTGGATATATCGATGAGATTCTGAGACCATGACAATGAGCATAGAAAGGAATGCAAGATTCCCAAGACACCGAAGTCTGTAAGGGTTTTATGTTCTTAGGGATTGCAATGAAGACGCGAGTATCTTGGAAAGTCGAAAATAAATGATCATTTAAAAAAATTATTAGTTTACTAAAAGTAAACAAACAAAATACATTCTGACATAATAAAATATAAAATACAACTTTGCACTGATATAAAACACTTAAAAATGTATCGATACTGCACAATTACTTTATAATTAATTTAACAACATAAAAGTTAAGAACAAGTTTAAAAATTACCATTGGTCCGATGGGCATACCATATATAAAATTATATACAAAAATTAGCACTTATCTTAATAATTTGTACGGTCCATAATTAAACTCTTAACTGCCGATTAAAAGTTACCCCCCAATTCGCTTCCCCATGCCACTGTTTTCCTAGTAGGTGGCGTATGCGATGTATTGGAGAAGGGGGGGGGGTTGAAAAGTAAGTAAAACTTCTCTGAAATAAGTAAATCCTTCTCAAACACGATTGAGGTCCTTTTATTGCATTTCAAAGCCTTCGGAACAATTTTATGGATATCATTTCACAGAAAAGATCATACTTCGGAAAGACGTATATATACGTCCCGGACAATTAACGCTTTGGTTGAGTGAAACGTATATATACGTCAGTGGCACTTAAGATGTTAAAGTCATGTTGTAGCTTTGGCGTCGAAGTGTAGTATTATTCAATTCAATATATTGTTATTGTATGGAGGGGGTGATGAAAATGATTGAATATTGGGGTCGCAAGTTCTGAAAGTTTGAGAAGCTCTGGTTTAATACCATCACCAATGCTTATTACTGCATACTGTGAGCAATGTTCTGATCAAGAAGCAGCGTAACCTTATTCTCTCGATCTAGCCTCAAGTGTGACTCTTTCTTACTCCCAGATAAAAAAATAAGAGGGTGTCACAAATAACACAAAGGACGTCAGTCAAGTTGTTGATTTTCGACTCAGTCTGGAGAGTTCCACAACAATGGTTCTCTAAAGGTAAAGGAATGCATGATTCTAGATTCTGATTATGCAGAAAAGTCTTTGAATAACAAAAATAAATTTGTATCATGATTAATTTTAGCAAAAACTGAAACTTTATGATATCCCTTCATAAAATATTTAAATGAAAATTTTTATTTAAAATGAATAAATAAAATGAATCATTAATTTCAATAGAAGATTTGAATAAATTTTTTTACCTTTTGTATAAAAGAGTATAATGTTATGTAGCTAGAAAGTGTAGCATATTTTTTTCTTTATTGATTATTTAAAATAGCTTACACGCATGTATAAGTAATATTGCTAGATTCAAATATGTGCTTTCACGGCATCCTATGGTCTGAATAGGATATCCTCCAAATAATCGCTTATGATTAAGCATAGATAACATTCGATAATGTAGTTTGTAAATTGAGTATTAAGAATATTAATTTCAAGCACAAATGTAAAAGAACATTTTGTTATTCGAAGGTGTTGAAATAATATAAACTGGTTGAAATATATCAGCAAAATTCAAACTTGACCGTAATAAATTATACGAACGAAAATTATTAAAAAAATTCGTAATTCTTTGATAACATATCGTGAGCCTTTAGACCAGTGATACTCAATCTGCAGCCCGCGGGCCCCATGTGGCCCTCCGGGCTTTTCTGAGTGGCCTGCTCATGACCCATTGCCCTAAAAAATTCAATTATTTAAGAACAATGTATTAAAAATTTAGCGGGAAATCCTCTCAATCAATCAACCAAACCGACTAATTTTGCTACCGATGTCGTATGGGTGTGATTTGCGAGATTTTTCTTTCTATTTGAAACTGTAACGGTTAGTAATAACAATTAAGAGAGAAATAGGGAATGAATCGAAGTAGTGATAATTTTATGAGTGAAAATGATTTTAAATTATAAACAAATAATACTGATTTCAGTCTGGAATTTGGTCAAAATTCCTCTTTGCTGTCATTCTGCATGTGATAAATTAATGTTTAAAATAAAAATAAGAGAGGATTTGTCAAAAGAGAGAAGAAAATCAAATTATCAAATAGCTTGGCAGTTTTGTTTGTATGGACATGAATGAAAGGAAACCAAACTACCCCATATATCAGTAAAAATGCATAAAAACGAAGAAAATTTTTTGTGTGTTTCATAGAGATTAATGTTGTAATAAAAGTCAAAACTGAGTTTTAATATTTTGATCAATTTTCCACATTTTAAGTGTCCCAAATTGCCTTGGTCTTATGGTGCTTTTCCCATTAACCCCCGTGTTGTGGGCCGCATGAAATATCTGCCATGCGTATGCGGCCGGGCTGGAAAACGGGTTGAGTACCCCTGATTGAGACTATTGCATATCGATGAAAATACATATATATATAAGATGTAGTTTATTGTATAAATTAAACTTAAAATTACATGGATTTTTCTGAAGATCTAATTCAGAAAAAAGAAAGAAAAGAAAAGAAGGATCAAAGAAAGTTGTAATGAATGGAGTTTTCAGTGTAATATAAAATATCTAATATTTTTCAATTTTTAACAAAAATTAGTCAGTTTTCATTTTAAATATTCTCTTTTAAAAGCCATTAAAACTATCAAATTAAATAAAATATCGCAATGATTTATCATTGTCATTCTAAAATCGACTGTTTTTGTATAATATTCTAAATATGTGGAACATATAGGTGTTTTTGTGTCAATGCTTCTAGTTACGGGGAAAGAGTTATCAGTCCAAGTGTCATTTTTGTCACTTGAAAGAATTTAAGGATAACAAAATCGGTCAAAAAAGACGTCACTTTCAACTTTAAGGAAATTAATCAAACCTAATTCCGCATCATAAAATTAGTTTATTATCATTCCATATTCCTTAAAACTTAGATTAAAAGACAATATCGAAAAAGATTTCATTCTTTCTAAGCCTTCATTGATTCAAGTAGTTTTACCTAACATGAGAAATTTATGAAAATACTGCGAGCACATTCTTTTGCTGACAGATTAATAGCATACATTAAAAAAAGAAGTTTTTTTTAAAAATTAAAAACGAATCTTTGCTTGTTTTTTTCACAATGAAAATTATGTAGTTATTCTTTAGGCAGTTTCAAGTTCTTAAAAAAATCATTGATCTTTTGTTTGTTGCAATTTTAGATCAGTAAGTTAAAAAAATTAAATAACTATACTGTTCTTCTGCTAAATTTTAGAACTAAATTTACAATCTTAAGAAATAAAGGAATGTGCTATTTTTTCTCTCTTTCTCTCTCTCTCTCTCTCTCTCTATATATATATATATAAATAAATATAAATTCTATATATATATATATATACATATATATATATGTAAGGATAATTAAATTAGATTAAAAATTAAGTTCCCTATCTAGCACTTCACTCATCTTTCTCAGTCCCCATATTCAAGTATCAAAATAATCACCCATTTATTTTTTCCGAACATATGGCCTAGCCAATAAACATGTCTAATTCCAGATCGTTAGATTTAATAGTCAACATATGTCAGCATTAACTTGCAAGCACCTTCTTCAAAGCACCGATACTTACCATATGTTTTTCAAGTGTTATCCACTTGAAACACCCACCATGGCGTGCTTTTTCCTCCTCTCTCGGTATCAGAACAGATGTACAAATGGTTGAATAAAGATCGTCCCTTTTTCTAACTTTTAATCTGATTCTGTCTTCAAAATCATGACATATATATATATATATATTCTATGTATATTCTATATATAAAATAAATTCTATATATATATATATATATATATATATATATATATATATATATATATATATATATATATATATATATATATATATATAAATGGATGTATGAAGAAAAATGTTAAATACATCTAAAAACATGAAAGATAAAAATTATAATAACAAGATTAAAAATTCATGGAAACAACATAATAAATATTTAAACTGAAGAAATACAAATAAACAAAAATAAAAATGGAGCCTAGATAGTCAAAAAGTAATTTGGAACCGAATAAGTGGGAATAAACTTGTTTGTTGACGCAAACTTCCTCTTTTGTGACTGGAATTTTTTTATATATATTTTGAATGTTCACTTATATAACAGTAGCTACACAATTTATTCGAAAATTTACATTTCTTCGAAAAATGCTGTGGTGAGTTAAATTTTTAATTTCTTTCTTTGAGAATTTATGTATTGCAAGGCTTAAGTTGGTTAGCTTCTCGTCCCTTTATATATTTGGAAGTTCTTTGCTCAACGCGAACACTTTTTCTATTTGAATTTATATATATATATATATATATATATATATTTACATATATTGTTTTTTAACAAAAGATGTAATAAAAAGAGATTATCGCACATTTCTAAGGTAATTTTGAAGGAAGTAGTTTGTCTTTGAACAGATTTACTATTTTTATTTCACTCTTGATTTACAAACGAAAGTAACAACTTAAAAATGAAATCTATCCATATTTAAAAGTAATTTCAGGAATATATTCTAAAATAAATTTATATTTAAAGTTTATATTTTATTAATTATATAATCCCTTTAATCTATGCATTTACTTGCGAACTATTTAAACTTCAATAATAATTCTACTATTGAATACAATCAGAATCATTAGCTTTAAGTTTCCTGAAAACATCTTATATCTTGATTTTTGTAAAATAATAAATAACATTTAAAAAGAAACACATAAATAGAACTAATTTCAAAATTATTTTTTCTAAAGTAAATTTCAATTAAGAAGACATTTTAATAATTTTTAAGTTTTCAATATTAGGCATAACAATTTAAATTACCACAATGTTATTATTTACAGCAACAAGATTATCAAAATCTTAAGAACAAATCGCAGCTTTCGACAAAACTATATTCCACCGTAAAACAGCTTTATACTTAATGCATTATAAGTCTGTCTGAGAACATTATTCATAATAGTTTCACTATTGCATCATTACGTAGCCGGCTCCCAATATTCCTTTAACTCAATGCCTGCGCACCTAACATTGGTTCCAAAACGTCCGAAAGACTCATTTCGTAGGCTGCTCTGAAAATATTAACTGCTCCAGGAAAAGCGTGACTTTTCCGAGCGATAACTTTTGAAGGCGTGTTGCAGTTTCCGTCGACGTGCAAGCAGCTCGTTATTCATAAAATCTGCATTTCGCGTCGTTTGTCAAAGTGAACTATTAATTATTCCCGATCAATACCTTTGTGATGCACGGGGGGCTGTGGTTAAGAGAACGCCTTTTTAACGCAGGATATTACTGTAATTTATTTTTACTTCCAGAAAACAGATTTAAAAATGATTCGTTTCTGCATGGTTATGTAAGTTATAACTTAACGTTGAAAATTATAGTTTATGTAATATACATATTTTTATATATCATTAGATAATTCAAAACTTAAGAAATGGCTCATTCTTTTGTGATTATAGTACTGATTTACAGAGTGTTGTCTCTTCCTGTAATTTCTTAAACTGACAGCTATGGTAAGATTCTTTTTCAATTTGTTTTACAGGTTTTACAGGATGCATATAATTCACACGTGTATACAGTGGTGGCCAAAGTTGTTATGTTTTTCAAGTTTGTATGCTTATAATAAAATATTGCCTTTCACAAAATGTAAAGTATTTTATATCATTTTAAAAATAATTTAATACTGCATTCAATACAAAAACCAAAATTCAAATATTTACAAAACAAAAAAAAGTTATGCTGTAATACCTATCGATATACATTAGATACTGATGATAGCAGTGAGCTATCAGTGCTTAGTGGGGCTGCCTTTATTTTTTATTGCAGCTTAACATCGATGTTTCATTGAGCTGAAAAATGTTTAAAACTCTTTCTTTGTTATTATATGATGCCAGGAAACAATTATATTCTCAATTAGTTTCTTTCTATTTCATGGGTACGTCATTTGGGCAAGAGTTTTCAAACGTTTCGATAGGATTGAGGTCAGGACTTTTCCTAGCCAGGACAACAATAATATTTAGGCAAGAGGCAGTTATATCAAATAAAATTGTATATTGGACACCTAGAAAGAGATGCGTGAAGATAAAATGACCTTTCCTACATTCAAATTGTAAGATAAGTGGGTGATTTAGTGACTACATCTGGCGACTGAAAGTTTTGCTTATGATGTCAAGAAACAAGTTTGAAGAAATAAAAATCAGGCACCACATATGTTAATGACAGAAGAACATAAATACTATGTCTCCAATATAGAAGAATGTCATCCATGGTGTCAGAAGTGATTTGAATGAAGCTGTTGTTTTTGTCAGTTCAAAAACAATCAGGAGAAGATCAGCAGATGTTGGAATAAGAGGTAGAATTCCTCGAAAAAAGCCTTACCTCAATTTACAGCAGTGCTAAAAAATAGGCTAAAGTGAGCAAAGGAACACATTAATTGAACAAATGATTAGTGATCACAAGTTATATAGAATGAAAAAACTAAGATATCGTTATTCGGTAGTGATGTCCGAAAATATTTAAGACGTAGAATACGAGAAATGCTACATCCTGACTGCATCCAGGCAACTGTGAAGTACTCACATATTTTTATGATTTGGTCATGTATATCAGCAGACGGTATCGGTTGTCTTCATATTATCTATGGGACATTGAATGACAGAAAACACATTGACATTATTCCAGAACCCAAACTTCTACCTTCCATCAGGGATCTATTTACCAACAATGCTTTATTTATTTTTCAGTAAGATTCTGCTCCTTGCCCCACTGTAAGGTAATTGAATTTATGGTATCGTTGTACAATCATAGAGTTGCTGTCTTAGCCAGGGAACAATCTTGACTTCGATACTATAGGAAACGTGTGACATCATTTGAAAATTCTTGCCTGAATGAGAAGTATCCCATGAAATAGAAAAGAACTAATTGAGGATATAACTAGTTAGTGGCATGATGTAATCATAAATAAAGAATTTAAATAATTTTCATCTCAATGAAGCATCGATGTGAAGCTGCAATAAAAAATATAGGCAACCCCATTAAGCACTGATAACTCAATGTTATCAGTATCTAACGTATATCGATAGTTTTTGCAACATAACCTTTTTTTCTTTGTCAATATTTAGATTGTGTTTGTTGTATTGAATTTAGTATTAAATTCTCTTTAAAATTATATAAAATACTTTACATATTTTGGGCAAAACAACATTTTCTATAAGCATACAAACTTGAAAAAATATAATAATTTAAAAAAAAATGTCCCAATTTTGGTCACCACTGTACATACACGCAACTTTATTGAGAATTTTTGAAAATATATAACACGATGCATATTAGTTTTTCATTTTGTAAATGTAACTTCATACCTTAGTATAACTTCATATATGAGACATAGGTTACGAAAAATACAAAAAACACAATGTAATATATGATTTTCTTTAGAAATATTTTCGACACTAAGGCGAAAATCTATTTATCAACATTGAAATGCTTTATTAAACCAAGACGAGTACACTGCTGTAAAAGGCTTAAGAAAACACTAAATATATTTAAGGTAACTGATTATGCGGTGGAAACTATAATTATGTAAAAGCTTATAAATGAACATTTTTTTAATAATTAGGGGTACTTGAATTATAATATATACGCATAAAATTGTCTTACCAATTTTAATACAGTAAAAATGTATTTAAATGCTAAATTGTTACAAAAAATGAAGAAAAACATTTTCAAACATTATCCTACGATGGAAAATTCTTCTATATTAATAATATTTTGCCTCTATTTATAGATGAGACTTCTATACAGAGTCTGAACTAGGAGTTTTGAAATACTCACTTTATATTCAGTTACTATCAACGGAATTAATATAAGAGGCGTTTTTTTAAAAACTTATCTGTACTTATTTATTAAAATATGAATAAATCCACTTTTTAAATAAGCCTTTAAAATTAATTAATTCCATACAAGAATAATGTTTTGAAAATACGTAATTTTTTTCCTTTATTTTTTTCAAACAACTGCATTTAAATAATTTTTTATTGTAATAATATTCTTAATTCCGCTTGATATATATGTGTTCTAATTCAAAAGACGCTAAATATGAAAAAAAAAACAACTCTTTCTCAAAGTCAAGTTTCCAGAGTCAGTTAAATTTCATTATAAAAACAGAACAATTTAATTAATAAAATAAATAAGAATCTGACATTAAGAATTTTGTGACTAAATTCAATTTTTTCGTTCTATCGAAAAAAATTATTTTTAACGACTTATGACTTCATTGCACAAAAGAGTGGAAGCACAAAAATATCACACATTAACAAAATTTGAAAGGCATACTAATAAGTTAAATTACTTTTAAGTATTATAATATTAATCCCGTAGGATGTTTTCATATTTTAACATTTTGAATCAAACCATAAAATACCGAATTTTTTTACTGTTACCCCTTCTATGCAGTTCTCAGATTTACTTGAATATCCTCACTTTTGATGATGTAATGCCGATTAAAATTCTTCTTCGGAAATTCAGTGAGCAGAATAATTACTTAACCGTATGATGCATTAAGTAATTAAATGAACAATGGAGTGCTTACAGAGAAAAGACATAATATCTTATGTAATTAAATAAATCATATTACAGGTACAAAAGAGATGAGAAATTAGACTGATAATACTACCTTGGGCTCCATGTACTTGTTCATTTAAGCTTTCAACGGAAGAAAACGGCGAAAAGGGTTGTTCTGTGTCACATTTCGGACGGTAGATGCCAGACGTGTGTTAATTTGTAATATTTGCTGGTGATGTGTTGCTTTAACTAAATATATATAACTATATATTCCAACATTTTATTTATATTCGAAATCATCTATCACTTTTATTTAACACATTAAATAATAAAATTAATAGATTTGAATAGCCTTTAAATTCTTAAGTAAAGAATAAAAAAAAACTGCAGAATTCAAAATTCCAAAAACAAGAAATAATTCTCTCGTAAGATTAATTCGTATAGAATGAATCGCAAAATAATATAAAAGGTTTTGATGAAGAGAAAATAGGAAGATTTATAGAGGTTTTCTCGTGCAATGAAAAATTTTCTTTATAATGGTGGTCTTTAAAACATTTAAAACTTTAATTTGGCTTATTTCAAAATCTCGTGTGCAAATGTTTCCCTACATTGGTTTTAAGAAACTATTGTGTTCTTTTATCAATTCTCCATATAATAATCTTCTTCTTTTCTCTTTTTTTCGTAAAATACAAAGAATATTCGATGGAAAAAGAGTTTATTTTAAATAGTTAACTCTTGAATACCTTTGTATATCAGAAGGGAATTTTCTTCCTAAAATTTCAACAGTACCTTAATTAGAATTTCCATACCCTCTTGAATATATATTTGACTACGTCTACATATATTTTTTAAAATTCAACTCGTTATTTTCTCATGATTATTTATTTTTAATACTTTAAGAATTTCACAGCAGATATCTGTGGCTTCAACAATTCTTGCATGCTTTATTCAATACTCTTTCTTTTATAAAATATATTGATTTTCTTTAATAAGCTTCATTTCGTGCTTTGACTTTCATTTTATTGAATTAATATTTAAAGGGTAAAGCTTAATGTATAATATCTAATTCAAGACTCTTCACTTTAATTGAAAGCTTCTCATATTCGAAAGGGAAGAACATGTCCTTGAGTTCTTTGGGTAACAGAAGAATCCTACACAATTTAAAGGTATCCTATAGCGCAGTTATCATGACCTCTTGAAACCATGGCTGGTGTTGCGCTTTCCATGAAAATAACATTACTTATTTTTTTAATTTGGTTTGAAGTGTTTGGCAACTCATTCGAGCTGTTAAAAACAAACCAAAAAGAGATGCAACGATCCAAATGAAATAAATGAGAAGTTTTAAAGCGATTTTGTTGTAATCAGTTAAGTTATGTATGAAAATAGACATGGCATGCCTTAGAAAACTTCTTGCTGCAAATCATTATAACATCATTAAATAAATAACGATCATGAAACGAAGAAAACCACAGAGGTGTTACAGTTACAGTGAGTGAGTAGGAGATCCATTATTGTCCTCATATTTCTTAATCATGCTCTCATGATGAGGATGACACCTGATTTGGCAACTCCCTCCCTTAACTTCCACCCAGCACCAACGGAAGGACGTTTGACCTTCGGCAGATTTAACGTGCAGTAGTTCTCTCCAGACTGCAGGTCTTCAGCGGGGGATGGGGGGTACTAGACTTAAACTCACGACATACCTGCAAAAAGGTCATGAACTTGAACACTTTCAGATTACAAAGAAGTCAGCTAAGTGGGTTAGAGGTAGCATGCCCGTTAGGTTAGAGGTTTCATTTCGGCTATAGTTGATAGATTTTCATAATGCAAAGGCACACATGTCATATGATTATGTGGCATGTAAAAGATACCTTGAGTATCAATTTGGCTCTGGTAATCTTGGTAAAATTAAAATCTTGGAAATATTTGTCATCCAACTTGAGGTTTAATCGAATAAAGTCAAGTGTGAAAAATTTGGTTGAAAAGGGTACCACCGGTGAAACGGCGCTCACTCTTGGGGAATTGCTATGTTTGCAAAGGCTAAACTGTCTAAATTTATTTCATTTGTAGCAACAAATTTCAAAGAGCAGAATATATTATTGAATTATTTCCGTAATAGAGAGATCCTACAAAATTTTAAGCTGTACTATAGCTGAATTACCTTGATTTTGAGGTTATGTTTGTCTTAGACATTAACCAAATAAAAATTATCCACGAATATTTTTCTAATTTCTACATAATTAGAAGTTTATCGCTTACAACTCCAGTGTTTTTCTATAACGCCATTAATTCAAGGCAAAAACTTCCAAAAATTATGTTAAAGAGACGTACAAAACTGAACACACCCTTAAGAATATAAGATATATTAGATTTTCCTTTGGAAATCAAAGAAACAGTTAAAGTTCATTACAACTTACTAACAAAATGAAAACGCTAGATTAAATATACGAGATGGAAATCACACATAATGTAATTTTCTAAATTAGAGAAAAAAAGCCCCAGGTGTATACAACATTGTGTGTGCAATACTTCCTACATAGACCATACAGTATAATAACACGAAAGTAATCAAGGAATGGATGCTAAATGAATTTACAGTAGTCGTTATCACTTTCCTTGAGTTATTATTTTCTTAATCTAATTTATTTCTCGTATTTTCTGGTATAGAAAACAAGTCTTGATCTTACTAATTCTTCTATTGCGTGCAATGAGCAATCAACACTAAAAACAAAATTCGAAGGGTTTGGTGAAAGGATACGTTCCCTTAGGATTATTCTGTGTAGAAGATTACTAAAGTTTACAGCGCATTAGCTCCGTCTTTTCTTTAGAAAAAAGAGAAAAAAAATGTTTATGATGTAAATATGTTGCTTGTAGAAAATGTGGGAAATATTTTATGCTTTGTTTTACTAGTAGCTTCTAATAGTATTAAAAACAAGAAACTAGTTTTTATGTTCGGAAACTTTCTTTTAAAATACACGGATAATTAAAAGGTAGGAAAAAATGCAGTAATTATGTAAAACAACGGCATTAAAAATTTTTGCTTCTTTTATGGTAGGTAGGAGTCAATTAAGATAGGTTTATAACAGTTTTTGTTCAACTTTTCATGGGTATTCATCTTATTATAGCTATTTTCCCTTTATAGATGTTGTTGAATGAAAAAGGAAAAAAATATTAAAAGCGAAAAATTATATTTTTAAATAGATGCATATAGTTTAATTGAAAAGCTAAATTGTTTCGCTATTATTACGCTTTTATTATGATTAATAATTAAAAAAAGTTATTATGTATGTTTCAGTTTGAATCAACAAAATTGTTTTGGTTTATGTTTAATAAGCATAAATTAAGAATTTATATTAATACTGCTAATTATATAAAATAATTCATCCTTTAAAGTCATAAAAGTTTATTCTTAAAAAGCTACGACATTAAAATTGTGATTTATTAAACTATTATACTATTTTATGTAGAAAAAAATCTAACAAATTTTGTGAATTTAAAGTATGGTAAAATTTGGCTTATAAAGCACTCTTTTAATATAAAAAAATAAGATCGAAATATACCGGTGCGCGTTATACGCCAGGTATAAAAATGAATAGCTTTAAAAATAAAAAAAAAGAGAGATGAGCATAAAAAAAATTAGACTTTTACATGAATCGGATATTGTTTATTGAAAGAAATGCCATACCTAATGAACTTTAAAAAGTTTGTAGTTCTATAAGTATTTAATTTCCCCAAAAGTCTGGGATAATATCTCGAATAAATGACTTGAAAACAAAAGAACAACAAAGAGCAAACAAACGCAAAAGCAAGCGCAAAAAACGAAAACGCAAGCAAAACGCGCAAAGCGAAAACGCAAGAGCAAAGCGCACACTTCAGGTTCCTTCGTGAAAAAATGGGTGAGCGGTATATGGCGAATATATACCTAAAAATTAAAAATTGCAGCTTGAAAGTATAGGTGTGCGTTATACGCCGAATTTCACGGTAATTTCTAATTTATTTGCCATGCATTTATAATTTATAAATACAACAATCAATTGTTACTTATTTTCAAATTTCTTAATATTATATACTTACCAGCCTGTACCAAGATAATCGTCAATAATTGCATCATTGTCCCAATGAAGCACAGAAAGGTTTCATGTAAAGAAATGTGGGCTGATGCAGAAAACTGAACATGTAATTAACATTTTTTAGATGTTAAAATAACTCAAATTTTGTAATTAGAATCAATACTGTAAAATAGGGGTGGGCAAATATTTTGGCTCGAGAGACACATCGTGGTAGCAGAAGTTGCCACCTCTTTTTAAAATTATTGCATTCATTAGTCAACTTTGCATCTCTGAAAATGAATAAATTGTTCCATAAAATTAATAAATGTGTAAGTTAAATAAAATAAGGACGGTTTCTTTTAAAATTTATTTATTGTGCTAAATTCGTATCATCTATAGCTGCATGCATATTTAATTTTAGATAAATTTAATGAGACCAATGCTCCCTATCGCATCTTTCTACATTATAATATCAGCAAACTTGCATCTATATTTATTCTTGCTGATCTTCATGCAAGAAAAACTTTGCACACAAATATATGAACCTAATTTGGCTGAACAGTTTTCGTCTATCTGGTTTTCTTACTGTCTTGGACCGCAAAAAGCTCTTTATCATCCATGAGACACGCTTTGCCTATCCTTTTTGTAAAACATAAATGTTTTTAGCGTTTGATTTTTTTTTATGTGCAACATGTTTCCTCTGGGTTGCTGAATATTTGTTGGGAGTGATTTCGTCAAAAGAGACGGATGTGTGTAACAGGATGTGGCGTAAGCACGCGCAACTTGATTTGACCAATGAGAGTGTGTGGCTTTGTCTTTTCGCTACCCTCGCATGGGGGTCCAACTGTAGTAGCCATCAAGCACTCGAGCGCTTGACTCTAAATCCGTTAGTCACGATATTGGGGGACATAAGTGCGGCAGAATGCTTATTTGAAAATGGACAAACAGTGATTTAGATGGTCGTATACATTTCTTCGAATCAAACGGTTACAAAAATTAAAGATTTCTGGCATTTTGTTCTTTTACCATATAACGAAGGTGGTACTGCTCTTTTAAAAAAAACTATCACTAGCTTTCCCAGATTTTGAGTGGTGATTTTAACTTTAAATTCAGTTTGCCAAAAGCTGAGCCGCTAATAGCTTTTATAAATGATGCACTGAAACTCGAAATGAACAGAAATTAGAAAGTTTCGATTGCTAACAGTGGTACTGTTATTGACGCTGTATTTCAACGTTTTTAAATACCTTGAAATTATAAGTATATGTGTCATGTTTTAGTTATCATAAGTCTATTTTTTCCGCTCATCCCTAAATTAAACAAAAATAACTATTTTTGATAAACTAATGCATTTTACTCTTTTTGTTAATTAAATACAATTTTCATTAAAGATATAATTATTCGACAGAAAATTATTTCCAATCATACCCTAATCATATTTTTTTCAGGAAAAAAGTTAATATTGCGTATTTACCACGATAACATGTCAGATGTTGAACATCATATACGACTACTGTAAGACTCTTTTTTTTTTTAGTTTGATACTTTTTCAGTACTTTATTAAAAACATCGATTAAAAATATCTTTTCTTTTTCTAAAACTGCAGCAACCCCATATCCTTCGTTGACTCTTTTTAGAACATAATTGTTTCATAGATATCAATCCCGATGTCAATTCATCTTAATGCATAATACTGTTATTCTACTCAATTTAAGTAGATTTTATTATATTTTCTTTAAAAGAAAATTCTGTCTTCATTTTTCTAATTTTTCCCCACTTCATGAGCAGGAATACATGGTCTTCCGTGCACATCAGACTTAAAGATTAATGTGACTGGGTCATCTATACATGCAGAGTTGAAATAAATCTTTTCGTTGTCATTCCTGTAATTTCAAGATACCTTATTTAAATGTTTTTTTAGAAATCTATCTCCATTAAGATATGAAGCTTAAGAATTAACTAATTAAATTTTGATTTCAAATGACTTCATTTAATGAAAGCTATTACATAGATAATATTTTAAATTTAAAAAAATCTATGTGGAGTTTCCTTTTAAATAATCGCATAATTCATACATTTGCGTTGAGCGATTAACAGAAAAATCCATGTAATTAATTTATTATAATGATATTTAACTCATTATCTACCGCATTATGATTTACTGCAATTTTTTCATGCAATATTTTTTTTTGGATCACTACATTGGAAATTAAGGGATATACATAAATAAAATACTCAACATTGGGGAATGCAATCCGTTTAATTAATTAATCCTAATTAATTAATTAAATATATTCAACAGTAAAATTAATCATGCATACTGTTCACTTAAAATAAATAGACGAATCGGTTTCTAAGGTCTTTCTTAACGTACAAAAAATAAGCCACTTAAATTTTGACAATAACTATTTTTTGGGGTACAAAAATGATAATCTTCGCAATCCGCTGAAAACACTGTCATCTGAAAACGCAATTTCTGCTATAAAACTAATCGCCTTCCCCACTAAAAGACTCATCATAGAACCCGTGCTGCCATATATCTTGGAAGAGTGGATTCCATAGAATATTACTGCTAAGTATCATCAGAATTTTCGTAAAAATGGTTATTCTATGTAATTTTAAAGTGAGGAGTACTTATAAGTACCGTCGGTAGATAAAGGGTTAAAATATGCATGCTAATTCATGAGTTTATGAAATTTCTTACTGCTGAACACTTTAAAAATTTGAAAAAGAGACGTAGTTTGGAAAACAATGATTATTAAATCTTTTGAATAAAATGTTGCTTCACCTTGGCGGTTTTTATATTTTATCTTTTAGTGATACTAATAAAAAAGAAAGTGTTTAATTTACTTATGTAGTTAATCATGATTTAATTCTAAATATTTATAATAATTATTATTATAACTGTTCTTTAATCATTGAAAGGAGAAATCGATTTTACATTTGTTAAAAAAATGTGTTGTACTGAAGCTAATTAAAACACTTTATTTCTCTCAAAACAACAGAAAACTAATTTAAAGGATTGAAATTTAAATAATACTTGTACATCAGGCAGAATCGCTATTGTGTGAAAAAAGTATTATTAACAATCTGAACTTAACTATGCAGAAAAAATACTCCATGCTATGAAGATTAGGAAAAAAGTAATTAAAATAATTTAACAAATTAATATTTCTACAAAGGAGGTAAATTTTCGATAAAATGGAAATGAGCTTAATTTTTGTTTGATTTTAGACTCACGATTTTTTTTTCTACAATATAAATAGCCGAAATCGATTAATTTGGTAAGTGACAACTAAGCAGTGTACAATGTACATTGCAACATATTTCATAGCTCTCTTCACTACCGAATCAGTCCGATCCAAGCTTATTTCTGTTTTAGGCTTTATCGTGCATTGTTATTTAGAGAATAGATTAAAAAAATTAGTACTAAAACGCTGTGTGTTACAAATGTGTGTATCTGATGTTTTTTTCTTTCTCATTACTTCTTATTTGGTATCCTCTTATCTGAATAAATATTAAATGTACCAAAACACCTGTTTTCTTTCATTAAAAATTTATTTGACTTTTTACCATCAAATATTTAAATTTTATACCCGTTATGACCGCACCTGACATAAAAGGTAATTTTTTATTTTATTTTTCCCTTCATCTATATACCAAAGAACACGTTCCTCCTATTGGTGTATTTTAATTCTGAAGAAAAGAATTTGATTAGCCCTGATGTACAAGTAATTAAATTAAATTTATGAGTTATATTTAACATGCATATTTCGAATTTTATGATAGTAAATCATGTATTAAACTACATTAGATTCACTGTTTTCCAGCCTTGTCTGTAGGAACAGTTTACAATAGTTATCACGATGAGTGTTTGTTTGAATTCAATATCAGCACAGCCTTTAAATTTTATCTAAAGCATTCTCAGTTCTTTTATCACAGAATAGAAGCTCCACTAATGAAATGGAGGTGTTATCACGAAGTTCGAAAGGAAGCATCTATTCTTACAATGATTTCCATCTAGTTAATGTTAATAAACTCACTCATTAATATGCCACAAATGGTTCTACGGGAAGGTACTTTCTTGGAATTTTTATCGATCGCCTCTTAATTATTCTGAATGGGTTCCACCTTTTGCGGTAAATTCTTGAACTAATTAGGTGTCGCTTCATACATTTATAATTTGTAACACTATTATTTATTTTCAGTTATAAAAAGGTTCGTGATGATAATTGTAATAAAATTAAAAACCTTGATTCCAGGTTCTGAAAAATTATGAAAAGAGCAATACGTAGAAGTATTTAGTTTGTAACGGCTAGAAAGATCAAATATTACTACAATGTCTTGCATTAATTTGCTCGTCGTACCATTATTTTCATGAATAATTTATAAATAAATATAAAATAAAGGCATATGGGTACTTATTTAGTAAATTTCATTGCTTAATAATTCTCTAGAAAGCTTAAAGGTCTATAAATTTCATGCATTTATTTTTTACAGAAATTTCTTCTTCCCTCCTTGTTTCACACAGGAATCAAACCTAATCTTTATTTTATAGTGAACCATACAGCTTTTATAAATGACAAAAATATATAAAAGAGAAAATACAAGTATTTTCAGACGTTTTATCAAAAAGTCTTCAGCATACGCGAATAATTTCTTTACCGCCATCTGTTGAAATAATTTTATTTTATTAATTGTCAGAACTTTAATGGAGTAAGATTTATTATGAATGTAAATTATGTAGTAATTTTTTTTCAAAACTTAAGTAGCCTTTTTATGGAATTTTTAAAATTATGCAAATATTTATCTTAAGGAAACCAGAATCATCTAGTGTAGTGTACGACTGAAATCGAGAAAAAATAGTTGAAAATATTTATAATATTTGGAAGAACTAAATAAAAATAAAATGCAGAAAATGACGTGACGCTTTTTTTTTGTGAAATTTAAATTGCAGAAATCTCTAACATAACATAACATATTTTAGGGAACCAGCATTGTATCATATTTTTTGCACACGCACGCATGCTCGAACTCAAATGAATTAAGTGTTAAAGAAAGCATTACTTATTAAGTAAGCATGAGTCTTTTAATTATAAACTAATTTATTTATATTTGTTGGGGAAATTAAATAATAAGTATTTATGTAATGTTATTTTTTTTAAAAAAATAATATGCTAGATTATTCTGTACAGGATATATTCATTAATATCTAAAGTTTGAAAATTATTACATACAATATAATTTAAAAACAGATAAAATTATTATGCATCTTAATTCCTTATACGCTCAAAATGATACAAAAGTATACTAGGTAATGGTAATGTTATAATATATAATATATGTAAACTAATATTCAAATTTTATGCTAGAAACCTAATTACAATAATCAAAATGACCAGAAGTAACAAAAAAAAAAAAAAACTACTTTAATTTCCCTTCGTAAGTTATATAATGATTTTCAAGAATTATTAAGAGAAACTCCATTAAATAGGAAAATAGTAGGCACTATGAGACTGTTCCCTGTAAACATAGTCTTAAGAAGCTAAACACTAGCAAATGCATAGCTGCATTGGTGTAATCTCCCAAAATAATAAATATTCATTCATTATTAACGTCCCTAAGAATGCGGAAATACAGAATTGAAAAATTCCGCGCTTTGGTGAAAGCAAGATTCCCGAACTTCGGCATTTCTTTATTACATTAATTTTATTTCTTATTTATAAACCAAAATAAGATTTTCCCTTTGAAAAAAGGAGACAGTGCACGAAACTTTTCCCCAGTTTTAGCCCTTCCCATGTTAAAGACCCGAGCGTCGTTCTTTAAAATTATGAATAAAACATTTTATTTCGCGAAAAACATGTTTCTCCTTAACTCCAGACTTACCACCATCTATCTACTTTCTAACAAAAAAATTTCTTATTCAGAGATACATCAGCTGGATTTCAATAACATTCGCAAACCATTTTTTTCTTTCTCATTTCAGAGAACTTGCTATTTTTCATTACGACTAGCTTCAATCCCATAATATAGTCCATACTCTTTTTCTTTAAAAAGTTACCGCACGGGAGGTACTTTACTTAAAAGTAATCAGCTAATATTAAATATTTTTTATCCTATTTAAGTCACTGTTAATAAGTACGCGGAGCATGATAGAGAAAAAAGAATGAATAAGGATACGTTCTGTGTAGTGCGGTTGAAAGAAGAAATATATCCTAAGCCTAAGAATATTTTTTCTTCCTTGCAACGCGACCGTTTTAACATCAACTTTTTCTGTCCTTCCGAAATCCGTTCTCCTCTCTTTTGTCTCTTTTCTCCTCCCAGTGCGGCAGTTTTTCCGAGTTTTATTTTTGTTTTCGGAAGGAAAAAAAAAGGAAGAAACTAAACAAGAAAAAAAATAAACTCTCTACAAGCATAACGCGGGCGTGCTGGGGTCTCGCTCTGTGTATTTTTTCCCTTCTTTCCATCTTTTCTCCTTTTTTTCTCCTTAAATAGGTGGCATTTCAAAATCGGACACAGTGCCCCTGATTGAATTTTTTGATTGGTTTCATTTAAGCTTTTAAGATTTCTTTAACTTACTTCTATTTATTCTACGAAGCTTTCAAACAGAAAAATTAAAAAATAATCTGGAAGAGGATAAAAAAAAAAAGAATACTTACTGACAGACTTTGCCCTTTTTGAATAAGAACTAATGAGGACAACTCACATCAGAACTAAATATGTTCTAAAGAAGTAGAAAAATTCTTTAGTTTTGGAAAACTAAATAGCATAATAGTGATCTTTTAATGCTTGTGCAATAGCTTTTATCGAAATACGAAACAACGCTATTTGTTCATTTGCCAATGATTGAAGATTCGAATAAATACTCCAACTAGCAGTTTATTTTTCAGTATTGGAATTAAGCTGTTTTACGGAGCGAATACCATTAGATCCTGCATTGCAATAATAACGAATATTATTATTCTGTGCAAAAAAAAAGTTTCTTAAATTCTTCATTTCATTTTCTGAAAGCTGCAAACGAAATTAAATACTATATTTGTTTTTCGACATTTGCTTCATTAACAATTTCACGCTTTCGAATAATCACAGAATAAGAACATTTTATTTCATTAGTAAAATGGGAATTGAAGCTGTGTAGATTAGCACAGTTTAAATATCCAAATTTCGAACACTCGGGATGGTTTATTTACAAAACAAATTCATTGTTTAGTAAATTGTGAAACGAAGCATTTAATTCTGAAAACGCTTGCTTAGTATTCGTAACTGAATTAGAAATAAAGAAATTTATCGCTAACACTAAGCTTACTAGCTGTTTTAAAACGCATATATGGTTAATTACACAGTTAGATATTTTGAATCAAGTTTGAACTTTCATTTATATATTTTTAACGTAATTATATCATACGAAAAGGTTAGTAGTAAGTGTATATTTGTAGAATAAATTATCCACATTACATTTTTCATCGTTAATTGTTTAATTTTCACTGCAATAAGCTAAGCCCACGAATAATTTAAAATAAAAAGCGATGCAATAGCGAGAAATATTTATACAGAAGAAAATAAATTTCATTTAATTGAAATCAAATGTGAGCTTAAAGCTTTTAATATATTGATTTATTTACTTTGTAATGGTGCGATTACATGAGAATTTTATTTGCGAGACTTTTCTTTAGAATTATTACATTAACTATTATTTTAATTAAGTTATAAATTTGAAATTATACACTGATTAAGTCTTATGAAAATAATATATTGGAGAAGCATTGCAATTATTAGACGCATGGATATATTTGTATAAGGCATTGCTGTAAATCTTTCGAAGTAGGAAATTAAATATAATGAATTTTCTACATGCAGAAAATATTCCACTTCCTTTATAAAATATGTTACATTTTTATTGGACAGTAAAACCTTTATTACTTTAGATTTATATTTTATTATCTTTTTTTTAAAAAATAATTTTGGTTTTAATAATATGACTTGCACTGTAGTTTAATTCTTCAAATTATAATATAAAATAAATCTAAATGCAGAACAAAAATAATCAGCTGATTTTGAAAGCCTTAATGCATGATGTAATTGAAACAATTTATAGCTGATTACACGCTTCTATAATATCAATGCCTAAAGAGGCATAATATTCTAAACTTAAATGGTTGTTATGTAAAATGAACTCATTTATCCATAAAAATATTTTTAAATAACTAATCTGAACAAAATTTATCGTGCTTCCTGTTAAGAAAAAAATTATACAAGTATAGCATAAGAAAAGTATATTTATTTAATAAATGTATTAAATAATACAAAAATAGTTTTTTTTCTAAGCTATAACTTAAAATGAACTGCTCAAAATATATATTTTTTTTAGTTTCGAAAATTCAATATTTTTTGGGTGCAAGATTTGTGATTTAAGCGATGAAAGTCTTCGAAAAGTTTAATTATGGATCTCAAAACTTTATCATTTGTAATAAATCAATGAATAAAATTTGGGAATGAATAAGTATGGATCTGAAATGTATACTAGACTTTCAGAAAACTTAATTAAGTTTGAAGACATACGAATTGCGTGAATGCATCCCCTGCAAAATATTTCCTAAAATATTTGGAATTCAAGTACATTTGAAATTTCTATGCAGGCATATTGTGCTATAGGATGAATTTCAAGATTAAGTATCTACAAAAATAAATTGATCAAACCGAAAGTAATAAACAAATCAAGTTCTACAAAAGTTTGTTTGTCTTAAGAAAAACTTTGTTGTACTAGAAAAGGAAAGCTAGGGCAATTTTTGATTTTGAAAAATGATACCAGCATACAAATAAACTACTTACATTCTAATCCCAGATTCAGCGCTTATTTGGGATGGAATATTTTAAATGTGAGAAGAAAAATAGAGAATGATTTATAACAAAAATGTAATTTTCTTATTAAAGACGTAAAACCCTGGGAATAAACAGTTTGGAAATAAAAGATAATAGTGCTAATAACAATAGAACATCTTAGTATAAACATGTGTCTTTAAAATCTATTATGAATTATTCTTCACACAATAAAATTGAAAAATTTTACATTCCTTTTTAAAAAAAGTGCATGATTTTGTAAAGTAAATAAATAGTAAAAAAAAATTTAGTATGCATGCAATCAAGTAATATACAACTTCGATCTTTTTCGAATAAAGCCTGGAATATTTCAATTATTTGCACGATATACTTATTCAAATAGAATTTTATTCCCACTTAAATAAATATGCAAATAGTTTTCTAAGGAATTATATTTCTAAAGGAGTTTATTTATTCCATATACATCAGAATAGCCGTAAGGTAAGATTTAGGAAACAACTACAACTAGAATATTTTATTATATATTTCGACTGATTTATATATATATATATTGTCACGGAGTTCGAAAGAAGTACACAGTTCAATTAAACAAACAATTAGATTTATTCTAACGCTGGGAGCTCGATACAACACTGGACTGCGAACATCCCCAACTGGCGATGAACTCTGCTTTGATACACTTCGGAATATTTGAGAAATAACCAGTATGCACTCTAAAGAATGATCTGGATTCATCTAGAACCTAGAGAAACAATACATTAAAAACGGAAACAAAATTCCAGTCTTTGGATAAATCTGCCGGGGCCGGGATTCGAACCCGAGACCTGAGGAAGTTCAGTCCAACGCTCTGCCAACTCGGCTATCGGGACTTGTAGCAAATTATGCGTGTGGCATTGCTCCCCTCGAAAAAGAAGACAGCGCCCCGCTGTCATTTTGTTCAAGGGTCTTTATTCTGGAACGAGTGATGGGTCCTTTGTATGATTCTTTGAGAGGAATATCCTCGGTTATTGCGGTGGGGGCGTCATGAAAGTGCCTTAGTATGTCTGCTCGTAGATGTTTAGGAATGACTGGCAACCACAACTTTCCATCTGGATCAAAATTCTTCCTGCAAAGGATACCGTTGATGAATCTGAATTCTTCGTTTTTGGATGAGTTGCTCAAAAGTTTTAATTTCGCAAGGTCTTGATCCTTTTTCTGTTCCATCGCAAGGTTCATACTCGTCGTGACTGCTAAAAATTTGTCTGGTGTTTCCGTTTCCTCTTCCACTGGATTTCTCGAAAGAGCGTCGGCGTCACTATGCTTCTTACCGGTTTTATATTTTACCTCAAAATCATGCTCTTGAAGTCGGAGGGCCCATCTGGCAAGCCTTCCTGAAGGATCCTTTAAATTCATGAGCCAGCACAAGGAATGATGGTCAGTTACAACAGTGAAGTGTTTCCCGAATATGTACGGCCGAAATTTGTTGGTAGCCCATACGATGGCAAGACATTCCCTTTCTGTGGTGGAATAATTCTTTTCGGCTTTTGTCAGAGTTCTAGAAGCGTATGCTATAACTTTCTCGATATTATTCTGAATTTGTACTAGGACAGCTCCGATACCGTACCCGCTTGCATCAGTATGGATTTCTGTAGAAGCTCTTTCGTCGTACATCCCCAATACTGGATCCGAAGTAAGTGCTTTCTTAAGACTGTTAAATGCTTCCACCTCTTCAGGACCCCAATGAAACTCCACGCCACTTTTCAGCAACGACTGCAAAGGTTCGGCGAGATAACAGAAACCTTTAATAAATCTTCTAAAGTATGAACAAAGGCCAAGAAAACTTCGTAGGTCATGTATATTCTTTGGAGTGGGAAAATTTCTTACAGCTTTTATTTTGTCGGGATCGGGACGAACGCCATTACTAGATACAAGATGGCCTAGAATCTTTACTTCTTGGGCAGCAAAAGACACTTCTTTGAATTTAATTTAAGACCAGCTTCCTGAAGACATTTTAGAACAAGTCTTAATCGTATAAGATGGTCTTCAAAAGTTTCTGAGAACACTATTATGTCATCTAGGTAACAAAGACTCATAGTCCATTTAAAATGGCGTAGCAAATTGTCCATCATTCTCTCGAAGGTCGCAGGTGCATTACAGAGACCAAACGGCATGACTCGTATAAGCCTTCGGGGGTAATAAATGCCGTCTTTTCACGATCCGCTTCGTCTATTTCTATTTGCCAATAACCAGATCGGAGATCCATGGAAGAAAAGAACATGGCACCTTTCAGACAGTCGAGCGTATCGTCAATACGAGGCAGAGGATAAACGTCTTTTTCGTGACGCTATTCAGCTTGCGATAATCGACGCAAAAACGCCAACTACCGTCTTTTTTCTTACGAGCACAATGGGTGATGAAAAGGACTTTCAGAGGGTTGGACGATACCTTCATCAAGCATTTTCTGAACCTCTTCATGAATGATGCGTCTTTCAGTCGGCGAGACTCTGTAGGCTCGTTGGTTGATTGGAGCATGATCACCAGTAAAAGTCCTGTGTTTCACATTCGTCTTCGCGGCTGTCGACTTGTCGGTCTTCGTGAAAAGCCCAGAAAATTTCCGGAGTAGTTTGGATAGCTTGTTTCTCTGTTCGTCACTTAACTCGGGTGACATCATTAACGAACAATTCATCTGTGACTCCGAAGTTTCTTGCTGGTCATCCAAGCTACCCGATGTGTCGGAAATAACACATAGATGTCCTTCATTTAGTGGTTCAGCTTGGCCTATGCACATTCCTCTAGGGATGATTTGGTTTCGGAACTGCAGGTTGGTAACCCAGACATCACTTTTTCTGTTACGATATGTGGATACCATGGACGGTGTAGCAATATTTTTCTCGAAGAGCAAATGTTTGCTGCCGTCTAGAACTACATTTATGTCTCCTCGGGTTTGATATCCTGATACTGTTATTCTAGTTAAAGAATGCGGCTTAAGTGCATAGTCCCTGGTGGCATACAAATTCCAGGCGTCAGGCGCTGTGGAGTCTCGACAGATGTCTTCTAGAACAAGTTCATTTTGTCCACAGTCTATAACGGCTTGAGACGCCTCTAAAAGTCCCATCCTAGGATGACGTCATGGCTACAATGTGATAAAACAATAAATTCAAAAGGCAGTTCTCGATTGTTTATACGGACACGTAAAACACATTTCCCTATCGGCCGAACAAAATTTCCATCCGCAACTTTCAGCATAACGCTCTTGGCATCAGCAAACAGAACTTTCTTTAAAAATCGGCGATACTTATCGGATATGACATAAACGATGCCCCAGAATCTACTAGAGCACGTATCGGCTTCTTATCTATTATTACGTCTAGTTGGTTACCAGTCATCTTGGCGGTCGACGGAGGATTTCAGTACACGCGGCCTCACCTCCTTGGAAGGTCGCTCTCCTTAGTTTTCCTCGCTCCTACGGCCTGGCGACTGACTGGATCGGCGATATGGCGACGGGGAACTGTAACGACGTAGTATTGGGGATCGGCCTCTCGTGGGACTTGGCGTAAAACGGCGAGAAGAGTTTGGTCGGCGTATTTCTTCTTCAGTGCCAACGTCGTCGAAGTTCCGTCGGCGGTTTCGAGAGTTGTCAAAGACAGCCTTTCTCTCTCGGCAGTAGCGCATTACATGTCCAGGACGTCCGCAGTGGAAACAAACAGGTCTGTTGTCAGCCGTTCTCCACACATCTGTTTTTCTTGGTTCAGGTGGGAATTTCTGAACAGGAGCTCTGTATTTCCTGGTTACAGCGGCGTATGTTGGTCGTGGTCTAGTTTCTGTAGGTTTTGTTGACACTGGGGCCAAAACCCTTTCAACTTCGTCTTGAACGATCTCTTCTAAGGATTGGGGATCGGAGTCCAAAGATTCTTGCGTCTGGTTAACTAGTCGATGGACTTCTTCTCGTACGATTGTGCGAATAAGAGAGACCAAATCAGTCTCATCCGTCAGGGATGCAACCGGTACGACGTTTGGAAGCCTTTCAAATCTCGGTCGCCCAACTCTCTTCTGCTTCATATCTTCGATATAGTTGCACCATTTGATAAAACTTGCTGTGTCGTTGATTTCTCTCGTCAACAGGGCCTGATAAATATCCTCAGCAACACCTTTCATTAGGTGTGACACTTTTTCGTCTTCTTTCATCAGAGGATTTACCTCTTGGCAAAGTCCTAATACACTTTGTATGTAGGACTGTGTACTCTCGCCTGAACGCTGGGCTCGGCATTTTAGTTGTTCTTCTGCCCTTCTGGTATATTTTTGACGGTCACCGAAAAGTCCACTTAGTCCATTTTTAAACGCTTCCCAGGAATCTAAGGCGTCTTCGTTGTTGACATACCACTGTCTCGCAGTACCGTCAAGAAAGAAATAAACGTTAGCCAGACACATCATGTCATCCCACTTGTTAAAGTTGGCTACTCGATCGTACTCTTTAAGCCATTTGAGAGGGTCTTCCCCAGGCGCTCCTCGGAAGGTCGATGGGCTCCTCCATTGCTGTAACGAAGGTGTTACTACAGCGGGCTTGGATTCTTGCTCGGTCGGCATTTTTGTCCTCTTCCTACTATTTTCTTTTAACAGTCCGAATTCGGGGATAATCCTCTTAACCGGAGGCTCCTGCGAAGGTTGTCGCTATTATCCACGTTTGACGTAATTGTACCCGGCGCCTCCACCAAACTTGTCACGGAGTTCGAAAGAAGTACACAGTTCAATTAAACAAACAATTAGATTTATTCTAACGCTGGGAGCTCGATACAACACTGGACTGAGAACATCCCCAACTGGCGATGAACTCTGCTTTTATACACTTCGGAATATTCGAGAAATAACCAGTATGCACTCTAAAGAATGATCTGGATTCATCTAGAACCTAGAGAAACAATACATTAAAAACGGAAAAAAATTCCAGTCTTTGGATAAATCTGCCGGGGCCGGGATTCGAACCCGAGACCTGAGGAAGTTCAGTCCAACGCTCTGCCAACTCGGCTATCGGGACTTGTAGCAAATTATGCGTGTGGCAATATATATATATATATATATATATATATATATATATATATATATATATATATATATATATATATATATATATATATATATATATATATATATATATAATATTTATCTCTCCCTATTTCTGTTGACTTGCGTAAAATTGCTTAGAAATTGTGAAATTAAATTGGATTAAATGAATAAGACATTTATTTACAGTTTCCATTCATATAATACAATATAACGTTAACATATTGTGATTTAAGTTTTTTTTATAATCAATCTTACAAATAGTTAACTTTTTGTACTATTATTTATTACCAATGTTAAAAGCAAATTCAAACGATTAATTCACGCATCTGGAATGAACAATATTAATTGCATAGTCATGATCACAAATTTAATTCGCTGAATGTCATCATATCTGAATTTCTGTAGTTATATCTTTACTATAATACCATCCTTTCTGCAAATTATCCAGGTTTGCTCGTTACAGAAAGGTGTATAGTGGAAAATACGATGACATGTTCAACAACAGGATTATATAATTTATATAAATTAGTTAATTTGCAATATCACCTAAGAGGCAGTTATATAAAATCGTAATAAGAAGGATAATATAAGTTGAGTTTAACTATAAGATTTTTTCGAATAAGGCGACGCGTAATACTAGCATAAACGCTTGCCTGAATTTCAACCACTCCCAAAACCAATAATTATTGTTTAATATAGATGTGATGCTCTAAAGCATCACATCTGTCTAGATCATATAGAGTCTAGATCAGTAGTCTTCAAACTGTGTTCTAAGAAATCCGGGGGGTTCCCCGAAGTATACCCCCGAGGTTCTACAAGTCAAAATAAAGAAATCGAAAAACAGCTGTAAATGTGTAAGTAAAATGGATTCCAATTCCTTATAGAGTTCGTATGACCCCAAGAACACTGGAAAACACTGCTTTTGATACGCTTTCGGCTTATATTCTTCTTTAAATACTATTTTTAGATATATTCTTTTAAACGTGGAATGGGGTTTTCTCCCAAAAAATCTTATAGTTATAAGGGTTCTATGACTCGGTAGAGTCTGAAGCCCACTGCTTTAGATGAATGCATTTTTCGTTAAGGTATCCTACTACGTTCGGAACCGTGATTATAAAAAAGCACATAAATGGATAATTTTCGTGATATTTAGTGTCACTCAGATTAGAATACACGCATAAAAGTGTTTTAAGGACATTTTTACAAAAAAAAAAAAAAGATATTGAAATATAATATTTTGGCTAAAAATTAACTTAGAATAATCATTTTTTCCAAATAATCTCTTTTTGTGAAAAATGGTTCTATTACTATAATATTTTGCCTGTTTATAGCTCAGACCTCTCTACAGAGGCTCAACTAGAATTTTCGAAAAATTCACATTAATTTCAGAGTTACCACCAATTGAAATAATGATTGGCGTTTTTTTTCTTAAAATTGCTCCCCTCTGTTGTCGTAAAATACGAATAATCTCAATTCTAAGTTATATATTTCAAAAATTCTATTTAGGCTTCTGAACAGGGGTCTGAGCTATATACAGGCAAAATATTATTCTAATAGAAGCATTTTTTACAAAAATAGGACATTTGGAAAAAAGACTCGTCTAAGTTAATTTTTTGCCAAAATATTATATTTAAATAAATGTTTTTGTCAAAATGTCCTTAAAACAATTTTATGCATATATTCTAATCCAAGCGACACTAAATATCATGAAAATTATTCATTTATGTGCTTTTGCAAAATCACGGTTCCGAACGCAGTCGGATATCTTAAACTGATGAAAACATTGAAAGTTTTCCAAAAATTGGAGTGACGATTATGAACAATACAATCACTAAAGTTCTTCTATTTGCCTTATTTCTGGACGTGGCTAAAAATTAAGTTACAGCGTAAAAATTGTTAGACGTTTTTTTTAATATCAGCATTTTATTTTTAAATTATAATGGTTGAGGCATCCAGCAGAGGAAAAAACGTGCTATTTAGATGACACATGTTTTGCTAATATTTGAGTGAATTCAACTGTCCTTTGTTTTAAAGAGTTCATTTTCTTTTAAAGGATCTGGTTCATTCATTTTTATGTCAGAATTATATAAATCAAATACAAATAGGAAATATTCTTCAACGCAACTTGTTAAATAACATGCTTTATACGATTACAAATGTTTTATTTTTAACTAAGCCCATTTTGTAACGAAATATCTATCTTGTATAATTCTATGTTATTCTTATATACTTACTGGGATAGAGTGAAAATGTTTTCTAATGCCATATTGTAAATAGTACGCTATTAAATAATTAACACTGATGCAATGCGTTACAAACATAATTAAAATGTTATTGAACACGATAACAGATAAAAATATTCTTAACTTATATTTATACTATATTTTCGAAGTGTATATAAATCAAATGTTATAGAGAAGAGAGAAATGTCAAATCTATTGATATGCTGATCTAGAATGTTCCTTAGAAATGTAAGAATAATCCATTAGAGGATATTTCCATAAAAATAACAAACGGGATTCTGGATTTGCTCATGAATATATTGTAGTTCACTACTTGAAAACCTTTTGGTCTGATCAATAGCAGCTTGAAATCTGAAATTTTGACAGAATTAGATTCGTATGTAATGTTATTCTTTTGAAAGGGAACAATTTTGGAATACTTTAAATAAATCTTCCAAAATTTTAAACTATAATTTTTATGAAAAGTATAAATAAAATTAATAATTTGTCACACATGTGTTTATTTACTTAGAAGAGAAATGTAAAATTAAACTACATACATAATTAAATTTACTTGTAATGATAGAAAATATTTATGTTCAATAAAAAAATTACTTGAGGAAGAGTAAAATGTTCTTTTTAAATTAAGTTATATAAGAAGGGAGTATATATATAAAAATAATTGTATGTTTTTGACAGGATATATTTAAAAAAAACGAAATTCTATGTGGAATAAAAGAACAATTTTTGAAACATTTACGTATTATTTATAAATAAATGTAAAACAACCTACGGTAATTTAATTTTAGAAAATAAAATCATGGCTGTAAAAAAATTAAATGAATTTATTTTTCGATAAATGCTTACGCTTTTTTTCATTAAATTGAATGAATAATTCTTTTGAAAGGAAAGGTTTTAAAGGATTGAAAATTAAATAGTATAATTACGTGCACAAATGCTCGAAGTTAAAAGATAAATTTGTTAAAAATATATTTTAAAATGTATTGCTGGAAAAAGTTTTAAGACGATAAATCTAAGTGAAAGACGCAGATCAGCATCTTATGAAATGTACTTCTATTCTGCATTTAATTCATCATTTTACCAATGTATTTTTAAGTATATTTTAAAAGCATAATTTTAACAATTAACAAATACTAGTAAATTGAAATGGGAAACGTCTTCAAATAGGAGCACATAATTGATATTAAGTGTCTGATGCGTTTTGAGTTTCCCACAAAATATTAATTCCTCAGCATAGTAACCTGTGTTCCAATAAAACTATAATGCAAATAAATCCTAAGTTATATCTAATAGTTTTTTGAGGAAACAGCATTTTCATTTCTCTGGATAGTTTAAGTTTGACATTAAGACTACTGATTCATGAGTAAATGTGCTACTTTTTTTAGTCAAAAATAAGGATTTACGATATTGAAGCATTCCGCTAATTGACTTTTTCGAATTTAGAATAGATTTATTGAATAGTTTATCATTACTTGTATCGCCCATTGAATCCCAAAAGTTAGACGAAAGATCCTTTATTGGGCCAGGATTAAATGAATATTGATTTTCCAAGTAGGATGAAAAAGAATGTCTGGCGAATAGCAACAATCTATCGTTAATGTCTCCCAACCACCATACTGATACATTTATTTTATGGGAAAAATTCATTAGAAGTTGTAGGAATGGAAAAATAATATGACTTTATTTGTAAATCTATCCAGTGTGGAGTTGGTAATAAAATTTTGATTTTTAAGGGCAATTATAAGCGTTCTTGATTTATTAACAAATTTGTAAGATAAATTTTCTAAATCCTTAACCTTTTATCTACCGAGGGTACTTATAAGTACCACTCACTATAGTTACATAGAATAACCATTTTTACAAATATTTTGACGATACTTAGCAGGAATATTCTTTTAAATCCATTCTCTCAAGATTTATGGCAGCACGGGCTCAAAGATGAGCATTTTAGTGGGAAAGGTAAATAGTTTATAGCAGAAATTGCGTTTTCAGATTTCAAAGATTATCCTTTTTGTCCAGAAAAAATAGTTAATGTAAAAATTTAAGTGTCTAGTTTTTTTAGTATGCTAATGATGACCTTAGAAAATAATTTGACTATTTATTTTAAGTAAACAGTGTATATAATTAATTTTACAGTTGAATTTATTTAATTAATTAATTAGATCTAACGGATTAAATTTCCCAACGTTGAGTATTTTGTTTATGTATATCCCTTAAAATTTTCAATGTATTGATTCAAAAAGTATTGCGTGAAAAAAGCTGCAGTAAATCATAATGCGGTAGATAAAGGGTTAAAAGGAGAAAAAAATTGAAACTAAAATTATTATTATTAGAAATATCCGCCTAATAGCGAGCGAGCTTCCATTGCACAAGTTATACAACTGTTCATACTCATTTCTCAAACTGTAAAACTTTAATTTGCATGCATTATGTACCTCTGTTTCATCTGAAGTAAAAAATAAGGAAAAATCGACGAATCTGCATGAAGAGACTTAAAATTTACAGAATGACTGCCGTATTAACTCTTCGGATAAACTCTAACATGGATCTTTCTGTCCATAGAAGCCATCGTTCGTCGAAATGATAGCCTCTAATTTATAGCATGATGGTTTATTATAAACTCTAGATGATCTTAAGGGCTTGTATGTGAAAAAATTATACTCTTGATTTTGGCTTTTATTTTGAATTTCATACAAAGTCTATATTTTTTGCACATGGATTTTATTCATAATTGACTGTAAAATTTGTAATACGTCACGTTTTACTATTTTTGCACGTTTATGCAAAGCCTCGTCATCATCATATATGTAACTACTGTTCTCGTGTGTGAGATAAGTAAATAAAATATAATGCATTAGCGTAAATATTATTTTTTTTATAAATTGAGAGGAATTTTATTTTCTTACTGAGTTCTAGTAATGTAAAAAATCCAATCACAAGAAGAAAAAACTAGCAAAAAATATTGCCTTTCACTGTAGATTTATTAGGAAAACTAAACCCACTTTCCAGCAACATGAAGAGAAGACAAGACAACAAACTTCAATAAATTCAGTCTGAATATTGCAAATCTATACCCAGACATCACGTAATTTAGACTTAACTCTAATAAATCATCATTTAAACCTCTAATCTTCTTTACTAAGAATACAATCACATTTAAAATATCTCTATATCCATCTAACTGTTTAAGGTGTAGACGGTTTGATTTTGTAAGTTTCATGAAACGTTTCGGTTATACATTATTCAATATGCATATGACTTTCTGAAAAGTTTTAAAAGCTTATCTATTCTTATATTAAACAAAATACCATATTCTTCTATATGCTAATTAATCTTGCACGAACTATTTCAAAGACTTATTCTGCTGAAAGTTTTACAAGTATACCTTTAATATTATCGGACTTGATTTGGAGTGTTGTTGGTAATATATTACTTTATTATATTTATCACTAAATAACTTTTCTCTCTCTCTCTCTCTCTCTCTCTCTATATATATATATGAAAGAAATAAGTATTATATATCAAAAACAAGAAATAATAGATAATGAACATAACAAGAAATAGCGTAATAAAAATATAAAAGCTGAACATGAAGAACAAAATTATAGAGAGATAAAAAAGAAACTACAAAAAAGAAGAACCTAGCGAGTTAGAAAGCAATTTCGGACTTAGGACCGAATAAGTGGGGTAAACTAGTTTGAAGGCGCCAACCTTCCCCCTTTGCAACGGAAGGAAAAACCAAATAAAATAAAATAAACAAAAATTCAGAGTATGTAAAATCTCAGAGTATGATAAAACCACTCACTACTATTATATATATATATATATATATATGTAATACTGAAACTTATAGTATGGTAAAAATATATACTTTTAAGACGTGGTGAGTAGTTGATGTTAATACGAATGAAAGGTAGGGAGTGGCCGGTGGTAAGTGAATGATACTGTATTACGACGATGCAATCTTGTATTTTATTAACTGCAATTTATTGTACTTCTTGGAACACACATACATATTACAAACATAAAGATTGGACGGCACAGCACTGACAAAGACACACAAAAACACACAAAGCGAGGCAGCCGGCTGACTACATGTTTATAGCGAAGAGCAGAGCGAGCGTGATTTCCAGAGCCTCTCTATTTATATGCGGCTGGACGTCACGTGATTTAGGAGGTGGATGAATGTAGTTTCAAAAGTTTCCTGGTAGGCGGGGAACCAATTAAAATAATTACACGGTTGTCCTGAAGGATTGGAAATTAAATAATTCAAGAGCTATTGCAGATTAAATTATTAGAATTATTACACACACACACACACACACACACACACACACACACATATATATATATATATATATATATATATATATATATATATATATATATATATATATTGTAATATTTTCTGAAAATAGCCTTGCCAAGAAAACAATCAAATAAAAAATTAATTTGTTAACATATTTTAAACATAAGAAGAGTGGCTATTTTTTGTTTTATCTCTGTATGTACAATTCGAAAAAGAAATAGAATTCCCACATTCTCTTATTTTGAAAAATACAACTTTGTGAATAAGAAGGTTTTGATTACATTAATAAAACGATGGGGAACAGTATATTTTTAAATCTTTAAGCAGGTCAATAAAGAACGTGTAAACTATCAAAATATTACATTATTACAGATTGTCGAAAAAGCACACTAGATGAAATACTTTTAACGAGGGAAATGAAGTGAGACTGACATTTAGCATAATAACATTTGACAATAAAGAAGTGAATACATATATATTCACTTCCTTATTGTCAAATGTTACGCCAGTTCCACAGTTTTTCACAGAGGCATATGTATGTGGTGTACTGAAAAAAAAAGGTACAAATAAGCAAAATTTTCTCTGAAATAAGCAACTCCTTCGCAAACACTGTCAAGGTTCACCGCCTTCGGAATATTTTTACTGATAGAAGGACAGAGAAAAAAAGTATAATTCAGAAAGACATATATATATATATATATATATATATATATATATATATATATATATATGCCTGTGGCACTTAACTTACCGGTTGAGCGAGAAGGATATATACGTCGACGTCAGTCAAGGAGTTAAATTAGAGTTTAAGTTAACAGTAAGTGAGATTGTGTCACACACACAAACACATATTTACACATACATATATAAACTTAAATTTAAAAATTTAATATTCAGCTTCATTTAAAAGAAGTAAAATGCATTTTTTTAATTCACCCTTGATTTTGCATACTTATTGCAGAAATATAAACCCTGTCATATATATATCTTCTTCTATTATACATAAATAATAAAATGCGACTATATAAATTAATTTCAGTTGGTCAAACATTAACTCGAACTAAGCCGTCAAAAACTTTTTACTTAATGGATTTCTTACCATACATTTATGCAGACGTGTACTAAATTATGAATATACCTAATAGTCTACATCACTTTATCGTAATTTTGCTTTATTATGAACTATATTTATTGCTAATCAATTTAAACATTAGGTAGTACTTATTATTCAGAATTAATCAATACTACTCTATAACTTTTTAAAAAGAGATCTATAAACTTACTGCTAAATTAACTCTTATCTATTTAAACGAATGGTATGATCATCTTACGTTAAAAGGAAATTAATATCAGAAGTGTTCTCATATAAACAATAAATATACAATAAAAATACAAAATAAAATGAAAAGTTTCTAATCCTATTACTAAATTAATTCAAGAATCATTCTCTTAATAGTTGGAGTAGAAAAATAATCAAATAATTTATTTTGATTTTTGAACTGTTTAATGTTTTGTGTGTTTTTTTTCACCAATAAAATGAATAAACCATTTACAAAATCTCCATATCTTAAAGTGCTTGCAGCACAAATTCTTCCACTTATCAACACACATTTTTTTAGTTTTATTTTCCCTGTGATGGTCAAAATATATATTCAAATGTAAGTTATTCTAAAGAATGTTGATATAGATAAAAACTTGATTCTGGCAACGTATCCATATCAACGCTAAAAGTTGGAATATTTCCAATTGCTTAAGGAATTTTTGAAGTTTTGTATTGCTACAAGACAGATTCTTGATGTTATGGAACTTGTAGATAAAAAATTAAATCAAGCCCAGCAACGTTTTTTTTATGTGGTGTATGGTTTTTAAATTATTCGACCCCTCTATTTAAAATATAAATTATTCAAAGATAAAGATAAATTAAACATTACATTTCAAAAAAAGATTTTAAGTAAAATAAAAATTCTAACTCCTTAGATTAAACTATTAAATACATGAAAAATTTAAAACACTGCAATTTGTAAAAGTTGCTTTCATCAAGAATTGGTCTTATCTTCTTTTTCATATGCACAAATTAGTATATATTATGTACATCTAATGAAGATAACACTATATAAATTTTATTCAGATACGCAAACTAATAGTTTTCAGTAATGGATCTTGAATTATTCTTGTATTTGCGTATTTCAGTTTTTAAGTTAGTTAAGTGCTTACCATTTCTTAATGACCACTTTTTACTAAAGACCATTAATACAGTCTAAGAGACTCTGAATATGTCTGAATATGTATCTAATTACTTAAAAAGCATTTAATGCCATAGCGTTTAGAAGATCCAGCTCGGCACTTTTGGTAAAAATGTACGTATTTATTATACCCATTCAAAGATACTCCAGCAAAGTAATGTTGTTAGGGCCTTTTTATGTAAAAGAGTCTAGTATCAATTGTACGATCATCATTGATATATACACTGGTGCCCAGATTTAAAGTTTACTAAGTTTCTTTGTAGTTATTTAGAAATAAGCCGGTTAGCTTAGCAAACTATTTTAAAAAATGGTGTTATATCTAATTTGGAGAAGAATAAGAACAATGAAAACATATTAAGTGATTCAAATAGTAGTTCCTAGAAAACTCCCAGAAAAAGTGTAACGCCTATTCAACCTAAAAATACTTTTCTAAATCCTACACACGGTGCATTTTAAGGTATCCGACTACTTTCGGAACCGTGCTTTTAAAAAATTTCGTGATATTTAGTGTCACTCAGATTAGAATACATGCATAAAATTGTTTTAAGGACATTTTGACAAAAATTTTTTATTTAAATGTAATATTTTGGCAAAAAAGTAACTTAGAATAATCTTTTTTTCAAAATGTTCTCCTTTTGTGAAAAATGGTTCTATTATAATAATATTTTGCGTCTATATAGCTCCGATTTTTCTACAAAGGCTCAACTAGAATTTTTAAAAAATTCGCATTATTTTCAGTTACCACCAATTGAAAAATAATTTTTGGCGTTTTTTTTAAAAAAATTGCTCCCCTCTGCTGTCATAAAATATGAATAAACCCACCTCTAAATTATATATTTCAAAAACTCTAGTTGAGCTTCTATAGAGAGATCTGAGCTATATCCAGGGAAAATATTATTACAATAGAACCGTTTTTCACAAAAGGAGAACATTTGGGAAAAGATTATTCTAAGTTAATTTTTTGCCAAAATATTGTATTTAAATAATTTTTTTCCCAAAATGTCCTTAAAACAATTTTATTGATATATTATAATCTAAGTGACACTAAATATAATGAAAATTATCCATTTATGTGCTTTTTTAAAATCACGGTTCCGAACGTAGTCGGATACCTTAAAGAGAATAATTTAGAGCAATGGGCACTGTCTATTTACAAACATACATCACTTAATCGTATGGAATATTTTCTAAGTTAATATTTAGATGAATAATGTCAGTATTTTCCAAAATACGTATGCCTTCACTAAACTTTCGTTAATTATGACCCAAAAGTTATAGTTTTGTAGAAGATGCAACCCAGAAAAGTTGAAGTACTAGACTTTAACTGAGTAAAAAAGTGTATATTTACGTTGTATTATGAAGTATCACAAAGGATACTGGGGGAATGTCCAAATGAACCGAGTTTACCTGACCAGGGATGACGGACCTCGTAATTTTGATTCATGGTAAAATTATGATGACGTGACTTGACCTGGCATCCAATTATCCTAACTTCCTCACCTCCCTAATAAGAGGACTTTATGCCACGACAGAATTAACGTGCATCAGCACCTTTACATGAAAAGTCTTCGAATATATAATGACTCTAATTCAGATACACGACGGGCACGATCTCGTGACCATGACCACTAGACTATCACAGCCACTCTAGATTACTAAATAGCAGACTCAAGAATTTGTTAAGTTGAACTTCACAGGAGATTGGATCGATGACTCAACCCTCCGCTCCCTATCTTGAAACTACGATACTGCTGAGGATGTTAGCTTGGCTTGTTGGAGGAGGAGTGGCTTCATTTAGGCAAGAGTCTCAAGATTCTGTGTATCTGTAACTATAATAACCGTTAATTGTACATTTAAAGCTGGTGAAATAAACCTTACTATTTACAGAAAAACAGTATGTGTACCTCTCCATACAAAGAAAGAAATCGCTTCCCCCCCAAGTTAAAGGATCATCATTCTGAGATGCAAGTTTGGGTCAATACCATTTTCGTTATAAGTTTAAAATCAACGGAGTGATGTTCTAAATTACCTAACACTAAATATCATTCTTCCAACTTAAAAGTAAATTGACAACTTCAGGTAATATGAATTACTTGTGTGGAGTGGTATCAAGTTTGATAAATAAATATTACTATGTACTTATATAAGGATATGTAAACTAGTGGCTTGTGTCAAAAGTTTGTGCCCTAGTATCATTAAAAGAGATGCCGTATAGAGTGGGAGATCTCATGAACTTAAATAAAAAAAAAATCCTCGCGTTAGTAGGGTGTGGCTGTTTGGAGAAAGGGTACCAGCTCAGGTTTCTATCTCGTTTCTTGAAAATTGTTCAAAATTATGACATCCTTCACAAATAGCCCTTGCTTTACAGTGCTTATTTACTCACATGTATGCTGTTGTACTCACCAAGTGCTATATAGATGATCTTGAATATTACGGTAGTATTAATCAAGGATATGTTGGTTACAACTTCTATTTTACGGTATAAATAAAGAAAAGCTTCTCCATATTACCTTTACCTTATATGGTTGGTTATTTTTCTCATATAAAGTATATTTGGTGAATGATTGTGGCTAACGTGTTTGTTGTAACTAACTTTACTAGAAAAGTTTCGTATAACTAGGAAGAATTCTTATATGACATCAAATCCCATTTAAATATCTTTTAATCTTTAAAACTCACGTTGTTAAAATAAAGAGCTTTTACTTTAAATTGTGATCAGTAATTTCATTTTTAATTTGAAAACTCCAGCATCAAATTTCTTAACATGTGACTCATTTCAAAGTCTAAACAAATTTGATCTTTTTTTTTGTATTAGTACTTAGACTGACTAATAGTATTTCTACACTATTAAGTATGTGAGAACAAAATTTCATTTCGAAGGAGTTTTTTCGTAACGTGGTGCCAAATCAAAAAGAGGGCTAATGGCAACGCATCTCGTAATTTTGAGCATTGGCCAAGTGCAATGGATGACACCTGAACCGGTATCTCACTTTCTTAACTTCCATACCATGTGATTTTGAGGATTGTGATTCAAGATAGATTTAACGTGTCTCAGATTCTCGACAAAGGTGAGGTCTTCAGTGGCATTAAGACTCAAATTCGCGATTCAACCACGCCGGCAAAGAGTATCTGAGAAGTAGGAATCACGGCCAAAAATTTGTATACTTAAACTTTCCCTATAACCAACGATTTCACAACTAAAACGACTTAGTGGAGCCACCAAATCTTGGTTTTTACTCTGTACGAGATGGCTGTCGAAAATTTTTAATAAGAACTTAGTTGAAAAATATCTATACTAAATGCAACATTAACGAGTTTCTACTACTAATTACATCCCAATATTGTAAATTTTTGAAGCTTAAGATTTCGATCGTGAAAAAATTCGAAAAATTATTTTATTAAGCTTTATGTATTGTGGTTTACAATATTTTATACGATAACAATACATTTACTTTAATATTAAATTATGAATTACTTGTTTATCAACATTCTTATAATATAAACATATGGACAAAAAATGACAAAAATATTTCGAATATTTTCTCCAAGAGCCTCCTTAAAAATACCCCAGTTCCTTTTGTAAAAAGAACTGAGTGTATATACATATACGCACATAATTCTAACAGTTGATCCGTTCCTCAAAAGGCCGAAGAGAAAATAGAGCAAAGAAGATACAAATTGTACTGTAAAAATAAACTTGAGTTCCAAGCTTTCTAAAACCCAAGCGAGATATGTAGAAGTGGAATGTTATTTACTTTCGGGAAAGTAGTGAAAAAAATGGATCAAATATCAATTGCATAACTTGTTATATATCAATACAATTTTTACGTATGTGTGTTCGATGTTAGCATATTCAATATTTTTACATTTAATATTAAAATATTTTTATATGTTTATAATTTGATGTATTAAGTACAGTTGAACCTGTTTTTGTGAGGTAGACAGGAACCGCATAAAAATAAACGCACAAAAAAAACTTCAGAAATTCTTACATAAAACAAACTAATTCGTGGAAATATTAAAAACACTTTTTTATGCGGTGGATAGAGACCACATAAGAAAATCGCATTTATTAAATATGCCAATTATTTACGAAATTTATATGTAAGAGTACTTCCATAACAAAATAAATAATTAACTATTGCACATGGAACATTTTAAAAACATATAGCTTCTTATTGTATATACGGATAAGTTCTCAAAATGCACATACATAATTCATTGCTACTCATCGTAATCTAAATCCCTGTAATGAATAAGTTCGAAATCGCTTTCGTCACTCAATTGATTTATTTTTTGGCAACATTAAGTAAGAGATAAGCTTTTGTGACGGAAGTCGGGTGATCATATGCTTGTAAATGCCACGATAACCATCTATACATGACTGTAGCCTTTTTTAGAATTTTATACTCCTTTCTGAATCGGTATTTATTTCAAGAAAATGCTTTTCCAATTTTTTAAAAAGCTAGACCCCTGCATATTTTTATCCGCTCTCAAAGAATACGCTTCTTCTTTTCCATCTTCATAATTTATCAAATTATTGATAATGTCACTGTCGTAGAAAGTTTCGTCAAGTGCGAGCTGACGTTGTGAGAAAGCAACTGAATGCGCATTGTCGGGAGACTGCTTATAACAAATGAACAGAGCGTCGTGAAGTGTCTACATTTCAGTGGCGTAACTTACACCCGCCGCATCACGAGGGGGCGGCCTCAAGGGTCCAAAACCTGACTTACGCTAAATACGTATTTACCCAATTTATAAAATATTAAAAGCAAAACCTGACTTTCAGGGGGGAGTCCTAACATTCTCCGTTACACCACTGATAAATAGATAGAAAACATTACGGTGGAACCAAAGTCATTGTGTTCTGTCACGGGGGGACTCTAAGGACCCAAGGCTTGACTAACGCTAAATACATATTTACCCAATTTATAAAATATCAAAGGCGAAACTCGACTTTCAGGAGGGAGGGGGTCTTAACATTCTCCGTTACACCACTGGTAAATAAATAGAAAACATTACAGTGGCTCCAAAGCAATTGAAATTAATACATCGAATAAAAAATATCGCACATAAAAATCGCACAAAAGTAAAATCGCATGAAAAAAGAACACACAAAAACAGGTTCTACTGTGTATTATAGAATTTTTTAAAAATGTATTATTAATATTAAATTCACATTCAAACATATTTTGATTAACAACCAATATCAAATTACAAATACATATTTATCGTTTTTTTATTAATAATAAGAGCATTTATTAAAGGCGCATTGATTCAAAATCTTGCAACTCCATTACGCTATGCTTGGTTCTAACGAAGATTTTAGTCCAGTAATGACGTTTTGATAAGACAAACTACTTTTGCTTCTCAAGTCCTTTTCCATAACTCATGGTACCCTTATAAACAAATCTTTAGATCGTGTTTGAAATTTAGAATATTCTCAACATTTGAATGAGTATTGAAAAAAATAATTTTTCAGGCATACAAAATTAAATTATCTGTTTAAAAACAATGACTTTCTTCTTTATCTTTACTTCAAATAAGGATTATAAATAATCTTCTAAAAATCTACTGGGCTTGACATCAGCGTAAAACATCTTTAGTGTAATTAAAGATAAAAAGTAAAATAATAAGAATATTTTTTAAGCTTTTACTATACTGAAAAAAAAAGTTGAAGATTAAATTCTAAATCTATAAGAAATTTATACATGTGGCAATATTCTAATTGAATTAATGAAACAAACAATTCTCTTTCAAGAGTATAGATAAATTTTCTGTAATGATGCATTAAAACAAATATTAAAAGGTTCTTGAGGTGATTTTTCTTTTTTATTATTCGTACACTCTCTACATATTCTGATATTTTTAATATTCCCTTTTATGGAGATTTATATTCATTCTATGTACTTAATATTGAAAAATGGGGAAGTACTCTCTCATAACTCAGAACCTTTGAAAAATATTTTTATATATTTAATGGTTCATTTCTCATAAACATTACATATATTTAGCAATATCAAATATTAGCCTTCAGAATATCCCATAAAATTTAAAGATTTACGTATTCATTAGCTTTTATGTTCGTATAAAAGAGACGCATATTTTTTAACTTCCTTTATAATGATAGTACAATTTTTTGCAATGGTTTTCAAATCCTAATATTAGATACATTAGTGAAAATAATCTTTTATATAAATCAAAATATTTCAAATTATTTTCAGTATTTTATTTTAAAAAAATTCTACTTTTTGTTCTTATTAGATTCTGAGATTGTCTGTTACAAATTTTTTTTTATTACATTATATGTGTCTGCTTTCCCCTTAGAAATAAAGGTTATAAAATGGTTGTTAGCCCAAGTCAATGTTCTTTTCAAGGATTTAGAAACTGATAAATAAGTTATTTTTTATTTCTGTCAAACTCTTTTTTTAGGATACAGTGAACACAGAAATGATTTTTTGTGAACGAAGATTATTATCTATACTATAAGATTCGTATATAGTTTATACAGAAGAGTCCAGAAAACCCGGACTAATGGGGAATGAAGGGTGGTTAAGTTATTGAAAATGCCGGGTTATCAAGAATGGAATGAAAAAAAGAATAAGTACACACAGATCAGAGTTTTCTCAGAAAATATTGTAGGTATTGTTTTCTTGAGGATACAACAGAAAATAAGCTGCCCAGATATTCTTAAACAAAAGAAAAGTACGTACTTTATGAAGGTGTAGACCATTTACTGCATGTAAAAATGAGAACTAAAGAATACATAGAATACAGTATTTTACATGACCAGACAATCCTCAGGAAAATATTTTATGAAGTCATAAAGCTGTCGATAGTTAAAACTAGGTAGCCAACTTAACAAAATGGATACTTTATCAATTCTTTCTATTAGCTCACACTCTCTATATATAGTTATTTATTTATTTATCTGTTCAAATTTTCAATCGTAAATAAAATACATTTTAAAGCGCTCAATTGAGCCGAAATTTTATATACATGATTATTTTGGATGACAATACAATAATTTAACTATAATCAATAATAATTAATTTATTAAAGCTAATTATTTAAAGAATTACAAATACAGCCAAGTTGGCATCCTTTTTGTCGACTTGTGTCAAAACTTGAAAATGTTTTTTTTCTCACGTTTTATAGCATTCAGTTGAACTGAAATTTTATATACACGCTAGTTTTGGATGACAATATGATACTTTAATGATAATCAATAAAAATGAATTACCACTTAATGTTGTGATTTTGTCATATGTACATACACATTTATATTAATTGTAACTGTTTAATAAAAAGTAACTAAAATAAAACTTTTCTTTGTTGACCTAAGTAGGAATTGACTTACATTTTTTTTTATATTATTCGCGCGTTTTAAAGATGTGCGCATTACTCTATTGTATTTCATACTACCCTCTGTAATTTGCTGCATCATCACGAAGATGACGATCAACAGAAAGTCCATTACCAACACACTAGCTGTTCAAACTACTGAAGGGTGGTTTCAACAGATTTTAGTCACTCACTGAGTGATATCGTAGGAAATTGAACGGTGTTCTTAGCATTAACGGCTTTGTTATTTTCCGTCATTTTTTCATGAACTGTTAAAGCAGCAATAGTTTCTGCATCGATACTCTACAAGGGTGTGGGCGAGTTATTCTGCGTTCCGGGTTATCGAGTGCCGATTTTTCGGTATTTTACTGTACTATATAATATCAAGCAAAGAATCATATAAGTTCATGACACTAAACTTGATATTATTATCTGTATTGGGGTTGTGTATATATACAATCTTCTTCAAAACACAAATCTTCTAAAAGTTTATTATAATATTCAAATTATTCTTAAACTCACGAAGGATTATTGTGTAAATCTCATTGCTTTGCTTCTATGTCAGCGTTTCTCAAACTGTGGGGTGCGCCACTGTAAGGGGACGTGATAACTCTACGAGGGGGGCATGTTGAGAAGTCGAAAACGAAAGACTATTTAAGAAAATTATAAATTTATGTAAAGTAAACTAGCGAAATATATTCTGAGATAATAAAAAATAAATACACATTTACACTGATATAATACACTTATAAATGTATCAGTACAGCACTATGTATTTTATAAATAACTTAACAATACTAAGTCAACAACAAGTTTAAAAATTACTTATTTTTGCTTGTCATACAAAATGAAATACAAAGATTAACGCTTATCTTGATAATTTGTACGGTTTATAATTTATCCTTTAACTGCTGCTCAAAAGTTACGTATATCCTTCCCAAATGCCACCGTTTTCCACGTAGGCGCGCATATGTGATATATTGAGGAGAGGGGGAAGAGAGAGAGAGAGAGAGAGAGAGAGAGAAAAGGAATAAATAAGCAAATCCTATGGAATGAGTAAATATTTTGAAAACACCGTCAAGGTCCTTTTGTTACATTCCAAAGCCTTCGGAATAATTGTGTGGATAGCAGTGTACTGAAAAGATCATACTTCGGAAAGACGTCTATATACGTTCGGGGAAATTATCGTTTTGGCTGAGCGAGACGTTTTTATACGTAGCTCTTAAGAGGTTGAAGTCGTGTTGTAGCTTTAGTCAAAGTATAGTGTTATTGAATTCAATACATTGTTATTGTATGAAAGGGGGGCGATGAAAATTATGATTGAATATTGGGTCGCAAATAGTGAAAGTTTGGGAATCACTGTTCTATGTGGATAGTTTTTTTGTTCGTATTCCTCAAATTGGAAACGAATACCATTTAACAAAACCACAATAAAATGACGAGTATGACACAAGTCAAAGTATTGCACTCCCTGCACTACGATACCACTAAATGATTGAAAAACATTTGTACTTAATATCAATATTATTCTCAACATAATAATTTTTTTAAATTTACAGAATATTTCGTCCGAATCATGAAAGTAGTAACCTACTCCTTACCTTTTCAGTTACTAATTAAGAATTAATGAACTATAAGGGATCTATCATAAATTACGTGTGTCTAGATAGAAATTATTTTTCAGAGTTCTCTCTCTCTCTCCTAAAATCCTTCCCCCCGTGTCATCTATTCAAGCTTTCTTTATTTAAATTAAGTAATACCTTTGATAAGAAGTATGTTCACACACAACTCAGTGCTTCTCAAACTTTCAATGTTTGTGACCCAATATTCAATCATAATTTGCATCGCGCCCCCTGCATACAATAACGATGTTTTAAGTTCGATAGTACTATACTTTGACACTGAACCCACAATACGACTTGAACCTCTTTAATTCACTCCGATGTATATAAACGTCTCGCTCAGCCAGTGTGTTAATTGCCCCGAGACGTATATTTGCGTCTTTTTTAAATACTACCCGTTCTGTGAACTGCTATACATAAAATTATCCCGTAGGCTTTGGATTGACAGGGTTTGCGAAGTATTTACTTATTTCAAAAGATTTAATAACTTATCCTTTTCTCTACCCCCCCCCTTCCTCAATACGCTTACATACGTGCTAAACGGTGGCATTGGGAAACGAATCGCGTAATTTTTAAACAGCATTTAAGAAATTAGAGTTATAAACCGTACAAATTATTATGATAAGTGTTAATGTTGGAATATAACTTTATATATGGTAAATTCATGGAGGTCACCGGTAATTATTAAGCTTGTAACTTTTAGTATTGTTAACTTAATTATAAAATAGATTGCGCTCTACTGATACATTTATAAGTGTATTATAGTGTAAATGAATATTTTATTTTTTATTATGTCAGAATGTATTTGTTTACTTTCAGTAAGTTAATAATTATTTAAATAATCCTTTGTGTGTGTGCTTTTGACTTTTCAATATGCTCGCCCCCCCTCGTTAAGTTATCAAACCCCTAAGGGCATGCCCCATAGTTTGAGAAACACTGGATGAACGATATTTTATATAAATGTAAGTAAAATTATTTTGAAAATAAACAAAGAACAAACGTGAAAGAAAAATAAAGGATTTTTTTTTCCTTTTCCTATTATTTTCATGAAAGCAAGCATAGAAATTTTTTATAATAATATGCATGATTTAACAGAAGGATTCCTTTAATTTTTTTTTTCGTGCAATAATTTTTTGTAGAATATGTTTCAAAAGAAGGCTTTTTTGGTTTCGTGAAGTACATTTTAATTTTTGGGGAGTATTGCAATTTAACCATCAAGTATTTTATTTAATATTGATTGAAGTATTTTAACAATAAAAACATTTTGTTTATATTTTGCATAGCTTTTAAACATAATTTAATAAGGCAAAAATGATTATTAAATAGAAGACTTTCATCTAGAAAATGTTTTTTTTTCTTAATTTACACAAATAACAAACATGGAAAATTTCAACCAATGAAAAAAAATTTCATTATGGAACGAAAAAAATCTGGTATTCAACGTTGCAAAAATTCACAAATGACTAAATTATTATTATGTAAATCTTTTAGAAAATATGTTAACTTTTCCAACCAATAAAGTAATAGCAAAATGTTAGCTTTATTTCTCATTTGTAAAACACTAATTTGAATATTGGTAAATTCTCTTTCACCATCAACCTGGAAAAATTGTAAGGATTTTTTTCCCTGCTCAATATTTCGGAATAAATAATTCCAATTTCATTCCATTCTTTGAGTTACCTTTTTCTGCGATACTTGCTGAGGTAGAAAAGAAAAAGTCAAGCGATGTGCAATACATTTAATAATAATAAAGCAAATAGTGAATAGTAAAAGTTGGAAGAAAGATATTCTAGAAAATAAATTTTACCAAAGCAAATCGTTCAACGATTGAAATGATGGGCTTGAGAAAAACCTAATAAGATTCTTTTTTCGAGAACTTATACGGAAGTTTTTATTTCTTATTCGAATCCAAATTGCCTGCCGGTTCCAAAAAAATTACAAAATACCCTATAAAAGATCTCTAACATCTTGGAATGAACGAATTTTTTGGTTTAAATTCATTTTTTTTAACTTTATGCTCATGAGGTTTAGTTTTAAAAGTTTTATTTTTATTTCATTGTTAATAAATACATTTTTCACATAACTCTAATACACTTCCATTATTACTTTAACGAAATATTTTTCATTTTATCTACATTTTCTAACCTGTGTTATTAATATCAAACCTAATTATTTTAATAATCACTTAATGATATTAGTTATAACTATTTTATTATTTTTTAAAGATTATTAATATTAAATACTAGTTGTTTTATAAATCTTCTAATTATTAATATCAATATAATTGTTTAATAATATTTTTAATTATTAATATCAAATAGTATTATCTTACTGATCATTTATATATTATCGAAATTTAAAAAAATTACTTCACTATCAAAACCAATAGTGTGTATATAAGATGTGATGAATACTTTAAGCTATTAATCAATTACGCATTTAGGAATAACTAGCCGCGCGAATCAGTGTTTGCTAAATATTACAATTATCAAGAGTTACAATAATAGAATTTACTTCGAAAAGCAAAATACTGATTGATTTAAACTCCTAAATTCTTCTTTCCACTCAAATATAATACGAGTCCTCAAAAGGGGAAATAACCTAATTTTTTATCAAAAAATTCGAAATTAACAAAAATAAAAATATGAATAATCATTACATTAAAATTCGCTTCTCATAACAAGAAACACATAATTTAATTTGAAATCAAATTAAAAGTAATGTTATAAGACTTGAAAAAGCATAAATTAAATATTCATGTTCTGATTAACTTATCTACTTATTAAGTTAAATGTATTACCATTTCTACCACTTTTTATTTATCTTTTATATGCTTATAATACTCAAATAAAAAAGAGTTATCTTGTTGATTCTATTTATAAGTGGAAAGGTAAAGAAAAATGATAAAGGAATTTTTTTTTAACATAAAGATTTCTTAAAGGTTAAACTATGAGCTGATTAATTGGGTTGGTTGTCGAAGAAGGAATTTTAACGCAATACTTATTTTTTAGTATTTCTAAACTTATGAATAGAAAAGGTACATGAAAAGGTTATAAACTTTAGTAATATAAAAAGTACTATAATAAACTAGAATGGTTAAATAAATTGACGTTTATATTATGTTTTCTTCTTATCTTTCGTGAAATGTGTGGGGAGCAATGCTGAAAATTTTTTTATTTTTGAGTAAGTTAGTTTCTTGTTATAATGTTGTATATTTTATTATAATATTGCAATATAACGCATCTTTTTATTATTTTCTGCATTATCATTAACAGAATAAGGAATTAAAATAATCAAAACACACATAACAATTTCGAGACAAAGAAGTTGTAAGTATCTGGTTTGACAATCACATAGAACATCGTAATATTGTCTTATAAACTATTCAGTAGAAAATTAACTTATTACTTTTTTGCAAGAAATACAAATCAGTGATTATAACTTTGCCTCACATACTTATCGTTGAATTCCATTTTATGCGATGTAATAAATAATATTTATTTGCCTTCAAGCATAAGAATCGGAGTAAATGCTTAAATTTAAAATAGTGAAAAAGCTCTATACTTTAAATAAAAAAATTAAGGATTTTAATGAATAAAATATTAAAATTAGAACAATTTGCTGTAATATATTTTATAAGTTTATTTTAAGCAAAAATTATACAAAATTTTGACACCCTTTGAACTTTTGGAAGATGATATTTTAATTCAGAAGTTAATAATTCTAAATTTCCTTCTCTTAAACAATTTTTTATTACTTTTTTGCTTCAATTTTTAAGCATGCACGATATTTTTCCAACATTCATCTTTTTTTATATATATGTGTTTTTTTTAATTCATACAGTTATTAGAATTTTCTTATTATTCTTTTTATCATGCATTAATTTCAATAGACTGTAATTACTTAAATTTATTAGAGCTCTAAAAACCATTAAATAATTTTTTTATCTTAAAATTAACAAATAAAGTGGCTGCAAAGGCGTTATTATCTAAGTTTTCACTGCATCATGATAGATATTTTTTTAGGAATAAAACATATCCCGAATATTGTCATATTATTAAAAATAAAACCTTAATACATATTGAAAAGTGATGAAAAATCTTAAAAACTATTAAAATATTTTTTAAATGGTTGCTTCACTTCCATAAAGTACTCAAAATCACTGTTTAAAAATGGAAACTTTGTAGAAAAAACTTTTTTCCAAAAACAAGTAAAAAGTTTTTTTTTTTAAAAAAATAGACTCGCACCCAGTGGAGTTTGAATGATTGATAGACAGTTTTCTAAAAACGAGCGTCACTCACCGCTTGCCATGAGCAGCGAAGAGAAAGCTGTTATCATAGACCGAAACATAATCCTCCGAAAGGCAACGGTTATCCCGGAGCACGATAACCCTCTCTATCCGGCAACCTCCGGACGTTGTGTCAAGACTCAACTGTGGGATGTTTACACTCTCGTCGCAAGCTAGCGTCCGGTTCGGCGGTGGCGCCACAAGAAATGTTCCCAAAACTCCTCATCTGTCCCTTCCGTTTTCGTCGGATCCGGCACAAATGGAAAAAAGCAATGTTTTTTGTTTGCACTTCGGCCTAAAACCAACAGCCACTGAAGAGGAATATTGGATATTGATTCACCCTAGGCTTAACTTTCTCATACTCCCTTTTCTTATAATGTAATATAAACTTAGAACGTTGTATGGTTATTTGGAATTTAGCCTTAAATTCAATATATTGTTCAGCTAAACATATTTATAAGTAAAAATTACCCAAATATATACATATATATATATATATAGATAATATTTTATTGTTTTTTTATAAAATCCAGTTTAATAAAAAAATAAGATTTTATATTTTACACTGAACACAGCATTATTCTTCAAACACTTGACTTCTAATAATACAGTATGTTTCAAATTGCCCGTCGGAGAATTTTTAAGTAATGTACTTTATAGTAGGGTCAATAAATAAATTGAAAGGCATAGTGAAAGTATTTGACAAATTTTCTTAAAAATACTATGAAATATTTCCTATTATTTCAATATTAAATAAACAAAACCCTTTAGATGTCTTCAGATTTTATAAATTATGGTATTAAAACGGTTTTATTATATTCTATTTATCTATCATAAATCATGAAAATTCTTATTACACTCATATTTTTATACATTGTTCTTTATATTTATCTGCATGAGGATATTTGCAAAAATGTTGAAATTCTTTAATAAATAATCAACACAATTATTCAGGAATTTTAAAATTATATTTTATTGTTTTTTCAATCACAAACAATTTCAGATATTTTCTTACTAGACACATACACGTAGGTAAAAATATATTATTTTCAAAAAAATAATAAGGAAAAGTATATCAAGAAATTACATTGAGTTTTTAAAGATGGATTCATTTCACGCAACTTTTTTCCTATCCCGTGATATTATAAATGACTAAATAAAAATGAATATATTTTTTTGAAAATTAACTAGTCACACAGTTCACCAATTCATTTGTGAATATATATTGTATTCTTATAAATTTAATAAGACAAGTTCCTTAAAATCTTGAATACTTTTTTAAAAAATTCTTTCATGAGTAACACGGAAAAGTTTCACAACGATGGAAATTCATGCAAATATGTAACCCGTTACATATTTGGAATAATATTTTTGAGAAAACCTCTGAATAAAATGTTTCCGTATATAGTATCAATATCTGCTAAAAGTTTCAAATTTAAAGTACAGTAGTGTAAATTTATTAGACAACTTCGGAAAATGTTTCTTTTGGGCTGTAATTTGCATCTTTGAAAAACTTTTAAAAATATGAAAAATTAATATGTAAAAATAAACAAAAAAATTTTTTTACATAAAATTTATTTCAAATAAAACTTTTACCTTTGACTATGTCTTTCACCACTCTAGTTTGAATTGTCAAAATATTTCCAATTTCGCAAGAATAAAGCAAAAAAGAGTTTATTGCCTGTGAAAATGAAAAAATTTATTCTTTCGGCAATTTCTGTGAAGTTACTTGTTCCCCTTAAATAATTTAACAGGTTAATTTAAAAAGTATTACGAAGTTTATTTTGAAATGGGAACTGAATAGTAATTGATTTCTTTAAAAAAATAACTATATTTTAAAATCTTAAAATTTAATCAAAGTTTAATTTTAAAAAAATTTAAGTTGTTGCATTATTTATTGCAAAACAGTTTTAATTTAGGTCATACTTTTTCGAAAATACTATGTGAAATACAGCCAGATTTACAATGGAGTATAATTTGAATGAAAGAAATAAAAAAATATATATATTCATTTGTGCCAGTTCTTAAACATTTAACTAAGCATGCTTTTACAATATTTTGCATTAATATTGTAATGTAAGACAATTTATTTTTATGTTTTAAAAATAAAAATGTACGTTAAGCTTTAAACATTTATATTCTAAGTTAATGCCTTCAGTTGTTTTGAAGTTCGATGCATTTAATGATTGATGCATTTAATTAATGATTTAATTAATTAATGATGCATTTAATGATTGATGCATTTAATTAATGATTTAATTAATTAATTATGAATTTAATTAATGATGTATTTAATGATTGATGCATTTAATGATTGATGCATTTAATTAATGATTTAATTAATTAATTATGAATTTAATTAATGATGTATTTAATGATTGATGCATTTAATTAATGATTTAATTAATTAATGATGAATTTAATTAATGATGTATTTAATGATTGATGCATTTAATTAATGATTTAATTAATTAATGATGTATTTAATTAATGATGCGTTTAATTAATGATGCATTTAATTAATGATGCATTTAATTAATGATGCATTTAATGATGTATTTAATGATATTTTTTTCTTATATTCTCTCTCTCTCTCTTAAGGATTAAGTGAAACCTTTTTAAAAATTTTAAAAAATTAGATAAATGCAATAAATAAAACTAAATCTTTTAATACATTAGAGATAATTCCAAAAGTACTTTAAAAATATTGTTGTAGCATCTTTTGTTTATTTTGCAACCTCGAAAACAACGTCGTACTACTAAAATATTGATATTACTTTGTTTACCACCAATTGTTTCAAAGGCATAAAAACCACCCCGAATCGATACGGTGATCACTTTAAGAGCAAGTTTCTGCCTTTTGGGAAAACAGCTCTTAAAAGCTTTTAAAGTCAACGAATGTTAACGAAGGAAATGCAAACATATTTTCGTTTTTATTGAAAGTTTAAATGAAGAAAAATGAACAAACTTGAAACTCTAATATTTGTTACTCTTTAAGCACTTTCGAAAACTTAGTTCTGTACTTTAAAAAATACGAATTAAGGTTATAAATGTTTAAAGTTATTTTTAAAGTATTGTTCTTCTTTATTGTTGCATTTATTTTTTTACTCTAAAATTAATTAATAGAAATAATTAAGCACTTATATATTTTTTGTACTGAACTTCCATATTTTTTACAGCTGTGTTCATAAGAAAAAATTTATTAAAGAATTTTAAATTTTTAAGAATAATTATATATTTCATTCAAATGAAGCATATATTTTTTGTAAAAGGATGGAAAAAATTATGTTACATTAATTTCCCTTAAGATTCAAGAATGGAAACCACAACAACTACAAACAAATCTGATAAACGGTACTTATTTCTACAGATATATCGTTTAATTATTGGTATTATAAAATGTAGTTATATTAAGAAATCAAATTGCTAAATAATTTTTTTTTAATTAAATAAATTTGTATATTGCACATTTTGACTATAAAGAACATAGATTCAATTTCAATAACTGATGTTCGCCAATTTTTTACTTTTTATAAAATATATGCCTTTAACTTTTAAATATAATTACTTACAGTTACTTATCCAAGAATATTTTGGATGGCTCAAACGTTCAAGTAATTTAAACTGATAATATTAATTGCGATTTTAAGTGTTCTTTGGAAAAATTTTATGACAGATAATCATTATGAAGATGAGAGTTACCCAAATTGTGGACACTTTTCAAAATTGTTATGTTTTTAAAGTCTGCACGCTTATAGAAAATGCTACGTTGAACGTAATGCAAAGTCTTTTATTTCATTTTAAAATAGAATTTACCTCTAAAATCACATCAAAAATAAAAATTAAATTTTTTCAACGCAAACAAAGTTATGCTGTAATAATTATCAATATATTGATTAAAACTTCCCCATTCATGCCCAATATATGTCTTCCTCCTACTGTATTTGTCTAATGTTTTGACCTCAGGTAAAGGAAACTTTACATATAAAATCTACAATGTTTTTGCTAAAAAAATAATACATTTAGAGTACAAAAGAGTAGAAAGGTATATAATCAAGATACCACAATCAAGTATCAGGGTAAGTGAGGTATTATAATGTCTTACCAGGAAAATAATTTCAGAAAACTAACGTTCAATTGATATTAATAAATGCATTATCGGTACTAGTTTTGTTATATAAAAGAGATTCTTTCCCAAATATAATATTTTCCAGTGACAAAATAATAGCACTATTTAAATGGAAAAGAGAAGAATCGCGCGAGCAATTCTAAATCTGATATTCTACTTTTAAAACTATTTTCTTCACTGTCTAGATGATCAACTTTTCGGATTTATCATAAATAGTACAACTATTTATTGTTCTAGTTAAACCTGGAAGATTTCCTTAGATGATTAATTTAAATATAATTCTTGAAAGATTGTAGGTAAAAAAATAAATAAATAGTTTTTGTCAACATTTCATCTAAATCGATACCACGTTTGTTGACAATGTATGTATTATTTTACTTTGGCTATGATAAACGGATCATATATTCTCAATGCAGGGATATAAGTATGAGGCTAATTATAATGAAGAGTTATTCATTCGTGAAGGATTAAGATTTGAAGATATTTACTACAGGATTCTAAGAAAAGTTTTTTTTTCAGTCACCAGCAAATATATATATATATATATATATATATATATATATATATATATATATATATATATATATATATATATATATATATATATAATTTTAGAATACTATAAAAAACTATTAATCTTACAAAATATATATTTTATAATCTTAACTTAGATAGGCTCTATAAAATGTACTGAACAAATATTATTATACCAAAAATAAGCTACTGTTCATTAGCATTGCCGCACCAAGAAGGTGATACGAGAATTTTACATGGCAGAAATAAGATACTGCAATGTGCAAATGATTAGCTTTTGAACGCATTAATGTAGAGTAGGAGCTGGTAGCGGCACCTATACTGTGTTCAAGTAAAGAAAGTGTATATCAGATATCTTACACACAAATTGCATTTAGATGTTGATGCCAGGTGAGAAATTTCTGCGATGCTAATGTAAAGAGAAATACTCATCAGCTCATTTTTTACTTTGATAGGTGTAGAATTGTGTCCAACTCGGATTGTGGTTTATACTATTCACAGTAATTCTACTTTTGTTGTTCAACATCATTTTTCTGTATGAAGTATGTATAACTGATAGGTTCAAAAGGATCACACGAAACTAGGTGCTAGATATCAATTGTCACTAACTACCAAGAAGACATAATGGTATCACTAAACCTTAGTGGATCGTACATCTTGTCACGAGCCCTGAGTCAAGAAATGGGATTACTTGTAAGACAGCAAGTGTATTAACGAATAGACCTAAGATTTTTGCACCAGCGTGGAATATCATTTCAGCTACCATTGACGTTACATTACAGACAAGATCAACTACGAACCTGGACAAAGTACCGGCGTAACTTTAGAAACGGAACCTAGATAAATCTAGTTTATGTTTACAACATCTTTATCATCGTATCCGCGTTTGATGGTATCGTGGAACATGCACATTGTCAGTATGCATGCGACGCATTCTATTGGCTATCACTTGGATTGCTGGTATGGGGTGTCACTCGATATATGTATCGGCCATCTCCTGTTAACTTGTCTTATGTTCTTGTTGTGTTTAAAGTGTTGTCAGCATTTTAAAAAGTGCCCATTACATTTCTTGTGAGTTCAGTCCCGTGGCTCTACGCTTTTTTCGAGCTCTCAGAAAGAGGATAATGCATAACCACATGCTTCCGGTATTGTTCAAAATTTTATGGATACAGAAAATGTTCAACTACTAGTCTGCCATCGAATTATCCAGATATTTCATCAGTATAAAACGTCAGGTTGATGGATGCAGAATGACTGACTCTTCACCATAAGTTAAGCACAACAGTCGATTGGCATCATGTTGTTGCAGCGTGAGCCGATGTATGTGTACATTCCATCCAATTTCTGATTAAATCAATACCCAGGCATATAAACATTACTATTTTTGCCAGAGTTAGTATTATTTTATAAGAATCTACGCATCCAAATTTCATAAAAAATATGCCATTTATTTCTTATATAACACATTTGTCTAATAAATATCGTATTGCTATTTAATTTCTTCATGGTGGTGCAATTTTCATAGCCAGTAGTGTACTACACAGACTAATTTCCTAATGCCCTCTTACCGTTATATTACATAAAAAATATTAGAAATATTCGAACAGATACAATATATGGGAAAAATGCTCATTTATTTATTTTATTACACTGCTTAGTTTTTTTTTCAAGTGTGGGACAACTTTTAACCTTTTGTACGATAGTTCGTATCGGAAAAAATATCCAAGTGGTAAAAATTTTATTTGTATCTGATTGTGTACACTTAAAATATATTTACCCAAGCAGCGTCTAATGTCATAACATTATAGAAAACATTTAAAAATATTTAAGTCTATAGTATTCTAATCATTCTAATGCTCTGATCCTTCAAAGGAATATTTTTGCAATCAAATGAATAAATTGCAAATAATATCCTTTGTCCCGTTTAAAGTTTAATAATTTTTAAGTTAAGGAAATATCTCGTATATATTTTCAAATAAATGACCTTCTATAGTTGAGAGAAATGAATGCAGTCCAAAATAAACCCTAGAAATAAAATGTTAGGATGTCTTGAATATCAGAACACTTTGCTACGTAATTACGTCGGAAATAAAGTTAAAATAATCGAAACCAATGGAGGTTACATAAACCATGAACTTCGGTTCTCACCAACGTCTGTGTTGGGTCTATCTTTGAATAAGCCCCTTGCTTTCTTTGTTCCTCATTTATCTGCCGTGATGATCAGATATGGTGGTTTATCTATAATGAGTTTAAATGGCGAGTGGCCAATAATTTTCATCTGGTTGTTCCGCCTGCGTTGCTTCATGGGAAGTACTTAGGTTATATTAAGTGGCAAAGCGGCATATTTCAATTAGTCTGGGTCTGCTACCTTTACTTGTCTAATGCAACTTAAGCCAAAGCTTATTTCATGCAGAAACAAAATACAAAATAATAAAATTCTTAGTATTAAAATATTGCTATGAGATTCGTTGCATTAAAATCGCCTTAGTCATGTTTTAAATATTGTTAAATAGTGCTAGAATAAGTGCGCACAAAAGGAAACATTTCTAATAATATATTTCTAGAGAACTTGAATGTACATTTATAAATTATTTTATAGGATTCTATACATACAGTATGTATTTTGTAAATAATAAAAAGTGTTTTAGGTATTCCCCATGACTAAATGTGTGGAAACTTAATAAGATTTCAAAATGTTTATATGGTTTTAGAATTAGTCATTTTCAGATGTAATACCTATCCTTTCGACAAAACCTTTGTTACTACAATTATAATTTTCCGCTGGTGTTCAAAATTAAGAGAATTATCACAGATTTGGTCTATTATCTCGTGAAGTGCGAGAATCATCTTAAGGAAAATTGGTTTGTATACATGGTTGATATCATTAAAAAAACATTCAGCAGTTATAGAATTTAGTTATGAAACAACAGTAGCATAATAGAACAAAAAATGGGTTAGTAAGGGGTATGGTTTCGTCTTACATATAAACAAAACTCGCACCGTAATTTTATACTGGTAAAAGGGTGTCCATGAGTTCATGTGGCAATTGGTCCTACTCGCATTTAGCACCGCTGTTTTCTGGATTTGGATCATTCTCAAAGGTGGGGGTTGGAGAGTAACAGTTGCTCTCTGCAGAGCGTCCTAGGCATGCTGTACAGGGTTTAGGTCTGGAGATCTTGCTGTCCGATCTATCCGGTTAATATGTATGCCTTTCAGAAATTCCTCCACCAGATCAATTCTATGTAACCTCGCGTTGAATCTATTGAAACAAAATCAGGGCCAACTGCAATTGTGAAAAGGCGAACATATAGCACCAAAACCTCATGAATATACCTCACAGCAGTCACAGTGCCTTTGTCAATGGCATGAAGATGTGTGCGGTCACCCAACGTGATACCTGCCTAGATACCTTCGCGGCTGTACGTTGGAAGGCAGGTAGTGAATACGTGGTTCTCTTCATGTGAAAGTACGGTGGCCCAATTCCCTGGATAGACTATACTAGTACTTATCAGTGAAGAGTGGTCGTCCATTGATCCGAATTCCAATTTCAATGATTTCTGCACCAATTTAAATGGACTCTTCTGTTAACAGAAATGAGACAAGTGCCTACAATAGGTCCTCTTACAAACAGCTGTCCATCTGAGAAGCTGTAAAATCACTATTATGCCTCACTATAATGGTCAAATGGTGATCTTCTTTGCTCGTCGGGCCTCTCGGGAGACCTTACCCTGGATTTTTCACGACAGATACGGTATCCTCAAACTGCTTCCATAAACTGAACACGACGCTAGGTAAATTCTTTATAAATCTGGATTTGGGAGTAACATGTTTCTTGCCTACCTACAATTCTTCACCTCATTTCATCACCTAAACGTTAGGGGTTATTCATTTTTACATTTTGATTTTTTATTTAACCGATTACTACAAAAAACAATAAGAAATTTGGCGAGATATGCTAGCGAAGAAAATTTGAGTTTTGGCTCGTCCGCTTATAAATCATTTTCCTCGTCTAGATCTGTCACAAATAAGTTAGTTCCCACCAAAGTCCTTACACATTCGACGTACGAGATGTGCATCTTAGTTTCGCGAAGTAGTATTTTTACATTTCATTCATTTATTTTTGTGTAATTCGACAAAATATGCAAATTCTATTACTTTTGAACAACAATGTATATGAAACTAAGAAATTAGGATTTGAATGATTTTTCATAGAGGTATGTAATTTTCCTGACATATTTTACATGCAGAGAAGTGCTATAAAATTGGATTACCTTCTTTTATTTATATAAAAATTGACAAAAACTTTTTTTTTATAAAAAAATGAGCGATTAAACAAGAACATAAAATTTGACTTAACACCTGATAATTGTATATAAAGTGCTGTTAAACATTACGAATATTGATATAGTTCTTGTTTTCCGTATTACGTACTGATTGCAAGATATGATGTAATTTTTTACATACCTTTGCATAATACAAACCCTTGTCACAGCACATAGATACGATTAACATAAATTCATTTGCCAAGTAATTTTGATTTTGTACCTGACTCAGAAATATACACACATATATACATATATACAGCCTAAATTCTCTTCAAATGAGAGATGAACATTTATTAGTCAAAACCTAAAAGTACTGAGATTGTAAGAAAACCATACATTGTAAGATATATGAGAAATGAAATTTTATATATATAAAAATTGGATGCTTCAGTATTATAAACACTGCTGACTTAGGACTGCTTATATATAAAATAATTTATATAAAAGTGGGGTTGAACATGTTTTATGACCAGCCAACCTTCCCCCTTTATGTTAATAGTACTGAGCAAAAACCAATTGAAAATAATGGATAGAATGTCTAAATCCATTACAAGATAAAGGTAACTTACCTAAAAATTGCACTCAAAAATGCAGAGCCCGCGTTAAATCTGAGTACAATACATAAGTTATTACCACATTCTGGACCAAAGCCTAATAATGACTGAATTATAGCACTTAAGAAAAGTATGAAAAGAACAGAAATACAAATTAAAAAGAAGGTTTACAAACTCTACCATAACTTTAGTGACACTAGTTAGATATGAATTAAATATTAATAAGTAATTGTATCTAATATTAGAATATTAGGTAACTATAACAAGGAAAAATGATACATTTATAGAAATAGACTGTTATTATTCTTAGGAATTTTAATCCTTACTATTTAGAGTTTCTTCATTCAAATAACTATTAATAAAATTAATTGGGTATTCCTGAATTAAGCAATATTTAGTGAAATGTTTATGGTTATTATTATTTTTTCTGATTTTTTTAAAACTAAAATTGATTGCGTTGTATATAATTAATAACAATATTTCTGAATATAGAGACGTACATTACTCTCCCAATGAGGAACTTTTCTCATATATTGAAATTAAATTCTTCTCTTTTATCATAAATATTAGTAACTCTAACATTATCTTTTAATAAGACATGTATATCAAGAAAGTTTGCTTCATTGTTGTTACTATTTGACGGTATTAAATGAAGATATTGGGGATAAAAATTAGTGTTAGGTTTAAAATAATCTTGCTTGTCAAAAATGATTATGTCATCCATATAACGAAAAATTTAATATTCTGGATTATTAATGAATATATATATATATATGTGTGTGTGTGTGTGTGTATGTATATATGTATATAAATCATGTATTGGAGTAGTTCTTGCAATGACAGGAGAAATGCAACGTACAGCCGTTTTTGATATAATCTATAATGCTCAGTGAGGCAGTCTGTACTCCAAGCCATGATAAAAAGGAGTCTTATTTCAGTGTCGATCAGGAGCCAGTGCGTCGTTCGTTCACGTGGTTTTTCGTAAGTTCGTCAGAGTCGAAGTCAAAGTACTTATGCGAGAGGCGGGTTGAGTTGCTCTGGTAAGTTGTACCCCAACTGACACTTGAAGAGTTGGGGTGAGTGAGTGAGTTAATATTAACGTCGCACTGTTCAGCTACACGAGGGCTTTTGGCGACGGACCACGTAATTTTGAACCATGGTCAAGTGACGGTGAAGAGTTGGGGATTCATCATATATATACATATATATATATATATATTTATATTTATATATATACATATATATATACATACATATATATATACATGTATATATACATACATATATATACATGTATATATATAGTATATATATACATACATATATAGTTAAATATATAAAATCAATCACAATTATCAATTGAAAAATTGAAATATATGAATCTTATAATACTAAATCGCATTTCAAAATATCAATGGCGAATATAAAAGATAAAACTCCATCGTTTTCAAACAAAATTAAAAAATTATAAAATAAAATAAAAATTTATAAAATATCCAAGTGCAATTTCGGACTTAGGACCGATAAGTGGGGTTAAACTAGTTTGATGGCGCCAACCTTCCCCCTATTGCAACTTGGTAAGTTAATTGGAAAATATCCAAATTTCAAAAAAAAATTTAAAAATTAAAGATTAAAAAGTTAAAATTAAACCATTATACTTAAAAAATTAAACTATTCGCCATCGCATTCTGAAAGATATTACAACACTAAAATATTAAAATTTAAAAACAATTCAATACATAATATAAGTGAACCATCAAACGCCCAAGATGATGCACCCATCTTTAAAATAGTTGTATAGGTAGAAAAAATAGTTGTATATATATATATAAAAATATTTGAGATCCGAAAGTTTAAATTAAAAAAATATTTCAAATCCGAAAGTTCAAATTAAAAAATATTTGAGATCCGAAAGTTCAAATTAAAAAATATCTAAAATCAAAAAGTTCAAACTAAAAAATCCGAAAGTTCAAACTAAAAAAATCCTAAAGTTCAAATTAAGAAATTCGAAAGTTCAAACTAAGAAATTCGAAAGTTCAAACTAAGAAATTCGAAAGTTCAAACCAAACTTCTTCTGACCAACTTCTTTATGACATTGAATTTAAATGCTTCCCTTTTATCATACATTTTACCATACATATATATACATATATATATACATGTATATATATATATACATATATATATATATATATATATATATATATATATATATATATATATATATATATATATATATATATATATATATATATATATATATATATATATATATATATATATATATATATATATATATATATATATATATATATATATATATATTACTTATTTCGATGCTGAAAATAATTTCATTTTTATATTTATATTTTGCAATAAAATTTTTTTTGAAATATTAACTTTCAAATTCTTTCAAAATTCTTATATATAGACCTTAGGAGTCATTGGACACAGTAACAAAGTTTTTTTAGATGTAAGGAAGAGTAAGGAAAGTTTAAAATTATTTAAATAAGCATTTATTTCCTCTTAAGAAATGCATTGCCTGAAGTGACCAACCATTTAAACTTCAATAATATTTTGTTTTGATGCAATGGGAAATATTACATGCAAATTTTGTTTAATAATTGGCTTATTTTACTTAACATTACCGATAAAAATAATTATTAGCAACGCATAAGAGTATCATAAGTCATAAAGAAACGTAAATGTAGTGGGATAAATAGACTGTTAAAATTATGAATGCGTCCAGCAAACAGGAATCGCTTAGAGGGGTTTTCAAAAAGTAGTTTTATCTGAAATCTTTAAAAGTAGCGAAAAATAACAGATTCTGAAAAGGAATTCAAAATCCTCTAAAATATTTTATTTCCACTTTGGATACTAATTTAAACAAAAGAAATGAGTAGTAAGTTTTATTAGAACGATATGGCATCGCATAGACGCTTTCCAGAATTGTTTAAAGAGGGAGAATAATCAAAAGCCTCATCCAGTTATCACATTCTCAGATTTTAATTCTGACTGAAAATACTTGGAATTACTTAAGGAAACAGCTGGATTCTTGTCTTTAGGCTCTGGGTGAGAAGTACACTTTCAGCAGTGCATAGAAAGATGAAGGAGAAATCTTGCTTCTATAGAACTTATATTAAACTGTTAACAGTTGTCCATGATTTTCGACATTACGTTTCACTTGAGGATGGATATGGTTCAACACAATGGGTTTTAGAATTGTCTGTTATGCGTTATTTGCTTTAATTGGCCATCTGTAACACAAAAATATCATACGTCTATAAAAGTGTCAAGGTAGAGTACGCTCTATGGATATGTGGTACTTTTTAATGAATCTCAGTTCGTTTTAGCGGGATAGTGGTTTTATTTGGATAATCACTTACGAGTGTGGAGAACTCTTGTAATCGATGCAATTCAACCTATGCAGTTACGCGGCACATTGCTTGTCCAACAGTCATAATTATCTGCTTTCAATAATCACTAAAAGTGGATCCAATCTAACTCCAATACGCAAAACCCATAATGGATTAGTGTTTTGTAGGTAATATTCCTCGACTTCGTGTAAGACATTTCCAATATGGTCAACCAGGGGTAACATATCAGCACCCACTCCCCCAACTTGATGTCCCCTATGGAACATTTGTCGGATCACTTGAAACGTCAGATGCTGCCGTGGGGTCTGAACATGATTTAAATCTAGCTGTTTAAGATTTGTGGGCTATATGCCACATGTCAGAATCTAACGTCAAATTAACTCTCACGGTGTAGTGACATGTATGGTGGCGAGACAGGAGTGATGAGCTATTGAAATTGAATTGAATATATCTAATTCTTCTCTCTCTCTACTCATTTTGTTTGTCCAATTGTTTTGATTTAGAGACCAAGTAAATCTGTTCTTTGTATCATTATGTGTATTAAATTCCATTCCAATCTAAAGTTCTTTTTTTGGTGCGCTCTTTTCAATGTTCCTGAATACAAATACACACACACACACACACACATATATATATATATATTTATATATATATATATATATATATATATATATATATATATATACATATATATATATTTACATATATATATATATATATATATATATATATATATATATATATTTACATATATATATATTTACATATATATATATATATATATATATATATATATTTACATATATATATATTTACATATATATATATATATATATATATATATATATATATATATATATATATATATATATATATACATATATACATACACTCAGGAGCTTTGAAAATAGCGATTCAAGAAGGAAGCTAAGTACAATCACGAAACTTTGGAAATAAGTACAGCGTAATGTGATATGCAAATGATCCCAGTTTTGTGCCAATACGCATGGTCATACACGCCGAAGTGGCGCTACAATAAGGAAGAGGGTGCTATATAAGCCAGCGCAAATTCGAAGAATCATAAACGTGACGATTACCCGCCGATTGTAGGAAGACTTTGGTAAGCGAAACATGCCAGGTAAACGTGCTAGAAGACATTTCTCACAGTTAAGCGAGTTTGAGAGAGGCCTGATCATCGGATGAAAACTTCAGGCTGGTCGAAGCGCTGTGTTGCTGGCCAGGTGGGTCGTTCGGAGTGTGCCGTTAGAAATTGTTGAGAGCAGTGGACACGAGAAGGTACCCACGAGCGAAAAACCGGGTCTGGAGCGACCAGGAAGACCACGAGGAGAGAGGATCGTGCGGAAAGCACTTGGGGAAACCACAGTGACTCGTTCAACGATACGAGCAGACGTAGGCGTAGCAATTGTTCCACAAACAATTTCCAGACACCTTGCAGAAGCAAATCTTAAATCCAAGCGCCCTTTCCGTGCACTCCCTTTAACACCGGAACATCGGCAACTGCATCTACTGTAGTGCCAAGCCAGCTCAATGTGGAATGTCACAGATTGGCAAAAGGTTGCGTTTAGTGATGAATCCCTGTATGTTTTGGGAACAGATGATAACCGTGTACGGGTGTGGAGGTGCCCTGGTGAGCGGTACAATTCCCCCCTACACTATTCTACGTCACACTGCCCGCACAGCTGGTGTAATGGTCTGGGGTGAATAGCCTATGATAGCCGGTCCACTTTAATTGTGATGCGTGGAACCTTAACGGGCCAACGTTACGTTGATGATATTCTTCGACCCCAGGTAGGACCTTTCCTAAATGGTCTCCCAGGGGCAATTTTCCAGCAGGATAATGCTCGTCCGCATACAACAAGAGTTGCTCAAGACTTCCTACGTCATTTTCAGACCCTTCCATGACCGGCCGCTCCCCTGATTTGTCCCCTGTAGAGCACGTGTGGGATCAGCTGAAACGGAAAATGTCATCGTGTCACTCTGTACATGATTTAGAATTGGCTGTTGTGTACCCATCTGCCTCAGGACAACATAAGGTGTCTAATCAACTGAATGCCGGACCGTGTAGCGGCATGTATTGCAGCTGGAGATGGTCCAACGCGCTATTGAAGTTGCCCAGTGTTTGTGTCGTTGCACACCCTGTATTCGTTTAATTGTCTTGTTTTTGAGATCAAGTGAATCTCTCATAAGTGTCATTATGTGTATTAAATTTCATTTCAATACGATGCTTTCTTCTTGGGTCGCTATTTTCAATGTTCCTGAGTGTATTTATCTATATACAATATATATATATATATATATATATATATATATATATATATACAATATATATATATATACAATATATATATATATATATATATATATATATATATATATATATATATATATATACAATATATATATATATATATATATATATATATATATATATTGCCACACGCATAATTTGCTACGAGTCCCGATAGCCGAGTTGGCAGAGCGTTGGACTGAACTTCCTCAGGTCTCGGGTTCGAATCCCGGCACCGGCAGATTTATCCAAAGACTGGAATTTTGTTTCCATTTTTAATGTATTGTTTCTCTAGGTTCTAGATGAATCCAGATCATTCTTTAGAGTGCATACTGGTTATTTCTCGAATATTCCGAAGTGTATAAAAGCAGAGTTCATCGCCAGTTGGGCATGTTCTCAGTCCAGTGTTGTATCGAGCTCCAAGCGTTAGAATAAATCTAATTGTTTGTTTAATTGAACTGTGTACTTCTTTCGAACTCCGTGACAAGTTTGGTGGAGGCGCGGGGTACAATTACGTCAAACGTGGATAATAGTGATAACCTTCGCAGGAGCCTCCGGTAAAGAGGATTATCCCCCGAATTCGGACTGTTAAAAGAAAATAGTAGGAAGAGGACAAAAATGCCGACCGAGCAAGAAGCCAAGCCCGCTGTAGTAACACCTTCGTTACAGCAATGGAGGAGCCCATCGACCTTCCGAGGAGCGCCTGGGGAAGACCCTCTCAAATGGCTTAAAGAGTACGATCGAGTAGCCAACTTTAACAAGTGGGATGACATGATGTGCCTGGCTAACGTTTATTTCTTTCTTGACGGAACTGCGAGACAGTGGTATGTCAACAACGAAGACGCCTTAGATTCCTGGGAAACGTTTAAAAATGGACTAAGTGGACTTTTCGGTGACCGTCAAAAATATACCAGAAGGGCAGAAGAACAACTAAAATGCCGAGCCCAGCGTTCAGGCGAGAGTACACAGTCCTACATACAAAGTGTATTAGGACTTTGCCAAGAGGTAAATCCTCTGATGAAAGAAGACGAAAAAGTGTCACACCTAATGAAAGGTGTTGCTGAGGATATTTATCAGGCCCTGTTGACGAGAGAAATCAACGACACAGCAAGTTTTATCAAATGGTGCAACTATATCGAAGATATGAAGCAGAAGAGAGTTGGTCGACCGAGATTTGAATGGTTTCCAAACGTCGTACCGGTTGCATCCCTGACGGATGAGACTGATTTGGTCTCTCTTATTCGCACAATCGTACGAGAAGAAGTCCATCGACTAGTTAACCAGACGCAAGAATCTTTGGACTCCGATCCCCAATCCTTAGAAGAGATCGTTCAAGACGAAGTTGAAAGGGTTTTGGCCCCAGTGTCAACAAAACCTACAGAAACTAGACCACGACCAACATACGCCGCTGTAACCAGGAAATACAGAGCTCCTGTTCAGAAATTCCCACCTGAACCAAGAAAAACAGATGTGTGGAGAACGGCTGACAACAGACCTGTTTGTTTCCACTGCGAACGTCCTGGACATGTAATGCGCTACTGCCGAGAGAGAAAGGCTGTCTTTGACAACTCTCGAAACCGCCGACGGAACTTCGACGACGTTGGCACTGAAGAAGAAATACGCCGACCAAACTCTTCTCGCCGTTTTACGCCAAGTCCCAAGAGAGGCCGATCCCCAATACGTCGTTACAGATCCCCGTCGCCATATCGCCGATCCAGTCAGTCGCCAGGCCGTAGGAGCGAGGAAAACTAAGGAGAGCGACCTTCCAAGGAGGTGAGGCCGCGTGTACTGGAAATCCTCCGTCGACCGCCAAGATGACTGGTAACCAACTAGACGTAATAATAGATAAGAAGCCGATACGTGCTCTAGTAGATTCTGGGGCATCGTTTTCTGTCATATCCGATAAGTATCGCCGATTTTTAAAGAAAGTTTTGTTTGCTGATGCCAAGAGCGTTATGCTGAAAGTTGCGGATGGAAATTTTGTTCGGCCGATAGGGAAATGTGTTTTACGTGTCCGTATAAACAATCGAGAACTGCCTTTTGAATTTATTGTTTTATCACATTGTAGCCATGACGTCATCCTAGGATGGGACTTTTTAGAGGCGTCTCAAGCCGTTATAGACTGTGGACAAAATGAACTTGTTCTAGAAGACATCTGTCGAGACTCCACAGCGCCTGACGCCTGGAATTTGTATGCCACCAGGGACTATACACTTAAGCCGCATTCTTTAACTAGAATAACAGTATCAGGATATCAAACCCGAGGAGACATAAATGTAGTTCTAGACGGCAGCAAACATTTGCTCTTCGAGAAAAATATTGCTACACCGTCCATGGTATCCACATATCGTAACGGAAAAAGTGATGTCTGGGTTACCAACCTGCAGTTCGAAACCAAATCATCCCTAGAGGAATGTGCATAGGCCAAGCTGAACCACTAAATGAAGGGCATCTATGTGTTATTTCCGACACATCGGGTTGCTTGGATGACCAGCAAGAAACTTCCGGAGTCACAGATGAATTGTTCGTTAATGATGTCACCCGAGTTAAGTGACGAACAGAGAAACAAGCTATCCGAACTACTCCGGAAATTTTCTGGGCTTTTCACGAAGACCGACAAGTCGACAGCCGCGAAGACGAATGTGAAACACAGGAATTTTACTGGTGATCATGCTCCAATCAACCAACGAGCCTACAGAGTCTCGCCGACTGAAAGACGCATCATTCATGAAGAGGTTCAGAAAATGCTTGATGAAGGTATCGTCCAACCCTCTGAAAGTCCTTTGTCATCACCCATTGTGCTCGTAAGAAAAAAGACGGTAGTTGGCGTTTTTGCGTCGATTATCGCAAGCTGAATAGCGTCACGAAAAAAGACGTTTATCCTCTGCCTCGTATTGACGATACGCTCGACTGTCTGAAAGGTGCCATGTTCTTTTCTTCCATGGATCTCCGATCTGGTTATTGGCAAATAGAAATAGACGAAGCGGATCGTGAAAAGACGGCATTTATTACCCCGAAGGCTTATACGAGTCATGCCGTTTGGTCTCTGTAATGCACCTGCGACCTTCGAGAGAATGATGGACAATTTGCTACGCCATTTTAAATGGACTATGAGTCTTTGTTACCTAGATGACATAATAGTGTTCTCAGAAACTTTTGAAGACCATCTTATACGATTAAGACTTGTTCTAAAATGTCTTCAGGAAGCTGGTCTTAAATTAAATTCAAAGAAGTGTCTTTTTGCTGCCCAAGAAGTAAAGATTCTGGGCCATCTTGTATCTAGTAATGGCGCTTGTCCCTATCCCGACAAAATAAAAGCCGTAAGAAATTTTCCCACTCCAAAGAATATACATGACATACGAAGTTTTCTTGGCCTTTGTTCATACTTTAGAAGATTTATTAAAGGTTTCTGTTATCTCGCCGAACCTTTGCAGTCGTTGCTGAAAAGTGGCGTGGAGTTTCATTGGGGTCCTGAAGAGGTGGAAGCATTTAACAGTCTTAAGAAAGCACTTACTTCGGATCCAGTATTGGGGATGTACGACGAAAGAGCTTCTACAGAAATACATACTGATGCAAGCGGGTACGGTATCGGAGCTGTCCTAGTACAAATTCAGAATAATATCGAGAAAGTTATAGCATACGCTTCTAGAACTCTGACAAAAGCCGAAAAGAATTATTCCACCACAGAAAGGGAATGTCTTGCCATCGTATGGGCTACCGACAAATTTCGGCCGTACATATTCGGAAAACACTTTACTGTTGTAACTGACCATCATTCCTTGTGCTGGCTCATGAATTTAAAGGATCCTTCAGGAAGACTTGCCAGATGGGCCCTCCGACTTCAAGAGCATGATTTTGACGTAAAATATAAAACCGGTAAGAAGCATAGTGACGCCGACGCTCTTTCGAGAAATCCAGTGGAAGAGGAAACGGAAACATCAGACAAATTTTTAGCAGTCACGACGAGTATGAACCTTGCGATGGAACAGAAAAAGGATCAAGACCTTGCGAAATTAAAACTTTTGAGCAACTCATCCAAAAACGAAGAATTCAGATTTATCGACGGTATCCTTTGCAGGAAGAATTTTGATCCAGATGGAAAGTTGTGGTTGCCAGTCATTCCTAAACATCTACGAGCAGACATACTAAGGCACTTTCATGACGCCCCCACCGCAGGACACCTTGGTTTCGCGAAAACTTATGACAGGATACGCAAGAGATTTTACTGGCCGGGAATGTACCGAAATGTCGTTCAGTATGTCATGCATTGTCGGGAGTGCCAAAGGAGAAAGTCCGTTCCTCAACGACCACCTGGACGTTTAGTTCCCATCCCTCCAGCTATAGCTCCTTTCCATCGCATTGGAATTGATCTCCTTGGGAGATTTCCAAAGTCTGCTCATGGAAACAAATGGATAATAGTCTGCACGGATTACTCAACACGATATGCAATAACAAAAGCCTTGCCGACAGCCGAAGTCGACGAAATAGCGAAGTTCTTACTTGAAGAAATTGTCCTCAGGCATGGAGCTCCTCGAGTAATTATCACAGATCGTGGAGCCGTCTTTCGATCCAGACTTGTTTCCTCTCTCGTCGACTTGTGTAACATTGATCATCGTTTCACAACGGCGTATCATCCCCAAACAAATGGATAGACGGAGCGCTTCAATAAGACCTTGGCCGACATGTTGTCAATGTATGTGGATGTAGAGCAGAAAAATTGGGATGAAATTCTACCATTTGTAACCTTCGCTTATAATACCGCTAAACAAGAGACCACAGGTTTTACGCCGTTCTATTTACTTCATGGTCGTGAAGCGGAAACGACACTAGATACAATGCTACCATTCTGTCCTAACGATTTTGATGACAATAACATCACTAAGATAGCAGCCAGAGCCGAAGAATCACGACAGCTAGCCCGAGTGCACACTCTGAGAGCTCAAGACAAAGATCGTCGACGTTACGATTCCAAACACCAAATGGTATCTTACGCTCCCGGAGATCTCGTATGGGTTTATACTCAGTGAGAAAAGTCGGTCTCTCCGAAAAACTCTTAAGAAGGTATTTCGGACCGTATCAGGTGCTACGCCGTTTATCAGCCGTGACTTACGCAGTACAAGATTTTGATCCTGCTTCACGAAAAAGAAAACTAAGAGAAGTTGTCCATGTACTGCGTATGAAACCGTACCATGATCCCGCCGAGCAAATCGAAACCGAGGATATTCCTCCCAAAGAATCATACAAAGGACCCATCACTCGTTCCAGAATAAAGACCCTTGAACAAAATGACAGCGGGGCGCTGTCTTCTTTTTCGAGGGGAGCAATGCCACACGCATAATTTGCTACGAGTCCCGATAGCCGAGTTGGCAGAGCGTTGGACTGAACTTCCTCAGGTCTCGGGTTCGAATCCCGACCCCGGCAGATTTATCCAAAGACTGGAATTTTGTTTCCGTTTTTAATGTATTGTTTCTCTAGGTTCTAGATGAATCCAGATCATTCTTTAGAGTGCATACTGGTTATTTCTCGAATATTCCGAAGTGTATAAAAGCAGAGTTCATCGCCAGTTGGGCATGTTCTCAGTCCAGTGTTGTATCGAGCTCCAAGCGTTAGAATAAATCTAATTGTTTGTTTAATTGAACTGTGTACTTCTTTCGAACTCCGTGACGATATATATATATAAATATAATATATATATATATAAAAAAATTATATATATATATATAATATAATATATATATATATAATATAATATATATATATATATATAAATATAATATATATATAAATATAATATATATATATATATATAAATATATATATATATATATATATATAAATATATAATATATATATATATATATAAATATAATATATATATATATATATAAATATAATATATATATATATATATATATATATATATATATATATATATATATATATATATATATATATATATAATATATATATATATATATATATATATATATAAATATATATATATATATATATATATATATAAATATATATATATATATATATATATATATATATATATATATATATATATATATATATATATATATATAAATGTTATATATATATACATATATATAAATATAATATATATATATATATATATATATATATATATATATATATATATATATATATATATACAAATATAATATATATATATATATATATATATATATATATATACAAAATATATATATATATATATATATATATATATATATACAAATATAATATATATATATATATACAAAATATATATATATATATATATATATATATATATATATATATATAATTTTTTAATAAATTCTGTCTTCATGTTTAGCTTTTATATTTTTATTACATTATTTCTTGTTATGTTTATTATCTATTGTTGTTGTTCTCGTGTCCATGAATAAATGCAGTTGATATCACTAAATTCCGTCGAAAGTCTTGATCACTGCCTCTGCTATTCTAGGAGCATCAGGGCTGTACAGGATTTCCCGCAAAGAGTCCCTCAGAGGGACCATTCCCATTTTTAGAAACTTTGTTGCGACGGTTGGGCACTCCAAGATGTGATTAGGCATGAGTTGAAGATCTGGGCAGTGTTTCCATTGAACATATGATCTTGTCTTGTCTGAGTGAATCTTCATGCCCTTAAAGTGTTCAGTTCTCAATCTGGCAATTGTGGATGCTATAATTCGGGGACAGTCAAATTCCATAACTAGGGGTTTTTTCAAAGTGTGATTCATAATTCTATGTTTGGCTACTGCGTTAGCATCGTCAAGTGTGATGGTGGTGCACTTATGTTCGATGTCTCTAGCTTCTTTGGCGAGGCTATTTGCACATTATCTATTATTTCTTGTTTTTGAAATATTATACATATTTCTTTTATATATATATATATGAACAGTACCAACTATAAGTGTATTTTTAATAATTATGAAAACTCTGTTTGTCCAGGGTAAAAGTATTTCTTTTAAACGACTATTTTCTTAAATTTTAAAAATCATTATACAGTTTACAAAAAACCAAATTAAAAATAGATGAAGTTTTTTTGTACTTGAATGGATAGCTTATCTTGTGCATATTTATTAATTGTAAAAAAAGAATAAAAATTTTACTTTATCAAGAAAGGTTAGTGTGAAAGATGTATAAAAATTGAGTTTCTTATGTATATATATAAGAAATATTCAACAACTTGGTTTCTTTGACAGTACATTAAACTAAATTTTTTACTATACTTTGATTATTTCTAAGAGCAATTTTTTAATACATTTTAAGTTACTTTTTCGCATCTTTTTTTAAGTTTTGATTATTTCTGAGAGCTATTTTTTAATACATTTTAAGTAACTTTTTCGCATCTTTTTTTAAGTTTTTATAAATGTATGTTAAAATTTTTTTTATATAAAGATAAAAATAATTCACTCCATGAAACAAAGTCTGGCTTAACATTACAAGGGAATATAAAGAAAGTAATTATTTATGATGATAAATGTTAATATCACGTTTGGATTAACTGATTATTGTTACAATGGACACAGAAATAATTCACTGATGCAAATTATAATTCAATACTTTCAACAATAACACGCAGACGACATATATATATATAAGCTTTCACAAGTTTAAATATCAATATTTACTTCAAACTTTGAAACCTTAATAACAATTGAGTTTTAATTTAGAGCTATTTAGTGGAATTTTATATATCTCTCTGCAATTCAAAATGAAAATGTTTTTAGAATAATTCATGTTTTGATGTATCGAGTAATACATTCAACATATTTAAATGAATGTTTATTATATCTACAGGAATACTAATAGAGATATCCAGTTAAAAATAAAACATGCTATAAAAGAATCGTTATAATTTTCGGATAGTAAATTTCTTTTGAAAAAAAAATAATTGTTGTAATATGTGTACCTATGTGACATAGGTACAGTACATGTATAAATAACACAGGGACATATACTTTTTCTGTTTTTTAATGTAAATGTATTTTATTGTTTGTAAAGAAATATTGTACAAATATATATTCCTTAATATATATTATTAAATCATATTTCATAAACATGGTTGTTTATAAAATATTTGTTACATATATTGAAGTAAACAAGACGTCAGCAATATTCTAATCGATACTTTCCACCAGAAATAGAAACACATTACGTCTTTCAATACAGTATATTTTATATTTTTCTTACTACTTTTTGCAGAAAGATACTTTAGAATTTTTATGATCCCATAATGGAAAGAGAGAAGAGCTCGGTGATTTTATTCTCCTCTTCGGAATTGAATTCTTAAGAACCGGGAGAATTTGCATCTTTCACTTTTGTAAGTCGAAATGTTTCTCAATATCCACGTAAATAAAATGTGTTGATACTTTAATAACAAAAATTAATGCACCATTTAACATGCGGAATTTTAATACACTTTTAGAAGAATGACTTGTTTTTTATAGACAGAATTTAAACATTTTTTTGTTCAAAACACGTAAAAAAAAATTTGAAATGTATTCAAGCTGTCCCCAAAATAGCGTCCAATTTCTGCATTGCTAGATTATTTGTTGGGACTATATAAGAACAATATCCAGAGAACTGTACCTGCATGATTCATAGATTACGAGAAAAATTACGGAAAATAAAGAATGATGTCACAGCAAATGCAAGGACCGTATTGGACACAACAGTGGCAGTGTTTGTAAATAATTAAAATGACACATGTTTAAAGTGTCAAACTTGCATATCGATGCAGGTTTGAGCAGGCCGTGGAATGGACGAGTGCACACGTCCCATCAGCGAAGTACAAACCGTGTCTACCGAAGTACAAATTGTATCCATCGAAGTATAGGGTGTTTTTTTAGAGGTATAGAACTTTAAAATGCAATAAAACAACGATGTATTATTCGATTGACATGAATTTTTTTTATTCGAAAAATAATCTTGTGGCATTACATTTTAAATATGATTTCTGGCATAGGACTGCCACGGCTGGCTCGGATGTAGTCCAATCTGGACGTCTAATTTTCGATGACTTTTTCCAACATTTGTGGCCGTATATCGGCAATAACACGGCGAATATGGTCTTCCAAATGGTCAAGAGTTTGTGGCTTATCCGCATAGACCAATGGCCTTACATAGCCCCACAGAAAATAGTCTAGCGGTGTTGAATCACAAGATCTTGGAGGCCAATTCACAGGTCCAAAACGTGAAATTAGGCCGTCACCTAACGTGTCTTTCAATAAATCTATTGTGGCACGAGCTGTGTGACATGTTGCGCCGTCTTGTTGGAACCACAGCTCCTGGACATCATGATTGTTCAATTCAGGATGAAAAAGTTAGTAATCATGGCTCTATACCGATCACCATTGACTGTAACGTTGTGGCTTTCATCGTTTTTCAAGAAGGATTCCACCAGCCCATAAAGCGCACCAAACAGTCATTTTTTCTGGATGTAACGGTGTTTCGACATACACTTGTGGATTAGCTTCACTCCAAATGCGGCAGTTTTGTTTGTTGACGTAGCCATTCAACCAGAAGTGCGCTTCATCGCTAAACAAAATTCGTTTATGAAGTCATCGAAAATTGGACGTCCAGATTGCACTACATCTGAGCCAGCCGTGGCAGTCCTATGCCAGAAATCATATTTAAAATTTAATTCCACAAGATTATCTTTCGATTAAAAAAAATTCATGTCAATCGAATAATACATCGTTGTTTTATTGCAATTTAAAGTTCTATACCTCTAAAAAAACACCTTTTACAAGCAGCATGCATATGAGCTACTAAATATATTTGTGCAGTCACTACGCCTTTATAAATCTATTCTTTGAGATTGCTTCATAGGCAAACAAAATATAACGATGTATGATCTGATTATCGTGACAGCCACAGAACCGGACCCCAAGTCCAATCCAGTGACCGAAGTATATCATATCCAGCCAATAACGTACAGGAGCACAGAAATGCGCCCCAACCACATCATGAACTATCATGCATCAACCTTTATTCATCATTTTAAACCGAATTTCTCTCGTAAGCTATGAATCCGACATGCACAGTTCCTTGGGCATTTTTTATGTACTCCCAACGAAGAATCTGATTGTGCAGTGTTTGGACGCTATTTATGTGACACTCTTTATAATGTATCGCTTATATATGTGTGTGTGTGTGTTAAAGAGTAAAGCTTAGATTGTTTCAACATTTCAGAAAGATAATATCTATTTTAGTTCCATAAAACACCATCATGCATAATAATATGCACACTGAAGTGGGTATCGAAATTCTCAAAACTTCGTTATGTGGAAGCTTGGCAATTGAAACATTAGTTGAAGTGTCACCCTCGTAAATTGTTCGTAGCTTAAATTCGGACATACATCGATTCATCGTTCTTGTAAAATAGTTTTATTATAAAGAAAGTTTTACGTAAGAGAAATATCGATATTTTACAACTTAAATCTTGTAAAACGCATGCATACACTATAATATTTTATGTTTGTTTCTTATGTGAGTTTATTGTGTTCAAATATAAGGGGTACCCTATACTTTCTGTTTTGCCCCTTTTCTTAAGCATGGAATTTTATACATCATTACTGGGCAGCAATAAAATTATTTATACATCTTAAATATTTATACACTCATGTCCATAAATTAAGGATAATTCAGAATCACACAGAAGTTGAACTCTAAAATAAAAAGTTCACCTGTAGAATTATCAAACACATCTTGAAGAAGAATATGAAAATTACAGGAAACCACCAGATGGCGCGGAGAGTACTTCACAATGACGAGAGTGTAAGAGAGTGGTATATAAGGAATGGTGGCAAAGAAGTAAAATTGTTCACATGCGCTTTAAAAGCCTTTCAGTGCAATAACCGCATAGTTATGGCACAAAGGAAGCCTTTGGATGATTTTTTTACGTGGTAGAATTATTGGACGACCGGAATGTGGACGTACCCAGCTGGAAGTAACCAAGGAGCTTGAAATCGCCCAGAGTATCATCTCCAGGCTTTGGCAACGATTCCAAGATGATGGTAGTGTGAGTAGATGTTACAGCACAGGTCACCACCGAGTTACAACGCCGAATGAGGACCGGTATATTTGTCAGTTACTGCCAAAAGAAACAGACGGAGCACAGCATCAGACCTGTATCGTCAGCTCTCTTCAGCTACCGGTACGACAGTTTCAAAACAGACCGTGTACAGACGCTTAGAGCACATTGGTCTATATGCTCGTAGGCCTGTCAGATGTGTTCCACTTACCGCAACTCACTGTCGCCTGCGATTAACCTGGAGTAGAGAACATGCATTGTGGACACAACAATAGTGGTCTTTTGTGATGTTTTCCGACGAGTCCAGGTTTAGTTTGCAGTCTGATTCCCGCCGGACTTTAATATGGAGAGCGCCAGGTACCCGTTACCACCAGGAGAACACCATTGAATGATACCGTTACGGTGGTGCAGGATGGCTCGTTTGGGGAGGAATTATTCTTGGTTCCATAACTGACCTGTATATTCAGAGTGTAACAATGACAGGCCACATCTATTGGGATGTCATTCTGGAATAACATGTACGTTTTTGTTTCGGGGCGTCATGGGTGCTGAATTTCTTTTTATGGAAGACAACGCCCGTCCTCACCATGCAAACATTGCAGACGAATGCCTTCAATCGGAGGATATCACCCGTATGGATTGGCCAGCATACTCACCGGTCTTTGATGCAATAGAGCATGTGTGGGATATGTTTAGCCGACGAATTGCAGCCCGTCAGCATCCTCCGAACTGTCTACCGCAACTTCGGAGGGCATTGCTTGATGAGTGGTGTAATACTCCCCAAGATCAGATTGATAATTTGATATTCAGCATGCCCAGGCGGTGTGAGGCCTGTATTGCATCTTCCGGGAGACATACTCTGTATTACCCATCATACTAACCATGTTATACTGTTTTTTGTAAAAAAGTTCCTTTTTGAAATTTGCTCCAGGGAGTAAAAGTTGCAATTTTTATTAATTATGTCAAACATATAGGATCTCTTTTGCTCTTTACCTTTTGTATAATAAATAGACTTCACAAATGAGTCGAAATTGTTTTGCTTCTGTATCTTTCTTTGCCTGAACTTCATTATCATTAATTTATGGACATGAGTGTATTTTTCGCTATTAGTAAAATTTCAGAAATGAAATTTTCCTTATACATTTAAGGAGCATTTACAGTGTTTGTGTAGTGTTAGACACATTGTGCGTATATATAATAATTTGAAAAAGAACTACACACAATTATATTGAAGACAAATACACTTAAATCTAAATTTGAATCAGAAATAAATGCCTCAATTATAGTGAATATTTCGTGCATTAAAATATTTTGGTGAGGTTATATACATCAACAAAAACTAAGTGTTGAATTTTACTGAAAATATAAGTTTATATTTTTTCAGTTTTGTAAAAAAAAACTCTTAAGCTTAAAATTATATTTTTAAATTTATAGCGCTGATTTTTTTTTATTTTATGTTGCAAAATGTTTTACTAAGCGTTATGAACTGTAAGTTATCTTTTGAAATTAATTAGATATTCGAATTTATTCTGTACTTATTTTATGGGTGTGGAGACGCTTGCTATTTTCTAAGTTTTGACGAACAATAATCATTAATTATAAGATATTGTTTAGTACGAAATAAGAGTTAACAGTATTTGATGTTATTTTTTTAAAGCAAAAGTAGACTAAATAAGTACGTTTGATATTTGGAATGAGTTTATTTTATTTTTTTTAACTCACAAAAGTGTACAGGTATATTTGCTATTACTGTCGAACATCTCTATTGCGAATTTTTCTATATAGTGGACTTTTCCTTAAGCCAAGAACAGTTCACAATTTTCTTCATAAAAAAACCAACCAATAGCGAAGTACATTTTTTATACAACGAAATTTTTCTCTTGTGCAGGGGTATTTAGGGCATTGCAAAGATGTAAGGTGTACTATGAAATAAAGCATTTTTTTTTAAAAAAATCCTCAAACTAATTTAACAAATTTTATGAGTAATTAAATTTAAAGACTCTTGTAGTGATGTATGTTTAAAATTTCAGGCTAAAAATAATGTTATGTTTAAGTTATCCGACTAAGTTCGAAACCGTGATTTTGCAAAGAGCATAAATGGATAATTTCCATGATATTTAGTGTCACTTAGATTAGAATACATGCATAAAATTGTTTCAAGGACATTTTGACAAAACAAATTGTTTAAATATAATATTTAGGTAAAAAATTAACTTAGAATAATCTTTTTTCCAAATGCTCTCCTTTTGTGAACAATTCTTCTATTAGAATAATATTTTGCCTGTATGTAGCTCAGACCTCTGTTCAGAGTCTCAACTAGAATTTTTGAAATATATAACTTACAAGTGGGTTTATTCATATTTTACGACAACAGAGGGAAGCAATTTTAAGAAAAAAACGCCAAAAATTATTTCAATTGATGGTAACTCTGAAAATAATGTGAACTTTTCAAAAATTCGTGTTTAGCCTCTGTAGAGAGGTCTCAGCTATATACAGGCAAAATATTATTATAATAGAACCATTTTTCACAAAAGGAGAACATTTACAAAAAAGATTATTCTAAGTTAATTTTTTGCCAAAATATTATATTTAAATAAATTTTTTTTGTTAAAATCTACTTAAAAAAGAATTTTATGCATATATTCTAATCTGAGTGACACTAAATATCATGAAAATTATCCATTTATGCGCCTTTTTTAAATCACGGTTTCGAACGTAGTTGGATGCATTAAAATTTTCAAAACAAAATATAAATTGAGGCTATGTATGTTTTAAATTAGTAAATATCCTTCATATTCATTAATTTTAATATAAAACGATGTTCTTAATGATGAAATTTCAGTATATTTCTCGAAATTCTTTTTTCGTGTTTTCCTTGCAGTTTTTTCTTTAGGGTTAAGATATATAAAATAAATAAATATTAATTTACAAAAACGTGTGAATAATAATTTTTTAAGAACATATAGTGTTTAAGAGTTTAAACTTGTTTTATGTGGTTGCTAAAATATATCGAAAGATGAATCCCTATATTACGAATTTTCCATACAGTGAACCATTTTTGCGGGATTTGGAGAGTTTGTTAAATAGAGTTTCGACTTTATATGATAGTTAAAAAGAAATATAAAAACCCATTTTTAATAATTTATACAATCTGTGATCTACTTAAAAAAATTTTGCCAATAGTTTCGATTTTTTTTAAAATTATTTTTATTAACAGGTAATTGACACTAAATACATGTTGCATTTTTTCAAAATAAATACTGGACCAATTTTTTATTTTCTGTAGAAAACAAAATTTGGTTTCCAAAAAATAACAATATAAAGGTATGTAAGAAAATCGACACGTGGTGTTATTTTAAACGTAAAACGTTTCAAAGTTTAAAAGCATTTCACTAAGATCAAATTTGACGGATGGGGGGACGTAAGCCGTTTTAGAACCGAAGAGAGAGTGGAAAATGTAACATGAGCCTGAATTTTGTGTTTTTCTCCCTCAATACTTTTAAAAATTATTATTATTTTTTTTGTTTAGCTTTTACTGAAGCAAGTAAACATGTTGAACCTTAAACATGAAATTTGAGACAGTAAAAATAATTATGAAAATGGCTTGTCTATAGTAATTCACAACATTGAAAAGAATTTCTGTGTTAATAAAATTTATTACAACAAAAGCTGTTTATTACACTTTGTAATAAAAAACAAGTAATATAAAAAAAATTAAGTCAATTCCTACTTAGATCAACAAAGAAAATTTTTATTTTAGCTACTTTTTATTAAATAGCTACAATTAATACAAATATGTATATACATATGACAGAATCACGACATTAAGTGGTAATTAATTTTTATTAATTATCATTAAAGTATCGTATTTTCATCCAAAACAATATTATATATAAATTTCAGTTCAACTGAATACTTTAACACGTGAGAAAAATACCTTTTCATGGTTTGACGCAAGTTACCGAAAGGGTCGCTAAGTTGCCAAAAATGATGTCAACGTCGTTGTATTTGTAATTCTTTAAATAATTAGTTTTAATCAATAAATTTTTATAAATTATTATTATATTATTGTATTATCATCTAAAATAACCCTGTATATAAAATTTCAGCTCAATTGAGCGCTTTAAAATGTATTTTATTAACGATTGAAAATTCCAACAAGATAAATAAATAAATATATAGAGAGTGTGAGCTAATAGTAGGAATTGAATAGAGCCTTTTTTTATGCAAATTGTATCGGAGGAGGTAAAATAGCTCCTAAAAATTGAGATAGGGATAAGCAATGAATAAAAAATTTGAAATTTTGAGATTATAAATGTATAATTAATATTTCATTAGCTCATAATCTTCAAATTATCAAGTAATATCTTCTTGAATATTTTTAAATTTAGATTAGCCTTTTCTAGAATTTTGTGTAGCCGCAGTAGCCTAGTGGTTATGGTAACGAATTCGTGACCGGCGGGACATGAGTTGAAGCCTAGAACCACTGAAAACCCGCCATATAGAGGGCCGATGCATATCAAACTGTTTGGGCTCAAAGTACTCCCGCTGGTGTGATGTGTTACTTAGAAGAGGGAGGGTTGTAGCAGCTGAGGTGTCATCTTCGTCACTTGTCCCATGTTCAAAATTATGAGGCCCGAGTTGCTTCTTTGCACTGCGACGATAGTATAACTCTTACTCACTTATCTAGAATTTCGTGACTAAGAAACAATTGAATCTCAAATGTTTCACTTAATATGGCTCATATAGATTTGTTTGTGGCATATTACTCGAAGGAACTCGAGAAATATATCTTACAGGGAAATAAAAGCGTAAAATAATAAATATAGTTTTATTAGATTAAATATTAAAAAGACAAGTCAATCTTCAAAATCCTCAAGTTAATTCTCAGAATTATGTTCAATTAAATATCTACAGAACTATGAAAATCAGAAATATATAGGACTGAGAGATATTGAAACCCATTTAATATTGTAGATCACTACAGTAGAATACTTTTAAGAAAGATTTCATATAGAATCCTTTCGAAATATTTTTCTGAAGGGAATTAAAAAAAGCTGACTGTCTTTTCCTGGATTTAGGCTTAACTTACTTAAATAATCTTGCATGCTTTTTAATTTAAAAAGGTATACCCCGAGAAAAATGATTCTGAGTAAAATGAAAATATTTTAATCCAGGAGTCGGAAATCATCATAAATTCACTTTAATATATAGAAGTGGAAACTTATTTCAAGTGATGATAAATAATAATTAGAAAATCTAACAAATTGTCTGAGAAGCTAGAACTTATTTAGATATATTTTAAAAGTACTAATTTAAATATAAAGTATTTAATCAAAAGAACATTAAGAACTAACATATTTTTTATAAAAATAATATTTTTCAAAATCAAAATAATGGCATTAAAAACTTTAAGAAACTACAAGTATATATGTGTAATATGAAGCATGAATACAAATCCCCAAAAGAATGAATTCTCCTTCTGAACATTTGAACTCAAAATTTTATTATTATTTACAAAAACTCTAATTATAATGCAACTGTTGCATTGTATTTTGTAAAAGCATTTATTGAATCAAAATTTCCTACTAATTCTCTGATTATTTGATTCCCGAATTAATTGGCGAGATACTGCTTCACACTGAAGATGTCTTGTAATAAGGCGCGATGTCATGTTGGTCAGAAAATTGGGTATGGTGATGTGGAAGAATGGTCACCACTTTCGCCTTATCTGACTGCATTGGACTCATTCCTGTGAGGATACCTGAAACAGTGGATCTATGCTACTACACCCCAAATATTGCAGGGTCAAAGGCCACATTACGGATATTTGTGCCAACGTGTCACGCTCTATGTTTGATCGTGGGTAACTTGAATTTTAAACGAGTATCCAAATGTGTATTGCAAATATCGTTGAGATATAAATTTATATTGCTTAAACTTAAATTGGTTTTTTTTCTTTCTCATATCATTTGTCAAACGTAACAGTGCAGGAAATCCTGAAAAACCAAACAAAGGCATGGTTTAATCGTTCTAATCTTTACATTAATGCCAACTTGTTATCTTTTCTTAATATATCGATGATCTATAACTTTGTAAATATCTTTTTGCCCCGATCTCTATCCGTTTTCTAGATAGGAATAGGAATGCTAACTCCTCAGTTTACCACCAAGCAGCACCGTAGGAGTTTTTATTCAGTATTTCTCATGACTACTTTACTATAATTTTAGACACTAATTTTATCAATATAAAAAAGCAGCCGTTCTGAAGTTAAGAGGGTGGTGGCAAGGGACTTTACTGGGAATACTATAACTACTGTATATATATAATATTATATACATGTATGTATGTATATTTATAGAAAATATTAGGTTGAACTATGCAAAGTCTTTTACATTATTTAAAAGACAATTTTATAATAAATTCAGTACAAAAAAACAAAATTTAAATATTTTTGACACATAGTTTTTTCGTTCAATTTTATTCAAACTTTATATTGATTTTGCCAAAACAAAAAGTTCTTTTCAGAACTAAAGTTCATTTTAAATTGCCTTTGTTATTTAAAATTTTTATAATGGATCTTATATCATCGAGATATAGAAAACCTAAAGGTCGTTCTACCAAAAGGAGTAAGATGTTGGCTGAAAATAGCAAGAAGCGATGGCAGAAATCTTCTAAAACTGTTGATGAAAAAACAGTAATAGTATGATATTGCAGAGGGCTACATTATCTGAACCGAGTACAATCTTCCCAACCTGAGGCAAGCTATATTTTCACCCACAAGGCTGTGTTTTCTGAACTATTGCAGAAAGTTCCTTGTAAATATTGTACAAACTGTACCCTTGTTATAAAACAACACCATTCCATGGGGTATTCTACAAAGATGGAACTTTTATGCGAATCATGTCATGAAAGCTATGGAAGTACTTTTTGAAGTTTCCAAGAAGAGGCCAAAAATTCACATGATATAAACAGCAAACTGGTGAGTGCCTTCCTATCCATAGGCAGAGGGCATGCTGCTTTGGAAACGTTTTCATCTGCGCTCAACATGCCAACAATGGACCGAAAAACATTTGCCAAATGTATGCACAACTTATCCGTGAAAAACAAAGAGGTGAAGAAAAAATGCTTGAAATGTCACGTCAAGCTGCTAGAGAAGCTTACGTAAAAGTTGATGCTTCTCTAAAAATCAGGAAATAATTCATGTGAGTGTGTCATATGACGGTACTAGTCAAAAGCGAGGACATACATCTAACCTAGGATTAGGAATAATCATCGATATCCTTAGTGGACTTGTCTTTGACTTTGAAGTATTGTCGAAATACTGTCAGAATTGTGTAGTTGCTGGTCGAGATATGGGAGTCGATAGTGAGGAGTTTCACATATGGCAAAAAGGACATGCGGATGAGTGTGACAAAAATTTTGATGGAACTTCTGGAGCCATGGAGATGCACGCTGCACTAATTATGTGGAGGCGGTCAATTAGGGATTGCCAAATGAGATTCGTTTCCATGCTGAGTGATGGTGACTTAAAAACTTTTTCAATTTTTGTCGGACATTAAAATATATGGCTCTGATATAAAAATCGAAAAGGAAGAGTGCCTGAATCATATTGCAAAGAGGCTAGGCACATCGTTACGTAACAAAGTGAAAGAATGGAAGGTGAAAAAGTGACTCTTGGTGGGCGTAAGCAGGGAAGCCTTACAGATAAAAACATCACAAAGTTGCAAAATTACGATAGAAAGGCAATAAATGATAATGTCCCTGATACCGATAAAAAGAAAACTGCTATATATGCCAGCCTGATGCATTGCTCGTCAACTGACAAAAAGCCTATGCATGGTAAGTGTCCTGAAGGGGAATCATTATGGTGTTTCTATAAAAGAGCTACAGCCAAAGGTGAAACCCCAGGGTCACACAGTTCCATGAGAACTTACTTGTCGCCACAAGTAGTGGAGAAAATTATGCCTGTTTATCAACGTTTAGCTTCAGACACCATTCTTGAAAGATGAGTAGCAGGCAAGATGCAAAATTCGAATGAAAGTCTGCATAGATGCATTTGGAGAAAATGCCCAAAAGAGGTATTTGTCTCCAAAAGGAGGCTGGAAATAGCAGTAACGGATGCCATCGAAAAGCACAATTTGGGCTATGTGAAATCTATTGAAGCGAAAGAGGACTCATGCCTAAATGACAGTTTTTCTTTGACTATTGCAGAAAGACAAGATAAACAACGCATTTCTCAGAATATTTCTACGAAACAAAAGAAAAGGAAAAGAAATGCCACGAATACAAATACAGCCTATAGTGCCGGTGCTTTTTAAATTTTTTTATCAGACTTAGCAAACAGTTTTCTTGTTATGTGTAATTAGATTTGTTATTTTTTTGAATTTTTGTATATTAATTGTATTGAAATACTTTATTTTTACTCATTGTGATTAATGAAATATATATACATATTATCTGGTCGATGAAATAATAATGAAATACATTCTGTTAATTTACTTTAGATTTTATTGGAATGTTCTTGCTTACTTCAATTTTTATGACTATATATATTACATGTCAATGTGACTGTTACAATAAATATTGCAGAATCTTATACATATATTCTATGTTTATTTTATCTTTATGATATTAGTGTTTTTCAAATTTATATGAATGTCTTTAATTGTTTTAAAAAAAAACTAAGTTTTTTCCTTTAGAATAAAAATAGCTGTTTTTCTAAAAATGAAAGCTTCCTCGAAAACATTGAATTTTTGTAATTTAATACCTTTGAAATACTTTATTTTTACTCATTATGATTAATGAAATATATAATATACTATCTGGTTGAGATAAAACAATGAAATACATTCTGCTAATTTACTTCAGATATTATAAGAAAGTTCTAGCTTACTTCAATTTGTATCACTGTATATACCACGTGTCAATGTGACTGTTACAATTAATATTGCAGAACCTTATGTATATATATTCTACATCTATCTTATATTTGTATGATATTAGTGTTTTTCAATTTCAAATTCTTATTTACATCTTTATTTTTTTAAAAAAAACAATAAGTTAATTTCATTTAAAATAAAAAAAAGCTGTTTTTCTCAGAATCAAAAATTTGCCTCGAAACGAAAACTCAAAATGTTCCATGCGTTGCAATTTTTGTCAAATTATAACAAAACTTTCCAAAAGTATTCATCTAATGCATACTTATAAATTCTTGGATGCATTGTAGTAATAGTGATAGGGTGAAAGAAGAAATTAAAGTTTTTTATGTAGGAAATCATTAAAATTCTTGAAATTTTTATATAAAAATTTGCGTTTACCCATATTTTGTAAATTATCATATAAAACATTACATTGTATGCATACATTTGTAAAGAATTGCTTAAAGAAGTTAAATCAGGTAAAAAAATATGAAGTTTAAAAAAAAATCAAAACGCATGGAACGTTTCAAAATTTTTAAATTTTCGCTAAAATTCTTTCTTAAATTTTAAATTTCTTAAAAACTAATCATTTTTTTTTCTCCCCAAATTTTTTATATGGTTTTAGTTCTAAGTTACATACAGCCAGTAAAATTAGGGGCATGTTTTTAAAAAATTAAAAAAAAAATTTTTTTACTATCCACTGTAGCCTTAAAGGTCTGCCCGATGTGCCTAAGGATGTGGGAGAAACGGAAGGAAGACTATCCATAGTCAAAATAACTCAATTTATTCACAGTACCAACAATAACACAAATTCAATTTATTCACAGTACCAACAATAACACAAATTCAATTAATCAAAGTTAAGAGATGTATCCAATTATCAAATATGGAGGGTAATTAACGAGGTAGGCGAGATATGAGAAGACTTTAAGTAATTTGAACACATGCGTCTATTCAATAGCTTTTACCCCTTAGCTACCTAATCTAGCTTAATTCTTAAGTGACAGATCTTCAACTTAGGTACTTCAATTATCAGTTACTAAATATATACGCCTCACTTCCAGCATAATTAATCACTGCTCCCATTTTAACCTGAAAGTTTTAACTCTATATACAAGTCTTAATTTGCATGATCACGTTTTTTACCTTCGAGAGAAACTTTATAACATAATAACTTTTAAAGACCCAATATTCCCCAAGTGGCTTAGTACTTAAAGAGAATACGGATAGACCCGTTGCAAGACGAACCTTGAAATTTTGAATGATAATGAGCATGACACCTGACTTGCCACCTCCTCTCCTGACTACCACACCACACCAACGGGAGGAATTTGAGCCTCGACAGATTTAGCATGCATTTACCCTTTCAACACCTCAGAACTCCAGAACTCAAAATCGCCATATTCAGAGATACATATGTACCAAATATAGAGTAAATTATTACGATCACGACATATTTATCCGTTTACCATAAAAATAAAATTTCATTTAGCAAAATAATATATCAGACATGATATAGAATGCATGCTATGCTTGAAAAAAGGAATTACTAAACCAGTGAAAACTAATAACATTTTAGAAATGTACTCTATTATTCATGCAGCACTTACTAAGTACAAACATTGTATTAATTTAAGGCATTTTTTTCTATTTTTAAAAATGGTTCATAATTATGAACACTAATGTAAATGAACCTTAATTAAATTACTTGTTGATTTATTCTCCTGTAAAAAAGTATCGCTTAATTACAGTAATTAGTTTATGCACCTTTACCATTTTCACTATTTTCTTTTGTGTGGGTCTTGTGTGTATAATTTAATACCTCAGCTTTAACACATCAATATTTCCTCTCTCTATATATTTATAATAAATTAAATTAAATTAAACTCTTAATTATAGTACTTTAAATAGAAGATTAAATTCATAAGTGAAATAAAAATAAGTATATTATTACAATTTAATATTTTAAGCAGTCTCTAGGCGTAGAGATGAATGCTGCACAATCAGAATTGAATTATCGCATATTCCGGTGTGTTTAAGGGTACTTTAAATACAGAAAAAAAGATCGAAATTCATTGATGCATGTTATGCCTTGGAACTAAAAATGACAAATTAAAAAATAAGGAAAAGAGGAACACACATGAAACAAATTAGATTCTTCTACTTAGGTCAAAAAAGAAAATTTTTATTTTAGTTACTTTTTATTAAATAATTACAATTAATATAAATATCTATGTACATATGATATAATCACAATATTATGGAGAAAATAGAAAGCGATTTTCCACGCAATTTTTCATTTTCCTTTCTATGTATGGTTGCTGGACAATTATTTTTTTGTACTATTTAGTCATTAATTAAAACTAATTATTCCAGTAAAATAATATAGTAAGCAGTACCTTATAATATAGTACCTTATCAAAAGTTAGGCCACCCTAGGTGGTATTTGAGCCCACCTGGGATTACTCATTAATTTAATTAAATTAATGAATTAATATTTGAAAAAACTGCATTAACATCAAGTGTCATCCACTACAATTTCAAAAAAATGTATTTGAACTTAAGTGGGTCATTAAAGAGTATTTTATTTATTGAAAATTTCAACAAGATATATATATATATATATTATATATATATATATATATATTTTTATATATATATATATATATATATATATATATATATATATATATATATATATATATATATATATATATATATATAATGTTGTTTGGATCATGAATACCCTTTTAATTTCTTGAGATCTTATATTCATCATAAATACATTAACCGTCTTGCTACTTCGAATTCCAAATCCACCACACAACAATAGGTTTTCAAAGTCAGCATGTTAGTGGTCTTGCTGTGAAGATTATATCATAACACTCATATCACAGTTTACATTTTTCCACACACATCTTAAACATCTTACACATTGTTGACAACCAACCAAATTAAATCCTAGCAAATTTACATTTTTGACAATCAACCAATTCAAATTTTACCATATTTGATTGTCGTCATTTTATACTTGTCTTTGCTGGCTGGTTTAAAAATCAGCTCAAAAGATGTGTTTATGTTTTTTCGAATTTTTTAACTTGGTGAATAATTGACTTTCATTAATGGCAAGATGCTTGTTTCTCTTCGTAAAAGCTTTGTGAGTAAAGAAATTTTGTTAAATTATTTTTTGAAAGATACTTTTCTTATGTAATTGTTCTAGTATATTTTTCTATTTTTCTTACATAATTATTTTGTGATTTTGTGATTTCTCTGCATTAAGAGTTTGAGAGTTTGTTACATAATAGTAGTGATTGGTTTTATCATGCTCTCTGAGTTATACTTTCTCTGAAGTTTTGTTTATTTTATTTTATTTGGTTTTCCTACCGAGTTGCAAAGGGGGAAGGTTGGCGCCTTCAAACTAGTTTTAACCCCACTTATTCGGTCCTAAGTCCGAAATTGCTTTCTGACTCGCTAGGTTCTTCTTTTTTGTAGTTCTTTTATTTCTCTATAATTTTGTTCTTCATGTTCAGCTTTTATATTTTTATTACGCTATTTATTGTTATGTTCTTTATCTATTATTTCTTGTTTTTGTTAAATAATACATATTTCTTATATATATATATATATATATATGTAATAATTCCCAGTAATTTAATATTTAATAGCTTTTCATTTATCTATGGTCCATTCCATCAGAGCACGCGTTTAACCCGCTAGCCACCCGCCTAACGGGGAGTTTTGAAACTACAACCATCCACCCTCAAATCATGTGATTTCTCGTTGGGTATAAATATCGGGATTTCTGGAATACACGCACTCTTATTTCTTTGTCCTTAACCATGTAGTCAACTGCAGCTCGCTGTGTATTTGTTGTATTTGTTCCGTGTAGTGTCGTTCATTCTTTATGTTTTTAATGGGCCTATTTGTTTCTTGATGTGCAATAAACTGGATTAACTTAAAAGACTGTCTCATAAATAACATTAAATACGCAACATCAACCAGCATAGAAAATGTATCTAATATACAGTAATAAAGTCCACTCGCCACGAAAAATATCATACACCGATATAAGTTTATATATATATATATGTGTGTATATATATATATATTAATAAATATATAGGGAGAGTGTGAACTAGAACTAGAAATTAAAAAAGAAATTACATACCTTGTGATAATCCCCCTGGGGTGATTATCTCTTTTGGTACCAGCGTGAGCTAGAGGTGTAGGATTAACGGAAGAACTAGAATCATACATAATCTTAATATAACTTTATTAAGATTTTCAACTTAAAGCTTTAACAAATTAGATTATAATAATTTTTGTGAAAGAATCCACGGTGGCAAAACACACAACACACAATATATAGATAATAACAAATTAACCTAACCCAGAACACTATCAATAACTGACTCTCCTAAACTCAATTCCAATAATATTACCGATACTAATATTAAATAATCAATCCTACCTTTCAGTAGTTTGATGTAACAATTATAAAAAACTAGTTGAAGCCGTATAATAACTCGAGTGCAATGGTATGCACCTTGATTCGATAGATCTCCTCACGTATAAATCCTACAATTCACCACGTAAGGTTACCTACAACTTCTTCACTCTTGAACCACGAACTGTTTACATTCTTCTAATTACCATCCCGCTTACTCTCACTTCTGATATTTAAAAGCTTCCTAATTTGCATATTTCTTTCATACTTCACTTCTTGGATTTGGTTGGAAAAGAGTTGCCATTAATTCTTTCCCCAAAGAACCCAACGGACATGTTAAAAAAAGACGCGTGAGCCCGTCACAACCTAATGAAATTTCATTAGTCGCTATAACACCAAAAGCTTGCTACATTGGTCTTTCGTCACAACTTCAGGCCCATCATCAAATTCTGTTTTATTTTTTCCATTTCTGTTATTCTATTTCACATATAAATAATACTATTCTATTACCTTTATATGTTTAGATATGCAGCATTTTAAAATAATTCTTAAATTGTATCAGGTTCCATTTCTTAATCCACGCTTTTATTATCCACACACGCAGTAATTCTAGACTGTTATTTCTCATTGGGCCTTCTTTTGTTAATACGTTTTCGCCTTTTAACTTCAAGGCTGTACATCGACGTTAATCAGCATGAAACAACTTCCATGTCTGTATTGCACTCTGTCAACAGTTTCCTGATATGATCCATTTGATGAAATGTGAACATGTCCGAAACTTAAAGATTTTCTGGATTCTTTCGTATAACACTTTAGGACACGAAGAGATAGATGCATATATCTGTGGAGAGGATAAAAATGCCCTACTCCTCAACAAATGTATGGAAAAGAAAATTGATTGTAAAAGAGAGAGAGAGAGACAAATGGACTCATCCATGGCAACCCCCCAAGACAAATTGGTATTAATTATATAACAATATATTTCATTTTTATGTAGGCTTTCATCGAAATTACTGAAACAGAAAAGAAGATTCGCATTGCAAGTACTTACCTTTACAGCTGCAATGATTCAAGTAATGACCAACCGGCACGATCGTGTGGGTAACGAAATCCCGAGCCCAAGAAGCCACATTAATAGACTATAGTTAATATTTTTTTCTATTTTTTTACAATTATTTAAACATTAATACAAAATTTTTATCAAATCAATTAGAAATATATTGTTTATTACCTTTTTACGCCAGATAAAAAGAAGACGTGTTTTCGTTGTATTTGAAAACCAAGTTAGATTTGCCAGCTGAAAGAAAACAGGGACGACAACCACCGTCCGTTGAAAAAAATGATACTTAACACCTTCTGCACACACGTTCAAAACGTTGGATTCCGTATTTTTTTTACATATGACTATTCCCAAAGCAAAAATGTATAAGAATGTCTAACCCACAAGATCGTGCGGGTTGGGACTTAAAGGAATACACACACACACACACACATATATATATATATATAAAGGGTGTTTTTTAGAGGTATAGAACTTTAAATTGCTATAAAACAACGATGTATTATTCGATTGACATGAATTTTTTTTATTCGAAAGATAATTATGTAGCATTACATTTTAAATATGATTTCTGGCATGGGACTGCCACGGCTGGCTCGGATGTAGTCCAATCTGGACGTCCAATTTTAGATAACATTTTCCAACATTTGTGGCCGTATATCGGCAATAACACGGTGAATGTTGTCTTCCAAATGGTCAAGCGTTTGTGGCTTATCCGCATAGACCAATGACTTTACATAGCCCCACAGAAAATAGTCTAGCGGTGTTAAATCACAAGATCTTTGAGGTCAATTCACAGGTCCAAAACGTGGAATTAGGCGGTCACCAAGCATGTCTTTCAATAAATCGATTGTGGCACGAGCTGTGTGACATGTTGCGCCGTCTTGTTGGAACCACAGCTCCTGGACATCTTGATTTTTCAATTCAGGAATGAAAAAGTTAGTAATCATGGCTCTATACCGATCATCATTGAATGTAACATTGTGGCCTTCATCGTTTTTGAAGAAGGACTCCACCAGCCCATAAAGCGCACCAAACTGTCAGTTTTTCTGGATGTAACGGTGTTTCGACATACACTTGTGGATTTGCCTCACTCCAAATGCGGCAGTTTTGTTTGTTGACGTAGCTATTCAAACAGAAGTGCGCTTCATCGCTAAACAAAATTTGCTTATGAAAATCGGGAACAAAGCAATAATCGTTTTGGGCCCATTCTACGACTCTACGCCTTGCTTGATGATCGTTTGATGAATTGCCAAACCAAACTGAGAATAAATCACTTGACAGCTGTTAAATCGGTCGCCATCTTGGAAAGTAATGCCAACTTAAACTTCTATACCTGGGGAAAAAAACACTCTTTAGAAATACCTTTTTTCGCTTTCGTATGCCAATGACATACATCTGTAAATTTCCAATTTGTTGTGCAAATCTTTAGGGAGCCTTTGTAAAAATTGTGTTTTTTTTCTCGCAGATCTATATTATTCCATGCCATGAATTGGCTGAACGAACTCAATGTTGCTTAAAATTTCTCTGGCATTTATATATATTTTTGTTCGCCCATGTTAAAGAAAATAAACATACATTTTTTCTTGCTACACACAGTTCATTCTGGCTATTTTCTACAATCCAGTTCATAACACTTTCTTCTAAAAAATCCTTATAGTTATTTCTTTTTACAAAGCCCACATTTTCATTTTTCTTCCACACACGTATGAAGCTTTCACCGGAGCTGTCCTGTTGAGCAATATAGATGATTTGTAAAGGGTGATTTTTTTAGAGGTATAGAACTTTAAATTGCAATAAAACAACGATGTATTATTCGATTGACATGAATTGTTTTTATTCGAAAGATAATCTTGTGGCATTACATTTTAAATATGATTTCTTGCATATGACTGCCACGGCTGGCTCGGATGTATTCCAATCTGGAATTTTTCCAACATTTGTGGCCGTACACCGGCAACAACACGGCGAATGCTGTCTTCCAAATGGTCAAGCGTTTGGGGCTTATCCGCATAGACAAATGACTTTACATAGCCCTACAGAAAATAGTCTAGCGGTGTTAAATCACAAGATTTTGGAGGCCAATTCACAGGTCCAAAACGTGAAATTAGGCGGTCACCAAACGTGTCTTTCAATAAATCGATTGAGGCACGAGCTGTGTAACATGTTGCGCCGTCTTGTTGGAACCACAGCTCCTGGACATCATGATTGTTCAATTCAGGAATGAAAAAGTTAGTAATCATGGCTCTATACCGATCATCATTGAATGTAACATTGTGGCCTTCATCGTTTTTGAAGAAGGACTCCACCAGCCCATAAAGCGCACCAAACTGTCAGTTTTTCTGGATGTAACGGTGTTTCGACATACACTTGTGGATTTGCCTCACTCCAAATGCGGCAGTTTTGTTTGTTGACGTAGCTATTCAAACAGAAGTGCGCTTCATCGCTAAACAAAATTTGCTTATGAAAATCGGGAACAAAGCAATAATCGTTTTGGGCCCATTCTACGACTCTACGCCTTGCTTGATGATCGTTTGATGAATTGCCAAACCAAACTGAGAATAAATCACTTGACAGCTGTTAAATCGGTCGCCATCTTGGAAAGTAATGCTAACTTAAACTTTTATACCTGGAAAAAAACACTCTTTATATCTAACATAGTATTGGGTGTAGGGTTGTCTTACTTGAAACACAGTTATGGGACTAGCCAACTCATTTGATGAAAAGTCCACGTATACGGTTCTCCACAGTTTGGAGAAGGCAGAATGTGCAATAATTTTCAATAACGCCCTTGACCATATTGCCATGCTTTCTTACAGTATGAAGCTAAATAATACTCTCTGAGATAATATGTTCACATCTGTATTATCTGACTAATAAAAGTCTATCATTAGTGACCAGATTACAGTGAGATTCCTCTTAGAAGACCATTGTTTGCCAATTAACTCAACATTGAAGTGCTTTTTTATCCCTTGTTGCCTGTAGTTCGGTGTCAAGGAAGTTCTTGCACACAGTTAATGATATGTGCGAACAGTGCCGGAGACACACCTACAGACGTGCTATCACGTTCTGTGAAAGCTTGAAAACACATTGTGCTGTAGTCACTGTTACAACTTAGGAGTCTGGAATCACGTAGTAATCGCATTATATATCATGGTGCAATGCAGGGGGTTCGAGTAGTGCGACTTCCTTGACACATCGCTTCCACAAACGTTTGGCATAAAACCATTGTAGTCCTCACCCACAAGAGTCGATCATGCGGACTCGTATACATGTTATTAGTTGCTCGTAGGACACTGCATAGTTGCAAAGGCATATTAGCTTTTAATGAAATACGCAAGGCTCAATTTTTTGTGAGTTTAAAGTAGAGCTTCTCAAAGTTTCAATATTTGAGACCCTGTATTCAATCATAATTTTCATCGTCCCCTCCCCTTCTCCATACAATACCACTGAATTGAATTCAATAATGCTATACTTTGATGCTAAAGCTACAATACGACTTTAACCACTTAAGTGCGTATATAAAGGTCTCGCTCGGCCAAAGTGTTAATTGCCTCGGGTGTATATATACGTTTTTCCGAAGTGCGATCTTATCTGTGCACTGCTATCTGCAAAACTATTCTGCATGCTTTGGAATACAATAAAAGGACCCTGACCGTTTTTGCGAAGGAATTTTTTATTTCAGAGAACGTTTTACTTATATTTGTTTTTTCATCCGCCCCAATATATGACATAAGCGTGCCTGCATGGAAAATGGTGGCATTGAGGTGCTAATCGAGTAAATTTTTATCAGCAGTTAAGAGATTAATTTTAAACCATACAAATTATCAGGATAAGTGTAAGTTTTTGTATATAATTATATATGTGATAAGTCCATGTGTCTCTAGTAATTATTTTTATATATAACTGGTTTTTAACTTAATACTGCAAAATACATTGAGCAGTAATAATACATTTATAAGTGTATTATATCAGAGTAAATATTATTTTATTTTTATTATGCCAGTATGTATTTTGTTTGTTTACTTTCAGTAAATTAATAATTTTTTAAAATAATCTTTTGATTTCGATTTTTCAATATGTTCTCTCACCCCTCGCAGAATTATCCTGTCCCTCTAATTAAAGGGCGTGCCTGAAAGTTTGAGAAACGCAGCCCTACATCTTTTTATTTTTAAGCTTTTCAATAATAATAATATACCTAAATACAAGTATTCTGATATTACCAGACAATAATATTTCTGAATAGACACAGTGAGTTATATTTGTAAGTAGGTTTTCATAGATTACGTATGTTAATCCACTTCTCATATACACATATGTTATCTCCCTTCTCAGTATTTACTATGCAAAGAAATAGATATATTCAAGAATAATAATTACATATGAGGTAATTTTTGTTTCTACAGTTTGTTGTATTAAATAAGAAAAACACATTTTGAAGTAATCATGATCAGCTTTTATGATTTGTTTAAGCTTTATGAATATTGAACCCATTAAATTTTTAACCTAACAAAGTTGAATGTTTCTCTAGGGTTTTATGTCAGTCAACAATTTTCATAAAACTGATCTGTAAAAGCAATTAACTTTGTTATCGACTAATTTATGTACCTTACATTTTTCTCTTTCTAAGAGATTCGGCAGTTTCAGAATCATTCATTTCGATTGCAAAGATACTAAACCTTTCCCTTGAATTATTTACCAGAGCATAACTAATCATTTATTTAAACGGCATAATGTTTGCCTTCTTAATATGAGTTCAAATTAATGTTTCCCTCAAGAACATTGCAATCATTACTGCAATATGTCGTTCAATTAAGTTCAAATAGCAGCCACTTTATGCAATCAGAGTTTTCTCTTGTGATACTTTTAAGTCTTTTGAGTCATTAATTGATGCTTTGAAAGTTTTCTCGGAAAAAGATCGAACCTAAACGAATGCCATTTTTCAACTCAAAATGGCGCAGAGAAGAGAATAAAACTTCCTTTGAATCGAATTTATTTCGGGAGAATGTGGTTGAATAAACCTGAATTAAATTTATATTTTGCTTCTTTATTTGTTTGTAACCTAAATTTTGGAATGAATGGAATATCATGAAATATTTTGAGATGTAGTTAGTTTGGATTACAATTGTTTTCTTTATATAATTGAAAATGAGAAACTAATATTGAATTATGAAAAATTACAATTTTTTTTCTTAATCAAGATTTAAAATATTAATACAGATAAATTCGATTTATCAATTTGCTATAACTAAGATTGGAGAGCACTATAATTGCTTTTCGTTTCTCAAATTATATGTATCCAGAGTACAGTATTATTTAAATATATTTTACTTTCATTCAATTAATTGTATCAAATATTTCATTAGTTATCGAATTTATATAAAATATGAAAAGTGATTAATTCACACACTCATCACGAGATCCCTGGAACTGTTAGACCTACCGGCTTAAAATTTAGTAAGCATGTTTCTTTTGTTGAGTAGAAATTTGATAAAAGTGGTTTTTGTTGGATTCAACTCCCAAAATGATAGCGAAGGGTTAAGGGTCTTTAGGGGAAAATATCCCCGTTTTGGAATCATTAGACCTACAGATTTAAAATTTGGTAAGCATCTTTCTTTTGCTGAGAAGAGATCAATTAGGAATGAGTTTTGAATGAATCGACTACTAAGTCAGGAACGTTAGAAAAAAAGGCCAGTTTTTGAATTATAAAACTTAAATAATGAACTTTGGTATGTATGTTTCTTTTGTTGAACTGAAATCCGCTAAGAATGGATTTAACGGACATGGACTCCTAAAGGGATTATGAGTCATATAGGTTTTTTGAAAAATCAAATTTTTGAACTATTAAATCTAGATTTGAAATTTTGTAAGGATGTTTATTTTTAGTAGATATCTGGCAAGAACGGATTTTTTGTGGAAATAAACTTTAGAAGTGGGATTATTGGAGCGTACAAGATAATAAAGTTCTGTTCTTTTTAAATTAAGAGAGGGGAATGATATAAGAATATTACTCAAAACAATCAAATACTTAACGTTAGAACTTAAATATATATCCCTAAAAATACATAATCTATATATATAAAGGAGAAAAGGGGCTCACTCACTCACTAATTCACTGAGTCATCACGATATCTCCAGAATTTTTAAACCTACAGACCTGAAATTTGGTAGGAGTATTCCTTTTCAGTCAGTAGAGATCCCCTAAGAAAGGATTTTGCGAAAATCAATCCCCAAGTGGCCTTGAGGGGCCTTTAGGGGCATTATAAATAATTATATCCAATTTTAAACTATTCGATTTATAGTCTTGAAATTTGGTACGCATGGAGTAGAGGGCCGCTACAAAATGCGTTTTACAAAAATCGACCCTCAAGTGGGGTTGCGGGAACATAAGAGATGTTATAGATAATCATTTCCATTTTTTAACTATTAAACTAGCAGTCTGGAAATTTGGTATGCTGGTCTTTTTAATAGAGTAGAATCCGCTACAAAATGGGTTTTGTGAAAATCAACCCCCAAGAGGCGTTGGGGGGCTTAAGGTGCGCTGTAGATAATTATTTCTATTTTTAAACTATTAGATGTACAGTCTGGAAATGTGGTATGCCGATTTCTTTCCAGTAGTAGAGATCCACTACAAAATAGGGTTTCCGGAAATTTGACTCCCAAAGGATGCTGCGGCAGATTAAGGAGCGTATTAGATAAATATTTCCGTTTTTTAATTATTAGATCCACCTGTTTGAAAATTAGAAAAATTAGAAGGCATGTTCCTTTCATGGAATAGAGTTTCTCTAACTAAGAATTTTGAAAAAATTGACCCTCAAGGGAGAGGATTGCGAGGGGTTAAGGAGAAATATAGAGACATTTCTATTTTTGATTTTTTTTAACCCATTTACTTGAAATTTGTTAAGCATGTTTCTTTAGCTGAATAGAGTTCCACTAAGAATGATTTTTTTTGGAAATAAACTTCAGGGGGAAGCGAGTGAGTTACTGAGGTGTATTGATAAATAAAGTTCCCGTTTCCGAACTACTAGAATTATAATAATAAAATTTGTTTTGCACGTTTCTTTTGTCCACTAAGAATGCTCTCAACGGGGTTAAGGGGGCGTATGGATGATAAAATTTCTGTTTTTGCTCTATTAGATTTAGACTTGAAATTTAGCACACATGTTTATTTTACGGAGTAAGAGATTCACTGAAAGTTGCTTTTGCAAAATTCTGCTAGACTTTTGGGTCAAGAAAGGGCAAAAATTCTTTCATATTCTACTTTAGAGACTATTAGAAATTATCGATTTTAAGTTCTGTTCTATTTATATCAAGATGCGAGAGATACAGCTAATATATATATACTTCGATACAATCGAATTTTTAATGCTAGATATCAACAATTTATATATATGTAAACGATTTATATGTATAAAACATCGTGAAATACCTAGTGAAAAGGGTGGGCAATGGCTAGTGAGTATATATATAAATCATACAACATCATGAAATACGCAACGAAGTGGGTGCAGAACGGCTAGTCTTTAAATATTGTTTCAAATTTTTTAAGAAAATGAGATGGAAATAAAAGTTTAATTCATCAGAAATATGTACTTAGACTGTCATTACACGTTTCTAGTGGATAATTTATATATTACGTAGAGCGGTAGAGAATCTTTCAATTTATTAAAATTTTTCCCGTTGAAGCTAACAAGTTCAGTTTCGGCAATGCTTTGCGGCCGCGGTAGCCGAGTGGTATAGGTATCGGATCGTGGCTTGCCTGGTCACGAGTTCGATCCCAGTACCACTAAAAGACCCACCGTGTAGGGCAGCGATGCACTTTAAATTTGTTGAGAGCTGAAACGTCCTTCCGTTGGTGTGGTGTGGTAGTTAGGAGAAGGGGTGCCAGCTCAGGTGTCGTCCACGTCACTTGACCATGGTTCAAAATTACGTGGTCCGTCGCCAAAAGCCCTCGTGTAGCTGAACAGTGCGACGTTAATATTCAATCAAAATCAAATTCGGCAATGCTTTTTTTCATTTTATTTGTATAATTTTCTTTCTTTTATTTATTTTGAGACACAATATTTATTCTATTAATCGATACTACTAAAAGGAGAGTGAGGCCCAAGTATAAATATACAACAATATTATTTAACAGAGTCTGTTTATTTTGTTTTTGAAACTATAATGTTATTCAAGTGTAAGATATATTAAATCACATTTTTTTGTTGAAAAAATATAGTAGTATATAAGTTATTTTTAACTACCTTGAAATAAATGATTTTGAAAACAATAAACGTAAAAAGTGTTTTCAAGAAAGCATATTTTTATACATAATAACGTAAATTGTTGTAAGTGTAAATCTGTTAGATCGAGAATTGCATATATTTCACATCATCGGCTCAAAAAATATTTCAACACTTTTTAAAAAGAAAAAAAACTCAATAGAGTGTAATAAAACGTAAGTAATGAGATATTAAGAATATTACCGATAACCTAATAATATCCATCTATTTCGCTACTAAAACAGGTAAAATATTATTGAGTGATATTTAGAGTAATGTGTATGACTCTCCTATTCAGAGTAATATACCGATAACTATGGTTACTTTTCCATATTTATTTTGCTTTTGTTCACCATTTTATACAAAGTGAGATATATTTTATTCCATTTTCCTTTCAACTTCCCCACTTTGTTCTAAATAATGTTTCGTGAAAGTATTTCCCAAAGCTGTACTTTTAAAAGTAATAAATTTCACTTCTGAGTACTATTATGCTGAGCTACAGCACTTTTAAAACTTAATAATAACATATGTTTTACGTTTAGACACATTCTTGAAACATAAATTACTCGATAAAGTTTGACGTGACACTTATTTCTTACAAGTTAGTTTTTTTTAACCGTGTGGTTCAAAATGTAATAAATAGTTGGCGGATGTAGCCAAAGAGATAAATTACCGTTTTTCAAACAATGCAGAGCTCAGAATATTTAAAGAAACATGGAATAATTATTTGGTACATTTAAAGTTTATAAGAAAGGGCTCTCTTAAAGATTTTTCTAGAAAAGTATTTTAATATGTACATACTAGAAACATATGTAACAATGTTAATTGTAGTATTAAGGTTTGGTTGCTAATTTTATTTCCTTGAAAATAATTTTTTAAAGTTTATTTTAAGTGTACTTAAACCACTAAAACTTTCTTGCATGAACTCCGACAATTATGCCATATGACATAATTAACTTGAAACTAAATAAACTTTGAAGTTTTCTATCAAGTTTTCATATACATCTTAAAGTATTTCTTAGCACAGAAAAGTGAAGTATTGTAAATTCTGTAACCAATAATTAAGTGTTTCAATTTTTGAACTGGATATTATTATTATTATTAATCGCCGTAGTAGTAGCAATAGCTGTTGCAATAGCAGTAGTGGCTGTAGTAGAAGGAATAGTAATAGTAACAGTAGTAGCAAAACTTTGGTATGTGTTTGCATGTGTTTCTCATTTAATGCAATTTATCTCTCCATAGTTCAGTCTTTTTCAGGATCTGTACCCATTAAAACTAGAAGTGCTATCAGAATTTCTTTACGCTCAGAATCGTGATTTTGTAAAAGCGAGTAAATGTATACTTTTTTAGATATTTAGTGTCACTGAATTGGAAATATACATAGGAAAAATTATTTTAAGCACATTATTACAATAAAGAATATTTTAATGCATCTTTTTGTTGCTGTAAAAGAAGGAAAAATGACATATCTTTAAAACATTCTCCTTTCATGGAAAGTACTTCTATATTAATAATATTCTAGCTATATATAGCTATGCTATCCCTACAGTGCTGAACTCGGATTTTTAAAATAAATAGTTTAAAAGAGGATTTATTCGTTTGTAATATGTCAAAGTTTAGAAAATTTTATAAAAAACAATATTTACTATTTCAATTGATAGTTACTTTGAAATCAATGTTTATTTTTCAGAGTTTTTAGTTCCGTCCCTTCAGAGAAGTCCTAACAATACGTTATTACTATGGAAGCATTTTTCCTAAAAAAGATAATGTGTTGAAAGTGTGTCACTTTTTCTTCAAATTTTGCCAAAAAGTTGCATCTAAACTATTTATTTATTATAATAAGATTCTTAAAACAGTTACCTATATATATGCTAATTCAAGTGACATTAAATATAAAAAAAAGTACTTGTTCATACGCTTTTGTAAAATTATGGTTCCGAACGTATTCAGTAACCTTATATGCAATTATACTTATTGTTAGTTAATGCAAATAGATAACAGTTCATTTTAATTTCGCATCACTAAAAATAATTTTTAGACAATATATGTGATCAATGTTTTGAAGTCAAATAATTTTTTTAAAAAAAAATCATTAATATTCTTTTAGAATTGTGAATTTTTTTTCACACATTGCAAAATATTATCTGGTTTATTTTTTTAAATTTCTTTCAAGAACTTAAGTTCTTTATATTTATTGAAACAAATATAATGCCTATTTAACCTTCTATACAATCAACTGTTTTCCAATACTGTTTCAAACATCCCCGATAGGTACTTCAGTAATGTGAGGTGTTCAAATTTCAACTGAAAAGGTCCCTTCTTAGGCAACCGATTTGAACTAATTAGCATTATGCATATTCAAAGGAAGGAATATCCACATTTCGCCATCAGGAAAGTCTGGAACCCTATTTCAAAAGTTAGGCCGCCACAACGGTAACTCAAGTCGATCGTACCGCATGCAATTATTCGTCTCATGTAATGCTGGTAATTAAGAGAACTGATGCCATCAATGTACAACTAAGAATCAAGGAGCGTGCAACCGATCGATACAGAAAGTCGGTACGCAGGTGTGCGAAACGAATAATTTCTGTGGTACATGGAGCATAAAGTGCTTCCAGAACCTTCGATCGAACGTCCACTTATAAAATAAAAGCACGATCGATGCATGTAATTTACTTTAGGGAGCTATTATTGAATATTTATATAGGAATCTCAGAATAAAAACACAAACGGAACTGATTTTTCTCAGGGATTGTTATCAAGAATAGAAGTTCTTTTTTATATATGTATTCATAATATAATTAGTTGGAATAGCTTTCCAGTTAGAAGACAATATGTTCCTTTTGCTACATTAATTATTTATAAATTCTATAAGTAAATTCTTATTAAAGCAATATAGTTTTTTTTATAAAAAAATTTAAAGTTTATACAATTGTTCCATTGTTTTACATTTTCTAACAAAATTCGCAGCTTCTTTAAATACGGTTTGAAAATTTCCTCATTCACTTCAATTTTTTCTACAATCTTCATTCCATTTTCTGAAATAAAATATATTTTTATATTTAAAATTTAGTACAATTAAAAATACTATTTGGAAGAAAAAAAATCAAAGATATATATATATATATATATATATATATATATATATATATATATTCTGTATTACGCTCATTCCGTATACGCGCACAAGTGCATGAAAGTGTTTTCAATTACACATAATCAAATAATTCTTTAGATAAGCTTGCTAATTACTACAGCTGCATCATTCACAGACAACGAAAAGGGCGATAGTGATATATATGTTGTAATAAAAAAAAAATGCTCACAAAATTCTTGACTGACAAATTCTTATTTTTATTTTTCATTGTTCCATCTGTTACATCTAGACTCTTTCATCATATTTCTTGTTTAAAAAATGCTTTTTTATTATTATTATCTGGTTTTTTTCAGTTCATTCTTTTATACTAATACTTAGGATTAAAATTTAATTAGCTTATAAGTATTATAATGTTTAATAATTGCTAAGAAACTTAGAATGCTCTTATCATTTTAATTTGGTTACATTAATCTTTAAGTCTCCGTAATCTTTAATTATCTGAATAAAGTTCTTCGAAATAATTAAATATAAATATATATTTTTAATTATTTATCGACTGTGAAAATTATTACGTTTGAATTCTGGCGAAATTTAAAAATTGAAAATAATGCATAATAATGCATTATTCTCTTTTAAATGTGATTTGAAATAAAATATTTTCATTCTAAAATTCCTATCAAATGCAATATATTTTAAACTATTTTTCACTTTTATAGCATAAATAATCACGAAACTAATTTTTATCATCATTTTATTTTAAAAGGAATGCAGCTACAAAGTCTGTTGTTAAATTGGAATTTTTCCTTTGAAAGAAAGCTCCGAAATCAAAAAAGTTTCATATTGAAATCTAATTTTTACTGCACATAATGCACTTTAATAAAAAAGACAATAAATATTTGTTAAAATAGGCCCTGAAATGAAAATGTTAGATGCATTCTTTTTGAATACCGCATTCTCAGAAACAGATAATTGCACATTTTTTATTTATGTTTATCTAATTGAGTAGGTAAAGAATAGTGAATGCATAAATTCCTTATTATGTTTCCTTTCAAGTATGAAGAATCTTGAGAGATTTTAAGTTTAAAAAAGAAATATTGTGCATAAATGTGTGTGTCATTATGCAACAAACACGATATCGATTCATGGTATTCAAATAAATCATAGAGAACATTTAATTTTAATTAATAACTGTAAAATGTTCATTCCCCGTTGAGAATAAAGATTATAATAACAATTTTTTTGTGAATTTCGAATTCAAGAGCTGTTGTTTAACAAATATGTCTCCCCCCCTTCCCGCTTTCCAAAGATTATTCATGAAGTATTGCGAACATGTTTTAGGTTTAAATGCTTACGCAAGCATTATTTTTATATAAAATGTTCTTCTGAAAAGTTGAAACGCGTCAAGTTGTTGAATTTAATCTGCTAAGGCTGTTAGGAAGATGATAAGACTTTGCCGTGCTTCAAAGTATTCAATCTCTAAATACCTCATCCGTATACCATCGACTTTTGAGGATCTTCCGTTCAGTCGGTCCGGCTTTCTATCGTCGTTTATTTCCCTAACTTCTGGACATGTCTGGCTGGACATTTCTCTTTTTAAAAACTTTCCTTGGTGTTGAGAATGTATTTATTTCTTTGGATTTCCAGTATTTTTCTTGTTTCTACGTCTGTTCTCGAAATATGTGTGCTGTTTCATAAGAAGGCGGCTTAGTGAAGTGTGTGTTATTCTTAAAAGGATTTTTAGCGCGTTCGTTCCAGTGAAAAAGTCAAACAAATTTTAAGTATTACTATGTACACTTGGCCATTCAGTTTTCTTTGCAAAAAGTGACAGTCTGATGATTGTATGTTTTTCTCAAATCACATGGTTGATACGTTGAGTGAAAAAAATAAATTGATATTGTATGTGAATAAAAGAAGTAGAAAATGTTACTTAAATGTTGTGATTTATTTATTTTTTGTATCACTTGAAGAAGTGTGTTGTAATAATATTTTTTTGCAAATAGTATTTCGATTAATCATCGATATAACTTGTATTCAATTAAAGTGAACATTGAATAAAGTTAAAAAAAAACAACTTTTTATGACATATAAAAGTAGAATTTAAGCCCATTTCAGTCCGAAAAAATATGTATATATAGAAAGAGAGAAGATAGAGAGAGAAAGTAAGCGAGAAAGAGAGAGAAGAGAGAGGGAGAGAGAAAATAGAGAAAGATGAAGGAAACGAGAAAAGAGAAAGAGAGAAAGAGAGAGACAGAGAAAAAGAGGAAAACGTGAAAGAGAGAGAGATTTAAATGAGTGAATGATAAAAAAAAGAAAGAGAGAGAGAGAGAGAGAAATATAAATGAGTGAAAAAAGGGAAAGAGTGAGAGAGAGAAAAAATTAGGAATAATTAAAAATAATGATAATTTTAATTAAATCGTATCCAATTCTTACTCTAGTATCAGATCTTATTTATTTTAGCATTAACTAGATATTTAAATGTATAGTGATGCGTTTTATTTTTTGTTATATAAAACATTTAAAAAATAAAAAAATATTTTTGTAAATCTAGCCTTATTAATTTGAAATAGAAATTAAGTCATCTTTCAACACTAAAAAATATTGAATAATTCAAATGTTACTGTAACATTTAGTAAGGCAAATTCGATATTCTCAATGAAAGACACATTTACGCTTATTTAAAATAAACTATCAAATAAAGTTATGTAGATAATAAAGAAATGCATGAATATTGGCATAACATACTAACTCCTGACTTTTTCTTGTACTGAATAAATATTAATTTTTTGTCGTGTTTTACGTAAAAGTACACAATAGATATTATTAAACTGATGCAAGGTGTTTCGATATTTTATTTTAGAAATTACATTATGTTAATAAAACAGGAAGAATACATTTTTACTATATTCAAATATTTTTTAACCCATCTGATTATGAAATTGAATAATTGGATGCAAGAACAAATTTTCTAAGAATAAATTTGGTGATATTTTTTTATATAGATATATATCTTAGTCTTGTAACGTAATTTCCTATTTTAATGAAAATTTTACTGCATTCTCATTTATTAAAATTGAACTTGAATATTATTATTTCCGATGTAACTAAGAAAAATTTCTTTTCTTGCATAGAATTTTTAGAAAATTTCGTTACTTTAAAACTCATTCTTAGAAATGCAATTATTCTGAAAATTTCTGAGCTGCGTATTTACTTTGATATTGAAACTATTTTTATTATTTTCTAGTCATCCTATTTTAATACAATATTTCACTCATCAAACATTTTGATAACCTTCATAGCTCGTGAATTAGTTCTTCAAAAATTCTTAACATTCAAAGGAAATTCTATCCTGAATTTTCATTAATATATTCAACAACATAAAATGTGTTTTTAATTTTATAAACATATTTTTTTTGTGTGTTAAAGTGCTACGGTTTGAAGACCATATGGTCCATATACCTTTCGTTTCGGGAGCAAATATTTAAAAAAAATAAAATAAAGAAATATCTTTTTCATTTTAAAAACAAAAACAAAATAACCTTTAAGTTTTAAATTAAATTTCAATACATATAAAATAAATTAAGATTACATTTATATATACTTGTATAATGAAGTCACTCGTTCATCATGGTATCTCCTGAACTATATATATATTACACCTTCAAATATGAAATTTGACAGGCATGCTACTTTTGTTGAGTAAAGATCTGCTAAGAACGGATTTCGAGAAAATTAACCTCCAAGTAGGTTTTGCGGGTGTATTATAGGCAAAACTACATTTTTAAGCATAAGATCTAGAGACTTGAAATTAGGTAAATATGTTTATATTGTTCATTAGAGATTCAATTACAAAGTTTTTCGCCAAGAAGAGAGAGGGCGGCAGCGTTATTGATAAAACAGTTTGCTTTTTTTAAAATATTAGGCAAGAAGATAAAATTTGGTAATCAGGCTGTTTTTGTTGAATAGCAATCCTTTGAATTTTTTTTTTTATTTTTTTTATGGAAGTTCAATTTCAAATGGGTTTTCGCGGCTCCATGATCAAAAATTCCCATTTTTTCAACTGCATCTTAAGATTTGAAATTTGAGAAACATGTTTCTTTCCTTAAATAACAAACCACTAAAAATGTTTTTTTCCTTCAAAATTCGCTTTCAAGGGTGGTTGTGGTAAAAAAATCTTATTTTTGAACGATTAGATTTACTTACTTATAATTAAGAATACATGTTTTTTCTTTTGAGTAAAGATTCACTAAGAAAATTTGTTTTCCTGAAATCTGGCAAATATGTTTCGTTGGTTGATTAGAAATCCGTTAAAAAAAAGGGTTTAAAAATTTTCCTATGAAGGGAGGTAGGCTACGGAAATGTAAATGATAAATACTTTTAAATAATTTATCTAAATAAATTTAGTACAAAATTGTTTCAATTTTTTTTAAACAAAAACATTTATATTGAAATCTTGAAAAATGCGATAAAATTTTGCTCTTGCATTGCTTTTTTTAGAAAAAGGTTTTAACAAATCGTTCAATATCGTCCATTTTATTGTTCATTTCACCGTTGAAATGTGTGTCTAAATAGCTACGCATACTTTTCATGACGTTTCTCATTTCGAGTACTGTAGGAACAAGAGCTGCTTTATTCATTTTACTTTCGTCGTCGGAATCTGCATCAATGATATTTTTTAAGCGTTGATCAAGCTTCAAAATGTCTTTCTCTGCCATCATCGGTGCTGTACACACATTATTATCATCTACTTTAATGAATTCTATAGGACACTATATACTATAGAACAGTCCTATCCGCCTGGTGTTTTCCGTATTTTGTTCATTCCCAGAAGACAAATCTTTTCGTATTAAATCAATGCTTCTCAAACTTACAATATTTGCGACCCAATATTCAATATCAATGATACTTTGTGGTGCACGGGGATTTTAAAATGGTTTTCAATAAAAAAAAATATTCAATCATGATTTTCATCACACACCCCTTCCATAAAAAAAACCGTGTATTTAAGTCATAAGTAGTATAATTTGACTCTAAGGCTACAATACGACTTAAGCGCCGCCGGAGTATGTAAACGTCTTGCTCAGCTAAAGCATTCATTGCCCCGGACGCATATATACGTCTTTCCAAAATACGATCCTTTCTGTGCACTGTTATCCATAAAATTGTTCCGTAGTCTTTGAAAGGCTTGACAATGTTTGTGAAGGATTTACTTGTTTCAGAGGATTTCCGCTTATTTTTATTCCTCCCCCCTTCCCATTACATCACATACGCGAGCCTAAGTGGAAAACGGTGGCATTGGAGAGTGAATTACGTAATATTTAATTGACAATTAAGGGATTAATTATAAATTGTACAAATTATCAAAATAAGTGTTAAATTTTCTTTTAATTTCATATATGACAAACGCAGGGGGGGGGTCACTTGCAGTTATTAAACTTTTTCTTAGCTTACTATTGTCAAATTAATTATAAAAATACACATTGTGCAGTATTGATACATTTATAAGTGTATTATATCAATATAAATATGTATTTTATCTTTTATTATGTCAGAATGTATTTTATTCGCTTACTTTCAGCAATAATGTTTTTAAATAATCTTTTGTTTTTGACTTTTCAATATGCTCCCACCCCCTTCTTAGAGTTAACACGCCTCGTTAAGGGGGCACGCCCCACAGTTTGATAAACGCTGTGTTAAATGATTTTCGTTTCGAGTTAAGTGAAAAAATTGTATGAAAATGCATCGTAGTTTATCAGGACCGTTCTCTTATTTCGTGTTATCCAATATTTTGTCTTGAGAATTTTCACTTTTTTTTATCAATGTACTCACTAAAACCTTCAGCGAAGCGGATCTCAGTAATGTCTGGTCCTTTATATATCTAATTTAACTTATTTTTATAAATATTACTCGTGGTGTATAGAGGTGTAGGAACGTAAAATTGCCTTGGTTAAAATCTTAATGCAGTGAGGTATGGAAGTTATGAGAGTGTATTACAGTCACTTGATAGAGATTCAAACTTACTATGTTAATCTTCAAAAAAAAACACCCTCGCTTAGCTTCGAATTACAGTGTCCGTAAACACTCAATCAATTTCCAAGAATATCTAGGGAATTGAGGGGAAAATATCTTTATTTTGTGTTTGTCAAAGTTTGTCACAGAATATACATTAAAACTTCATGAGAGAGAAAAAACTTGATAAATGCAGGTTCAATGTATAAGATGTTACGGATCACTGTTATGCTCGTATACTAATTTGCACAGAACATGAATAATCATCGTTGGTTGAAAATATTAAACTTTTCTACAAAAATTAATCAATGTACATCACAAGAACTACATAAAATCGTTAATTTATGCCTTTCAATTTTTCACATTTTTTGTACTTAACACACACCAGATTCATCGTGCATAAATAAACTTAACGAAATCGTTAAATCTTTCTAATTACAATACAGATGAGAAAATTAGTTTCTTAAAAAATATCTACTAGAGAAAATTTGCATATTAATTGAAAAATGTACACTTTTTTAATGAAGTGAGCATTCTCAAAGAAGAATATAAATGAAAAATACTATAATTTTCAAGACATATTTTTATTCTCTAATGAATTTAATAATATATTAGATATCCAAAAGGAAGCATTTTTACTTTTTTCGCATTTACTGCTTTGGAAATGCTTGTGTATATTGATGTAGACACATTGTAAAATTAATATATATGTATTGAAGTTTAATAAACGCATTTATAGTGTATTTCAACTGGTGTATCACCATACTTTTCTTCTATTTACATATTTACTACGCGCTTACATTATAAATTATCATATTTCCTTTATATAACGCTTACTTACCTTCTAAGGAGGTATTGCTTCCTTTTCTAACAAGAGACAAGCACACATCATATGGCCCACTAACATCCTAAGTATAAAATTACCTATTTTGTTCTTGCAACTGATTGTAAGATCATGATTATGTAGGGTGTGTTGGCATATGAGTTCATAATATATAGACCATTCTGAAATCCATTCCCTTCACAGAGCTTTAATGAATCTGACTTGACAAAACCATCCTGCTCACCACTGGTACGCAGCTAAGAGTCCTGTTCTATCTCTACAGTGCAGAAAATCCAGGACTCTTCAGACGGCCTTGACGTGCTTTAGAAGCAGTCACCTGCGTGGTTTGACCTTTGTGCAGGGGGTTAATTCTTTCTTTACCTGTCCATGCTCTCTCCCTGTTTCTCCTGCTCATCTTTAGGACTGCTGGGGCCTTTCCCTGCGACAGTTGTTTGAAGATCAAGACCTGGTTTGTGACATTCTTATGCGGAAAGGTCAAATGGACTTGGTGTAGGCTTTCCTGCTTCAAGGGGATTTGAAACAACAACATGATATATGGTTTCTAGTGTTTATTCTCTGGATGTAGCACATCTTCTACACTGTTTCTTTACTGTTCAAATATTTTTTTGTCGTTCTGGTCCATCATTTAACAAATGATGACGAGGATCCAAATTAAACTGATGGTTTTGTTCCACCAGGTAACGGAACGAAATGGAAGAAAAGTAATTCAGATTTGGTGTGTGATTTCAAAAGAAAAACAACATTAGCAAAATTTCAGGAAACACAGCTATTTCAAAAAGAGTTTGTACTCCCCTAGAAGCATGGAGAAAAGCAGATGAATTGATATTTTTAGTAAATTGCATTAATATTTTCATTGAAGCAATTATAGATCATATTTTTTCGTCAACGGGATGGAAAACAAACAAATGACGCCGAAATGAAAGCATTTATCTGGCATTTATATATTTATGACATTCTCAAATTATCGCATGCGAAAATAAATGATGCATGGATGACAAATAGCACAACAATATAAATATTCTGAACAACAATGTCTGCAAAACGTTTTGATATCTTATTTAGATGTATACAACTTCATGATAAATATAAAACTCAAAGAAAAAGAGTATACTAATTAGTAACGATAAGATTTTTTTAAAAAAAACTGTATTGTTAATTGTCAGAATGGATTAAAATTAAATATCTACTGAAAGAGTTTACAGGCTATTGGACGTTTAGTACTTGCCAACAAACCAGCAAAGTACAGTGTAAACATATTTACATTGACCAATTGACGTGTGTATTACATTGTAGAATGTAAGTTTCCATACTGTTAAGGGGATCATTTCAATTAAATAATACTTTGTTTCGTTATAAAGCTTCGATGGCACCATTTTATAAGTCTGAGATAAATTTAATTGCTGATAACAGGTACAGATCTTACCCATTTTCATAAAAACCTTTTGAAAAAAATATATTATTGGTGGAATTATAAGAAAAAACTATAAAGGAAACTACTTATATATGTTTCTTATTTCATGGAAATTTGACTTTTCCTTTACACTATATTCTGTTTTCAAAATAAAACAACAATTGTTTCGTATACGCAAAAAAAAAATCATGCTCCGGCTTTCTTTAATTTACAACTCAAGTTTAACTGATGTATCTACGAGAGAATCTAAAAAGCATGAACTAATAACTTTGCACAACTTAGTAAAAAAGGAGTACGGCGTAAATGAAATGAAAACTTCATTTTCTACGTCTTAAGAAAGTAAAAATTTGCTTTGGGTTATATATTTTATCTAGTTTTTATAGCTACGATAAATGCAGGAATTACTTCGAACCGTACAAAAACATCTAACAAAATATAGACACAGACTCTTTTCCATGAAAAATATAGGATTTCTCCTCATATAAAAATACAAAAAATATAGGAATCAGAAAGCAACGCTTCCTAAAAGTTAAAAAGAAGAACTGACAGCTGATAAGGGGATGAGATCTTCTACTAGAAAAATGAAAGTAGTATATAAAAGATTCAGGGAAGACCCAAATAAAAAAACCGAATGAGTTGATATATTTCAGAAAAAGTGCCAAAAATACATGTGTATGAATCATATGTTTTTTATCTGCAGAAAACATGCAGATTAAATGTAGGCAACATGTTTTTATATATAATATATATATGTGTAATAATTCCCCCTAGCATCTTTTTAATTAACTCTTTTAATAATATTCAAATAATCTTTTAATTATTTGGTTCGAAACTAACACTTTGTTTTAATCATAGTTGACTAATAAAATTGCATCATAAATCCCTTTCCCGCCTCTTGTAAACAATCAGAGCTCTTATTACAAAAATTTCACGTGGTCTTCAACGTCAGGTATAAAAGCCGATGTCTCTGGAACCTCTCTCTCTTCGCTCGTTTCTCTGTAGTCATGTAGCCGGCTGCAGCACGTTCTGTGTGTGTCTCTGTCTGTGTTGTGTCGTCCATGTTTGCTTCTTGTATGTGTAATGTCGTCTATACTGGATCTTTATGTGTTTCTGGCTGTGAATAAAAAGAAATTTCGATTTCCATGAGTGCCTCTTCGATGCTACTCTACTCGACCATGCTCCACGTAACACAACCACTCACCACCGGTCAAGCCCTATCTTTGGCTCGCTACAGTAAGAACATCCACTCGCCACGTTTTGCAATTAGTTTAACCAATCTCCAGAAATATAATAAAAATTTTATATGTGTGTATATATATAGATGCATTTTTTTCTTAACTTTGTTGCTATACAGTTCATGAATTGACTTTTCGCCATTAAAACGCAATAAAAGTGTACGGGTTTCAAATACCCAGGCCTATAATCCCCGTCCATTATTTTCGAAATTAAAATTTCATTGTGACTGAGTTAATATTTATTTCCTCCAATTATTGATGATAATTCTTCCAAAAATATTTTCAAAAAGTATTGATTTGATTGAAAAATTAATTTCTTTTTTTATCACATTTTCTTTTATGATATTAAGACAGAGAAATACAAATTATTCATTATATTTTGTTCGTTACAAATATAGTTTTCAGCTACTGTTTGTTTTTCGTGTATCCGTATATGATGGTTTTTAACAACATTGTTTCATCCTCATATTTTACGTTTATCCGGTTCAAGCAAGTCGTAGCCCCCTGAGAATTGAGTGAGATGATTATTGATCTAAGGTTCAAATAGTAGAGATAATCAAAGCTCTATTTAAATTAACTATTCATCCCTTACTAAGTGTAATGAGATTTCACTTGTGATAGTTTCGGTGGACTTAATACTGCATTGAGTACATACGAATTGTTTTCAATCATAAGTTTCATATTGGATAAGCATGTACTACAAACTCATGCGTTTTCGGAAACATTCAGGACAGTTTGGTGAACTAACTTGTAGAACTGTAGTACACTGATAGCAATGATTATGCTCAGGGATCACCAGATATCTTCCTGCAAAATGGATTTGGTAATAATAATAAGCCACAACCTACCATTCTAAAATGTCATCAATTTAAGCGACAGTTTGACAAAAAATTCTGCAGTAAATGTCACACGCCGAGATATATCTCTTTTTGGATCTATTGAATTAACCATCCGTTAGGCACTTGAATCTCTGAGAGGCATAGCAAACATAATTTCATTGCGGTTTACACGGTGATCACCCATCCTTCTTCTATTTGACTTTCATTGCTCGCACAAGAGCTCAGTGCTATGGACGTGGTCAACCGCTTCCCATTTAGTGCTGCAAGGACCATTGAATCTAATAGATACAACGCTCCCAACAACGTAATTTTTAGTGACTTTATACCATTTCGTTAATTTTCTGTTTTTCTGTAACATAGAGTGTAATTTTCAGTTTTGTACTAAAATAACTTGAAACAAATACTTTGCAACTTTTTTATGGTGGTTTTTCTGTTGTGATTTGAGGTGTATCTGAGAGATGTCGTTCGAAGACGTCTTTGTCGAAGACGGCCTGAGAGTAACATACACATACCTCGTTCATTCAGACTAAGGCTTGAAGAAATATCGCGACTCCTTGTTCAAGACGAAGAACCAAGAAATTTAAGAGGAAGTACTATTATCCTTATCCGGTGAACAAGGAAAAAAGACTCAGAATTTTGTTGTATAAAATGTGAAAAATTCATGTGTTTTTAACATTTTAAGGTTATTTATGTGAAGACAGCAACAAATGACTTCAAAATGTAAATATGTAGTGGTGGCAGTGATAACTAACAACTACCTTTGTGATGTGTTTTTAGCTTAAATTCAAATTTCTGATTTATATGTTAAATATTATATTACGAAGTGTATAACATATATATATGTATCTATCTAACGAATTCATGTCTTTGCTGAAATAATTTCTTATTAAAGATTTCTTTCAGCTTTTAGTATATTTTTTATTCTTTTTAGTCTTGTTCATTGAGATTGTTATCAATAAAAGTTTCAATTTTCTCTTTTTTTCAATTTATTAATATATAGGTAAATTTATCTTTTTTTAACCTTTTTTGGACCACACTCCTGTTTTTACCTCCCATCTTTTAATATATCGTGACTCCTTTGCTTTGTATAATATGTTTCTCTTTCAATCATTAAATGCTTTAGTGCTACTACAGGTAGATAAGTACTTCTATTAACTATCGATTACTCCAGTAACAATCCATTACTTTGTTAGGTAGGTAATAGAATATATATGTAATAAATAATAAAGAACTTCAGTAACAAAGACTGCCCCTTATATCATTATTTTAGGTATAACATAAAGTTTAAATGCCGTATCTCACCAATAAAATTATTAAATACTCTTCAAAAGTAAGTGTGAGGTGATGCATCTGACAGATGTCACGCGCCTATGCATGATACCTCTAGAAAAGTGCCTAGATGAGGGTTAAAAGGGGGCTAGAGTTTTATTGGAAGTATTTGGCAAAATTAAAGGAAACTCATTTTCATGAAACTCCTTTAAGCAATTAAAGTTGACTGAGTAGCTCAACTAGTAGTCTAGTCTTCAAATGTTTACCATTTTGACTGAGACCAACTTAGATTTAAAGGGCAACAGTACTCTTTATCTCGTTCAATATCCATTAATGAAGGTATAACTGGAATCATTGACTCGCGATGTGAATCAGATTTTCCATTGCATTTAGTTTTAATCAGAGGACTAAAGAAGCTCTAAGTTCAGAGGTAAACCACTGTTTTGTTTCCAAATGAATGTTCTATAGGATCTCTATTTAAATTAAACATGCAGTTTCCGTAACAATTACTATAGATAAGTGTGATTGCCAAGTTGATTTTTGGCCTAGACATTCAATGTATGGGTGATAAATTTGCGACATGAGATGAGAAATCCATGTTCTTAATGAGAACCATTTTTTGAAAAAAGTTTATCACTTGATGAATCATGCATTAGTTTAATCCTAGCAATAATATGAGTCTTTGAGCGCATTTAAGTTAAGATAAAACGAATTCATTTAGTTTTTATATGACTATAAATATATTAATGCAGTAAGAAAATTATTTTTTTTTAAACTGATAAAATTCAAACTGAAATGCTTAAAAGTTTGATCAAAATTTGACTCTGTATGTCTTGTACACAATTCTCCTGTAAGAACTGAAAGGTAATTATAATTACAAAGACATCAGATTTGTTTTCTATTTAACCTTTACAACAGCATATTTTGCTTCTTTTTTATTTTTTTATTGAAACATATTAGAAAATATCAATTTTTCTGGGAATTCTCTTATGTAATAAACCACACACTGGCTGAAAAGTGTTGTAAATAAATTAGTGATTTATTTTGCTAAGAAACACTGTAGTTTAAGGAATATCAATTTACATTGTTCTTTCTTAAAGAAGCTAATTATAAACTTTTTAGCTATTTATACGCTTCTTAAGGTAGGCACAATAAAATTAAAAATGGTTAACTTTTTATTTTTAAATCGCAGTAGAGGAGATTAAAGATTATTAGATTTTCCGAGACATTACTTGAATTTTGCATGTAAAAACAAGGCTTGAGAACTGTAGATATGAGTCGATATTATTTGTGCCTTCCCAGTATTGCTCCTATTATAATTAAATTTTTCATAATTATCTAAAGACTCATGAAAAACTTTATTTTCTAAAATGGACTGAATTTTGTCAGTTAAGCGTTTGCAGACACGACAAGTCACCAAGTGTAAAAGCCTTTTTATTGGTGGCGACTCTAGTTACCAAATTGTTGACTCTTAGTACACTGGATCCAATGCAAACAACGATTGGACAGTGCACAATGTACTTACATGTCTTGTTGGCCTATCCTAAGTTTCCACGTCGTCGCTCACCTCTCAAGCAACTCTGACATCCTGAAAATTTTTCCATTGGTATATACAACTTGCTAGTATGCTTTTTTATTTCATTAAAATTGTTATAGGGGATTAAGAAATACTTTTTGAAATTGTTTCTTCTTTCACTAAATATAAGGAACGGTTTTCGAATTGCAAATTTTTTTTAAAAAAAAACAGTATTTGTAAACTGACATATCCTATTCGGATGTTAGTGACTAAACTTAAGTCGCACAAGTACCAAATGAGAATAATATCTTCAAGCTTCACCACAAATTCACCGTCCCTTCCAATAATACTAGCTAGATTATTTCGTGCTCCAGATTTAAATGTATTCATATCATATGTAGACGACCGAAATTAATAATCAGATTAAATCTAAAGGATGTTTTTTTAGAGGTATAGAAATTTAAATTGCAATAAAACAACGATGTATTATTCGATTGACATGAATTTTTTTTATTTGAAAGATAATCTTGTGGCATTGCATTTTAAATATGATTTCTGCCATAGGACTGCCACGGCTGGCTCGGATGTAGTCCAATCTGGACGTCCAATTTTCGATGACTTTTTCCAACATTTGTGGCCGTATATCGGCAATAACACGGCGAATGTTGTCTTCCAAATGGTCAAGCGTTTGTGGCTTATCCGCATAGACCAATGACTTTACATAGCCTCACAAAAAATAGTCTAGCGGTGTTAAATCACAAGATCTTGGAGGCCAATTCACAGGTCCAAAACGTGAAATTAGGCGGTCACCAAACGTGTCTTTCAATAAATCAATTGTGGGACAAGCTGTGTGACATGTTGCGCCGTCTTGTTGGAACCACAGCTCCTGAACATCATGATTGTTCAATTCAGGAATGAAAAAGTTAGTAATCATGGCTTTATACCGATCACCATTGACTGTAACGTTGTGGCCGTCATCGTTTTTGAAGAAGGATTCCACCAACCCATAAAGTGCACCAAACAGTCAGTTTTTCTGTATGTAACGGTGTTTCGACATAAACTTGTGGATTAGCTTCACTCCAAATGCGTCAGTTTTGTTTGTTGATGTAGCCATTCAGCCAGGAGTGCGCTTCATCGCTAAACAAATGTCGCTTATGAAAATCGACCATTATTTTCGAAATAAAATTGCACAATTTGAAAGCGTTGTTCAGGCGTGAGTCTATTCATGATGAATTGCCAAACCAAACTGAGAATAAATCACTTAACAGCTGTTAAATCGGTCGCCATCTTGGAAAGTAATGCCAACTTAAACTTCTATACCTGGAAAACAAACACTCTGTACTAGCATTCATATAACTATTCCCCCGCCCCATTGTTGATCTGGACAATTTATTATTTATCTTGCCAATTCTTAATTTTGAAGCACCAAAGGAAGCTTCATCTCCTGCGTTCAAACTTCAGTAGCCCACACACTACTGGCAAGATGCAAGCAAATCATCTATGTGTTGAATACTGCTAATAATAAAACACGATATCTGTCACACAGTAGTTCATTGCCATCTTCTTTGCTTCAGAACGACTGATACTAGGGCTTCAAAAGCTGTTCTTGTAGCTTAAAACTGTTCCTAAAATTGTGAAAACGATGCTGTGTGAGTGAGTCCTATTACAACAACCACACTTTGATGTATCTCCAGTTTTCTAGCAATTCAATCTCAATGAAGACCATCTAAATGTGATACACATTATTGATTGCTGGACATATCAAACCTGATGCGAGAGTTAGAGGTCGCTGAAACTGTTTGCACATCATACAATTACTTTCACAATAAAAGCAGAACATGTACCCGGAGTTAAATTGATACCCTTTTTTCCGACCTCCATCTTGTTACGTATGTATTCACATGTCCTTTCGTAGAGAACTCTAGTCGATTTTCTTTTCGGTCTTTAATCCATAATGCCTGCTGGTTTTACTAATATGATTATCTTAAAGCATTTTCTTGATTTTTGTCTACCAGTTGTAACGGGTACGATTAGGATTCTTATACTAATCCACTTGGGGAAAATATCCTTTAACCGTGATTTTAATTTAAAAACAGTTTTCCGTAGAGATTATTTAATTTTATGCAAATATAACTATTATTTAAGTGTCTGTTGTTGAGTAATTGATTTAATGGTTAAGAGTGAATTCTAAGTAATAGTGCAGCAATTGAGTGATAGCGCGCCTTGAGTTTAGAAGTCAGCGGGATTTCCACCTGGAAGTGGTGAAGTAATCATCCTTGGAGCTGACTGAGCTACCGGGATTCAAGAAGGATCATAAGAAAGAGTTTCAATCCAGATAAATACTTTCGATAAACTAGATATCTAGTTAGGGGTTAGGATTTCATATTGCTCCCAGAGTTAAGTTACAAAATTGCATATTTCGTAAAGTGCTAAGGATTGAATAAAAGTAGCTATTTTTATGACCATGTCTGCTTCTTCCTCGAACTTCTCACACCACAACCTTTTGTCCCGTGACACAGTTTATTTGCGACATCCATACTTTATTTTGTACTGATTGATCAATTTTATAGAAAAAATATTGGTCAAAAACATTTTAATTAAAAAAGAATACAAAAAGAAAAAAAAAAGAATCCCCGCTTTCTGTTTTTCCCTGTTTTTTTACATAATTTTAAACTCACAGGCCGTAAGAAAAGTGTTCTCAATGAAAGATAGCTTTTTGCATTTCATTAAAAAAAGACAGAAACTCCATGTGTCTACTTCCACTGCGCAGTCGAAGTAAATCAAGAATGATTTCAAGGCTTCAGAAATGTCAAATATTTTTCTTTCTTATCAACAAAATTAAGCTTTTTGTGACACATATTCTACGAAATGCTTGCTACATTTCCAAAAAATCTTCTAGACCTCATATTTTGTGCTTACCAGCCTTGAAATCTGATGTGAAAGGATAAAAAATTACGTTTCAGGTTTTTTTTATCGGAAAAAACGAAGCAATATTCTAGAATTTTTTTAAAAAAATGATCTAGCTTCTCTCAAATAACGCTCGTTTTTTGAAAAAAGTTTTAATTATGTTATTTAAATTCCACAAATTATTAAATAACTTAGAAGACGAATTTATGAGCGCAAAAAATATGTGATGCGTCTGCATTATTACGGTTAATTCAAAACATTATTGTTATTTAATAAATTAACTTATTAATACTTTGCATTCAAAATACAACAGTATAGTAACGAATGTTGTATAATTAATGCTTCATATATAGTAAATAATTTATATCTGGATGTTTAATAATTCAGTGTGACTTTCTGTTGTATTTATTTTATGATAAAAATTGTAATATTTGCAAGCAAAGCTAACCCTCGCATTGTAATGATGTTGTTTCTATCGAAACTTGACAAAATATTGGCGGTACAACCAAGTTGGCATCCTTTTCGGTGACTTGGATCTCTTATGGATGCTTCTGGAAGCTATGGAGAAATTAATTCTAGCACCATGATCATGACGAAATGGATCTTTCGCAAAAGAGCTAGAAAACAGGCGTGCAAACTCTTAATAGCAGTAGCTCACTGAAACTGTGTCAGCTTTGTTTTGACTGTTGAAGTATTCACTAGCGAGTAGTTGTTTGTGAATAAGCTTTACGTGCTTGTACTTTTAGACATTGATAGTTGCGTCTAAGTGCTGTAGAGGGTGGAAAGAACTTCTGCTACTAATTGTGAATTTTACGGCTGTATCCTGCATTTTTAAGGATTGTTTTTCGACAATAAATTCTTATCGTTATTAATGAGCTGTTTCCTTTTTTAAACTGATAACATAAAATCCATGAACGCCGATGTACTTAACAATACATAGCTGCATATATATAAATTCAAAATCAGGATTGTAATAAACTATATAGGTAGAAAATTTATAACAATATTATCATGGTTAATTTAATAAGTTCATGTATATTTAAAATGAATTATTAGTATAAATAATTATTTGGTTTTAAAAATATTTTTCACTGAAGAATTATAATTACTTTGAATACCAATAATATAATCTATATATAATCTTTGCAATTTCTAATTATTATAAATATAAAGAAATAAGTTGTAAGTGCAAAATATGTGATACAGATCGAATTGAATATTATTATTTGTGTATTTTTAAAACTTTCATTCAAAATCAATTAAATTCATTACTATAAAGAAATACATAATCAATAAAAATATAAAATAATGAGACGCTAGGATGTGAGTTATTTATGTTTTTAATATATTTTGTTTACTTTTCACATTTGTTTTACAATGATATTCCCCATTTTTTCAATATTGAATTAGTACTTAAATACATTTTTACATTAATGGGAAACTATTTTTATTGTTTTTTTGTTTAAAATACTCCTTTTTTTAATAAAATCGAATGATCCATTTACTTCGATGGTGATTTACATATTTAGCTATCCGAAATATGTGAAAATAAGATATTTGCAAAATTATCTGTACATTACGCTCTATTTGTAACTTAGCATTGTAACATCGTACTAAAGGTAAAAAAGATAATCTGAATTGTTGAAGAATTTGATGAGAATATTGCTGCTTGTAGATTTAAGCTTGTCGTGGGTTTAAAGCTAATAATGAGAAAATATATTAATTTTCTTTAAATAAAAATGACTGTTCTATAATCAAAAATTTTACTAAAATATGCTCTTTGTGGTCTTATTGATATTGTTTATATCAGAACATGGAAATTTTTATTTTGGTAAAAGAAAAAATAAGATCTAAGCATATTTCTTGTTAAAGTTTTATGTAAATTTGGCAGTTGCATTTAAAGTTAAAGTATTGTAGCAATTCTTTGAAAAATAAGCAGCTCAGCAAAGGAATTCAATTCATGTACTCCTTTGAATTGCAACTTGAAATATTGTCTAATCATTTTTTTAAAAATGGAGCTTGGTCTTGCATAAAATGCTAGTAATTTAAAATATAGTAATCGTTGAACGTAAAATTCCATTCAGACCGAAAGGGGATTTTTACTGGAAATCGAACTTGCTGAAAATATTCTTATTAAAACTAATGAAAAGATTTACTCCATGATGAAACTGTTTTATAAAATGTAGTGAATATTAGATAACGTATGCTGTTTCTGAAAACTACACATTAGATGGTATTTTCATTGCATTTTTTCTCAGTTTAATTGCAGTAATCTTTGAAAAAAATAACTGAGACCTTTTTACCTCTTGCGTATCGTCCTTAATGGCAATTGAACGACACAAAAGTATGTAAATGACATGCTCAGGCTTCAAGACATACCTAACTTTTCAGCTTAAAGCAGTGATTCACAAACTTTCAATATTTGCAACCCAATTTTCAATCCTAATTTTCATCGCGTCCCCTCCCTACAATAACAATATATTGAATGTAGTAATAATGCACTTTGACGCTAAAGCTATGATACGGCCGATAATTATATAAACCGTACAAATTATCAAAATAAATATTAAATTTTGTATACGTTACTTTTTAAAGTAGTATGATAAGTACTATGTTACTTGTCATTTCTAATTTTTAAATTTGCACAGGTTGCAATAAATGTACAACATGTATCATTATTTGTTTTCATTATGGCAAAGTTTATTTTGTTTTGCTTCCTTTCAGCAAATTAATAATTCTGTAAAATATTCTTTTTTTCCGACTTTTCGATATGCTCGCACCTTCTACGCCGGGTTATCAAGCCCCCCCCTCTAATGGGGATCCCCCATTAGAGAATTCCTGGCTTATGGAAACAAAATTTAATGTACAATAACATACGACTACACACTACACAACTTGAGCAGACTTGATATAAAATAATAAATCATCCCGAATGACCAAGCGGTGGCTCAGTATTTATGTTTTTTCTCAACCATATTGGTGACATTATATGAAACGAAGTACAACAGTGCTTTTCAAAGTTTCAGTATTCTCGAACCACTAATCAATCATAATTTTCATCTCGCCCCTCTCATACAATAACAATGTATTGAACTCAAAAATACTATACTTTGATGCTAAAACTACATTAATATATGACTTTAACCTCTTAAGTGTCACCTGCGTAAATAAACGTCTCGCTCAGCCAAAGCGTTAATATCCCTGCACGTATATATACGTCTATCTGAACTACGATCATTTATGTACACTGATATTCATAAAACTTTTTCCGAAGGTTTGGAATGCAATAAAAGGACTTTGACAATGTTTGCAAAGGATTTACTTATTTCAGGCTACATTTGTTTCTTTATTCCTTCCTCCACCCCAACACAATTCGCGTAACTTTTAATCGGCAATTAAGAATTTAATTCTAAATCTTACAAATTATCAAGATAAGTGATAATTTTTGAATATAATTTTATATATGAGAATCCTATGAGGTCACTGGTAGTTATTAAACATGTTCTTTGTATTGTTAAATTAATTATAAAATACATTGTGTACACTGATACAATTATAAATGTAATATATCAGTGTAAATCTGTATTTTATTTTTTATTATGTCAGAACGTATTTTATTTACTTTCCATAAATTAATAATTTTCTTAAATAATCTTTGGCTTTTGACTTTTTAATATGCTCGCCCCCCCCCCTTGTAGAGTTGTCACGACCCCAAGGGGGGCGCGCCCCACAGTTTGAGAAACGCTGAAGTACATGGTTGCCAATTCAGCCCGTTCGACACATGCAAAATTGTGGATGCCAACTTGGTGGTTGTTGGCATTGTTGCTATAGTACTTGCACGTGCGTCTTTTCTACAGAGAAATTGATGCATTTTAATGGTTTCCTGTTCGGAAATAGGAGAGTATATTTTTGAAAGTAGGAGCAAAGTTTTCCCCTCAAAAAAAGATAAACACATTTTTACATAATACCTCATGCCACCCAAAGTAAATACGTTTGCATTAATTTTAAATGTTCAAATGGACTATATTTCATATTGTTTAACTTTAATTTACAGTTTTACTTGTAGTTTAAAACTAAAGTTTTCCATTAAATTAATTTCTAGACACTTCACTTTAAATTTTGTGACCCGACTTCAAAGTTCTTTAATTCTTTTTATTTTTTATTTTGTAGTATTGATAAAGAAATAGAAGGATTTACTATGAAAATTTATTATTTAGTCATTTATTTGTACAGTTACATAACCTACATTTGACAGAAAAAAATTTTTAAGAGTAATTAGTTCACATAGGAACACATAATATCTTAGAACTTTGGCTGAAACAAATTAAATTTTATTTCTCCAAGAGAAACTTCAAAAACAAAACCTGTACAATGCTTGTTTATTCAGTGAGACCTATAATTTGAATATCATATATGAATTTTCTTTCGAATAACAATTTTCATTTTCGAAATCCTTTAGAAAACATTTTATCAAAACTTAAGAAATTGATTTCACAAAGAAAATAGTCTTTGTTTATTGTATAAACACCTCAAAAGAATTTAACCAATTGTTTTGCATGATAAATTTTAAAATTTATAATCTCCTTAAAACATTGAGACGTAGAAGCTGAATTTATTTATCTGTGAAAACTTTACTGAAAAACGTGTTCATTCCAGAATTTTTACTTCAGCTTAGTAAAATTTCGTTTCTCCATCTCTCACTTTGTGAAATTTAAATTTCCATCTCCATGAGCAAATTACTTTCCATTTTTTCAGAAAAACAAAACACTTACAGAAAATCAATGTTTTTATATATTCATGGAAAATTTCTATTTAAAAAGCAGAATATATTCGAAATAATTTAAAATTATTTTTGATTTTTGTCTTTCTAGGATTATGAAAGCCCTGGTATTTATTCAGGGAAGCTGAAAAATTACAAATTTAAAGCGTCACTTAAATAATATTTATATGTAAGGGTAAAACTAAAAAGTGTCTCAAAATGAAATTGCTTTCTCAAATCTTAGTCAGTATACTTATCTTAAATCTATTTAAATCACAAAAGATTATCTATCGATTTGACGAAATCAATCTGTTTTGTATGGGAAAAATAGATTAGATTTTCAAACAAATAAACACATGAAGAAACTTAAAAACCAGTTTTAAAAGTCTCATTGGAACGTTTTATATTTAAGAAATGTTAATTTGTAAATTATGGTAAAATATAAAATGGAAAAATGCCCATTTATTAGCAATATCATGTGCCTGAAGAATATGGATAAGAAAATAACAGTGAAAATTAAATTAAATTGTAGTATCATATATATTTAAGAATTCAAAACTATTTTCTTTTATCATCAATCAACAGAAAGATTTTCAATGAAAGTAGATTTCTCTTTTAATTTCAAATCTTCTCCTTTCATTTCTAAGCCTTATTACTTTTATTTCAGTTAGTTTTTCTAATAATTGTCCTACTGCCCAATTTGTCTTACGAAGTCTTTAATTCAGTTCCTTTTGAAAACTATATAAAAGAAAGTTTTCATTTATTTTCTTTTTTACGCGTGCCTTCTAAGTCAATGTTTATTGTCTTCCTTAGCTTGCCGAAATCATGAATAATTCAATGAGACGAAAAATGGATCCAGAGGTTTGTCTAGACAGGAGAGTAAGGATTAAAGAGAGAGTAGGATTTATTTATATATTCGGATCACTAGCTCATATTTTAATAGATTGAAGTTTCTTTGATAAACGTTTGAAGAAATAGGTTATTGAAAAGTTTCTAAGACATGTTTTCCTTCAATTAAAACTTTAACGTAAAGAGACAGATTTTCAATTCCCTAAGAGAAAAAAAAATAATGGATTAATGATCCCTAAGTTATATATCTGAACATTTGCCTTTCTTCTTAAGATATCCGACTACGTTCGGAACCCTGAATCTGCAAAAGCGTATAAATGGATAATATTTATGATATTTAGTGTCACTTAGATTAGAAAATGTATATAAAATTGTTTTAAGAATATTATTACAATAAACAATTATTTAAGTACAAAATTTTCACAAAAAATGAACATAGAATGACCAAATTTCAAAATATTCTCCCTTTGTGAAAAATACTTCTATTATAATACTATTTTGCCTGTATATAGCTCAGACATATGTACAGAGGCTCAACTAGAATTTTTGAAATATGTAACTTAGATGTGGGTTTATCCATGTTTTACGACAACAGAGGGGAGAAATTTTAAGAAAAAAACGCCGATAATTATTTCAATTGGTTGTAACTCTGAAAATAATGTGAATTTTTCAAAAATAGTAGTTGAGCCTCTGTACAGAGGTCTGAGATATATGGGCAAAATATTATTATAATAGAAACATTTTTCAGAAAAGGAGAACATTTTGAAAAAAGGTTATTCTAAGTTAAATTTTGCCGAAATATTTTATTTAAATAATTTTATTTTGTCATAATGTGCTTAAAACAATTTTATACATGTATTCTAAACTAAGTGACTCTAAATATCATGAAAATTATCCACTTATGCGCTTTTTTAAAATCATGGTTCCAAATGTAGTCGGATACTTTAATGAATACCAATACATTAAGCATTACCTTTAATTAATTGTAGATAAAGTGTTCAGACTTTTAACTTTCTCATGCACTAGACTATCTCGGGCACGGCACTAGTGCTCCAAAATGCCTAGTCTGAGTATTATGCAGGGTAATGTTTGGGATAATTTACTATGAGTAGTGTAGATCGCTGTGATCAGGAAATATCCTTTCAACCAAAAATCCGAAACTGCTTAAAAAATATTATAAAAACTTATTTTTACATTTATTATATATAAACAAGGTACTCTGAAACTCATTTTTGCTTCATAAAAATGTAGTTGGGATACGTATTGCATTCATAGAGTTTCGAATCCAAGTTGCAGTGCTTTTACATAAGTATGATGAGACAGCTTCTAGACAAATGAATCCTGGCAGACCACGTGCAGTTGATAACCCTGTCCGCATTACTTAGAGACAATTTATATCCCATATTCCTCCTACTCTTGCGAAACCTCAGCCTACAAGACACTGCAGAGTTTGTTGTTCCAAAAGGTATGCAAATGAAAAAGATAAAGGAAACACGATTCTGGTACAATAATTGAGTGATCTGTGCTTGAATAAGTGCTTCCAATTATACCCCATTAAACTGAAATATTTAACTACTAATAGGTACTCATTTTAATTTATTTTAATTTTTTATTCTTTTAGAAAATAATACCCCACTAGAATTGAATTTTATCACTGTCAGGCTGTGAAGCAACTACTCCAAGTATATGTGCAGATGCAATAATTCAAAATATCAATTTTTTACTAAGGATACTTTATTTTGTACCAGTCATTTTATTTTTACAGTAAAAAATCAAATCATTAAATAATTTGACAGTTAAAGAGTGAAATTATTAAATCATGCAATTAAAACATATTATTTTAATATTTTTAATTATGATATGGTTTATTAATGTGATAAAGGAAAAATACTCCAATATCTGAAATAAAATTTCTTTACATGGAAAACTTTAATTGCACGAAAAACTTGTTTGGCCTTTTGCAACTAGCTGCTTAAAATAACACCTCCTCCCCATTTTTACGAAGCTCAAACACGCAGATTATATGTACGAAATGCTAAATTTATTACGATAACTGAATACATGCGTTTTATGTTATAATGGATGTTTTTTATTATTTCATTTATTTAAATATCTATCTAACGCAATGAAACTCGTACGAACTGAACATTATATCAGATAAATTAATGTTTTTAAGAATTAAGTATTGGAAAATTTTTGCAGAAGTAAGCAATAAACAAAATAAATCTGAATGTCACAAAAATGGATGTAATCTAAACCTCTTTCTCTCTGCTATATTCAGCTCAAAGATATTGTCTTAGCCTCTTAATAAATCATGAGTTTACAAAACGTATTTTTCCTGATTGTAAAAGTTCAAATTTATTTTTACATTGCATCAAGAAAGTTGCCTTCTATGACATAATCTCGATTAAAATAATTCAAAACGTATTCCAAGATTAGATTTCATTGCTAAAACATCTGAGATAAGTTTTGTGTGTTTAGAAGGGCATGGATGTCGGTGTGCGCAGTATATAGACGCATGCGCACCCACATCTACCCACACACACACACACACATATATATATATATATATATATATATATATGTGTGTGTGTGTGTGTGTGTGTGTGTGTGTGTGTGTGTGTGTGTGTGTGTGTGTGTGGTTTCAATGAACTCGTTCTTATTGGAAGGTTCTCAAGAGAAACTGCCATAACACAATGCATTTAAATGCTTGCTACTGAAAGTTTATTCCGCCCCTCCCCAGTTTTGGGCTTCTTTCTCATGTTGGCCTCCGTCCCTCCTTGCCATTCATTCTGAGCAGAAGTGCCCGCTCGCTGTCGCTCGCGATCGATCTTATTTTCGTCGTTCCCAATAAATAAGAGATACTGTTGCAAAATTATATGGTCATGGTGATGGACATTTTAGTCATAGTTGACGAATACAATAAATTGGTGAATGTTACTTATGGAGAGAGTTTGAGAATTACTTCTTTGAATTAATCTCGCGTAAATCAGTTTTTTCATATACAAAAGGATAAAATTTTATATTCAAACAAACGCAATTAACCATAAACTTTAATAGAAACATTATTTATAAAAACACTTACTACATTATTACTTAGGACAATGTATAAAATTGTCATTCCTCATTATTATACACAAAACCAAATTTTTATTCAGAATTGTAAGTAGAAACTTTTTAAAAGTTTTTAAAAATAAAGGTGATGACATCTTTAAAAAGTGCGATATTTATGGAACCTTTCCTTCTTAAAAATTTAAAATAATAACTCTTTAAAAAAATATTTGTCAAGCCACTGAAGCATTGTGAAGTGATTTTGTGGAAGCTTTTACATAAAAAAAAAAACAACTTAACTGTACACAAGTTACTACTATCAAATCAGGCTTCCAATTTTTATAGCAATAGGCAATGCACACCAGCTGCGTCCTAATCGGAAAAGGAGAAAAGTAATTTCGCTTAAGTATGTTGAGTAATTTTTTTCAGCGGATAGTCCAATATCTTTTCAGTGTACATTGTGATATTTTTTGTCTTTTTGAAAGTAACTTACTCTGTTCTCTCCCACTCTTTTTCAAAACAATTTCCAACTAATAAAGGTGAAAAATGTGTTCACTTTAGCTGTTTTGAAATGCTAGCATGTAAATTATGTCCTCATTCTAAAGAAGTAATTATGAACATCAGATAAACATTTAAATAAATGATCGCTTATTCATGTTGTACTTGAATATAGTAAAATGACGTACTGGTTAAAAATTTTGTAATTCTGAATGCTTGAACAAAGCCCCAGGGTGATAAAAATATAAGAGGTCTAAAATTAAATTTATAAAATAATATATATATATATAAATATATATATATATATATATATATCAGTGGCGGACACAGGAATTTTTCAAGAGGGGGGTGGAAGGTCCGGGGTTGAAAGTTCACCATTCTTGTATCATAGTTCTTTTGATTTTTTCGATTCTCGGGAACAAAACACAGAAAAAACTAATTTTTGAATAAATAATTAGCATTAATTAATAAAATTAATCATTAATAACAAGTAATTAATTAAATTTTTCGTACTATATACTTAAAATTATAATCAATCTGAAAAAAAATCAAGGGCTTTGGGGGGTCTGGACCCCCCCTTGTGTGCTCCACTGATATATATATATATATATATATATATATATATATATATATAAAGATTGAAAAAAGGATATATATTTTTTTACTATAACAAAGTAATATAAGTTATAACCAAAGTTGTAAGTTATGTTTTTTTGTAGTTTTTACAATAAATGCTCAAATTAATACAAGAGAAACTATCTGGGCAATTGCAATGCCGTAGTTTGCTGATAATGTTAGAAGTATTTGAAGTGTCCTAACAATATGATGCATATATGGAAAAATCCTATTTGCGTCTGTGTTTTTGGTCGTGGAGGGAGTCTTTGCAGGTGCAAAAAATGGTAAATAGGCTTTAACGTTGTGTTTATGGCCGCATTTGCCTCCATGGCTTTTTTATGATGCAACATATTAGGCGTATTTGACCTGTACAAAGGCTACCCTGATCTCCAGATTTATTGAGCATGATTACTTTTTATAAGGGCATTTCTGAATGTTTTCATTTACTTTTCGGAATAAGAGGAGATGATCATTAGATTTCTTCATGAATACCTGAAATTTTAAAATTATGTTGGGTCTTCTAAGGTTGTATTATTGTTAGAAATCACAATTTTACTAATTTATTATAAACATTGTTGAAGTTGTTGGAGTAAACACTATTTTTTTCATGTTCTTATTGCTGTATGCATATCGTTTTTATGTGTCACTTCCTTGCAAGTTTTATATTAGTAAGTCTGTGATGACCCCCCTGGGTCACACTTTGAACACCAAGATTAATTTGAGGCAAAGAACCACTACAATTAATTAATAATCTAGCTCAACTCAAGTAAGGTTTACCGAAATAGGAGATCCGAGAAACACACGTATTCGAATTCTTAACTGTCATTGACTTTAACTAAGTCGCTCAAACTGACACTTACTTTAAGCGTACGTGAATTATATTTACCGCTGGCTTATATCAGCTTTCTGGTACGTCTAGCAGCAGGACGTCTTCACGAATCTAATCTCGTTGAATCTTCTAGCTAAGCGTTTAACGTTACTGGCTCAATAGCCTACCATCATCTCTCTTGCTATCTCGCAACCCTCGACTTAAATACCTTATCTAATTTAAATATCCCATACTTCTTTTTCGAGTTGATTGGAAATAAACGCGAATTTATATTCCCCAAAACGACGCCTAAGAAGATTAGTGGAAAGGTTCCGTACAGATTCGTCACAAGTCGTCCCTTTCCGTACAATGTTTATATATGGGAAGTAATATTACTATTTAGTAAGTTGAACCACTCTTCTAAATTTACCTCAGGATCCTAGACTCTCCATGTGTTATAAAATAAAATGTGAAATTTCAATTATTAGCATAGGCACACAAACATTTTCTGAAATTACACAGACTAAAAGAAACTGAATTTATAGAATAAAACACAATGAAACTAATTTAAGAAACCTTCAGAGCGCAACTCTAATGGCATAAATTGTTTTTAAATTACTTAAATTGCTTGGCAATCATCATTATGTCTATATATGAAATGAATACCTCTATTTATCAGAAAAATGGTTAAGAATTAAAAATGTAATTCCATTAGAGCTCTCAGATGAGAAAAGTCAGTGTTTTCAAAACTTGAGGCAATAATATTTACTTATGATTCCCATTAGCCTATTATTTTAAGCGATCTTATTTTGTAGTGGAATAGTGCAGGAATAATTTTATGAAAACAATACTGTCATAAAATACCTTTTAAAATAATGATAGATGTAAACATTATTTTATGTCGGTCTTCAATGGGTTGCTTCACTATAAATTTTTTTTAAAAAAAATAATTATCGCAGAGATTTTAAAAACCGCTTTTGAACGATAAATCTTTCCATTTGCTGATTAAATTAGCTTTGACTCATCACTCTTAATACGAATTATTTTCTTTTGAAATTCCACTGTGTTTTTTTTTCAGATTTTATTTTATTACTGATCGTATGGAATGATAAGGGATTAAAGTTAAGGTAATGAGCTTTCTATCATAAAAGAACATAAAAGAAATGAAGAAATATTTTTTAATTGTTGATTGTATCAGTAATACCGTGTTGCAAGATTAATAAACACTTTATTCGCTAAATGTATCAATAACGTGTAAAATACAACTAAACATGGTTCTAATTTTTTTGTAAAAATAAATTAGAAAAATGATCCTTTTTTGCCTTGTTTTGTATAAAATTAATATTTTTGAACACAAGAAGTGTAACGACTGATGTTAAATTTGCTTTTCGAAATATTTAGCGTATTTAAGCAAAAATCATTAAGGTATCCGAACACGTTCGGAGTTCTGTTTAACAAAATAGCATACTTAAACATTATAAATTCTTTTTGGGGACTCAACATCAATAATACTACTAATTAAATATCAATATTTAAAATAAATTATCTGAATTTTACAAAAATCTCAATTATAAGTGAAATTTTAGCAATATTTTGAAAAACTTCAAAGCAGTTAGAGAAAAGTGGCAAACATATATTAGTTAAAGTATTACTAAAACAAATTAAATGCGTTTATTTAGAAAATGTACTTTTATTAAAATTTGAAAATTTTACAGCTGATTGAGTAAACATTATAAGAAATGTTACATTATTTGTGAGACCATTATTTAAATAACAAGCCATAACTCAAAAAGTATTCATACGATAACAAATATTTAAGTACATTCTTTAGAAAATAACATAAATATCAAATTCAAAATGTTTTATAGAAATACATTCGTAATATTTTGAGTAATCAGACTCATCATGGTAGATTTTGAGCAATTTAAATGCCTACTTCTGATAGATCAAAGGCCCACTTCCGGTTTTTCTAATTTTATAAAATTGATTGTAACTTGGCTTCTAGGTAGCGTAGAAACAAAACAAATTATGTTTCTCAAAGCCAAAAGGTAGCTCTATTCAATAAAATAAAAAAACAAAAACAGCTGTTTTGACCGAATTTAGTTATTTCCAACGTATTCAACTTGAAACATTTAAAAAAGCATTAAGCCCGAACGATATAAATATAAAAATATTGTATTGCTATCGATCTAAATTTATTTTTTAATTATTAATTAGTGACAATTAAGTTTGGTGTTCAAACGCCTAGAACATATATAAGCATTTAAATAATGTGTGTTGTGGGTGTTTTATTTCCCAAAAGCATGGTTTTTAAGTAAAAGTAATGGAACAAAATAATTATAGATAAATCAAAACATAAGCATATTAACATAACATTATTTTATATTTACATGCTAAAATGTGAATAATTAATTAACAGATATATCGTTAATTACAAATTTAACTATAATTATATTGAGTACAAAAATAAAGTGAAAAATATATGTTTCTATGATATTAGAATATTCTAACCACTTCTAGTTGTATGTATGAGGAATTAACATTGCAATGTCTTTTGTAGTAACATAATTATCTTAATGATTTTTGTATTCCTTGAAATATTTTATTTTTAATTCCCTTTTGTTAACGTATGAATGTGCACTAAAAGGTATAAATTACGATTTCTTAGGGAAAGTCAGAGCTTATTTTAATTTTCCTTTTTGGAAATACTTAAAGGTTTTTAACGGGACTGAATTTTTAATATTACAAGTATTTTGTATTAAATTAAACAGTTTTCAATTTAATTATTGAATTATAGAAGTTTTTTAACTGAACGACGAGATTAAAATGAAAACTAAACAAAACAATAGAAGTAAAAAGAGGAAATTGAAAATTTACTACAAATTTGAAAAACAAAATACAAAAATAAATCCTTTTGAGCACGGGAAAATTATTTAATCTGATTTAAAAACGAAACTTCAGTTACAATAGTAAAAATGTTTTGCAATTTAATTTCGGAAATTTATTTTCAAAGTCAGAATTAATCTTTTTATGAAAATCAAGTATTCGCTATTTTTTTACTTATAGTGCAGCAATTCTTTCTAATAACTCTTACCAGACGTAGTAATCCAATTCAATTTTTATAGAAAAAGGTTATTTTTACTACTTTATAAATCATTTAAATATTTATACATTTTTATATTTTGCGTATAATTTAATTCCTAGATAAATCACTTAAAGAATGTAAGTAAATTTATCTTCGATTCCAATTTTTATTTATTTTTTAGCTTGTATGTAATTGTTTTGAATGTTTGAAACAAGTTTAACTGATAATGCCATGGAATAGTTTATAAATGAAAAATAAGAATTTAATTAATGAAAGAGGTATATTCCTTTAAATAGAATTCAAATATGAATATATATAATTACTCAAGTCCATTTTTCAGTTTCAATTAAACCAAATGGGAAATCTAAAATCTCTCATGTTCAATTCTAAAAATAACCTCGAAGTACTTATTTAAGAAAGTAGTACAGCTATTTCATCAAATGAGGAAATCATTCTATAATTATCTCTTAATCCTTCATTAATAACTGAAATGAACAAAGAGTTAAAAACTTTACTTTTTAAAGAAAGAGACATGCTTTCATAAGCTCAAGTATTACTGAATTTGAATATTTGTCTAGTAGAAATTAGTAAAATATTTTTATTTTAACACAAAATAAAAATAAGTAAATTAATAAATAAATAAAACCATTTTTGTTTGTGGAAATAAATTGCTATTTTATAGAAAATGAAAACTTAAGTTTTAATTGGTGGTAAATACAATATATATCTGTAAATTTCGGAACCAATTTTGTTTCAGCTTTTTGACAAGTAGTTTTTCCATAAAGAAGAAATTCATGGAATTGATTTTTCTTTCAGAAGAAGGTATTTTGTATAAAAATGTATACTTTTTAAATAGAGCTCACAAGCACTTTATTAAACTAGCTTTGAGAAGCACAAAAATTTGCATCGTATACAACAAATTTTAATTTTTTACTGAAACTTAAATTAAATTTACGAACATCAATTGTTATTAAAGAAAGTTAGAATGACACAAAGGGTACGAGCGTGAAAATATTTATATTTTTTTTTCTCTTCAATACCTGAATCAGATTATTTAAATTAATTATTTTATTCTAAAAAGTACCAAGATTTTGTATTAATATTTCTTTTAAGGCTTCTTCATGAATATTGATAGAGCAAAAACGCTTAGAATTATTGAAAATAATGACGTGTAATATTCAAATTCGTATAAAATACGCACGTATATTGTGTTAGGAAATTCCCTATTTTTTTACATGTAGTATATTGCAAAGTTGTAATAAATATTTTTTTTTCTAATGATTCAATTAGAAGCAGCATGGATGCTTTTGGTGATGGGATCTCACAATTTGGATCAACGATTGAGTTTAGAGAATGACGCTGGAGCTGAAAAGCCGCTCTCCATCTTCTTTTTCTTACAAGCGTGATTACTTTGATCTTCGACCGAATTTACGTACATCAGCCCCTCAACATAGAGGTTTTAATGGTACCAGGACAAGAACCCATGACTCGACAGAATCCACATTGTTTTTCTAGTTCGTGGCTATCATGATCCCATCGTAAAGATATGAACTCAACTGTAAAGTAATATGTCGAATATTCATTTACTTTAAGATAACATTATTAAGATTTTCTAAGAATTGTATATATGTTACCTTTAAAGTGTATAATTCAGTTATTTCGTGAAATAACTAGACAAGTCAGTTAAAGTATATAATTGATGAAAACATTCCTACCTTATTTTTATTATTCTATTAAATAGCTAGTTCGTCTATAAAATAACTAATGATAGACCGTTAGATTGAAAAAAAAACAATTTTAAAGTTATTTTACGAATTAGTTGACCATAAAGAACTAATATCCCTCGAAAAATATATTTTATTCCTCTTGAGGATTACTAATTGATAAATAATAAGGAAAAGTAAGTGATATAATTTATCATTGCTCATATTGCTAACAATAGTTAAACAGAAAGCAAAAAAAAATATGCTGAATAAAAGCAATGAAACAATGAAAAATATGAATTATAAAGTTATGTTTAGATATTATATACAAAAATGCATACTGGGAAGAAAAACTGTTGCTTCCTAAAACATAGTATTACATTTTCAAAGAACATTATGCACGAGAGTATTAACTTAAATTTTATAAAACTATTTTATTTTCTTTTTCATTATGTATTAGATCAAGAATTGTTGTCATGATACTTTGAATTCGGGTTCATAATTGGCAATAGACAACTAGAACCGTTTTAAAGAACTTTCGAGTGATGTTCTTCATACTTTAACGAGCAAGTAATTGTTATTCTATTAATTATCTAGTTAAATCGTAGAATTCAAAAATTTTATTTACTTTAACTGATTTGTCTAGTTATTTCATAAAATGCCTAGTTATTCTAGGAAACAACGGATTTCTCAAATTTTTATGGTAACATATACATGTAACTGTACACGTCCATGTTACACTCTTGAACAGAATGACACATTTGAAACGTTAATATTAAGAGGAATTTTTTTCACTTCTTGCTTTTATTTTTGAAAGAAATCTCAAAATAGGATCTCATTGCTTGGGATATTTAATAAAATGCTTCACTCTCTTAAACGCCGTTAAATCTCATATACTTGGTTAAATTCGTTATTTAAATTATGATGTTTAAAAAACTATGTTGAATGATTGCATTGATTGATAATGGATTTTTTGTTCTTCAAAGTATCATTTACTTTAAGGCCCATTGGTCGAGAGGTAGCGTTCTGCGCTACCGCACACACAGGTTCTATTCCCAGGCTGGACAAGGTCAACTCAGCATTTCATCCTCACTGCAATGGATAGATAAATGAGTTACAAGCTTTCTTAGGGACATAAGCACTGGGGGTCGTGCTTCAGACTGACCACCTGATCGGGACATCTGCTCATGCATCTCAGAGTCCAATGATCACGTATACTGGGATAGGTACAGTAGGCCCTGGCCCTCATGGGTTGTTGCGCCACTGAGTTTGAGTTTGAGTATTTCTTATTTGTATTCATGTTGGATATAAGAAATATTGAGCTTTTTAATTATGAGTTGTGTGTCTCTTAATACAATGGTGGATTTGTTACATTATCGATGTTTTGTGATTAGTATTTAACCAGAATGGATCCTGAACTCAATGGTCTGTAATACAAGTGATTTTGCTTCGAAGTATTAAAAAAATAATAAAAAAATATGTCAGATTCTGAAAATTAAAAAATGCTCATTTTACAATAAAACTACACACCGTTTACTTTTTCGGTGATGCTTTTCTCATTAAACTATCAATTTCCATCATAATGATCTTAGTAATGACTTTTTATATTAGCTTATACTTTAATCATCATTCGTTTTATTTTCTTTCTAGAGAATCAATCAGATTTTTTTTTCTATACATTAATATTTAAAATATTTGTTGGATCGATAATTACAAATCCTTCTTTGAAATTTTTATGCGATGATTTAATATTCTTTATCGTAGATCTGAGAACTTTAGTACATTCATTTCATTTTTTAAGCACAATTAATGCTGGAAAAGTTTTAACATGTTATTCAGTCACTTATTAACTGCTTTAAACGTGTTTCATTGGTAATATATCTTGAACAATACAGCCTAAGCATCCAATAATTTGACTTTTTATCTATGCCATTCTACATCCGTAAATTCTAGAGATAAGAATATCTCGCAAAAGGATCATTTTCAGTCATTCATTTCGTAACTTTTTACTTAAACTTATTTGAAATGACTGGACACATTCGGAACCGTGGTTTTAAAAAATCGTGTAAATGAATATTTTTTTTGGTATTCAATGTGAGTTGAATTAGAATATACACATAAAATTGCTTTAAAAATATTTTAACAAAAATACTTAAATGCAACCTTTGAAAAAAAAAGAAAAAATTACACAATTTCGAAAAATCTCCTTTTATGAAAATTGCTTCTATAATAACATTTTGCTTACAGTTAAGACTTCTAGAAAAAGCATTAACTGTTTTTAAGAACACATTATTTTCAAAGTTACGATCAATGGAAGCAATAACCAGTGTCTAATGTTAAAATTTCTCTTCTCTCACTGATATTTTAAAATAATATATTTCACAACTAAACACTATATATTTAAAAAAATTCTTCCTCAGGCTTTCTATAGAAATCTTAGCCATATATACGCAAAATATTATTATAAATTATTCTCATTATTTTTTATAAAAAGAGAATGTTTCGAAATTGTGTCATTTTTTTCTTCATTTTAGCCTAGAAAATATATTTAAATAATTTTTGTTGTAATATATATATAGATCTTACAACAATTTTATATGTACATTCTAATCCAAGTAAAACTAAATATCAGAAACGTTATTTATTTATACGCTTTTGCAAACTCACAGTTCCACACATATTAATAGAATTGTTTAAAAAATAACTTAAGAATCCATGTGAACACACACATTTATCACAATTTAAGTATTATTTTAAGTATTATTTTTTATCTAAATCTTATTTAAAATCATAAAATGCATCAAATTATTTTACACACGTAATTTTTACATAAAAAAAAGGATTTATAAATTATTTCGTTTCCGTATTTTTTATACCTTTGGATCTCTTCCTATTTTAATACAGGAATGAAAAAATAAACGAAATTACAGCACAAAATTGCATAAAAATATATTTTTTTTCAAAAAAAGGCGTTATCATCATCCAAATAGCAATATTTTATTGTACAGAATAAAATTTATGGTAATTTAAAGTACAGAATGCTATACATTATGTATTTATACTAGTGTAAAGCTTGAAAGATACACTCCCACATGTGTTTGAATTGATTTAAGCCAGCTTTGATCCCTCAGCTGTTGAGACGTCAACGTTCCCGTAGAGACAGATTAACAGCAACTGCTTTTCTGATCCAATGGATTAAGTATTTCTTTTGGGAAAATGCTTTTGTGAATACTTTACATCATGAAAACTTCTTAATTCTGAAAGCTCCATTTCAAGTCGTTGCGCTTTACAGACAAGATTATAAAACACTTTGGATGGCAAGATAAAAACTATCTTGCTAATAATCTACAACCTTTTTTTTATCCTTAAGCAATATACTTTTTTATACACTGACAATTTTTTTAATCTCTAAGTTAATAGAAATGTATATATCGTTTTAAAAGTGGCTTCTCAATATAGTAATTATTTAAAGATAATAAATACATTTAAAAATAAGGATAATCAAGTATTTCTTATATTTCTTACACATAATCTTACAGAGTGACGGTAAAATGTGAGAGAGTTTCTTAATGTATCTTTTATCCATTCACTAAGAATAACTTTTCTTAAGAAATGTAGTAATTATTCAATGTTAATTAAGTTAATTAAGTGTGTTAAACGTTAAACTTAGTGATAGCTAAGTTTAAATTTTTTTTTCATTTAAATATACACATATTTGCACAAAATAAAACTTTTCCTTTGTCTATTTCCATTAACTCCCTTAACTACTGGTTAAAAGTTACGCTATTTCCTTCCCATTACCACCGTTTCTCACATAGGTACGGGTAGCGGTGCGTAGGGAAAAAATAAAAGGGATAAGTATAAACACGTGTTTATTTAAATTACTAATAATTGATTTCAAATTAGATTATATTTAAAATGCAGTATAATCAGGTGAATAACATAACTGAATTATAATAACAAGTAAAATTTTGAAAATAAGTGAAAAAAAAATTCTGAATCCACATTAAAAAAATTTATTTGCTTAAAAATTTAATACTCCTCTTATTAATTAAGTTTTGAGAATGTGATGCAGATCAGTTGAGTTATAAAGAGAGAAAAATCATACAATCTTTATGAATTATTGTAATAATTTGAAAGATATTTAGGAAAAATTGCAAAGTTCATTGAAGAAGAAAAAGTAAACATTTCTAAGCAACTGGATGAGATTTTAAGTTGTTAATAATGTTACTTATTATTTGCAAATATGCACCTCATTCACAGTTTTTTGTAACTGCTTAAATAAGTAAAAGTTCTCATACTTAAATTCTGTTTATTACATGTGATTATTTAGTTATCTTACTGTAGATGAGATTGTATATACTAATAGATTAACATATTGAACAACACATATAAGTTGAATAAAAATGGTTTCTTCTAATTCCTGATCAAGTAATAACTTAAATGTAAGGAAAGGTTTTAACTCTTGTTACCGGGAATTCTAGAGAAAATTTAAAATACAGTTGAGTAGAGGTCTAGAATATTGTATTTTGACTTCAGAGAGATTAAATTTATTTTAGCAAAAAATACCTAATGAAAAAAATTGAAATAAAGCACATTATTTTGAATTTTTTTAATATTTTGTTTTCAAAATATAAAATTTTATGTTTATATTTATACGAATAATTATGTACAGCTTCTCTCAGTGTAAGCTAAAAAAAGAATAAAATATTATTATAGTTTTCATTCAAACAAATAAACCTGACTTTTTTTTGAAAATATATTTGGAAATAAATTATTAAAAAAAGATATGACATTTAAATTTTTTTTTGTTTCAAATGTTTTAACCAATGTTTTTAGATATGTTTTAATATTTTCAAATATCTTTCACCAACACATCAAAGAAAACTTTTCAAAGGCTTTGAGATCATCCAAGCTCTTTAGGTTTAAAACCAGAATGTCGATGAATTTATGTAAAAGATTAATTTTTGTTCACTTATTTAAATAATATATTTTTCATTTTATTTTAAAAACTGCACGCAAAGAATTATTGACCGGACAGAAATGTCTCAATAATTCAGTATTTTAGCCTTTGCTTCTTTTGTCAAAATTTTTCTTTAGTTTCACAAGAAAGAAAATTAACCATTTATTAAACAAACAATGATTTTTTTTTTACCTTTATGGATATTGTGAAAAAAAAATTTGAAAAAAAACAATTAATTGACGGTACATGTTTTTAAAACATTTTTCTGATGAGAAAATAATTTCAGAAACAATTTAAATCCTGCGATGTATTTTTTTTTAAATTAATAACCCTAATTTGTTGAGTTGAGCATTGACAGTAAAATCAGCAAATATAAACAATATACAAAATATGCAAGTGCACAAAATAGTTAAAAGTTACATTGCAGCAAGAAAGTGTCTGTATTTGAAAATCTACAATTTAATGGCATTATAACGCAGATATATATATATATATATATATATATATATATATATATCACTGAATAAATAGATAACATTTAAATGCATTTAAATCTCAACACAATTTAAAGCCAAGGAAGCCTCTTTTAACAAAAATAGAAAATTTAAAATCAAAATTAACAAATGGCTTAAGTGGATCTGGATAGGTAAAAATAGGAAACAGGAGGTTAACAAGTTTCCTTTAAATGCAAAAATATGTACCTTTTATATAATACAAATTAACTACTCATATTTGTAGAGAAACTAACCATCATTATAAATTTTTCTTTCTACGAATAAATAATAATATTTCTCTTTCAGCGAATATCTCAAAATAGTTTTTTATCTTTTTAAATATAAAACATCTGTGTTGCCACAAGTAAAGCATGTTTTACTTTTGATAATTTATAGTTTTTCTCCATTTTATAGTACGCAGAAAAATGTTTCTTAAAACATAAGTGCATATTTATTACAAATTGTTTTTGTAAGAAAAAATCATTTTGGTTTTTCATACTTTTTAGGGAATTTATAAATAGCAGAATTTTGCAAATATATAACTAAATGTAGAATGTTTCATATAATTTTTATTTTGACAGCATTCGAAAGAAATCTTTTTTCAAATACACAGTTTTCAAGTATAATAGCAATAAAATAAATAAAGATATTTTAAGTAAAAAATAAATAAATTTATACAAAAGTTACAAATTATAATAAATTTCACAAATAATTTTATTCTACATGAGAAAGTTAAATGTCTTTTATCTTGTAAAGTATGTTATGCAGCAATAATATAAATTTTATGAAGAAATTTAATAAGTTTGATTTTTTTCTTGCAAGAACATAGAACGTAAATAAAAGTACTTGTATAAGGCGATGCTAAAATCAATTAATATCAAACTGTAATATTTTTAAATGTTAACAAATTTTCAGAATTATCATGTGTTAGGAGTATTTCAACGTAACAAAAAAAAATAATTATTATTTTGAAAGGTAGCTGATAACAATAGTCAGTTAGTAATTCAGAAAAAAGGAGACGTAATACAAAAAATATTTAATGGCAATTGCTTAGAATTTTTTTAAAAAATTAAAATATTAAACAAACATAAATTATAGTAACAAAAATTAAAAATAAATAAACTGACAAAAAATAAATATAATAAAAAGGAAAAAAAGTCACACCTAAGCAATTTATAATTTTATTCCAAGCATTTTCTTTAAAATTGGTAACAAGTTCAGATAAAATGCATTCAAATTGTATTAATTGTTAACTATTGATAAAATTTGTCATATAAGGTTTTTTTATGTGTATCTCTAACCGAAAACTAAATTTTTATTTAAAAAAACAATATTTTGAATTCAACTCTTCAGTTTCTTTAGTTTTTTGTAAAACAATTTCTCAAAAAATTATCTTTAAAGTTTAAGATTTCTATATCAAAGCAAATATGAAAAGATTAAAAACTTTATAAAGGTCATTTTCCTCACCGATTCAAGTAAAATAAGTCATTTTATTTAATAAGGGTAATCAAATCGCTTAGAATTTAACTGTTAAATAGGACAATATATTTTTTTGTAATTTATAGTTATTAAATGAAGCCGCCTGAAAAAAACCCCTTTCTGATTAAAGTAGACCTTTTATACAATAAATATGGTTCTAATGGATAATTTAATATGTTGTGTTTGTGCTCCGAAATATCTTTTTTAACCGATGTAATACATTGGGTCGTAAGACATAATCCTAAAAGGCTGCTGAGAAAATGATATGTTCTTGTAGCATATCCCCGATTCCTTAAATGCCTCATCCGTGAACAATGGTTTTTGAGGCTCTTCTATCCAGTCGGTTTGGCTTCATGTCACCGTTTCTCTTCTCAGCTTTCTAACGCTCTTTTTTCTTTTACTTTTTACAGTTTTTGAAGATGTATTTATTTGCTCATTTTTAAGTATTCCTCATGCTTCTTTTTTTATTTATAAGACTAAACTTGAAAGAATGTGTGTCATTTGCAAAGAAAAAGGCTTATGGAAGTGAGCCCATATCTGAAAAAAAATTTTTTTTTCATCTTTTCTTTGAAAGAAAGATAAAAATTTTAAGTACACATGTATAACTTTTCCAAATATAAAACAATGAATATTAAAAAGAATTCAAGTCAATTATACTACTTTGTTCAACTGAGAATAATTTTATTTTAGTTACTTTTTGTTAAATAATTACAATTAATATAAATATGTATATACATATGACAGAATCAGAATATTAAGTGGCAAAATAGAAAGCGATTTTTCATTTTCCTTTCTAAATATGGTGTTTGACTATTATTTTTATTTGTTGTCATTTTTTTTATTCATTAACTAAATTTAATTAATCTAGTAATAAATAATAGTAGAAAGAAATCGCATTCTCAAAAATTATGCCATTCCAGGTGGGATTCGAAACCACGACCTTTAGACTATAAGTACAACGCGTTATCCATTGCGCTACAGGAACACAACGAGCGAATTTCCATTTTATGTATAATGTTGAACAATAAATTTTGTTTGTTACTATTTATTCGTGAATTAAATAGAATGAATGAATTAATATTTGAAAAAGCTGTATTAACATCACAAGTGTCATCCACCGCAAGTTTCAAAAAATGTATTTCAACTTGAGTGGATGAATAAAAAGTATTTTTTAACGGTTAAAAATTTGAATAAGATATATAAATAAAATATATAGGAAGAGTGTGAAAGCTAATATAGTAGGAATTGTTTGTGTCGTGTGAATAATTTGTAGATATTACACGTTTAAAAATTTTTGGATGAATTTAAAAGACATGTGTACATATATGTTTAATATTATACTACTTTTGTTTACTTTTTTAAAACTTTATTTATTTTTAGAAATTTATTAAAATATCATGTTATTTCACTTGCATTGAATCAAAGAAAATATATATATAATAAATCGAAAAGAAATGAAAATACATATAAAAGAAAGAACAAAAATGAAGAAAAGAGAAATATGGTTTGTCCCAGAAAACATAAAAAGTTTCAAAATATTGAAAATATTAAATTGAAAAGTATACTTCTTTAGCATTTAAACGTATTAACAGATTTTCAATGGATTTATAAAGTTCCTGGATTATTTCTTGGGAGATTCAATGCCAAATTGTCTCGTTATATGAAAATTGTCTAACATATTTGAAAGCTACACTCTCATAACAGTCAACATTTTAGAACGATTAAGTGACCTTGCCGGTCCACATAGTATTCAACAAATCCAAGGAAAATTAATACTAATGCATGTCATATGCAGGAAAGTATTACCTTGTTATAAAAATGGCTAGTCAAACTAGTACCATAACAGAATACACAATTCTGGATATTTTTATATAATTAAAGTGCTAATTAAAGAAGCAGTAATCTACGTGAGCTTTGTTAACAGATAGCAATAATATTCGAATATTCAAAATAGGAATTCCACAGAGAAAACAACATTGTGTTAGTTGGAGATTAATTTACAAATAAAATTAAGAAAAATGTGTTTATATTGTAAAGGAAATAATTTTTTTAAATAAATTTGTATCTTTAGTACAATTAAGATATTTCTTTAAATAAACATTATGTAAAATGAAATTTGTATAAAAATAATACCATACGTTGTAGAGTCGTTGTTTAATTAGTTGTTCTGAAGACATTTTCCAATTTGTATTAAGATGAGAAAGAAACATATTTATACAGACCATATAGGTCTAAGCATTATATTTTAAAGGTACTTTATAATGTGCATTTATTATCTTTCACGAATTCCTCTTTGATATGTCTAAGAATTTCAATCAGTTATTTTATTATCTCTCAAAACATTCATGTGAATAACATTTCCATAATTATTCATCAGGTTTTAAATGTAGTATATATAATATTATATATATGGTTATCGCAACCATTTCTGATCTTCAAAAACGCACAACTAAGAATTATTTTCTTTATCATTCAGTATTTCTTATTATTTAGTATTTATTCTCCCTTAACTTTTTACATAGTTTATCTCAACCAAATTAATATTCTTTAACGGAAGGATACATTATTTATTACAGTAAACATAGCATACTAGAAGTAACATTTTTTTATGTAAAAAAACAAACGATTAACTATTTTTATGTCTAAAATTGCTGCAAGAATTTTTTTAACTCTTTGGTAATTAGTGAAAATCTCAAAAATTCCTTAAGAAACCTTTAATGTTTTAAAAAAATACTATGAATTTTAAGTTATAGATTCCTTTTAGTTTAATTATTTATGTATTTTTTTATATATTTCGATAACTTACTGTAAAATTTTAAATTTATAAAATAAATGTAGTTTTCTATTTCGAAATTTTATTGAAAGTATTGAAATTTGTGTGTAGGCGGTACAAATTACTTCTTATTAATACAAATGTAATATACTCGAAGTAGCGTCCAAAAGTTAAGCATAATTATTATATAAATATTTCAGAAGTTCTGCGTCGGAATGCAGGAAATTAAATATACGAGTGTAATACAGTTATAACATAAGAAAACAATGCAAGAGAAGTATATTAATCATTATTATCTAAACGAACATTTTGAACGAAAACAATTAATTATACTTTTGCAAAAAAAATAAATACAAACAAACTTATTTCGCAGTTAAAAAAAAATGTGTGGTCACCTATTGTAGGTGTAGATGCTGTACAACTATTGCCCGTACGTGCTACAAGAGGGTGATGAGGAATTGTAAACTCATAGAATTCCAAGCATTACGTATGTACTCTTTTTAGTTCTGGATATGATTTTGAATGGAAACAAAAGGACTATTTCATGACTTCCACATCTGTTTAAAAATATTATGATCTGGAGAGTGATGAGGCAACTGCAAGTGCTGAATATTTTTCACTTTTAAGGAATTCGTCGACTCTGATCACACACTTAAAATGAGGGAATATGAATCTATGAGTGACAACCCCTAGAACCAGATGAACAAAAGCCTCAAGAAGTTCGGCTCTCTACCTTTTAACAATAGCAGATCCCGAAATAAAGACCATCTGTGTGGTCATCCCGCATTGTAGCTTCCCATACAAAGGACTCTCTGTAAATAAAAATGTCTTTTAGGATATTCCATTGGAGAAAATAGATTCCACATTTAGTGCATATGGTTACCCTAGAAGAGAAGCATTATTCAAAATAAACTGTAATAGGAAACTGAACGTCATATTATCCCACTGTTATGCAAAATGTTACAAATGTGTGCTCAATATCAAGTTCATACAAACACTTTTATGTGCAGGAGTGCAAATCACTGATCGTTTGGCAAGCCGATCAGCCAGGCCTAAGTCTCCTATAAACAGTATGCCTACCCAAAAATAAACACAAATTCCTGTGGAAGCTGTGAGAACTGATCGGAGTTTTCTATCACAACTGTTCCTGTGACGTCACGTAGTTATTGCCCCATCTAGGATCTTGATGAATATTTATTGACATAGTTTGGTCATGATGAGCAGTTATTGCCGCATAACGGTCTTGATGAACAGTTATTACCACATATTGGTTTTTATGAATAGTTATTGCCATATTTTGGTCAGGATGAACAGTTATTGTCACATAACGGTCTTGATGAACAGTTATTACCCCATATTGGTCTTGATAAACAGTAATTTATATATCGGTCTTGATAAATGGTTATTACCCTTGATTTTGATCTTGTACTGGTCGTCGGGTAGCATCTCCCGTACCTTGAAATCTTTGCAACGATCCTGAAATCCCACACTAAGGAACATACAACATTTGAGCCACAACGGTTTGAGATCAACTGCAATGCAATATTCCAATAACTATTCCTTCCAAAACATGTCCGTTTGGTGTCTTTGTGCCATTCTTCGGCGTTTTCAATTATATAACTCGCTCCTCAGCACAATAATTGCGCATAACCTGTTAGATTTCCGTATGAAATGAACGATTTTATACACGTAAACTTAAGTTATATTCATGCCGACCCCGTACATATTTTTGGCATGCTGACGTCAATTGATGTATTTTTGATTTGCAAACTGTCTTCACCTTTATACAACATTTCTCCACACAAACCACCTTAAAAATTGTGACCAATATTTTTTCACGTGTTCCCCATTTTATAAATAATACTTAACATTTAGACCAGAGGTCCTCAAACTTTGTTGTCTCATAGACACTTTGCCATGTTTTTTCGGTCTGGAGTAGACCCCTGCTTATACAATATTGAATATTTGCAAATTTACCAATTTAAATGTCTTTTTGACAGCTTGTATATATAGATTTTACTTTAAATAATTTAAATTTATAACTGAAGTGAAGTATAGTCTTTAAAACTTAAGAAAAACTTGTTAATTAAATTAAAATTTAATTAATACATAAAATAACTGAGCGACAAACAAATGCTTTTAAAGTGAGGAACATATCTGGTGCTTTAATTACAATTTTTCAACATTTGGAATCAATCGTGTCAGATTTAACCCTAAATCTCCTCATTAAGTAGTATCCAGACCTTATTTTCCCCCTTTTGTTTTTGTTTTGGAGATTGGCAACCGCGCTGAAACTCTTTCTCACTAGGAAAACTAATTAAATATTTTCTCACGATACTCCATAATTCGTGATAAATAACAGGTATGACTTATTAAAGCTGAAATATTGGTCTTGGTTCTTGTTTAAATAAAATTTATGCTGCCACCTTGTAACTGCACAATAATCTTATTAAGATTAGTAAATAAATCTATTAAATAGATAAAATCTGGTCTCCATTTGACTAAATTTTCTTTTAAATTTAAAATCATGATTTGGTTTACTGGGAGCCACCATCATAGACCCCCAATTTTTTTTCGCTGACGTGGATCCCTTGCATGTCGTCATAGACCCCTAAAGGTGTATATAGACTAATTTGGGAATCACTGATTTAGACACTAGCATACATATACAGCAATGTTTATAATAATGCAGCATTCATTTTTTTAAATTTCGATTGCTCATGTGCCCTTCATTGTGTGGTTTTCTTACTGTCTCTGTGTTTTTCAATTTTGATTGATTGTTGGATGTTCATCTCTCGTTTATAGAGAGTTAGACTCTCTCTCTCTATATATATATACATGTTAGTTCTTTTAACAGAAAAAAACGTATAAGATATTAAAATAAAACTAATATCTCTATTTATACTTTAGTTTCATATATTAGATAATTCAGAGATTTAAATCTAACTGATGCTTAAAAGAAAAACCAAAGATGAAGACAATATTACAAAATTAAGTACTTTATTTTGTTTCTCTCTCTGTATTTATTTTACATTCATTTTAATTGCCAAGGACATAAAGGCTATAGATATATTGCGATGTATAGCCCCCTATAAAAGTGGTTATATTTTCATCAATGTGATGAATCTACTAAAGTTAAATATAAGTGATTTGTATAAAACTTCGCGTTAAGAGGTCATATTTTTTTTCCAAAAAAATCTGTTTCAAAGTTCAAAGAAATTTCAGTTTTGTATGCGTAACATCTCAAAACTATTTCCTTCCATCATCCTCCATCAGTAGAAAGTTTTTCCCTGAAAGTAGGTTTCTTCCCTAATTTTTATTCCTACTTTCAGTTCTAAATCTTATTCCTTGGTTATTCCATTTGGTTTTCTAATCATCATCTTACATTTCAATTTGTCTTAAGGAATTTCTAATTCAGTTCTTTGGAAAACTATTTGAAGGAAAGTTTCTCCGTTTTGTCTTCTCGGTAACTTTTCATCCTCTTTCTTAGTTTATAGAAAATATGAATAATTCAAAGAATCTAAATAAGAATCGTGAGGCGTATCTATATAAGAAAGCGAGGATTATGAAAATATTCCTCAATAGTAGGATGGAAAATATCTTTGGTTAATATTTTAATTCATTTAGAAGTTTTCTAATAATATTTACGTAATCTGTTAAATTTGAAGTCCCTAAAATGCTATATTTCAAACAAACTTTTAAAACTGTATACACAAAAATAGGATTAAATCAGTGACAGTTGTAAAATATTTTTTGTATCAAATTAAAACAAATATATCAACATTTTTTATAATTAATTAGTTATTTATCTAAGTTAATTGTTATATATATCGAATGATAACTAAGTTTATTTTTCAATATTTGTAAAAGACTATTTTCTTACAGATAATGTAATATTTTCCACATTCTTTAAAGCTTTTAAATCTAGAAATAAGGTATATCTATTTATCTATCAGTATCTATCTAAATATCTATCTATCTATATATATTACAAGACGAGGTAATTTGATGGTATGGATGTAAAAGTCAGTATAGGCAGATGTGCTGATTTCAATTTCATTTGGAATGACAATCTGATGGCTCAAAAGTATACAGACGAAATCCTGGGATACCATGTTGTACTTTACGCTGCAACCATTGGTGATTGGTCTCTTAATGCAGGTAAATGCCAGACCTCCCACAAATTATCTTGTGGATAACTTTCTTGGAGCTGAAACAATACAACATATAGAATAGCTAGCATGCTATCCAGATCTTAATCCGATCGATCATAGTTGGGACTTACTCAGAAGACGAATTGATGCAAGACCAAGGCCTTCAATTTCTGCCTAAGAACTGGAGACCTCACTTCGTCAAGGGTGGAACAGCATTCCTTAAATTTTTATTGATAACCTCATAGCATCCATGCTAAGCAGATGTACGGCAGTCTTAGCAGCTTGAAGGGGACGGCCTTTTACCATATTAAACATATTTATCTATTCCTGGCAATCAGTGTTTTGTCACTTAAATGAAACCAAATTTTTTCTCTTAAGTTTCATTTCACGTACTTTATACCATTTCAAAGAATTAAAATTCCCATACAATTTTTTTGTTCATATTTTTCTGTATTGCATTTTGTTGTACCTGTATTCTCCATTTTATGCCCATCTATAGCTATTGCTCAACAGTTTCTTCATTTTTGCTTGTTCATTTAATTGTTTTGAGCAGTTTACATACATACTAGTGACATTATTAATGCACTTCATTATTACAATTCAAATTTAGTGATAAACGAGGAGTAAGAATAATGCAAGATAGTGCAGAGCAAAAAAAAAGGCATCAATGATACATTAGAAAACATGGCCTCAATCCGCCAACCTTGCCATTTATTTTCTTATATTATTGGTCAAATATAAGAAAAGAAAATTCACTTTTTTCTTTTATAAAAGTTAAAATTAGTTTCTAGAAATATGGAAACACAAAATCCTAAAGTATATGAAAGTAAGCTACCTAAATGTAAATATGTAAAGACGTTTCGAAAATATGGAAATAAGTTTAAAAATATATAATATCTTATAACCAGGTACAGCAAAAGAAGCATATCGACCACTACTTTATAAACATACAAAAACATTGTTTTCTCAGAATAAAATTTTAGGATAAAATTGTTCAGAAACATACTTCAATATATATATGCAGAATTTTGTGTGTACAAGCTAATAAATATCATTAAAAGGACAATTTTTAAATTCATCGTGAGAGAGAGAAGATATACTGTACTTAAAATACTTATTTTGGTTTATATTCATGTATTTTGATTTAAACTTTAAAAAATAATATTTTATGTCATAGCAAAGGCTAATTAAATTTGCATACATTCGAAGAATTATTATTCGTAAAATTGTTACTTAGATAATTAAGGTAAAAATAAATTATAGTTTAAAAATAACTAAAAAACACGCTTTTCTAGTGAATTGAACTAAAAGGTAAAAAAATAGTTCTTAAAATAAGAATAAAATGATTAACGAGAAAATTATAATGTCATTGAGATAAAAGCGTGGGGCGCTCTGTATTATATATAATTGTTATAATTTCTTACTAGTTCTATATTCCGAAATGTTGAGTTAGAGTAAAAATGTAGTACAAATCACCTTGCGCTTTTACCACAATGAAATAAATTTTCTCGTTAATCATTTTATTCTTATATTAAGAATTATTTTTTTTACCTTTTAGTTCGATTTACTCTAAAAGCGTGTTTTTTAGTTTATTTAAACTATAATTTATTTTTCATTTTTTAGTTCAATCTATTATAAAAGCCTGCTTTTTAGTTTTTAAAACTATAATTTGTTTTTTGTTGAAAATAACTTTGAATGTGATATTTGGAGACGGAATTATGTGGCTGCTGGAATTAGTATTGCTCTTCAATGGATATTAATGAATGTGTCTAAAGGGTGTTTGTCCATCCTCTCCGTTTATGGGGACTCGGATGAGTCCCATATCGTTATATTTCAAAGATTCCGTCTCTATGGATACAGGTCTGAATAATGAAAGTGTGATAAGAAGAATTATTAAATGTCAATCGTATTATAACCTTTTAAGAGGACTTGGTACCCCAAAAATGACTGACCTATCGTTTTTTTAATTTTTATTTAATCTCATTTTTTGCATTATTATCTTTCGATTGATATATTATTTGTGCAAGTCGGAAAGTTAGAAGTTGAATAACACTTCATTTGAAAACAAATTAGGCAATTCGGCCACGCCCCCTCTTTATAAAAAAATCTAAAAAACGCTTTATGATAAAAGAATCTATTTTATAAAGAGAAATAATAACTATAAAAAATGTGCAATATATAAAGCAGAATATTTCCGAGGCAATACAATAATGTATTTTTTCTTCTTTGTGGAATGTGTGCATGTAAATTTTTTTTTTTTTCTTAAGGCATTTTATATTAATAATTTCATAATTTTGGTTCTTATTCTTGATATGTTTTTCATACAAATGTACAAATGTAATACTTCAATATTATGTGAAGAAAAAAACTAAACCTCCTGTCATCACAGAAAAAAAAAATTTAAACATTTTTCTTGAATTTTCTTGTGCAATTAATACCTTCTTAAAATTAATCATTTACAAACATTTACGGGTTGAAAAAATACGAAATGCAATTATTTTAAAGAAAAATATATAACTAATATCTTTAAGTGTTATTTAAAGTTTATTTAAGTTTATTATAATTTTTTCTCGGAATTATTAATTTTAAAGGGGTTTTTCTCAGTTTCTGCTTTTTGAAACATTAGTGCATTCAAAATGCTACTTCCCCCGCAACTATTTACCAATCACTTCCATTTTTTTCCTGTGTGTTGCATATAAACCATGTAACAAAATTAGAGATCCATTTCGCTGCTGAAAACAGAATACTTTTTTAAAAAAAAATTAAAATGTTAGAGGTATTGGCTTTTTCGTTGATTTTTAGCATGCATATCTAAATTTTATTTTTTTTCTCAGAAACAAATTAAGTTATAATAAAATCGATCACTAAAGTTTCTTATAACATCCATAAGAATATCACAAAAACATTTCAGGTCAAAAAAATTAATAGTTACAAAAGGAGCAATATTTAAAGTTTTCCAAATTTTCTTCAAAAAATTAAAATTTTTAAAACTGTATGTCAGTGTTTCTCAAAGTGTGGGGCGCGAGCGTATCGAAAATTTAAAGATTTTTTTAAAAAAATAACCGGAAAGAGAAGTAAAACAAAATGCTTTCTTCCATAATAAAAAAAAAATACACACAACAACACACTGAGATAATTTATATTTATTATCTGGCTTTTTCCGTCATCAAATAGCTATCTTTAATCCAAAACCAAATTAAAGAAAAAAAGCATTTTGTTTTATTTGCTGTTTTTCCTCAATGAGAGATTTTTTATTACGTTTTAACATAAAATATTACTCGTTAAAAGAAAAACGAAACCCACAGACCATGAGAAAAATTCTAAGAAGATAAACAATTCTCCGCTGTAATTATTATTGAAATACTGTACATTAGTTGTAGAAAAAGAAAAGGAAGTCATGATTCACTTTTCAGCCAGGCTGCATAGTACGTTTGCTAACCATTTGATTGACCTTCAATCTTATGGTATGGTTATTATCAATATAAGTTCCCTCCCATCTTTTATGCGTTTGCTTTTCGCTTAGGGAAATTGTAAATAATTGAGTTTTGCGATATTTGGAAAATAATTGATTGGTTTAACATTTCTGTAGGATAACTGAAAAGTGTCTGATTTGCGTCCTTTATTATGGTCTTGTACTTTTGAATCATTTTAGTTCAGTTTTATTGGATTTTTCTCAAATCATCAAAGAATTGAATAGTCCTTGAAAGAAGGTAAGTATACTTTTCTATAAATTAAAATATTCACTAGAATTCCGATTTGTATCGTGTACAGTAAAAATAATTCTAAACAAATGATTGGGGTGACTGAGTCCCCCCGCACTACCATTAATGTTAGTATCGAGTACGCGCCTGCTCCCGGGTTAAAACATTTTGAAGTCTTCTCGCTTTAAATGTTAAAAAGTAACACAATTATTCTTCATCGGAATTTTATATTCTTTTTCATAATTTAACATTAATTCTAAATGCTAATTGTGTGAGGTTTAAAATTACAGTTTTTTAAACAGTTATTTACAAATATAGCATTTATCTAAAAAAATCATTTTACATTTTTGTATACAATGTCGTGCACACAGTTTTACTCTCCGTACAGTTCAGCTATTATATCAAGAATAATGTTTTATTTTTTAAAAAAATGAACTCGTGCGAAGAGTCGGTGTTTCAGCCAGTATACGTTTGATGTATCAGTACTGAAGAAGGTATTTTATAAATAATTTCTTATTACTGAATTTGGCCGCGGTAGCCGAGTGGTATAGATATCGGATCGTGGCTTGCCTTGTCACGAGTTCGAGCCCAGTACCACTAAAGACCCGCCATGTAGGGCAACGATGCATGTTAAATCTGTTGAGAGTTGAAACGTTTTCCCGTTGGTGTGGTGTGGTAGTTAGGAGAGAAGGGTGCCAGCTCAGGTGTCGTCCACTTTACTTGACCATGGTTCAAAATTACGTGGTCCGTCGTCAAAAGCCCTCGTGCAGCTGAACAGTGCGACGTTAATATTCAATCAATCAATCTTATTACTAAATTAAGAACAAGTTTAATAATTATTAGGGACTTCCACGGGCTTTTCTTGTAGAGGAAAGTTTTTCAAAGGAAGGTTTTAATATCAGAAATTGACACTTAAAGAGTTATTTTCTATATTTAACTGAGATCTATATTTTGTCTTCAAGGCATCCACTGCAGAAAATCCGGTTTGCAAAAGGTAGGATGTTGAAAATGGTAATAGTATACGAAGTGCTTTTGTTTTCAGTACAGAAAATTCCTCATCCACCTCTACCCCAAATTCAAAGAGCGATTTATTACAAAATTGCCTTTTAATTTTTTCACTGGATGTGAAATCTATGAAGATTTCTTCTTCGGAAGTTGAGAGCCCTTCTGGAGTATCTTGAAATAGATCACTAATCCACTCGTAACTTGCTACCAAGCTGTCTTCATCCAGAAAATATTTTTAAAATTCTTTGCCAACATAGCTAAATGATTTTACATGTTTTAAAAACAACTTTCACATGTTGTTCTACAGATTTGTAAGTTTTAACACATATGGAGCTGAGGCTTTTTTCCATCATTTACTTCAGTAGTGGTAAATCCAAAATTTAAGTATTTTTAAGAGATCGTCTTGATTTAATTTTCGGAACCATGCTCGTTCGTCTGTGTACTTGTTGATTCTTTATTATGGTCGAATGTTTGCTTACGACTTAAAAATGTATGTATGATATTGTTTTAATCTACTGCCGTAAATACTTAATTACCGTGAATTACAATTAACGTGGAAATTAAAAAAAAATGTACATTCAAGCTAGATTCGGTAGCTATAGGAGTATCGAGTCGACAAAACTGACTGGAATTGTACGAGGAAAAGCATTTTTACATGTTTTGCGCAGACGTCCGATAGGTTGCCCAGACTCACGCAAACGTACCCTATAATGCCAGATGTGATGGATATGATAGAGAGCGACATTGACTAGACTATTTTTCTAATGACATTTGTGCTTTGAGAAATGAATGCTGAAGGAAATAAATCTTTAATTAAATACATCATTTTGCGATCTGTTCCAATTTAAAAATTAGAGAAAGAAAATAACATAATTCTAAGTAATATATATTTTAAGTAATTTTCTTAAAATATATATATATTACTTAAAATATACACAAAATTTAATATACTTATCGTATTAATTTGTACGGTTTATAATTAAGATCGTATTGTAACTTTAGCGTCTCTCTCAAAGTGCATTTTTATTGCAGTAAATACATTATTGTTGTACAGGGGGGCGAGACAAAAATTATGATTGAAAATTGGTTCGCCAGTATTGAAAGTTTGAGAAACACTGCTTTTAATGTATGAGTGGTGCACAGAGTATTTTATGACTAATTAATTAATACTAAATTAAGAACAAGTTTAATAATTATTAGCTACTTCCATGGGCTTGTCTCACAGAGCAAAGTTTTGAAAGGAGTTTTAAGATAAGAAATTGACCCTCTGAGTTCATTTTCTATATTTAGCTGATATCTATATTTTGTCTTCTAAGCAACCACCGCATTTTGTAATATGTTCCAATTTAAAAATCAGAGAAAGGAAAAATAACTTAGTAATTATCCTATTACTTAACTTTTTTTTGCTTAAAAGTAACATATACAAAATTTAATACTTATGTCATGAATTTGTACGGTTTATAATAAATATTGTTGCTTTATCGTAAAAGTGCATTATTATTGCATTCAGTAAATTATTATGTATAAGGGGGGCGCGATAAAAATTGTGATTGAAAAGGGGGGCGCCAGTATTGAAAGTTTGAGAAGCACTGCTGTATGTACAATATGTGAAAAATTTCATCTCGTATCATTTTCTTGAATAGAAGCATTGGATAAAATGTTAAAGTATAATTTTAAAATGCATAAAGAAATAAAGTAGTTCAAAGGGAATCAAGTCCCTTAAACATAAATTTAATGTTTTTAAAATTATTTCTATTATGTTAATTCGTATCATCACTTCTAAGCATATTGCTTTATCAAAATAAAAAAAAAAATATTTAGCAGTTCTTCATAAAAAAACATAAATTTAATTTTTTTTAAAAGTATTGCTATCATGTTAATTCGTATCATCACTTCTTTATAAAAATAAGAAATATTTCGCAGTTAGAACATAAATTATTTTTATTTGCATGCCCGAGTCTTTCTTTTATTTCTATTTTCAGAAAAACTAGACTTATATTATGGTAGGAAAGAACATAAAGAACACTTTTTTTTGTTTTATTTGTATTAATCACATGATTATTTGCGGTTTTAAGGTTGCACCTTAACTTTTTAGTCGCCAAATCTGAAAATGGTTTAAGCAATTAGACGTCAAATCTAGAAACGATGTAATGAATTCTACGCCAAACCTCGAAATACTTAAAATCCTTTATTTATGATGATCCTGATCAGATCAATGAGACAAAAATTATGAAATTATTGTATTGTAATCGGTCCTTGACAAGTGAGCAAAATTTCGAATACATCTGACCTTTAAAAGTGGGTAAAAATCGAATTCAAAGATTCCATTACATACAAGTGAAACTTATAAAAGCGTGTTAAAAAAAGCATGTTTATACTCATACATAATGCAATGATTACCAAAAATAAATCTAAAAATATTTTTTTGTGAAATCTTCAAAATAATATATTTTTAAAAATAACACCAATAAACCTTTTTGTTAAAGAGAAAACGGCAATAGTATTATTATCTCTGTTTAAAAATATTCAGTAAAGCGTTATTATTTGAGTTCACGGATTTTTTCTTAACAAATAAGTACTCAAGTAAAGCTTTCAATTTTTACAGCTGTAGACAATACTCACCAGCTGCGTCCTAATCGGAAAGGGAGAAAAATAAATTCAGTAAACCATGCTAAGTAAATTTAGTCCAGCTGACGGTTATAAACCTCTTCAATTTGTGTACACTGGATTATATTTTAGAATATTTTAAAACAAATTACTTAATATTTCCTTCTTTTTAATGGTACTTTTCGAAATGAAAAACGAAGTGTTTTTCATTAATTTATCGAATACTGTTACTCGCGAGTTAAAATGTCTTGCGCAAGGCTATCGCCAGCATTACATAAAAGTTTCATTTTCTTATAACAAAAAAAATTCAGATAAAAATCTAAGTTATATTGCTAATTTGTTCTAGAAAAGATAAATAATAGTTTTTTGCTACTGACAGATGTTTCGCTGATGTTTTTGCTGCAACTTTAATGTAGTATGTGTGTAAAAATGCGAAATTGAAATAACTTTAATTTTTTAAAAACAAAATACATGTTAAAGGCCATTTAAAAAGAAAATCATGAAGAATGAGGTAAACTAAAAACAAATTATTGAACAAATGACATAAAATACAATTGTTGATAACTGAAATAAAATTATGTTCCGGTGGCGGAACGCAAAGAAATTGGCTTAAGGTATGCGACTACGTTCAGAACCGTGATTTTAAAAAAGCCCATAAATGAGTAATTTTCATGATATTTACTGTCACTTAGATTAGAATACATGCATGAAACGGTTTTAAGGATATTTTGACAAAAATAAATTATATTTAAATACAACATTTTGGCAACAAATTAACTTAGAATAACCTTTTTTCAAAATGTTCTCCTTTTGTGAAAACTGCTTCTATTATTCTAATATTTTGTCTGTTTATAGCTCAGACATCTGTATAGAGGCTCAACTATGAAAAAGCCCATTTTTGAAATATTCACATTACAACCAATTGAAATAATAATCGGCGCTTTTTTCGTAAAATTTCTCCCCTCTGTTGACGTAAAACATGGATAAACCCACTTATAAGATATATATTTCAAAAATTCTAGTTGGGCCTCTGTATAGAGGTCTGCGCTATATAGAGGCAAAATATTATTATAAAAGAAGCATTTTTCACAAAAGGAGAACATTTTGAATATTGGTCATTCTATGTTCACTTTTTGTCAAAATATTGTATAGTAATTTTTTATGGTAATACTATTCTTAAAACAATTTTATATACATTTTCTAATCTAAGTGACGCTAAATATCATAAATATTATCCATTTATATGCTTTTGCAAAACCACGGTTCCGAACGTAGTCAGATACCTTTAATGACATATCTGGCATAGTAGATTATGTATGCTAGTTCAGACTTTTGCCAATATTTAATCGCATGTGTTAATGAGTCACAGTTCAGTAAAAACCGAGCAATTAACTCTACAAGGGAATGATGAGCATTTCAATGATGGAAGCTAAATGCATTCTTATATTATATTTTGGAAAATTGATCATTGGCAAGTCATGAAATTAACAAAGAACAACATCCTCAAAACTGCAGAGGCATAGCGATTATTATTAAAGGCTCCAGCAATATACTCTGAAGCACTGGTTTTTAACCTATGGTCTGCCGGCCACTAAGATCCCCAGCGTTTTTCTAGGCAATCTGCGAAGTTCTTTAATTTAATTTTAAGTTTTCCCTCTTTTACAGACTCTGAAAGACTTCGTTAGAAATTAAAATATGTTCCATTTTAAACTAGATCTCCAATTGATCACTAGATTGAATACAAGACTGGATTGCTAGATAATACATTTAAGTCCATTATTTATTTATTTGAAATCAGTATTTTACAAAATTTTTATTTGGAATGTTTACTGTTGTCTTAAAAGAAAAGAAGAATTTAAAAATTATGTATAAGTAACTGAAATAGATTTATTGAGGAACTTTTAAAACACCAGACATGCTTTGGGCGTCAGGGAATTGTTTTCTAAATTTTTGGGGGCGCAATGTCAGGACAATACATAAATAGGCGCTTAGCTATCGAGTTTAAGAACCTCTGCTCAAAAGCATAAAAACCGATGTATCTTGAAGGATATGGTACAGATGCTGTACATGTATAGAAAACAAAACACAAATGATATTATAGGAATAGAGCATTTTATTCAGAAAACACAGGTACACCAAAATCAATAATGCAATGGCCTACATTTGTCTCTGATGAATTTTGTTATCATATTGGCTATTAGCAGATAGAGTGGGTTAGTTTTTTTCTTATGATACTTTTTGCCATACATATTATAATTGGTGAGTTATAAAGGCGAGATTCAAAGATGGTCGAGGACACCTACACATCACGAGCTCTATTTCAAAGAGATTTCTGGAAGTGTTGTATAAGCACGGGCACTTTACCGCTGAAAAGTAAGTCCAGGAGCTTGCGAAATAAAGAGAAACATTTCTGTGGATAGAGTATCGTCTTCAAACTCCCATGCTGTAGTGAGCGATGGATAACAAACAAAGGGACTCGGCTGTCAGATGTGAAATGGTACGCCATATTATAAAAATCCCTACGTTGGGTCGTATGGCAGACTACAGTTAATTTATTATCTCGTGGTTATCCTGTCTTCAGAAACATCTTCACTGGTCAACATTTTTCAATTCAAAGTGGGATTCATCACTAAAAATAATTCTACTTTAATCTATGTTACTCAAGGGCGAATACGTCCTACACATCTGCGAATATGATTGACAGTGAGCGCAACAGTAAAAATCAATTAACACCTTAACTTTCATTCACTGAGTTGCCTATCGGTAGACATTGCAGATGACATTCCTTCTGTTATATGTGGGATCTGTGATAAGGTTGTAACACGGCTTTGAGCATTAAAAGATGATCTTTGTGTCCGAGCATTCTGTCGTTGCTACTTTCGAAATGGTTATAGTCATATAAAATGGTAGCATTGCTTTGACCCAAATGCAAAAAGATTCGATATCTGACCACTTTGCTTCCTCTAGTTAAGTGGTCCTCAAGCTGTGGTCCACGGAATCCTCGGACTCCACTAAGCATACCTAGGGATTCTATGAGACAAAATAAAAAATTGAAAAGGAAAACATAAATGTGTATATAAAATAGAATGATATTAACCATGGAGTTTTTATGACCATAAGTATCTAAAACTGTGTTTCCTAACGCAAATCCCACAGGAAAAATAAATTAGGTGTTCCACAATCTTTGTTTAAGTAATTCCTAGCACCTTTTATTATAATATGATGATAATAAAAGAATATTAATAAGTTTTTACTCCATATTTACCGTTTATATTATGTATTTTCTGTTATGTTTATGATCTTGGATTGCAATAAATAAAGTTATAAAATTATTTTTAAATAGTTAAAACTTTTGCAAAACTGAGATGAGTTGAATGAATTAAATTTAAAAAACAATGTTTAAAAGTATACAACAAGAAATACCTTTCTCTTTTTCTTAAAAAATGCTTAGAATATAACGTTTTCAAAAACACATCTTGTGAAATAATATTTCCCAGAGGAAAAAACCAAGCATGAATAGATAAATCAGAAGGCTTGCCAGTAAAGGATAAAGAAGTGTGTACCAACAAATTCGAGATTAAAACCCAATTTTAACTTGGATCGTCAGCTAAACTGCAAGGAGCAAATTTGCAGAATACACAGAAATTTCTCTCACACAGCTATACATATTTTAATGCCGTTAAGTTATATATATATATATATATTATTTATATATATACATAGCTTAACGTTCAATGTATATGGCAAAAAACCCCAACAGAATATAGAAGCAAATAAATGTAGAATATTCAATGCTACTGCAGCTAGTTTCAATAGACTCAGATTTCGATATTTCAGTTTTTAAATGTAATAGTCGATGACACTTAGAGAACAAATTATGATTAAATCAAATTAATATTAAGTTAAAGGTACTTTACTAAAAAATACAGTACTTTTTAAACTTTCATTACTTAAAGTATTTATAACATTACTTTAACAATTTTCAAATTACAATTTTAAACATTACTTTAACATGATTTCTCCCAAGAGGCCGTTTTTGGATGGTGTTCCAAGGAAAAATATTTTTGTTTTAATCTTTCCATGAATCGCAAAGATTGAATACAGTTTATTTAGTCCTACGCGTATTATCTCAGATTGCCCCAGCTGGTTATATACTGCTCACAAATTTATCTGAGAGAAATTAGTAGTCTCTGTGCAGATCGATAAAACTACATTCACATGAAAGACTTTTCTTATGATTGGGATATCCTCTGAGATTTATTTATATGCTATGTCCTCAACTTTGTAAGGAACGCTTCGCATTCTTCTGAGGAGTGATGTAAATGTTTTTAGCGGCTGCAATACAAAAGAAACTATACGTCCAACAAAATTGAAACAGTCCTGGTGCAAGCAATAAAACCCGATGAACGAAGGAAATCTCGAAGGAGTTCCCCCTACTTGGATTTGAAATTTTATTTCGCTACCCTTTACAGAGTTCTACGGTTAAGTTAACAATTTTTTTTCGACCTGCCACTTCATTTTTCTGCAGTTTCAATCAGATTCGACGTTTTCACATCATAATTTACATTAATCTAAGTGGATTTTGGATTCTGTAGAATATCAGAAATTTCAGGAATTGATATCCCACGAAGTTGGCATCCCATTATAATGCTTTGGTCAAAATCACTGAGCTCCTCACACATTCACTCCTCCTTTAAAATCACTAAATCTTCTCACTTAATCGTTATCTCACAAAAGCATAAATATGATCTCAAAACTACTCCCAACACTTTTATAACTTTTGGTTAAGCCTCAATTTACATCAATTACCAGATTAACTTTTTTAGAGGGCCATCCAGATACTTTTGCATGTATATATATATATATATATAAAATCCAAAATATATAAATACACATATAGCTATAGAAACTAAGATAACTATACTAAATAGGATGAAATAGGCACAGTAGTACACTAAAAAAATTCCTGGCCTTAGGAAGAAGGATTGCAGGTTTAAACAAGTTTTAGGGCTAGCCAACCTTCACCTATAGTTTGTCCAACTACGTACCAGGAGGAAAGGAAAGAATAACATTAGGATAAATTTAAATATTATAAATAAAATCACTAAATTAATAAAATATAATTATAAAATTATAGCCTACTACTATTCACAGTATCGATTTAAATTAATTGCAAAATGTAGGTAGTAAGACTTACTTCGGGAGTGTAACAACTGGTTAATATGTAATACTACTACTACTACTACTAATAATAATAATAATATATATATATATATATATACTGAAGAAGCAAAAAGAGTTCTAACATAATATGTTTCGAAATATTTTTTTTTTCTGAAATTCAATATCAGTGCATAAATTTTAAACTGCGGAACAATTAAAATTTTCATTTTAAAACATACGAATAAAATTTGTAAAAAATTTTGATTATTTTTCAAGTACACAGACAGTAATTAATTGTCAGGCACTTTCAAAAACTATTGTAAAGACATTTTGATGAATCATCAACCATTCTCTAAGTAATGTAAGGAAGGAAAATGTATAATAATAGCTGCATGGCCCGGCGTTGTACGGGCTTTCTCTATTCCCCATGACGCCAACAGTTATGTGTGTATGTTTGTACGCGCGCGCAAATTGAGTGATTTCTAAAATTATTTCATTAAAGTTCCCTTTTTCGAAATTTATTCCCCGTATTTTCAATTTAAGACAAGTTTCTTTTCCCTCTCTCTAGCTCGGCATAAAACGGGTTTTCTTTTAGCGTAAAATTATTGTTCCCTCTTCCCGTCCCCTCACAGATATGATATAGCTTCAAATTTCGATGTATGACTTTTAAAAACAATATTGCGTTAGTTAAAAAATTATTAATGTGAAGCAATAAAAAAACGATTCTAATGCTAAGAGTATAACAAAAAAACTTTCATAATTTTCTTAATAATAATTAGTTTCTAAGAAACTAAAATAATAAAATAAATTTCAGATGTTCATGAATCAACCAATCGCTAAGTATAGTTAGCTTAAAAATGTCTCTGAAATGTATTTTTGTCCAAAATAATAGAGGATGTACTTTTTAATTAACAAATAATTAATTTAATAATGAAATAATAGAAATAACCCTTTTATAAAAAAACATATATATGTATTAGTTAAAATCCATTTTCTATAAGTAATAAATAAAAGGAAAATTTAAAGGAAACGATTGCTTTATTAATGCTTGAATAAACATAAATAATATATATGTATATATATATATATATATATGTGTGTGTGTGTGTGTGTGTGTGTAAGTTATAAAAAACAGTATGGAGGAAAGTCTAGATATATATTTACATGCACTGAGAAAAAACATTCAAAAATAAAAAAAACGTGATATTAAAATACATGAATTGATAAAAACACTGATATTTTATTTTAATTTCATAGTTTTTCCTTTCACTGTCACTGTTACAAATTTTGCGTAAAGAAAGCTTAAAATAGTGTAAATAATTTATATCAGGAGTTTAATGTATTAATATTACTTTTTTGTTGTATTTATTTTAAAACCTTGTCACCTTTTCCCCCTTCGAAATCTAGCTTTATTATGAAGTAAAAAAATAGGGTTTACACTGATGAACGGAATAAATTAAAAGCGAGCGCGTGCTGAGGCATGGTGTAGACAAAAAAAAAGGAATAAAAAAGATAGATGTATGCTTTCACGGGGTTTTTTGCAGATGGCAGAATTTTTTCCTATTTTCTTGACTATTATCTTTATGTTTTGGAAACTTCACATAATACCTTTATAAATTTAAACCTATGTGTTATTCTGATGTATAAACTATATTATTGTATAGTTTCATTAAAATCCATTTAGTTGTTTTTCCGTGAAAGACTACCAAACATCTCCAAACATACTTTACCATTTATAATTTATATCTTGATAAATTGATTAAGAAAAAAACAATTACTGTATCGCATTGATTATATTTATTCATACAATGATTATATTAAAGTAAGTCAATTACAGCTCTAAAATAGCAGGCAATTAAAACTTTAAAAACAGATTCAGTTTATAATGTATGGTTCATAACAGTCTTGTATTATCTTTAAATGCTCTCATTTTGAAATCGCTTCTAGTACGAAAATACTTTTTATAATATTGATATTTTTTCAAAATGCCTTTAAGAAAAATAATTGAGATAAATATCGTTTAGTGCGTTTTTGAATCATTTAATTTAATTATCAATAATTTTTCTATGCTAATTTTGAAATAATTTGAAAAATCTCTTCCTTAACGAAAAAACAATTGCATATGCTTTGAAAATGCTATGGTATGACGAATCAATTTTAATTATAACTATTTTTGATTTACATACCTATTACTTATCTAATTTTTTGAATATTTGTATAATCACTAATAATTTGGATTAATTTCTGATAAGAAAAAAAGATCTTACATTAACAATGAGATAAAACTGGGTCATTATTAATGATGCAAATGATCCAAATTTTAAGGGGACATGGTACGATTTACGCAAAAAATTTTAATTTAAGGATCTTTAAAATTTTTTGGTTGCATCCTATGTATGCATACTATGTTAAACAGATTTTGCTCTCAAAATTTCATAAAAAGCTAGCCATGTAATTTTTTAAGGAAAAAACTTGAAATTTTTGAAGTGATTTTAAAATGCTACTCCTCCCCTACAAAAATTGACGTACATGCATGAAGTTTGATTTACAAGTACATCAAGCTATGTATAAAAAAAGTTGGTATGGGTTTTGCATTAACGTGATTGGTATTCATACAATACTTCTTTTTATGAATGTTTATCGAAAATTCCTTAAAAAATGTATAAATTCTGAGTTTAATTATTTTTAAAAAAATAAATATTGCTTTGATTCAAAAATGCATACCAACTTTTGTTACATGTACTATTGGTAATAGGTAAAAAAAATTCAAAGTGTTAGGCGCAATAGTAAAAAAGCCTCAGTATTTTAAATGAAGACAAACTAGTTATTTTATCTTTCTGAGATACGTCAGTTTAAAGTTTTGATTTGCCATAGGGATGTGAATGAAAACGAACGTAAAAGCTATCATAATTCTGCATTTTTTTAGTTTAGAGCATTCAAATTATGTGAGGATATAGAAAAGTATATAAAGAAAAATTTAGGCTAAAAAATTGAAATTTGATTTTTTGACCGATTTTGGTTAATTGAATCGTACTGTGTCCCCTTAATAAGTTATTATAGATTGCTTATAAGACCGTGGTATCCAAATGAGTCTCGAGAGAGCCCTATAGAGGGGCTACTCATGCTAAAGTTTTAAGACCACGTCAAATTGGGGGTGGGGGCACTTCTGCTATCGTCTTCAAAACTTGACTGAAGCTAAAATGTACAATGTCCATCCCAAATAGATCAAGTGCCTCTTCAAAGTGTGACGTAAATAAGAAATCAAATTAATCAAGGAATTGTTTATAAAAATTAACATTTTTCTTTATAACACTATTTTTCCAATATTTCTTGTGCTCCTTTAAACACAGAAAAAAACCGTATCGTATTCATTCTAATCTAAGCCGAGCTATTTTTTCAGTGTTAATGCTACTTAGAATCGAAGGTAAAAAAATCATTAGATAGAAAAATTGAGTTTCTTCTCCTTTCAGCAAGAAAAAATGTAGCCTCCCATTCTAGCCATTAGCGTCGATGACTCATAACATTCTTCAGTTTATCTACCGTAGTAAGTCTATCTTGTATTTCACTGTCGGCTGGTAGATAGGATTTTTTATACGCTTTCTTTAAATCATGTAAACATCGCAGATTTTGGTAGTGGCATCAAGACGAGTTCACTCTGACGCAAATATTACAAAGGAAAGCGATTTTGTATTCAGATGAAAACAGAAACACTGCAGAGGCTAAAAATTTGATACGGATGAAACAAACATGCTTTGATATTGTAAGCAATGTGAAGTTATTTTTGCTTGTAAATCTTCAACAAAAAATTTACTAGATAAAAGAAAGGAAGATATCCTGTTGTGATAATAATGAGATTCAATTTGTGCACGTGAAGTTCGATCTAAAGCATTATTAGTTACAGTACAAATCTGTAAATACTGCAATAGAAGGCAAAACCGGCTTTTAATTAAATGAGAATCGAGAATTTCAAAACATCAAAAGACTGGTGTGAAATAAATGGATTTTCTTCGAGACGGAGATGTTCAATCTACAAAAAGCTTCTTGTAAATTTCGAAAATAATTTCGTGCAGTTTCAACGTCACGTCATTGGTTTACGAACAACATATGAGTATGAATTCAAGAACATTGGAAATTTGGGTGAAACTCTATGTTATTTGATATACCAAGGAATTTTGCTATAAATTGAAATAGTGAGGAAAAGGGGAAAATCTTGAGTACATGATACGAAAGACATCCTATCACTATAGCGCTGTGCGTTACAGCCATCTGCCATAAAATACTTCCATACTTAATTCTTAACATAAATTTATTACGTACTTAATTCTTAACAGAAAAACCAAAGACGTAATCGCACGTGGCCCAAAAAATGGCTGGATGACTTCCAAAATTATGGAAGATTGGGCAAATTCAGTGCGGACCAGGACTTCTTGAAAATACTTGGAGCTTTTCAAAATCTTCGAAACATGTTTATCAGGGATGCATTTAAAGGTTATATGATGGACTCTAAAAACGAAACTGAGACGAAACAAATGCAATTTGGTGATACTTCCGAGTGGTATAACAAACCAGCTTCAGCCACTTGTCGTAAGGGTATTTAAAACAGACTACGGAAACTATTTGTATTTTCAAAACCACTCTATAAATGCATTAGGGAAAATGAAGAAGGCAAACTCTTTGAAAATTGTAGAATGGATATCTGTGAAATATATGGAAAAACGTTTCAAACGAGACTTGTGATGTACCTCCCCTTGGAAGTACATCTCTCGAAGTATCAGTGTGAGCTAGAAGTGTATCATTAGCGAAAGAACTAGAATCAAACATTATCTTAATATGACTTTATTAAGATATTCAACTTAAACCTTTAACAAATGTAGTTATAATAATTATAATATGAGAGAATCTACGATGACGCAATACGCAACACACAATATATATATTTATAATAAGATCTAATCTAATTCACACCAATCTCAATAAGCGAACCGCCTAATCCTCGATTCTAATATTAAGTAATCAATCCTACCTTATTATATTTCGTAATAGCACGTGTCTTTATCTGCAATAGGATGCAGCTTTGCAACTACTTTCCAGTCAAGCACCAATATATGTATCCACGTCAAACACAACTTATTCAATCTTGAAACACGAACTGTAATAATCATCAACTGCCACAACGCACATCAATTGTCTAACATTCCTTTACATTGCAATTTCGCTTACTCTAAGATCCGATATTTAAAGTCCGTTTATTTGCATCTCTTATTCACATCTCATTTCTTGGATTTGGTTGGAAAATTGTTGTCGTTAATTCTGGCTCAAAGAACCCAAAGGACTTGTTAAAGAAAAGACGCGTAAGACGTCACAGACTATAATACATTGTTTTAAAAATGTTGCTTAGCAAATGCATTAGATGGTACTTAAAACGACACTGACTGGGTAAATGGCGACGCCAGCACCAGTTTAGAAGTCAGCTATGGAAATCAAGCTCACTTTTTAGTACTGATAAAATAAATTTTAATTATTCACTTCTTATTATTTCAAATATTTTTTTCCAAAAGAAAAAAAAACAATAGTACCTATTTTTAAGGAAAAGTATAAGAAATTATAGTATATATATATATACATACATATAGTATAAAAAAGTAAAAGTGAAGAACTACTAGAACCTACAGTGCTAAAGAAGTAAGAAATTGGAATTCAGCAGACACAACAAATGTAGATACAAAAAAGTCATTGGACTAAACTGGAGACCTATTATGATTTCTAAAGTTATCGCTGAATTTGGACCAGCGAATCAGTGTTGAAAAATGCTTTAAAGATCCAACCTTCCCCGTACAGCAGAAATTTTCGACATAATAGAAAAAAAAAGCCAAGTTGAAAAGTTAAGCCCAGTACAACACGTGGATAAAGAGCCTAATAAAATCGTAAAAAGAAATTGAGAAAAGAGAACATTAATGGATCTCTCAAGGAGAGGAGTAATAAAATAAATTTATATAGAAAATATTAGGAAAAACTCTTACTTGTAAAATAAAATCCTGAGCTCGAAAATACAACCTGCTACGATAAGAACCTACGTGAAATGGCGTAGAAGATTGAAACGCCAACACAAGAAGGAAAAAAAACCGGTTTGCCATATGGATAATTATTTTGCAATTAAACTAAACACAAAGATAAATAATTAAACAAAACATAAGAAGTTTTAAACAAAATAAAGAACAAAGTTAGGAATAGATAGTATCAAATAGAAATATTTTAATGTAAATTTACTTGGATGATTATATACTAGAAAGTTATATTCCAATTAAAATAAGCGCATTAAATATTTTAGAATATTTTTTTTTAAAAAAATAAACTAAATAGAGAGAAGAGAAATATAAAATAAATTATTGAACTAAGATAAATCTAATTTAATTAGGAATAGAAATATATTTAAAATAAATTTACTAGGATAATTATGTTCTAAACAATTATTGCAAAATTTCACAAAATTACTTTGGATTAAAATTTTATCAGTAACTGAATCATTGTTCCTTTTTATAAAATTTAAGATAATATTTCTAAATATTGATAGATGTAGGTTACTGCCCCAGAAAGGCATTTTTATAATGTTAAAATCAAATGAGTCTCTTTTATCAAAAATATTACCTAAAAGCAAATTATTCTTAACGTTTAATTGAAGGTCCAAAAATTTAGCTGACTCATTATTATAATTACTTTTTAATAATTTTAAATAGTGGGGATAATATAATTAAATCTAGGAACAAAGTCTACTATATTACTAAAAATAATTAAATCATCTATGTATCTAAAAAGTAACAAGATTCATAACTAATACTTTCATTTTTATAAAAATGAAAGTAAATATTTGCTAAGCAGTTGTTAGCTGATCCAAGTTGTGTGAATACTTTAATTTGCTGGTAATGAGCGTTATTATGGAAAATATAAGTTTCTTTTAATACAAATTCAATAATAGAATTATATATTTATCATATTTTATTATCTTATTCAAAAAAATATTTGCTATATACTATTTTAAGAATCTTAAACATGTCTTCTATATCAATGGAATTAAATAAATCTTCAAAATCGTGAGTATAAATAGAAAAAAAAAATTTACCATGCATATACTAATAATGTCCATACTATTCTTAACTATAATAGAATTATCAATTTTGTCTAATGTAGATTGAATAATATTTTGTAGCTTTTTGCCCGTATGTGCAATAAAAGTTTTAAAACCATTCGTAATAGTTCTAAATTTAACAGGATTTTTATAACATTTAGGAGTTAGGAAAATATGTGGGAATTTAATATCCAGAATACATAAATCTGATTTTTTATAAAAAGCAGAGATTCGATTAAAAATTTCTCTTTTGCTTGAATTAGATTTTTTAAAAGCAGAATTATTATGAAAATGTTTCTTTAGCATATTAGTATAAAGCCACTTGAAATAATTGCATAATTACCCGGTACTTTATCAACATAAACGATAATAAAGTTCTTTTGTAGGTCTGCAATTTGGTGCTTAATATTATAGTATGTTGTATCACTATCAGTTTTATAGTTAATGTTCAGTAGTTCATTTAACATTTTGCATTTAAATTCATTAAAAGCTACAATAGGAATTCTGTATTTAATAGCTAAATTTGTAATGAAGTTACTAATATCTTTAGAAATTTGATTTTTGATAGCATTGTTCTTATTAGAGATCATTAATCTAAAACTAGTACCTTTAGCCATTATTTTTCTAAGAGTATTATCTTTAACAATATTTAAATTACCAGTTACTACATGCTTGTGAGGATCGTTTATAAATTTAGAGAATATTCTTTACAATTACAAACAATATTATTATTATTTTACAAATCATTAATATCATTGTAATTAAATATTGAGCTACCTATTTTTTATTATATTAAAAGCCTTCTTAATGCAAACGTTATTAATAATCAGGCAATGAACATACTTATTAAATATATTTGAGAAACTAATGTTATTATAAAATTTATTCTGGAATAGTATGGTACAATATACTCAATAGAACTATTTACTAAATGTATATATTAAATATTGAATATTGAATTCATGAATGAGAAAATTAATAATATCTTTAAAAATATGTAAGGCATGACAGTCTTTAAAATCATACTTTTTATACACACACACACACACACACACACACACACATATATATATATATATATATATATATATATATATATATATATATATACGCGTGTGTGTGTTTTCTTATCTTAAGAATCAAAATAGGCAGTTGTAAGTTACAATAAATATAACTGCAACTGCCAGTATCAGTTTTCCGACCTAATTCTCAAGAAAAAGTTATATATTTATGTATAAGGAATGCTTAGACAACTTTCTCCTATAAAAAGACTGATTTCTAATTAAGATATTCTTTCAAAAGAAGATGGTTAATTAACACTTAACTTTAAATAAGACTGAGTAATTAAAATTTTCATTTTGTACAAAATGAAATTGATATGTTTTAATTTTCTCGCCGCTGAACCGTTATTTAAACATAATGAAAATAAATTGGATTAAAACTCGAATAACTAAACATTGCATGTGCATGCTAATTTCTTCTTGATGTGTCTTAATAAAGCAATAACAGTACAAGATTTCTTTGATCACTTTTTCTTATTCAGAGTAATGGAAATGGAACAATACATTATAATTTCTTTCAATTCTCGTACAGCATAAGATTTGTTGTAAAAGTATAAAAGTGGTGAAATAAAAGATAAAGTTGTTTTAAGATAATTTAGAGGTAAGATAACTGATGATTTCAAATAAATTCTTCCTAAAAGCAAAATAGTAAATAGAAGAGTCTAACTTAAGTGTAGGTTTCTGATGCAATGTTATTCAAAAAATGTCTGGTTTTTATAATTTAAAAATTAAGTTGTAGTAATGCTCAATATTTAAAAGATAAAAATAATGAGAAATTCATATCAGGTATATTTGAAAATTAATCCTTTAATACGATATTTGACCATATATGCTTAAAATTAGTTTTAATATTAACTTGATTTAAGTTAAATGATGGGTAGGAAATATATAATCGTACTGGATTGTACTTGCATCAAGTATGAAATACTAAATAATTTCAAGAAGAAGTAGTGTATTTTTACTCTCGGGCAAAGTACTTGTTACAGTATTAATGTTTAAAGATTTGTTATAGAAAAATAATAATTTGTATAACAACTATGTAAGATTTATAGTATTATGTTGTGATTATTAGACAACTTAAGGTATCTGAACACGTTAAAATGACCAAATTAGGGCAAAACATATTTTTATTTTATTTTATTGAATATAGCTGTCTTTTTGACTTCACAAACATTTTTTATTTGGTTTCTATATTGCTTAGAGTCAAATTTACAATCGATTTATAAAATTTAAAAAACCGAAATCGGGTCTTTTATCTACCAGAAGTGGATATTTACATAGCTGAAAATCTATCATGGTGCGCCTGATAAAACGAAATATTATGATTATATTTTTAAAAAACAGTGCGACCCAATTTTCAGTCATAATTTTCATCGCCCCCCCCTTTCTCCATACAATAACAATATATTGAATTCAGTAATACTATGATTTGATGCTAAAGCTACAATGCGACTTTAACCTCTTCACCGACGTATATAAACGTCTTGGTCAACCAATGTATTAACTGGTCCGGACGCATACATACGTCTTAACGAAGTACGATCTTTTCTGTGTACTTCTATCCATAGAATTATTCCGAAAGCTTTGTAATGCAATAAAATTAACTTGACAGTGTTTGCGAAGGATTTACGTAAATCGAAGTATTTGCTTTTTTATTCCTCTTTTATCCCCTCCCCTCCTCTAATATATCTTGTACGTGAGCCTACATGAAAAAAACAGAAGCATTGGGGAGTGAACCATATAACTTTTAATCTCGGCTATTAAACGATTAACTAAACCGTACGAACTATCCAGATAAAGGTTAATTTGTGTATATAATTGTATATATGATAATCCCATGGAGTCACTGGTAATTATTAAACTTGCTCTTAATATAATATTGTTCATTTACTTATAAAATACATTGTGTAGTACTGGTACATTTATATAAGTGTATTATAAAAGAGCAAATGATACTTCTATTTTTTTATTATGTCAGAATGTATTTTGTTTGTTTACTTTCAGCAAATTAATATATTTTTTAAATAATCTTTTGTTTTCGACTTTTTAATATCCTCGAGCCCCATAGGGGGTGCGCACCAAAGTTTGAGACTCGCTGCCATAAAGCTTTTTGAACCTGATATTTATATTATTTTTCTAGAAGGTATTTTTTACTGCATGAATATTTTTTTTGAGTTATGGTCTGTTATTTAAATAACGGTATGAATAATTTCACATAATATATGCTTGATCAGCTCAAAAGTTTTTAAATTTTAATAAAAGTTAAAATTTCAGTACATTTTTTAGATAAATTCATCTAATTTGCTTAAGTAATATTTTTACTGATACACACTGTTGTTTGTAAAAAATACAACCCCGTTAAGGAATCATCAGAATTAAACGAACTTTGCAGAAAAAGTCAATTATAGGGTGTTACGTAAAATAGTAAAGTTTCAGAGACACCGCGCATGCGTGGCGTACGCAGCACCCTCTGAACTGATATTGAAAGCGTATAAATAGAGGACTGTGGCGGTACTTTCAAAATAGTAAATGATTATATGTTAGTGGCGAACGTTTACTGAGACCTTCATATGCCTCCACGGCGAAATAAGGAGAAATACTTACTGAAACATGTACCGTTCAAACTTACGGAGTTCGAACGGGGGACGATTATTGGCTTTCGAGAAGGAGTATTTTCCTATAGCGCAATACGAGCTCGTGTGCAGAGGAAGAGTTCCACAGTGTTGTGAGTTTGGAAGCAGTGTACCGATGGGCACCAAACAACTCGAAAAACTGGCAGTGTACGATGGAGGGTGACGTCAGCACGCGACGATAGATACCTGCTTCGCATGGCGGTTAATGACCGTTTAGCTTCCTCCAGGCAGTTGGCAGCACGTTGCTCTAATGCTACAGTAGTTCTAATGCCGGCTTCGCCAATTCGTCGACGTCTGCTGCACCTCGATTTCGTTCAAGAGTGCCTTTATAAAGGATTCCCCACACTGTAAACCATTGTCGGCTGCGTCTGCAATGGGCAAATGAGTACAGAGCCTGGCAAGCTGATTGGTACCAAGTTGTTTTTTCAGATGAATCATTCTTCAATTTTTGAAACCATGATAGCCGCATTCGTGTTAGACGCTATGCCGGCGAACGCTGCCTCCCAGAGTGTGTTCTCGAGCGACATAGTAACCTAATACCCGAAGTTATGATTTGGGTGCGATTTCGTATAATGGACGATCCAATTTGCTATGAATTGAGGGTAATCTCAATAGAAACCGTTACACCCGTGAAGTGCTTAAGTTCGAAAACTTTACCTTCCTTCAAGGCATTCTTGGAACTATCTTTCATCAGGATAATGCACGCCCACATGTTGCAAAGAGTGTTCGAGACTTCTGTCTAGTCCAACACATGTAACTTCTTCCTCGTTCTGCTCATTCGCCGGATATTTCGCCTATTGAGCATGTGGGATTTGATTGGTCGGCATCTCGCTCGTGCTCCGCATCATGCAGCCTTAAAAGACGAACGTTTCCTGCGCATTCAAGTAATATGGAATTCTCTTCCAAAAGCAGACATTCAAAATCTATTTTAATCCATGCCACGTCGTATAGCAACACTTATTGCAGCGCGTGGTGGCAACAGCAAATACTGATTTCATACACTTAATATTGTTTGTTTGCTTTGAAAATTTCGTCATTTATTTGTACTAATACAAGTCATTTGTGCATTTAATTTCATTTAATTCTGATGATTCATTCATGGTGTTGCACTTTTTACGAACAGCAGTTTAATATAAGTTTATTACTTTTTTCTCTAATTGTGCGCTTTGAAGATTTTAAAAATATTGCTTAATTGTCAATTAAAATTGGGATTTTTACAAAATGTAGGTATTTATTTTTAAATATTGTTAGGTAAATATCAGTATTTTTTTTTATTGGTATTGATTCCTAAAAAAATAACTAATAATGTTCTAGTATGCTATTTTTTTTAAAAAAAAGTACTCCAAACGTGTTCGGATATGTTAAATAGATTGCATTTTTATAGTAGAATAAATGTTTCCTTTATAGCATAATTAACCTTAATTCTTGCATTTTCAGTGTGGTTCTTGTAAATTTCATTTTGAAGATCATCAAAAAATACAATTAAAAAATATCATATTTATTAATTTAGCAGTTTTTCTTACATTTCTAAGGTCTCTCTTTATGTATATGTTTGGCAAATAAGCACTTTGATTCGCATTTATTTTGTTAAATTCGCTATTCAAATTATTTATTTTATCTCATATGATATGGTTATTTTTGAATTCTTTTAAATGCTTTTTATCAATTGTTTGCATTTTGGTTAAGTTCCTGTTAAGACTTAGTAACAGTTAAATGCTTTAATGAAGTAGGAAGTATCATATCAAACATTAGTTTTTAATGTACTTGAATTGTGGTTGTAAAATTTTTTTTTGCTTTTGATAAAATGTAAAGATTCTCATGACATTCTTTTATCAGTTCTTTCTCTATGGTACTTTCAAAGTTAAATTACCTAATTGTTAGTTATCAGATATAAAACCATTTTGTGTAAAATATATTTAAAGAACTTTTTGCGTTTTACCTCAACTTTCATTTAACATTCAAAACTAGATGTTATTAATTTTGATTGTATAAAGTTGTAGACATTTAAGAAAAAGTATAAAAAAATCCCAAAATTTTTTAGTACTATTTGAACAATTATTTTAATTTCGTAATAAATCGTAGTATGTGCCATGTTACTTCCAAAAACCATTTATCATAGAGTTTGGACAAATAAAATCTGCTTAAAAACCATTTATTTTACTTAAAGTTTTTCTATTTAATGAAATTTTATGCCTTTATATTTATGCAAGCCAAAAATCTAATGTTAAATTTTAACATAAAGTGTAGTTTCAAAGGAATCCTACAACATAACATATCAAAATTAATTATAAACACGCTATCTAAAATCTTATATAATTAGATCCTACCACACTATTTATAGATCTAAAGATCTTTTTTTCTCTACAAATTAACTTAAACGAGCTATGATTCATCAGCTATTGAGACAGCAATGTACCTTTAAAACAACATATTAGCAACAGTTGTTTGGTATGCAGGATTAAGATATCCTGTTGGACAAGAGCATTTGTAAAGCTTTCACGAGAAAAAGAACTACTTTAATCATGTAGTCTCTAATTCGAATCGGCGATATGGATACATAATCTTATAATTCATTTTAGCAAAACTACCTTTAAAAATAAAATTAGAGTAAACGTTTCTTAAGTGATAAACAGTATTAGAATTTGAGATATTTATTCTTGCATAATCAGTGGGATTACATATACTGATATTAAGGTTATATTCATACATTGATCATATCGTAAGAGAATTGAAAAGAGAGAATTTTAATGCGTTAGCGAAAGAAATAACAAATAATTTTAAAACTACCATGATTAAATAATATTCTAATTTTATTATTTAAAAGGTTTGTGATAATTTAATGAGAATTTACAGTTTAAAAAAAGCACGTACACAGCCACACACACACATATACGTTATATAACAGCATAAGAGAAATTTCCACTTTTTTTCTTAAATAAAAACATTTTTTCCCTTTTCATTTAAAATTTAATCAAAATTTAATATATTTTGCTAATTACTACAGTTTGTCAGCCTTCTGACAGCTTACCTAACCCCCTGGAAAGGAAGTTATCTGTTTTGGAGAGTTTTGCCGTTTGTGAACATCCTCATAATTTATATATTCATTGTCATCATGAAAGTTTTGTTGTGATCTGAACAGCTGATAGTCAGATATGAGGAGTATATGCTGTGGTTGATGTAAAGTTTCCTAACGCAACTCTACAATTTTTTTATACGGTGTTTCTTGTCACTTATAGTCTAGCGCCGTTATGATGAAGAATCGCATCTTCTTTCTGCTGGCCAGAGATGAACGTTTATTTTGAATTCTTTATTCAAAACATTAAGTTCTGAACAGTAATGACTATTTCATTTTTTTTCAACAACTCATAGTGCATTATACCCTTTCTTTCAAATCGACAGCACAACATAAACTTCTTCCGAACAACGCCAGGTTTGGATTTAAATGGTGGTGTCACTTTGTAAACATAAACTTTTTTTCTAACCACGTGCTTATACATCATCCACTTTTCGTCTCCATTCATCAAGTAGTTCGAAAAAGTTTCCCTTTTGTGACGATCACGGTTTGAAAAACTTATTGAAATTATTTCCATTAAATTTTGTTAAATTCATGCCGAAGACAAACAGAGAGTTTGGATAGTCCATTTCTGTGGAAGTAAACATGGGATTTGTCTTTATCATTTTGCGTAGCACTTGATTTCTGTGATATAATGGTTTACCTGAACTTGGTTCATCTTTCAAAGAAAAATCACCCAAGCTAAATTTAACAAGCCAACATTGGCGTGCACCAGCTGTTATTTCGTAATCTCCAAACATATCACACAAGTTTCTTTATGCCACCATCGAGTCATTCCCTTTTTGGAACTTAAACAACATACAATGTCTTTAATGCACTTTTTCGTCACTCACATTGACAGTTTTGCAAGTTAAAAAAACATTAAATTTCAAACAAATGTGTATTAATCATCGATGGTTTTACTAATCTAACTGCTTAAAACGGTTTTAGTTGGATATGAATATTTCCTAAGGATTGACAATAAATATAAGTGCACATACTCAAAAACGACAGAACATTCTTATATCCAATATATCCAATATATATATATATATATATATATATATATATATATATATATATATATATATATATATATATATATATAGATATATATTGGTTATCGTTCAACTTTAAGTATATCTTTTAAAGAAAAACAAGGATATCTCTGGATTAGTTTCCTTTTGCATTTTAATTGATTCTTATACAATTCTTTTAAATTAGAGATTTTAATGTTGATTCGTTTTGCTTCAGAAAGCTGTAGACTGAAGAAACCCATGGTAGGAGGAATATGAAAGAAAAATCGTGTGTACGTTCCTTCTTTGTAAAAGCTCAGTTTCAAGCATATTCACAATAAAATGATAGATCTTTATCAGCCATATTTTTTTTCATAAATGATCCTAGAATCCGAAGACCATCTCTCCAGGGCGATGAAAAAGCAGTGAAGAAAAGCAAAGACTTTATTCTATTAGATCGAAAATCAACTATCCAAATGATCAATAATAAGAATGGTCTTATTTATGATAATGGAAAAAGAGGTACACCAATATTTGTATGCATCAAGGCGCCAGCACCTAATTTTTCTGAAGTCTCGCTGCTTTTCAGAAACAAACACAAAGCGACCTTTCAGAAAAGATAACTATAATTTTGTACAAATAAACAAAACAGATCTTTGGTGCTTCCTGATAATTTTGATGAAACTTTGTTCTTTTTCAGTACGGTTCGGAAGCAAAAGAGTGGAAGCGCAGTGACTCATTTCCATGCAAGAATATTAATGCACAAAAGTCAATAGGCAAGATTATGATGTGTCTGTTTAAGGTATTTAACTACGTTATGAACCTTTATTTCACAAATGCTCATAAAAAGATAATATTTATGTTATTTAGTGTCACTTAGATTAGAAAAAGTATGTAAAATTGTTTTAAGAATATTATTACAATACAAAATTATTTAAGTACAATATTTTGACAAAAAAGGAACATAGAATGACCAATTTTCAAAGCATTCTCCTTTTTATGAAAAATGCTTCTATTATAATAATATTTTACCTGTATATAGCTCAGACCTATGTACAGAGGCTGAACTAGAATTTTTGAAATATGTAACTTAGAAGTCGATTTATCCATATTTTATACAACAGAAGGAAGAAATATTTTAAGAAAAGAATGCCAATAATTATTTCAATTGGTGATAACTATGAAAATAATGTGAATTTTTCAAAAATTCTAGTTGAGACTCTCTGTAGAAGCCTTTACTTTAGAAAAGCAAAATATTATTATTATAGAAGCATTTTTATAAAAGCAGGACGTTTTGAATAAAGGTTATTCTAAGTTATTTTTTGTCAAAATATTGTATTTAAATAATTGTTTTTCGTCATAATGTCCTTAAAACTATTTTATGCATGTATTCTAATCTAAGTGACACTAAATGTCATGAAAACTATCCATTTATACGCTTTTTTAAAATCAGGGTTTCCAATGTAGTCGGATATCTTAATGGGACTGTCATGTCTTTTTCACAGATTGCCTAAAGATGAAGGTTCATATCATCACTAGTGCATTTTAATGCACACTGTTGTGCAAAAAAATACGTGATTCTCTCATCAATAAAATGAATAATACACAGAGATTTCATTTCTCTTACCGGATTTCGACCTGCTCACTCACCTCAAAATGCAATTGAGAAATCAAAGAAACGTTGCTGAAAAATTTGACGCACCCCATTCTATTCTTCCCCTCTCGTTCTGCGAGCGACTTTCTCTTCATAACAAAAACTCATCAACCCGTTGCATAGTTAGAAATTTGATAAACTGGCGCCATTCAATTCGTAGAATAGTGGTTTTAGAAAATATTCATTGCGTTCTAAAATAACGGTATTCGAAAGTTTAAAAAATCCTTGAGAGAAATGTGTAACACATAGTTTTGATTACGCAGAAAAATCTTAAGCATTATATATACATATTATGATATAAGTTAGTATATTATTAAGATAACATTATGTATATAAATCTACTTTTAGTAATAATTGAGAAATTAGCATACATTTCATACATAGAAGACTATTTACGAATAACTATTACCTGAAATACAAACCTGTTATCTACATTGTCTTTTATATTAATAATAAAAGTTGCTTATTTTTTTATTTTTGTTGGATTTGAATTTTTGAAATATTAGTTGTAGTACTTCAAACTTATTTAAATATTAGGTTTTTGAAGTGATGAATTCTATTGGCACGATTTGCTGGAGAGTAAACTTGACTGAACATCATGCTCGAGAATGTAAAGGTCATTCGGCTTTTCTCGCCTTCAGTTGCACATACACACTCTAAAAAAGGAAAGGAGGGACGTTTCCTTTCACCCCTCTAAAACGCGGTATTTTGTCACCACACCAATACACCGTAAAAGTAAAGTTCCTAGCTTCGATCTAAGTAGGGCTCCCTCCCCCGCGCCACCTCTTTCTACTAAAATGAATGTGGGATTCTCTTTCTAATCCAAGTTGAAGCCTAAAAATTAAAGGTAATATTTTTAAAAAATACTCTTAGAGAGAAAGAGAAATCCTACACTAGAATTAAACATAAAATGTAGAAAAAGGACAAATTTTTACAGAACTAAGTAAATAGTATAATTATCATTAGCAATATTGCAGTGATCTTAAGAATAAAAATCTGTTGTTGTAAGCGAATCAGAATAGCAATGAACAAATAATTCTATCAATCACATTACTTAAATATACTTTTAGTCTAAAAAGAAAATTAAAGTAATTAAAAATTTAAAATAAAAAAATTAAGTATACAGGTTAAGAAAAAGTTACATTAAATAATTTAAATGCAAGATAACAAAATACAATTAAGACTTTCCTTACAGAAGCACCGGATGTATTAGTACAAAACTGCCATACAATGACAAAAGCGCTAGTATAAGCCAGAGATTATATAAGTCTTCTGATTAAATCCCTTTTTAAAGGTTTTGACCTAGATTCCTCTCTTCCCAATCACACACACACACACAACTACCTGTCTTACTATCACTTTGTTTAAATTAATTCATGGATAGAGTATGAAAAATTAATAATTTAAATTATTAATTACTAGTTAAATTATTTAATAAGAGCTATTAAATTATAACCGAAATTCACAAAGCCGGATCGGGTCTTCTGAACAATTTATTATGGTTTTAAGTGGAAATTTTAAAGAAGATTTTTCAAAAGACAAATCAAAAGCTTTAGTTGATTTTTTAAAATCAAAATTCAATTTAATTAGGTCAAATTATCTAAATGAAGCACGAAGTAGTACGAAACAACGCTTGACGGAATTTTCTTATAGATATTTAAATAAAATTTTGAATATAAAGGATTTATAACCTATTTCAGCTACCATAAAACTATTGTTTCCTTCTTAGAATACAATTAATTACCAAGTATAATTGTATATTTCACACAAAAATATTACTTTAGGAGTACAAACATATGAATAAATAAATTTATAGGACAATACTAATACCCCTTGTTTTTAAGTCACTTATCTGATCCCTGAAATAACATTGCGAAATTTGAAGTTATCACTTATATCGTGTGGTCATAAGCACACGCATTTTTTTTATTATTTTTATTTCAATATTACTTTTATTTAGACCCTGTAATATAGGCGAATAAAATGGATGGTTAGAGACTTGAAACTGTATCTAATCTTTAATTTAATGCTTATTTTTTCTAGGCTATTTTGTTATTATTTATCATTAAGTTAGAATTGTAAAGTAATTCAGTATACAATTAATTAAACGAGTATATATAAATATATATATATATATATATATATATATATATATATATATATATATATATATATAAAATTCTAAATATCTAAGATAAAGAAAAGTAAAATTGCGAGAAAAAAAAGGGGTTTTTTATTTTTTTTTATTTTGGGGTGACATTTTTTTAAAAAAATTCTATCTGTTTTAAACTTATTTACTTTCGACTCATAATATAAATTGAAACTTGTTGTAAATAGAAATTCAAAAATAACCATGAATAACTTATGGTTTATTTTAATTAGAGAAAATTTCAAAACCCTTTTAAAAATATCTTAAAAAGTACAATGAAAAACAGGATAGTGTTGAAGTAGTTGTTTAATACAAAGATGTAAGCATTTTGAAGCATGTAAGAATTTTTCTTTAAAATACATAAAATATATATACATATACAAAGAGAGGAGATGAGAGAAAAGAAATGTTGATAATAATATATTACGTGTAAACCATTATGAATAATTTATTAGTTTTCTTATATGAGGGAAAAGGGATCGATGAAAATAACACTCCATTTTAAAAATGACTAATAATTAGAAATTTATAACTAGTATTTTTTATAAAATAAGAATCATATAGATAAAAAATGATTAATAAATATTTTATTCTATGTTTTAAGAGTTAATATAAAATGCGTATAAATGTTTTCTATTTAAATATTTGCTAAGTGTATAAAAGCCACTTCGATTTCTCTTGGGCAACTGAATTGATAATAACACTAAAAAGTAAATCAAAATTAAAACTTAATTTGCTGATCTAAAAAATTGTAATCAATAGCTTATGGTAGTTTTTATTCGTAATTAAACAAAAAAAACAGTGAAGAAAAAGTAAATAATAATAATAATAATTTTAACATAAATTTAAAAATATTTATCATGGAATTCTGAAATCAGTATTCATGAATCACATTTTTAAGTTAAATATTAATGAATTTTGAATAGAATTATATTTACTCTCTAGGAGTTTTTGCTATTGTATATATTTATTAACTTATCCTAAATTATAAATTATATAGTATGATCTCTTTACGAATAAAAGGAACTAATAAAAAGTTCACTTTTAGAGTATCATTAAAAAAATTGCTGAAACTTGATTCCTAATAAAATTTGATTTTTTTAAATATTATTATAAAGTTAAAAAATAAAAATAAGTGAAACATGTATTATCTGTGAACAAAAAATCTTGTTAATTAACGAATAATTTTTATTACGAAAAAAATTAATAAGTTGCAATTATAAGTATTGCATAAAGTTGTAGGTACACGTTAAGATATAAATGTAGAGATTTTTTTCATTTTACATGTATTGCCAAAAACGGAATCAAACAATCATTCCTGTAATGTGTCTTTATTCTTGAAAGCGTTTTTTTTTCCAAAAATGATTACCAGCATCTGTACTGCATTTTTTTTTTTTTTATTCTATCTACACAAAACTCCTTTAAATTTTATATATGCTTAAAAATCAAATTTTTATATTAAAGTAATTATATGGTAAAGGTATTTATTATATTCTCTAAAAAGTTTATTATCAATTTAATTTGAATGTAACTTAAAAGCTATGGTAACTTAGGCAAAATTGAAGTAATCTTGAGCTAGTTTGTCCAAAAAAAAAAACCGTCCAGAAAAAACAACCATTTTTAAAAGAGCTGCAAATTTGTTTTAAGGTGGATAAATTCATACAACTATTATTTCTTCGACAATGCTATTTTGCAACAGTGTAACGTAACGGAATGTTAAACTTAATCCCAAAAGGCTGCTTGGAACATTATAAATCATTGTTGCACATCACCGATCCACAAATGCCTCGTCCGTGAACCATCGGCTTTTGAGGCTCTTCCGTCCAGTCGGTTTGGATTTCTGTCATCTTTCCTCTTCCCAACTTCTTGATGTTTCCTTTTTATTTCTTTTCATTTTTTCAGGTGTTGAGAAGGCATTTATTTGCTCATTTTTAGGTTTCCTTCTCGTTTCATTTATTTCTATGGATGTGCTCGAGAGACGCGTGTGTTCTGAAAGTTATGGAGCTTACGGAAGTGTACAGATCTTTAAAAGATTTTCAACCTTTAGTGAAGGAAAGAAGTTGTTTTTTAAGTATTTTAAACATATCCTGTTCAGTATTCCAAAAACAAAAATAATGCCTACATGTGTAATTAATTTGCAGACGGAGATAAAGCAAAAAGGAATATCTTAATAAAATTCAAATACATTATTTGACTTTTGAATGTATTTAAACATTTTTTTTAAAAATGTTTAAGTCCAATTTGATTTGTTCTACCTTCCCTAAAATCAGTTTTCTAAATTATGAAGATAAAGTAGATAATCCAATAATTGTTTTGTTTTAAATTTCACTTTTATTTAACCAATAGCTATTTTATTATTTCATTATTTTACGACATATTTTTAATTCCTTTCATGGTGTTATGGGAAAAGAACTAAATGATTACAAACAATGATTGACTGAAGTGAGAGAGATTGAATTATACTACACCTACTAAATTATAGAAAATAATTAAGCTAAAATCAATGCAAACGCAATTTCCGGACTAATGCAGATATAATTAAAATACTCTGATCCAAAAGTTACTCTTTGGTTTATTTTCAGATTTTAATTCTTTATTTCTTTTCGAATCAATACATTCCTTTGCATCGTGACTCATCGTATATAAATCTTTGAGATTTCACAAAAGACATCAGAAAGAAACGTGAAATTAGAATTGATTGCTTATAAGTACGCTGCAAAAGACAGTTTTAAGGCGTATTTGGTGTTCTATTCCATGTGAAGTGCTTTCGATTTTGGAACTTTCTAGACTGACAATTCCTTTCATATATTAACAAAATGAATTTGAAGCATGGGCAGAAATCCGTCATCGATACTATTTAAAGGATTGGCGTTATTTTGCGTTCGAAAAGAAAGCCTTTACTTACTTTAACTATCCAGCATAATGGATTGCAATTTGCTAAGGAACATGAAGATCGTACCATTGAGCAACTGGAAAGAATTACAAAAATTCCAAAATATGTTGATTTGTACAGAGTTAAAAGAAAAGTAAGTTAAGTGTTACACATATTACTTATCATAACTATAATGAACAAGACTTTGCAGGGAGCGTTATAACAAGGGGTGTTTCTGTTAAAATGAACTTCGCTAAATAACAATGTTCAACTATCAAATGAAGTATTGCGAGTATATACGCTTATTGATGGATCATCTTATTTATTTTATGAATACTTCTATCTTAAAATGAATCACATTTTTAGAAGTGATAATGCTAATGTTCATCGAAATCATGTTTTGCAAAATTGGTTCCAAGAACCTAAGGGTTTATTTACGTATTTCATTTGGCCTATATACACAAAGTCCTGACTTCAGTTCCGTTAAGATTTTACAGGATCTGCTTAGGACTACATTAAAGGATGTGATATAGTTTTCTATCTTCATTTAAAGTTCTCAGTGAAAGGTTGATGCTATTTTTGCCCTACATATAAGATCGAACTTTCCACCAACACAATATATATTGCCCTAACGAATATATGCTATGTTTCATTCAAATAAATATTACAGTTAGTAAAATGTTTTGCTACGCAAAGTATATCTGTATTGAAATTTAAGAGTCTTGTGTATAAAAAAATCTGGTTTATTAAAAAATATCTTTGGATGATTAACTCAGTCATTAGGTTTTTGTAGAATCAAACAGTTGGATTTATTTTTGGAGAAACCAAATCTTTTCTAGAAACAGAATTTCAATTTCTTGAAATTTATCTGTTACCTTTAGTTACAAATTTCGAAATAATTCGTGAAAAAAAAGTTTTCCTACTTTTTAATTGGATTTTTGATACATTTTAATAGTAATATATTAACTGCTAGAAGATAGCTCTGTTATTAATGAACTTTCTTGAAACCTATCAAGGTTTTTGGTATATCAACAAAATAATGTCAATTAAAACCTGTCTATCATACGATTCAAATTTTGGCTAAACGTGCAAATCTGCATTATTGTGAGATAACAAAAAAATGTATTTAATATTTAAGAATTATAATTTTCAATAGCCTGAAGAATGAAATATAACTTTTTGAGATGAAAAGGGATATTAAAATGGGAAAGAGAAAACTATATACCACTTTTTTGTAACAAATTCTTTATAATTTAGCACTTTAAGAGTGATTTATTTTTACTTTCTAATTAATTATTTATAATGTAGCACCTTAGGAGTACTAAAACTTATAAAACATTTCATACATTAATTAAAATTTCAAGACCAGCAAAATTCCATCGTTTTAGAGCCACAATGTCACATACATAAGAAAAAATGAATAGTTTGCGTTGATTTTCTTAAGATAAATAGCACTACTTTAACGAAGGTTCGTCTCTTGATTATTCTGAAAGTGAATTATGAAACTATAAAAGAGATTTTTTTTTCTTCTTTTTGTTATCAAAGAATAGCTGGGTATTTTACAATTTATAGTTTTAATGTCCCCATTAATTATATGAGTCTTTTTTATTCTTTATCCATCTTGTATGAAAACAAAATGAAACATAATATTTACAATGACAGCATGAAACACATATAGTGCATAATTGGGATGAAATCAATAATATTTGTAACAGCATATTTGTTATTATTTTATTTTTCAATTTACACTTTGTCTTTTTATTCGTTTTTTAGTATCTATTGTGACTAAATCACAGTGATACAAACAGAAAATTTGTGTAAAGTTTTTTAACCAATACACATTGTAAAACAAAGTTTACGATGAGCGTTCCACTAAAACTTTGAAAAGAGTCCCAGAACAATCCAGGGAGTTACATGATGTGGTAGCGCTCTATTTCCCATCCATGAAGAAGATACCCGTTTTTGCCTGAATCGACCTCCAAGGGGCATTGCGAGGGCTTCAGGGGTGTTATAGATACATATTCCCGTTTATAAACTATTAGATATGCAGACTTGAAATTTAGCAGGCGTGTTTCTTTCGTGGAGTAGAGATTCTCTACAGAATAGGGTTTGCGAAAATTTGACTTCAAGGGGTGTTGCGAGGGCTTAAGGTGCGTTGTAGATAGATAATATGTGCATTTATTAAAAATATATTTTACTTTTGCTTATACATTTTTTTACCGTGTTTTACTCTCTTTACAATTCGGCTCTATCATATATTCAGAATAATATATATATATATATATATATATACTTTTGAAAAACTTAACCTGTGTGAAGAGCGGGTACTTCAGCTAATTATTTATAAAGGTTCAAAAGTTATTACAAGTATTTTGTAGAAGCATATTTTTTATTTTATTTTGAAATTATTGAAAAAGAACTTATTTCCAAATGTTTATAGTCTGTAAAATAATACAAATGATAGTTTTAATGCATTTTTTAAAAATTTTAAAATATTTATTTGCATAAAATTATTTATCATTACTCACATTTTAACAAAAATTTTAAAACGTAGCACGCGCGCGCGCGTGGTTAAGGGGTGCCAAACTCGCGGCCTCGGGATGCAGGTGGCCTATTATTGCAGCTCTTCAAATATATCGGCTCACAAAAATGTGTACTAAAATCAGTGGCGTAACGTACACCCCCGCAAGCCCCGCACTGCGGGCGGCGGGGGGGGGGGCAAAGCTAGACTGACGCCATTAACGTAGAATTTCACAAAATTAACTTTACATTTTTTAAAATCCAATTTTTAAGCGATTTCCAACTTGGCGATCTAACATCTTTCAAAATCAAAACTTTGATCGCTTATTAGATATCTTAGATTCAATAACCAAATCAAAAAAACATTTTAATTTGCTGTAATCCCCGCGACGAAAGAGATACTTTCCTTTAGTGGGTTTTATTTCCAAACCTAAATTACTAAAGGATAAAAAGAAAGTCAAACGGAAAATTGGATAAAATGCTAGAGAAAGATAAAAAAATTCACCACTGTTTTTTTTTACTATACTTCATGTTAGCGGTGGGAGAAAAAAAAGACATGTTATTTTTTACTGAAGTAGCAATTTAACTTATTAGCGTCTTAAGCTCCCCCCTCATATGTATTTCATTTTCCTTTAACGAACTCGTAAATAACGTACATATGTTATGCTTTTTTCATGAAAAAAGGATTGTGATACTTGAAAACGCACATTAATTTCCGTAGATTTATGAGTATTCAATGAAATAAAAGATAATGAGAAATGCTTCACAAAATTGTTTTTAGAACATATATATTTTTATATTCAATGCACTTCAATATAGAGAGTGTTCCTTCGCTGTTAAAACATTTTGATCTCACGTCTTTCTTGTAAAATTAGAACCGTTTTTTGTAAACGGAATTAATTATTCTGGTTCTTATACTGTTATCTTGTTAATAATACAAGAAGAAAAGCGGCCCTAAAATGAGGGGAGTTAAAAAAAACGGAGTGGTTCTCAAAAACGAAACATTCGAAAGGAAAAGGAGTATAATATTAATAGAAAATATGCAAAATTGGATAACTTTTTAATATCCGCAAGTTCATCATCTTGTGCAAGTGCTAGTAGTAGTACTGCCAGGGAACTTGATGAACAAATCCTGGAAATGAAAATTAATACACAAGAAAAGAACACAGTTTCGGACACATCAACTATTAAGAATACTCAATCTAAAGAAAAGAAGTCGGAAAATGAAAACGAAGATGCAAAATTTATTAAAAATGATTTTGCGCATTATGTAGGTACGCCCATAGATGGAAATTTAAGGGAACAAATTTTAAAATTGGGCCCATACCAACCACAAGGTAATTTCCAAAAAAGATGCCAAGGGAAAGAGCTTTTCATCCTCTTATTAGAGTTTCAAATCCAAGGCAGGACAAAAGATCAAAAGGAAATAGCTGTGCTAATCAACACGACTTCATGTTGCTTACTGTAAGGTATGTTGGCTTTTCGCTGATAGAGCAAATATGTATTTTAAAGAAGCCTGGTGTAAAGGTGTGAACGACTGGCAAGGAATATCTAAAAAAATTAAAGAGCATTAAAATTCTATAATTCATATTCAAGCATGTCACACATATGACATCTGTGGAAACAAAATAAAACGGTGGATTCATTATTGAAATGCAATTTTATAGAAGTTAATAAGGTTAGCCAAATCTTACGAAGAATCATAGAATTTACAATGACTCTAGCAATGTGCAATCTTCCTTTTCGGGGACATCGAGAAACTCGAGATTCGACTCAAAGGGGAAATTTTTTGAATATAATAGACCTCTTGGCTAAATATGACCCTCTTCTCAACGTTCATTTGTCAGAAAAAAGAATTCAAAAATATCTTAGCCCAAAAATTCAAAATTAACTTATTGCTATTATAGGCTCTAGAAAAAGAGAATATTGTTAAAAATATAAGGAAATGTTCTTTTATCTCTATTATTCTGGACACGACACAGGATATTTAAAAAAAGACCAATTAAGTATTATAATAAGCTATGTAACAAATGATGTAAACTGATGATGATCAGAAGCCCCTCATTCCAAAAAAACCCACCGAAGAACACCTGTTTCGAATTGGAATTGTTGCGGCCATGTTCCAAAAAAGAAGACCCTGCAACTCTCAGACAAAAAGGACTTGAAACGATAGAAATACTCTCTCAAGATAACTTTGCAATCGCCTACACCGATGGTTCCTCAGACAGATCCCTCAGCAATGGAGGTGCTAGAATCCTCCTTCTCCTCCCACATGGTAATAACTACAAACACAAAATTAACACAGGCATAATCGCCTCAAACTTCACAAGTGAACTCATGGTGATTAGAGAGGCCCTTATATTATACCAACAAGACCCACATGTTATTGATTCTACAGAAAGATTAGTAATCTTCTCAGATTCTAAATCAGCTGTAGAAGCCATAAGAAAAGGAGAGACCAACATCTCCTGTGATATTATTACCCTTCTAGAACAGCTGCACAGCAAAAGAAAACCCTGTATCCTGCAATGGATACCCGCACATGTCAACGTTGAGGATAATGAATGAGCAGATATATATATATATATATATATATATATAGCCTCTCTCTCTCTCTCTCGCCAAAGAAGCTAGAGACATCGAACATAAGTGCACCACCATCACACTTGATGATGCTAATGCAGTAGCCAAACATAGAATTATGAATCACACTTTTAAAAAACCCCTAGTTACGGAATTTGACTGTCCCCGAATTATAACATCCACAATTGCCAGATTGAAAACTGAACACCTTAAGGGCATGAAGATTCACTCAGACAAGACAAGATCATATGTTTAATGTAAACACTGCCCAGATCATCAACTCATGCCCAATCACATCTTGGAATGCCCAACCGTCGCAACAAAGTTACTAAAAATGGGAATGATCCCTCTGAGGGACTCTTTGTGGGAAATCATGTACAGCCCTTATGCTCCTAGAATAGCAGAGGCAGTGATCAAGAGTTTCAACGGAATTTAGTGATATCTACTGCATTTATTCATGGACACGAGAACAACAACAGCAACTGATGTTAATGATAATAATAATCCAGAAAATATCAGAATTAACGAAACGTTCTTAGACTTTATTGAGGTGGCAAATCAGACTGCAAAGAGTTTGGAAAAGGATGTGTTAAGTTTTTTAAATACACTGGACATTGATTTGGCGAAGTGTCGAGGACAAGGATATGATGGGGCAGCCACCATGAGTGGAGCGTATGTGGGGATTACAGAAATTAATTAAGGACAAATAACCAAGAGCAAATTACGTTCATTGTTAAACACACAACCACAATCTTGTTCTAAACGATGCATGTAATAACGTGCCTCAAGTAAGAAAATTTTATGACTTTTGTCAAAAAATGTATACATTTTGGGGCTCAGCATTAAAAGGTGGAGTGATCTGAAAATTGTGCAGAATATCGAGAACATTCAGCAGACTATTAAATCATTATGCACGACAAGGTGGTCATCTCGATTTGAATCTGTAATATCAATTCGCTACAATTACATTTCGATTTTAAAAGTACTTTCAAATATTTTACTAACCAGTACTAAGCAAGACGAGAAACAGGAAGCTTTAGCGATTAAAAAACATATAAAAAAGTTTAAATTTGTTTTTTTTTGCTAATTTTCCAATGTCAAATTTTACAAAGCACAAATTAAACTTCAAAAGCATTACAATCACCAAAAATAGATTTGAAAAACGCCAAGACCATGATAAATTCTAACTTAACGTCTATCGAGAATCTTCGTAACAATTTTACTAATATAAAGGAAGAAGGTATTGGTTTGGCTAAAAAATGGGACATCACCCCGGAGTTTGAAAAAAAGAGACATAGAAAATTTAGACAGTTTTTCGATCATTTCAATGCTGATGAAAAACTGCAAGACAAAAAACGATTGTTTGAGATGGATGTTTTTAAGGCCAATGTTGATGTTATTACTACTCAATTAAAAAGTCGCTTTGAGAGTATGAATGGCATTTACAAATCATTCAGTTTTCTTTCTCCCAAAATATTGTAAGCACTACAAATGATCTCTGATATAATGAAGCCAGTAATCTTCAAAAAGTATATAGCCTCGACCTATCTAGTGAATTTCCAAATCAAATTATGTCTCTAAAAGCAGTTTTTAGTGAAGATTTAACTAAGCTAAATTCGATAAAAGATTAAGGTATTTTTTTGATGATTCGAAATAAGTTTGCTGCGCCAAGTTTACCAGATGTATGTATTGCATTTTTATTGTTTTTGACTCTTCCAGTTACTTCTGCAATGGCAGAAAGGTCATTTTCTAAATTAAAATTAATAAAAAATTATCTACGTTGTACGATGTCAGAAGAGAGGCTCCCCTATTTGTCTTTGATAAGTATTGGACAACAAGAAGCAAGAAAAATTGAATTGGATGAATAAAAAACCGACTTTGCAAAGAAAAATGTGACATGCCAATAGCTTTTTTGTGATTTACTTCTTGAGTGTAGTGATGTGTATTAGCTAGTAGTGTGTGTCGCCAACAACCTAACGTACAAGTCACTTTTGTCGTTCAACCTGAGTGGTACTGCGAGCGCATTCTTTTTTTGTTCCCATGTTTTCTTATTAGAAACAGTAGTTGTGTCTTTGACTTTTTGACGATTTATGCTAGAATTTTATCGAACTTAAGGTCAAGCTCATCCCGGGATTCATAAACGAAGAATTTGGTAAGTGATACCTTTTTTCTTTCATAAAGATCTGAAATCGAAAATATTATTTTACAGTGTTTGTGTTTTTCTTAGTGTATCGTTTTTATTTAAGTTACCAGGTTATCTGTCGACTTTTGTTAGACTTTCCATTTTTTAAATACTATAAATACTCTCTAATGTTAAACGTTATTTACTTTGTTTACTCAGACACATGTTGATTTTATATTCAGTTATAAGTTTAATATTTAAATATTTTTACGTGATGTGTAAAAGTACATTATGTTATGTTATTGCAATTCTTTGCATATATATATATATCAGGCTTGGGGCCCAAAATCTGATCTTGCGGGTGGTCCAATTATTTTCCGTTACGCCACTGACTAAAATATCAAAATTTCTCCCGAAATAGGAAAGGCTAGTTGCAGAGAGGAGATGTCAAATGTCAGGATGTAAACTTTCAATTTTTCTTTTTCTTTTATTTATGTTTATTATTATATATTATTCGAAATAAACTTACGTTTCTATGAATATTGATTTTTTAGCAGTCCATTTAACGTTAAACCTTGTTTTTTTTGTTTTTCTTTGCCCAAATTAGCCCTTGAGTTTGACACCCTTGAGGTGGAACACTGAATTCAGTTACCAATGCTTTTATCAAAGTACTCGATTACTGATTTATGTATGTAATTTTATACTTTGGAAATCAATATTTATGGAATCCATTTCAGAGGCGCTATTTTCTGATTTATTCTCAAGAGATAGCCTGTTTGTCTCAAAAGATAACCTAAATTTATGTTAATGATGATTCAGAAGATATCCAATAATACATTAAAAATCTTCGATGACTTGTTTTAATTCGTGCATACTTTAGCATGATTTTTGTCATATAAATGTAAAAAAAAAACTCACATTTATAATATTTGTTTATTTTATGCATAAAAACATAATACAAAGTGTAAATGTGAGTCATTGTTTTAATTAAAATTACTTTCGATTGATAAGTATGATTATAGGAGAATATAATTAAATTTAGGGAAAGGTAAGCATCGAAAAAGAAATTTTTAGAAGGTTTTCTTAAATTTCATTTTAAATTTGATATGCTAGTGTAATGCTGATTTCGAAATTTAATTATCGTTTTATGTACGCAACTATACAAAAATAATTTCATGCTTACAAGTATCATCATCACTCAGTAGAAAGTGTTTTTCAGTTGCTATGTTTTTTTTCTCCCATATTCCCTTTTCTATTTTAATTCCCAGATCTTATCATGAAGTTTCTTTTGTTATTTTGGACTCTTCATCTTGGAAACAAAGTGGTCTTAAAAACATAAATCAGTTCTACAAGAAAACTATATCGTTAAAACCCTTTTTTTTAAAAAAAAAAAAAAGTTTTTATACTTAAGTTTCCTTCGAGTAAACGTTCATTCTTCTTAGTATAAAATATTAAATGGATCAAAAACAGACTACGAGCCCTATTTTGATACGAAAATAATATCAGATTGAAGAATATAAGAATATTTTTATATATTTCGTCCACATCCATCACTTTATCCTGACACCATATTTTTATTTTGTGTTTTAATACTTTCTTTAGAACATGTAGACTTTAAATGTTCAATCAGTTCTGGTTTAAATGTAACTTTAGCAATCTCACGAAGTGACTACCGTCATTTCGATACAACAACACAAGCAATGATATTCTGTTACCGTATACAGTTAACAGGCAAATGCATACTCAGTTACAATTATCTTGACATATATGTGGTTATAACACTCAATACAACGTAACACCCAATGTTCACTAGAAGGCAGCTCTGATGTATTGCGACATGTGTAATCTTATCGAGATCTTCAGGAGTCTATTATCAGATGCTGGAAAGAGACCATTCAGCCCGTATGGCGAAAAGAAAAATGAGGATCATTTATAAATGAATTGTTTGAATAATTGTTATAAATGTATTTTTATAATTGATTCTTAGTAGCAAACCTGTTCATTATTCAAGCAAGAAAGAAGACATCTAAACCATAAGTACCAGTCATTTAACCTCATCTGTGAAAAATTTCCTCATAGTTTTTGGAGGCACCATTTGGGATGCAGTTTTAAAAATTAAATTAGTAAACAGGTTTAATTTAATTTGTTACACTTTTTCTTTTTTCTGGAACGCGGATCTCATAAAAGTGGAGTTGTATCATACATTCTGTATTTTTATTTCTGAAGCTGAATGCCGAAGGGGCCAAAAAGTTTAATTTAAAATGTCACTTTCATAGAATAACAAATTGTTATGTCCCAGCCTGACATGAATGGAGAATTACATAGAAAAGTAATTATTATTTTTCAATTTGTAGAATATCGTTCTAGAATCACGTCAATTAATATCTGTTTAATGTCACAAAAAAGTTCCCAGATGCAACGAGTGAACGTATTCCTTTGGAAGAAATGTGCGTGAATTTCATGTGATCGAGTATTGTGTGCAAGTTCGAATATATCTTATGAAAAAGAAGCTGAAGAGAGAATACTATTACCTCTGATTGTTATCTCGGCAAGTACTTTAGTACAGATTAATATTATTATTTGTAGTATGTCTTGGGCCCTGGATTGCTTTTTATTTGTTTCGTTCAGTAAAAGGATGTGATTTAAAGTTAACCCGCCAAAATGTATAATTTTTTATTGATCTTCAACAGTACACTCTCTATTGCTTCCCGAACATAATTATAAAAAAGAATTAGTAACAAAAAATAAGAAAATTCATGTTGTTGAACGACTGTTACAGAAAGAAATGTAATCATTTTGGTAATCGATCATTTTTTTTATTTAGTTTTAATCAGTTAACTGATTCTATTTTTTTCCTGCATACATATGCAATTTGATTTCGCCATTAATAAGAAAGCGGATACATCATTTAACTACATTGAACTACTTGTAATGAAGATAATTAAAATTAAAATGACATGCAGTCAGAAAGTGGATCCTATATAAACCGGCACATATTGGAAGATTCATACAAGTAATAACATTCCGACTCTGGGACTTAAGTAAACGAAAAATGAAAGGGATATGTGTGAGAAGATATTTTTCGCACAATTAAGCAGGTTTGAGAGGAGCCTGATTTTCTGCAAGAAACCAAAACGTTGATAGACGCACCGTTTACCATGACAATCGTTTCTATTCTGTCATCAGAGCATATAGGGAACAGTGGACACGAGATGTTGCCGAAAAGGGGTAAATTATGTATGGTTCAATTTAAGCAAACAACGAGGGTGGGAATCATCACTCAGCAAACCTAGCATCGTAGTTCCTACAGTAACTCGATCCATGATACAAACAGGTGCAGGGCTGTCAGTTGTTGCACAAACTATTTCCAGGTGTCTCGCGGAAGCAAATCCGCAATTGACAATTGCTTTTTTAATAGTAACGCTGAAACATTGGTAAATCCGCCTACATTATTGGTAAGCCAGAGTGACGCGTTATGTCACAGATTAGAAAAACGTGGTGTATAGGGATGACTGATGATAACCATATATGGTTGTAAAGGAGCTCTCATGAACGGTGCGATTTCGCCTATTCTATCACGCAACACATTGCCTGCACAGCAGGGATAATGGACTGGATGACCCTTGCCTATGATAGTCGATCTGCTATAATTGTGATGCGTGGAACTTTGACTGGTCAGCATTACGCTGATATGCCATTCTTAGAACCCAAGTGAAACCTTGCCTAAATTGGTTTTTCCAGGAACAATTTTTCAGCAAGATTATGCATATAGCGAATAGCTTAATATTCTCTACAGCATGGTCAATATGTTCCCTTTATTTTATACCTTTTAAAGCATTTGAAAGACCAAATGAAATGTGAGATATCGTCGTGTCTCTCTGTACATGATTTCAAGCTGGCCATTTAAGATTTGTGGTCTTATCTGCTTAATAATGATTGCGATTTGTTAGATATCCTTTGTAAATAAGTTTTATGAATTAATGCTGTAATTATATTTTTCATAATTACACTATTATTAAACTTGTTTTATCATACCTTTGTATGTTTTTATTCAAAAAAATGTCACATGAAAAATCTTATTTGCTCACAATACTATGTTTTAAATAAATATAATCTTTGAGAAAAATCTTAAAATACCAGGGATAAATTCCTATTTATTTAACAAAAAGGATATTGTTGATTATTATAATTATTTACATAAATAAAAATTTAGCTTTTATTCATAATTATACTTCACTCATGGAGTAAATGAGAAATTTTCATTTCTTGTTGATAACAGTTAATTAGTTCTAAAATTTAGAAATTGTTACTTATTATTAAATTATTACTACATGATTAACTTCAGTATTAAATACACAACAATATTTTTTCTCACATATAAAACTCATTGGCGTTAGGAAATCGTACAATGTAATTACTTAATTATTTAACGAAAGAATCACAATGGTATTTTATTCAAAAGGAGATCTTTGTTAAATATTTCAATGAAAAAGGGAGAAAAATACGACGCTTTATTACTGCACTTCATGAAATAATCACCGAAGTGCTGTAAAACGGCTCACAAAAGTTTTTAAATACTCTACACCAGGGGTGGTAAACCTTTATTGATCAACCTGCCATTTTTTCCCAGGCGCAGTATAGCCAATTTTGGCTCTTGCGCCATAAAAACCCAAATTCACTCAAATTCACGCCATTTTTTCCCTAAGAAATGTTTGATGAGGTAAAAACGTGCCGTAAAAATATTTTGACTTGTAATTATTGGGAAAATAATAAAATTAAATACTAACAACTCAAAACTTTATTTACTACGAAAAAATGCCTTTCGTCCTGTATATTTGAAAATATTTTAGTTATACCTGTAATTCAAATTAAAGTAACATTAGTGTGATTTTTTTTGCTGCTGATTGTGTGGATGTCAAATAACTTATATTAGGATTGTAAGATGTTACTTTTAGTAGAATTCATGCTGGATTGGAGTCATCTGCCAAATGGTTTCTGAGCAATTTTTATTAAAAAATTATCGATTTTCACTTTTCTATATTTCTTAAAAGCTCAAATATTTCTGTTTAAAATGATATATGATATAAGGAAATACGATAATCAGAAGTCTTTTTTATTTTTTTTAAATGAAGCTTTTCCTTGACGCGCATCAAATGAGCTCTGCTAGGAGCGCCCGTATTTCCCCTTAAATAAGTCTCTGATGAGCCCGAATCCATATAATGTTCAAGTGGAAAAATTTGACTGAATTGGACTTATCCAAAAGTGTCTTTTGGATCTTAAAAGCGAAACAGAGAAAAAAATTAATTGGTGGAATAAGCCTAAGTGGTCGAAACGAACACACCGACATTTTAATATCAAAAATTCAACGATATTATAGTATGGCTATCTGAAATAATATAAATGATCTACACAGCATAAAAACTGCTGTCTGGGCTGTTTCTTTTTATTTTCCGTCTTCAAACGAAAGCCCTCAACATGGACTGTGTCCCGCGGATATAAATGCCTGGTGCAAGATTCCAAAGACAGAAACAGAATGTAACGAAAGGCACTAAGATCAAAAACACATACATATCATAATGAATTAAGTGAAGCCAAATTTAAGATATTTAGGTGAACCTTTATTATTAAGAAAATGTTTACATGGAAAGACTTAGAACCCAAATGTATCAGTTAATAACACCCTATGGTCAGTGTTCCCAAGATCTACATTTGTGGAATTAAAATCTCTAAAATTAGGGGTAAATATGGCTATTGTACAGTTCAATATGAGTCATGTACCAAAAGTAATGATCTTAAAGCATTTTGATACTGAACCAAGTTATAACTGTGTGCCATGCTTAAAAAATTGATACAAATAGGATCCGTGTAGCTCAACGAAAGCATCTTGAGTTCCCAAAAAAAGGCAAAACTGTTAAAAATAATGAAAAAAAGAAAATTAGAAGAGTCTATTGTGAGATCAGAGGGTAAAAAAATTCTTCATATGCTTCTGGGAAGTACTAAAAAAAGTAAAAGCTCAAAAAATTACAAAATTTTACTTTATAGCTTGTTTTCTCAAAATGTAGTATTTTTTCACTTTATGTACCTTTTTCTCAAAAACAACTTATCAAGTAATTCTCAAAATATTAGTGAGCAGACTTTTCACATATTTTCACATTTTAATGGAGTTATTTAGATATATCTTGCAAACTTTTTTAGCTAAAGCTTTTTTAAACTAAATTTTAGGGGAAAAATTGAACAATATTTTAAAAATTCATAATTAATTATATTTTTTTTAAAAAAAAACAAAACCTTTCGCTAAAGTGTTATTAATAGTACGCATAACCTAATGTAAAAAAATTTATCCATGAGAAATAAGTAGTGTTTGAGAAAAAGGTTCATAAGCTTAAGTAATTTAACATGGGCTCCTATGGACGTGCCGGACCCCCTTAATTATTTTTCTGTAGTTCACTTTTTTGATAAGAGTATTTGTGATTTGTACATGCGATGTTCTGCATACCACTGTTCAGGACTTAAAACACGCATCGCTTTTGTTGCCTTTACTAATAATGCCATATTTATAGATTAAACAAGTTTGAAATTCTCTGTTACACTTACCATCTTACACTTTTTGTTCTGAACTAGCAATATTGAATAACAGTTAAAAATCGTAAATATAACACAAATAAACTTCAAAATATAGTGTGTCAACGAAATTGACTATGCTATGCGTAGACAAATTTTCATCAAAAGCAACTGCAACACACGACGTAACTAAGGCAAGACAATTGCAAGACAGTGTGCTCCCCTCCACTCCGCGACTTATCACTCGCGTTTGTTCGTAATACTCCATAGTGAACTTTATTATTTTGAAATAAAATGCAAACTATTTTGATCGCTCGCGTGCCCAAAACATTGTGTCGCGTGCCATTGATGGCACGCGTTCCACTGGTTCACCATCCCTGCTCTATACAATTGAATCATCTTATTTTTACAACTATTAGCTATTCGTGCCAGCTGCGACCTAATCGGAAGAAAGAAAAAACAAACTCAGTAAAATAAGCAGAATAAGTTTTTGCCCAGCTGACTACCCAATATCTTCTCACGGATCACTGCATTCTCCTCCAGTGTCCATTAAAGCAAATTTATCCTTTTCCCATGTTTTGCAGTGGCATTTAAAATACTTAAAGCATACATTTATTTTTTTTACTTTGTATTAAAATTTTAATGTCATTGCGTTAACTAGTTGTAGATGTTGGATATATAACTATACTAGAGATACAAATTTTAAAAAATTAAAAAAATGTTAAAGATAAATATTTTAATTTATATTAAATTAACTAAGAATTAATTTATGCATACATCAGTATTTATTCAGTTCCTATTCTTAAATTATATCTTATTTTGATATAGCTATTTTTTATAATTTACATCTCTACCATTCACTTATATAATTATAAGTAAGTGCAAAGATGCTGTGAAAAAGGTTCAGTTCCATTTAACATAAATTTCTGCCGGACATTATTTTAACAGCTTTAAAAACAGGATTACGTAATAATAAATATGGGTTTTAAGAGGACACAAGCTGCAAAGAAAATTAACTTATAATAAGATAATTCTAATAATTTTCGCAGAATATTACAATTACAAGCAAAATATTTTCTTAAAAATCAGAGATTAAAAGTTTTAAATACTTTTAATACTAAATATTACTTTGGAACGGTTAGAACTGTATAAACATATACTATTTTGATTTACATAGAACGTTATTTGCTAATTATATTACATTTTCTATATTAATTAGTTACATAAAATGTATTGCATTGTGTAGAAATGGGATTTATATAATAAATGTTAGTCAATGATTAATTTGTCTGGATGGAAGAATTTTATTTATTTCAGAAACAATGAAGCAAATGTTAATATATTTTATTGAATTGCAAAATCTCTCCGCATTTATAAAAAAATAGGGTGGGAAGGAGAGATAATTGTAACTAGAGAATTTAGTAAATATATGTAAAGTAAAGGAAAATACATAAAATTAGTGAATTTTTCTAATGTATGTAAAAAAGGCAAAATATAAAAATTAGTGAATTTTACAAATGTAAATGAGGCAAGTAAAAATATTACTTTTGCATTTATTATAAATTAAACTAAATCAAAGATTGAACTGTTTAACTTACTTGTCTTACGCTTTAATATACTTATATACATGTTCTACTAAAGTATGCTCTTGATTCTTCCATAAAAAGTAAATGTTTCCGATTGAAATATCATTGAACTGTGATTTATATTGAATATTTTAAGTTGATTGAGATAATGTTACTTGAATGAAATGTAATAAAAAACCAGAAAGAAATCTAAAAGTATTGTTACATATTTTAACATAGAAAGTAATAATCATTTTAAACATAATTAAGAACTGATTTAAACCTCCCTCTTTGTTAAATAAATGGAAACAAGAAGAAATCCTTAATTTTCTTTAACAGTATAATGATATATGGTTACAATTGTTAAAAAAATATTGTTTCATAGAAATATCCTTATTTCTACGAAAAGGGTTTGATTTAAGAAATGGAACTCCATTATAGCTATTTAAAAGCATATAATTAGTATCTTAAAGAATAGTTGCAGCTTTTAAAGGATGTCTCGTGTCTTTCGAATAATTTTTAAAAAGTATTGTTCTGAACTACTTTATCTTTTCTGAGGAAATAATTATAATAATAGTACTCGCATAAAGTACCTTTTTCAAAAAGATAATTAATGTAAATATTGTTTCTTGCTGGCATCCTCCGCATTAAACTTTGTATTCTTAAACGAAAAATAATTACTAGGATTTTAAAAGCTTCTTTTTGTGCTTTTTGAGGACGATATTTTGATTAAATTAAGTAGTAAATAAGCCCATGGATTTTGGTAAGAATTATTTTTACTTTTTTTCTATTTTTTGGTCCTGTTCTTCCTTACTAATGACATGAAATAATAGGCAATTCATATTTAGATAATGAGCTTCAAATTGGAGAAAAATAAAATTTGATTGTTGAAGATCACATTGGAGTATACATCGAAAAAAATGCGTTACCTCCTTTTGCAGAAAAAAGAAGGAAAGAAAGACTGTGTTGTGTGTATAAAGTTTTAAAATAAAGATTTTTTGGCTAATAATATAAAGGTAGATTTTAGAGTAGATAGTTTTTGGAGTTTTCTTTAATTGGTTCACACACACACAAACCTTTTTAATTTCGTTTGAATGTTTAAAACAAAATATTGAATGTTTAAATATTTAAATGCTTGGCAATCTTAAACTTATACGAGAAAGTAAATGTTTTTCGGTAATTTGTTTCCTTGAATGATGTTTTATCATCAAGTTCAGTAAACGCTTGTTTAAATCCTTTACTATAAAATATTTCTGATACGCCATATATTGATGATTAAAAAAGAAGACTTATTTTAACTATACATAAGAATCTATCATAAAACTTTTCAATTCCTAGTTCGCCTGTGAAGTAGTTTAAGAAAGCCCATTTTTCAAACTATGGTACGCGCCACATTAGGGGGTGTGATAATCCTACCAGGGGTGTGCGAGCATATTGAAAAGTCAAAAATGAAAAATTTTAAAAAATATATCGATTTACTGGAAGGAATTAAAACAAAATGTAAATTGAAATAATAAAAAATACACATTTTAATGATAAAATATGCTTGTAAATGTATCAGTATTGCACAATGTATTTGAATAAAAATTCCTCAATACTAAGTAAAGAACAAGTTTAATAATTACTAGTGACCTCATGGGCTTGTCATATACAAAAATAAATGCAAAACTAAAATACTTATCTTGATATAATGTGTACAGCAGTGCTTCTCAAACTTTCAATACTCGCGACCCAATTTTCAATCATCATTTTCATCACACCCCCTCCATACAATAACATTGTATTGAATTCAATACTACAAAGTGTGTGTTGTGTGTGTGTAGTATGTATGTGTGTTGTGTGTGTGTGTAGTATGTATGTGTGTTGTGTGTGTAGTATGTATGTGTGTTGTGTGTGTGTAGTGTGTGTGTGCAACTTTAGCTTCTTATGTGCCACCGACATATATAAACGTCTCGCTCCACCAAAGCATTAACTTCTGGACGTATATATACGTCTTTCCAAAGTACGATCTTTTTTGTGCACTGCTATCCATAAAGTTATTCCTAAAAATTTGGAGTACAATAAAAGGATCTTGACAGTCTTTGCAAAGGATTTACTTATTTCAGAGGATTTTGCTTATTTATTCCTTTCTCCCCTTCCCCCAAACATCAAAATACGCGTATCTACGTGGAAGACGGTGGCATTGGGCATCTAACCACGTAAATATTAATCGGCAGTTAAGGAATTAATTATAAACCGTACAAATTATCAACATAAGTGTTGATTCAAGCCCATGGGGCCCCTGGTAATTATCAAGCTTGTTCTTGACAGTATTGTTAAATTAATAATAAAATACGTTGTACAGTACAGACAATTTTATAAGTGTATTATATCAGTATACATGTGTATTTTATACTCTATTATGTCAGAAAATATTTTGTTTGTTTACTTTCAGTAAATTACTAATGTTTTGAATAATATTTATTTTTCAACTTTTCATTATGCTCGCGCCCCCCTTGTAGAGTTATCACACCCCTCAAGGGGGCACGCCCCACAGTTTGAGAAACTCTGGTGTACAGTCTTTAATTAAAGTTGTATTGTAATTTTAGAGTCAAAATATAGTATATGGAATTCAGTACATTATTATTGTATGAGGAGGGGCACCATGAAAATAATGATTGAAAACTGGGTCACAAACATTGAAAGTTTGAGAAGCACTGGCGCAAGACATGCTATAAGAATAAATCTAGTTTAAAAGGAAAACTTTGCTTATCCATGTTATAACGATTCTATAGCATTGTATCTAATATAAGACTTCTTAGTTTAAATGATATTAAAAAAATGTATTTTAAATGTTTTAATTATTCATTTTTCCTGATTTAAATTTTTACTAAAGGTTCTGACTTTACACTATGTAGTAATTTTTCAATATTTTTGAACTTATTAATATTAGAAAGACTGACATTTAGTATATACCTATATTGCCCAAAAGCAGTTAAAAAGACTGTATTGTGAAATAATGATTAATGTCTAAAAAAATTGTTTAAAATTATTTTTTTAATTTTTCTTTATTATTTACAATGACGTAACAAGTTATTAGTAAAGATTAACAGTAAAAGAAAAAATTCCTCACTTGGAAAAAAATATATTCTAAAAAATTCTAAGAAATTGTTCATTATATATGTATTTTTTTTTCTAATCGGATTCCTTTGGGCAATCTAGAGTTAACTAAATGTATAAGCTATATTTTATCTAATAAAATCAAGTTTATTCTAATTAATTACTTAAAAATTAAGTTTTTGTAATATGTGTTACTTATATATGTATAGTGGCATAGTTTAAATTGATAATTGAGTTTTTGACAATTGATAAAAATTAGATGCATTTTTGACCCTTTAATAGGTCAATTTCATTACAGTTAAAAAGAACTACAATTTATTACATTATTTAAATTGAATGGAAAATTTACCCTTTTTTCGAATTCAGAGAAAACATAAATAAAATCCAAAATATATCTCAAATGAAAAAAGAATGTTTTAACAAACGAGGGAATTATTAATTGTAACTCTCTCCTTCATTAATAATAGATGAACAAATAATTCCATTAATTTTCCAAGATTCATGTACGCTTTGGTAAGCACATATAAAATGTCAACTTGGAATATTTCTGAGACAAATGACCCAAATGTTTCTACTTTTCACGAAAAAAAAATATACTCTTACATTTTAGCAAATAAATTATTTCTTTATTTTGAAACAAAATCAACATTTGTTAACTTAAATTAACATACTTGTAATTAGCTGTATCATTTTTATTTCAAATTTTCTGCAAAGGAACTATTACATATTTAGTGCAAGCATGAGTGATTTTTCTTTAAATAAACTAGCAAACAGATGTATTTTATTTGTGAGAATGAATTAAGAAGTTATTAAACCCCAAATTTTAAGTAATGCATCTTTTCAATTGTGGACAAATCATCATTCTTATTTTCCATTGAACCATAGTAAAATTCTGAATGGAATAAAATGTTTTGTACTAAATTGAAATAAAACTAAAAAAACTCCCCTTTAATATTTATCTTTTATGCACCATTATTACAAAATTATGATAGATGCTTTATTTAATACAAAAATTAATAGTAATGATACCATTAATGTCAATCTGTTTATTTTTGCTATTAAAGATTATAAAAACTGTTTAATGAAAAACCATCAACTCTTAATCGTAATACAGTTTCAGAAGAAAATTGTAGGTTTTAGAAAATGGTTGTATTGCTTTTATGCGAGAAAAGAAATAAGTTGTAACTTGAATTCAGATTTAAATGATATTACTTCTGTTATTTTAATGAATTTATAATTCCAAAAGCGAAAAAAAAATTATATTTGTAAGTGCATTCGTTCAATTCAGTTTGGCAGCCTTTGACAATACTCAAGAAAACAGCATCAATATATTTGAGTGGGATCAATTCTTGCAACATCATAGTCACACGATAATGATAACCACGTATTTTAGCCAATCAGTTTAAAAACTCATGTGACGTTATAGTCACGGTAAAATCAATCATGTGTTTCAAGATAATTAGTCCATGCACTTGGTTGTTGCCAACTTTTGGTCTTTGTGTTAAGATACTTTCTTTTAAAAAATACAAATTTGTCAACAACAAAAACGTACATAGGTAGACCAAATGCACTTTATTTAAAAGTGCATGCATAAAATCTGATTTCTTTTTTTTAATTTTACATTTTTTTTTCAAGAAATTTACTTTTTAAGACATTTCAACATTTTTACCCAATTATACAAATAAAATTTGAACTTTTAACCAAGTTTTACAAAAAGAACCACAAGTACAATTAGTTTGATAACTGGTTTGAATTCAATGCAGAACACGAGTTTGTGTTTATCATGTGACCGCCAGGAATTGAGCCCTTTAACTCTTTTCGAAATACGCACAACTCTTTTTTTGCATTTATATGCAAGGCATTAAAAATCATTTTTCAAGATGACACATGCTACATCATCTTGAACTGTAGGAGGTGAATTTTAATGGTGAACCTTCAGATTGAAATGTATTTTATTGTAGCATAATTCACATTGTATTGCCGCATTATTGCAATAAGTTTTATTACGATATTTAATTCATTTCTATCATTTCATTTGAGAGATTTTTATTCGTGATCTACACATAGGTTATTTTTCTGCAATTTATTGTGTAAATATAGGATCTCTTGTGTGATGTGTTCAATGTTTTAAACAATACAGTTAACTTAAAATACGGTGCATAACGCGTGCCACCTTTTTTTTTAAACCAAGATTTTTGAAATTTACGTATGCAATGACCTAATGTTTTGAAATAATTTATTTGAGGTATTATCCCAAGCTAAAATTAAACTTCTAGGGCTACAACCTTTTAAGTTCTTAATGGAAATGTCATTGCCTTTAAATAAACAGTATTTCAATATATGTAGAATTCTAATTTTTTTATATTCACATTTTTTATTAGTTTTAAGGCTATCATTTTTTTTATTCGGCGTATAACACGCATCCATAAATTTCGATTTTATTTTTTGTGAAAAAAGTGTGCGGTATACACCGAATTTTTAGGTATTGTTTAGAATGAAATGTTACCTTATAATGACAAATTTTCGATTTAGATCATTTCACAAATATATTTAGTATCGTATTATTTTTCTTTAAAAATAGATTTTCTACTAATCTTGATACTTTAACTGTAATGAATTTTTATCCATGATATTGCACTTATAACATTTTCTTCCAAGATCTATTTTAAAACCTAAAATGACGTGAAACTTTTTTTTTTACTATTCATTTTAAAAACGAAAAACTAAAACTTTTTTAATATTGATAGTGCAACAAGCCGTATCATGTTCCTTTGTAATTACTTCCGTTTTATTATAAATCTTTAGGAGCTCATATTATTTTGAAATACATCATTTTAAAACACGTGAGTAAATGAAAAACAAGTAATATAAAAAAATTATACATCATTTTAAAACACGTGAGTAAGTGAAAAACAAGTAATATAAAAAAATTAAGTCAATTCCTACTCAGATCAACAAAGAAAATTTTTATTTTAGCTACTTTTATTAAATATTTACAATTAATATAAATATGTATATACATAGGACAGAATCACAATATTAAGAGGTAATTAATTTTTATTAATTCTCATTAAAGTATCGTATTGTCATCCAAAACAATCGTGTATGTAAATTTCAGTCCAACTGAATGCTTTGAAACGTGAGAAAAAAAAACTTTTTTAAGTTTTGACACAAGTCGCCAAAAATGATGCATACGTGGTTGTATTTGTAATTATTTAAATAATTAGTTTTAATCAATTAATTTTTGTTAATTATTATTATATTTTTGCACTGCCATCCAAAATAATCCTGTATATAAAATTTCAGCTCAATTGAGTGCTTTAAAATGGATTTTATTAACGATTGAAAATTCCACCAAGATAAATAAATAAATAAAGATATAGATAAATAAATATATAGAGATTGTAAGCTAATAGTAGGAATTGAAAAGCAGCAAAACATGCTCGCCTTAAAACATGTATGTTATGTTAAAAAATTGAACTTTTTAGATTAGTTTAATTTTTTTTATCTAATGAGTAAATTTGATATAAAAGAGCAATTTAATCATTATGTAAGGAATACAGATAATTCGTTATTTAAAATATGATACTAATCATGTTATGTCAGAAATGAGATAAAAACTTATGTCTAATGGCCGATATTAATCGATGGATGTTTCTTTGGCTCCGAATAGATTTATTTGAGCCTTGATAAACCAGCTGTTGAGACAGCAAAGTTCCCATAAAGTAGATATCAGAAACAGCTGCCTTGATCCACGAGATTAAGAATTTTTGGTGGCAAAAGCTTTTGTCAATGTTCACCAGAGAAAAACTGCTTAATTCTTTAATCTCTATCTAAAGCAATGCATTTGACAAGGGGAGGGGGTCGAGAAGATATTTTGCCAGTTAATGGAATTAAAAATGTGTAGCCAAAAAAAAAGAAAATATGTTTATCTCCTGCAGTGATAAATATCATATTACAAATAGTTTTGCTAAGTAGAAGGGAATTTATAAAGCTAAGAAGATTATTGCGGGTCGTTTTTCTTTTCTGAGAACAAAAATATTGCTACTTATAGAAGTTAACAATGGTAATATTTTTATACAATACATGTTAAAATAGAGGTACATTATTCTTTTATTTCCTATAAAAATAACGTTGCACTCTTTTAAAAAATTCTCCTTCATAATAAACTTCTTAAGGTGAATCATTTCATCAAATTGTAATTGAACTAATTTTTAAAATGTAAAATTAAAAACGTATTATCAAGCATCAGTATTATAATTATATTTATAATCAGATATACATCCCAAAATATAAGTTATTCCCTTTGATTAAAACTTTCATTCTTCTTCAGCACCTTAGTATAACTCATAAATATAAGTAAAAATTAAAATAAAACATTATTCACGACAGATGAGATTTACTTGGTTCATAGGTAAAAACTCTCAGACATTCACTGTTTAGTATAAAAATGATGTAATCATGTAAATTTCCATACATTAATTTAATCTCTATTTAATATTTTCAAAGTTATTACATATTTAATAACAGTGGAAATATTAATTAGGGATTAAATTAATGTAGCTTTTTTCTTCTTAATACGCCTAATTTTTTTAAAAAAATATGAATAATATCTAAAAGAAGCAAATCCCCTAATTTTTAAATAGATTTTTTTTTCAAATCTGTTTACTTAAGTATGGTTAGATAATGAAAATGTTTATTACATTATCCTATAATCCATATAATGGGCTAATTGATATGTTTGTAAATTTTTAATGGTGTACATATATACATTCATAATACTGAATCAACAAAGATATTTAGTAATGTTTTGGAAAAAGAAATTAATTTTTAATGAAAAAAATCAGCTGTATAACTTAATTTTAAATAAATTAAATTATCTTTACATTTATATTATATAAATGTATTTAATGTCTCCTTTTAATTGTAACCACATTAAATCAAAATATTTCTTTTTGCTTATGAGTTTAATTTTTCATTTAAAAGATTATAAATAGTTGGTGTTATTAATCCTTTTAAAAAATAAAATATGTACATAAGTGAAAAAGCTTTTCCACAAACTTATTTTTTTAAGTTTTGTAAAATAATTAAAATTAAAATAATAGTACACGAAACTTGTAACTTTTTTAACCCAAATAATAATTTCTAATTAAGTACAAAAGAAAAAAAAAAAAACTTTTATATTAAAAGTATTTATAGAAATATATTTAAAGTATTTTTAAAAATAAATTTAAAATAAAATAAATTTAAAATAAATATTTTTTATATTAAAGTATATTTTGCTACATATTGACATTATAAAATATATTAATTACGTCTGCGTACACATTTCTTATACATATTTTTATTTCATTTTAAATATAAATCTAATATTAGAGAATTTTACTTACAGTTCGATTACACATTGGTAAATGGATTGTATAAATTTATTTTTTCGTGTATATCTGCTGTATTGCTTGTTATTTTTCAATTATTATTTTAAATTAGAGAATGGTTACTTACAGTTTTGGGTAAGTTTTCAATCTAAAACCCTTAGAAAATCAAGGTCAAAACAACAAGAATTCTTATTATTTAAGAGTCTTAACTTTGACTACTGATTGAGACTGCCGAGAAGCTCTTTTTTACAAATAACTCTATGCCTATTTTAAGTGGATCACTTCATGTAAGCAACCACTGTGAAAGTACGCAGGACAAACATTGGAACGAGTCTAGTTGTTGGACCTAATCCCTGAAGTCCGTAGATAAAACTTTTTTCGCACCTCAATAGCTTCGACCATCAAATGCCTCGCATGTATATATCATCGGCTTTTGATATTCTTCTGTCCAGTCAGTTCAGCTCCATGTCATCGTTTCTTTACCCAGCTTTCTGCCCAGTTCATACATTTTTGTTTACTCTTCAAGGTATTCAGAAGGTTTTTTCCCCTTAACTTTCAAGTTTTCTTGCGTTATACATTTATTTCTAGAGTTCTATTTTAAGACATACTTTAGAATACAGTGATTTCGTAAACTGTTTGTAGATCTTTAAAAGATTTATATGTCATTCCTTGAAACCCCAGTATTGCTGCTAATATATAATGAGCATGTTTATCGTTTATTTCTAATTAAAATAGAAATTTCAGTCTGTATACGTATTTATGAGTACATACTTGATATGTATAAGGTAAAATTTGAATTGAAATGTTTTTTGTGAAATTTAAACACATTTAACACTATTTTTTTATTTTTAGACCCTCTATTTAGAATTCCTTCTTAATTCTTACTTTAAAATTTATGTTTGGCTTAGAAATTACTTAGGCATTAACTGAATCATAAATTAACATTAAATATATCATTAAAGTCTAAAAAATATGGTTTCAGATTTACTGGACTATTATGTTGAAACACTGTCACGTTTTATCTGTATGTGTCTAATTGGCTCAAACGGTCAATTTATTCTATAAACCGTAACTCTTTAACTATCAAGTTATTTTGAAGATTTCCATACATAAATTGTCACCATTCTAAAAAGAATCAAGAGATGAAGCCGAAATAAACGTTACCCGGTATGTATTTGGGTATAAAACAATAAGATGCACTAAAAAAAATTACCTCGTATAATACTCGAGCATGACATTTCGGAGCTCTAATGCCTTGCCCGAGATAATCTCGGTCATAACAATTTAAAGGTTAAGAAATGATTTTATTTGGTTAATTCCCCATCGTATTGATAATTATTAGTATGACAAGCACATATTTTAGTTCCCCTCTCCTCTTTTTCTCATTTTAACCCTCACTGACCTTCCTTTATTCCGTGTAAGATTTTGAAAATATAAGGAAAAGTGAGAGGATTTATTTATTTTAGTTACAATATGTATATATAAGTTGCAATTAAATTATTATTGACAATCTCTCGTTACTACGATAAACATATATTAACAAAATCATATTTGCAAGTTCTTGGCGGAGAAATGCTATTTTCATAATGCACATCTAGTATTAGTATTTCTATCTTATTCATGAGTACATTATTTATACCTTTCTCGTTTAGTTATAGGTTATCGTTTTTTATTACTAGCATGTTCTTTTTTTTTCTCTCCTAACCTTTCAACGAATATTTATGTTTTTTGCAGATAAATACTTGTACTAATGCAATTTGGTCTGAGCTTTTCTATCTTTCTCAAGTCTGTATTATTTACACTTTTCTCGTTTAGTTGTTCTGATATCTAAAGTTTCTCCTTTGCAGCCATCAGTTCTTGTTTATTATTACTAATATGTTCCTTTACTCTTAACCTTTCTATGATATTCTATAAGATGCTTTCCAAGTTCCTTTTCAAAAAAAAGTTACCATTTGAAAAGCTTATCTTGATTGTATATTTTGCTTGTATAAGTGGCAGTTAGTTTATCTGACTATTTTCTTTTGGTTATAAAACAAAATTGTATCTTTAATATTACTGTTAAGCGTTTCCATCATGTTGCGAAGTGCATAGAAGAATCATACATTTATTTTTAGACATATATGACACATGGGTAGTATCGCACACAAAAAGTTTTCAAGGAAGTGGTCCAGGGTCGAAAGTGCATCATTTTGGTATCATGCTCCAATACGCCATCAATCATATTATTTTGATTTTGTCAATTTTCAGGAATAAAAACAATACAAAATGAAATATTGAATACATAATTAGCATTAATTAATAAAATTAATTGTTAACAGCAAATGCAAAATTAAATTTTACTTAATATATACATAGGATTATAACCAATCGAAAAAAAAATCAATGGCTATGGAGGATGTCCGGACATCTAGGACACCTCCCTTGCGTGCGCCACTGCACATAGGTTTAATGTTTTTGCAATACAAAGGTAACGATTTGGATGCGTGAGGACTAAAATTCAGAATAAATAAATTAGTTGTTTTTATCTAAGATTTCTGACAACAATCCATCTATTTTTCAAATATTCGCCTGCTAGTATGTAATCTAAGGAAAAAAATATCGACTGTATATTTCAGCAGTTCCCTTTAATGATTTTACTAGAAGTAAAGAACATTTCCTCATTGGTTGTTGCCAATATCACCAAGTTTGAGCAAAGTAAACACAATCTGTTTTGACATTATACACATCGATCATATTCCATTTCGTATTTTTCCCATTGCTGAGACCTCGGTAGCCTAGTGGTTAGGTTAAAGAACTCGTGACCGGAGTTCATGGGCTTTAGCCATGGTGCCACTAAAGACCTGACATGTAGAGGAGGTCAATGCATCTAGATATATATTATAAATGCGAAAGTTTGTGAGGATGTTTGGCCGTCTTTCACGCAAAATCAACGGAATGGATTTTAATGAAACTTTACTGTAATATAGCTCTACACGGCGGGTCTTACAAAGCTCTAATAAAGCTCGAGCTATGAAAGTAACTAGACCTTTGCCAACTTGACTATCGTAAACATTACGCTATGTTTTTCATTGAATCGCCATTATAATTTAAGAAAAGGCGTTGCTTGCGAATATTACAATTTTAACATAAAATAAATACAACAGAAAGTATTATTAATGATATATAAAAGATATAAATTATTTACACTATTCAGATATAAATTATTTACTCTATTTTAAGCGTTCATTACACAAAACTTTTAACAATGCGCTACTTTTGCTGAGCAGAGATCAGCTTAGGGAGGTATTTTCAAAAATCGACCCTCAAGAGTGTTACGGAGATCTATAAATTTAAAAAAAATCCTTTTTATCAGCTATTAGATCTACATACTTAAAATTTACAAAGGTATTTTTCTTTCCTTCTCATTTTTTTGTTTAGCTGCGATATGCAAAAAGCTTTTTTTGTTTAATTTGCAATGCACTTAAAATTAACTCACTAAAAACTTCTTTATCCTTCAATCTGTGTCGCTTAATTTTTCAGTTCACCCGTGCAAAGAACGGGTATACCAGCTAGTGTTAAATATTTCGAGGCTCAATTTTGTGACGCCACTGAGGATATTAAAACTCCGAGGGGTCAGGTTTTGAGCTCCAAGCCGTACTTGGCGTAACTCAAGGCCATATCACACGTACACGTTTCAAGCAATTTTTAGTCCAATTCGTGCAATTTTTATTTGGTTGCTATAGTAAGGGCTTGTGAGCTCAAAAATTGTTCCAAATAAAAGTTGTTTGAAATTCTAGCCAATGGGGTTCTTCGGCGCCCCAAGTCATAAACAAGATGGCGGCTTCGGTTTCGTCTAACACATCAGATATGCTGTATGATTTTTTAATGGAATACAATATTTTAACGGCGTATAATATTTTAAACAGGATGGTGCTCAATTTCTGTTTACGCCCATCAACAAAACTGCAAGCGAAATAAAAGAAATCATTTTAGATGTTCGTTTTCCGAAGCAGAAAAATCGGCGAGTAGTTTTTCAATGTGGAAATAGAGAACGGCTGACGTCAGAGCATGTCGTTTTGTTTACGGCAACCCTTCCCTCTCAGAATAGGCGCCAAAAATTGGACGAAAAAAGTTGCATGGAACATTAACGTGGGATATGGCCTTCAGACTTTAGGTCCCTTGTGGTGGTTAAAGGGGTGCACGTTACTTCACCGACTCGATGTTCTCCCGTTGGTGTGGTTCCCGAGGCGAGGGTGTGCCTCGTCACTTGATCGAGGCTCAAAATTGCTCAGTCGTGCAATAGATCATGTGTTGCTTCATGATTAGATGTTAATATTACGCTCACTCTCCCCCCTTTGCTCTAATGGTAAATTATGCATAATGGGCATTTACCATGAAAACATACATGCTTTTTTTACTGCTAAATTTACTTAAAGAATATTGAAAATTGGATAATACACTTACACACTAATATCTCAAAGAATGAACAGTTTTTGGCTCTGATTTCAAAATATTGTATATGTTCGATTATCAGAAATTTTTGCAATAGATATGTGATCTGATTCATCACTTCCTTTGAAAACCTCATAACTTATTTCATCAAATTAATCACTAAGCTCTTGTAAAATCTCTCTCTCATGTATGCCTCCTCTTCACTAAGACCGTATTTATATATAATCGACCATATTATACACCAGGGACGGGAAAACTTTTCCAGGGTACGGGCTACTACTAGTTTTTTCAAGGTATTGCGGTAGACCCAGTAGCGTAGGTGTGATGAGGTGAAAGTGGTCTACAATATTTATTATAACTTAATTATAAATACGGAGTATGTGAACTTACCTACAGAACTACAATGGAATAAACTTGCCGTTTTAAAACCCCTTTTGAAAAAGAAACGCAAGATACAAACATAATGATAGTAGCCACAAATATAATAATATCAAATGAGGCATTTGATACGAAACAATTCAAAATACATTAAAAAACAAAACATTTTTATCTGAAATTAGTGCTTATAGTTATAACCAGAAGAAGACTTAGTCTGTATACTACCAGGCAATTTGGTATGTATGTGTTTACTAACTGTTACTTCTAAGACGGTCCCCCCACATTGTCTTGAGGGTCTACCAGTCGACCGTGATCGACTTAATGCCTAGCCCTGTAATACACCATTATTAAAATGGCAAAATATATTTTACATTCAGTACACTATTTGCACGATTAGGTTTGAATTTTTACGTAATTAAAGTTCTTTTCAATCACGTGATAAAGGTAACATTTTTCTAGGCAGATTATTTGCCACATGTTACTCGCGATACTCATCACGTGGCACAATAATTGGTGAAGAGCAGCAATACAAAAACCACTGCACAGTGACTTCATTGTTTCTGCGTATCATTATGCTAAAGAGATCTTTCGACCATTCATCCACCCCTTCCCGGCTTTTCCCGAGCTGAGGTAGAACAGGTAAAACGTACAATCCTGTCTCATACCGAGTATAGCTCGGACGCCGTAAAAATTTACTTTGTGCAATCTTTTTCCCGAAATTTTTCACATGTTTCTTATGGTTTGAATTATTTATTACTATTCAGGGGAATTTTCTGTAAAAAGAGGGCGTGGCCTTCTGCCGTGTGAGGGCCTTCTGCCTTTACTCTTGTCTGAAATACATTTTGTTGACTACATTTACCCAATAGAGAAGAAAACTAATCCAACAAACAGTGTATTATTTGCTGCTCAAAAAGAGACAGTAAAAGGAAGAAAGTAAGAAGATAACACAATTCTATTGTGTAGATTGCAATGCAGGGTTATGTTGAGTACCGTGTTTTCAAATTTATCATACACATTCAAATTTGATTAATAATTTCATAATCACTTACGAAAATTTAAAGGATGTAAATATAATCTATAATTCAAGATAAAAGATAGGTATTCTAAGTATATTTATATTTACAGTTTGTGTGAACTGACTGCAAAATGTATATTTTTTATAAAGAAAGCCAACTTAACAGATAAATTACTCATTTATATATATATATATATATATATATATATATATATATATATATATATATATATATATATATTACATGAATTTTTAGGACATTTTGTATGCGAACGTTGCTATTATGTTTAAAAAGATGTGTATGTTTGAAGATAAAAAAAAAAAAAAAAACTGCCTTTTTTTTTATCCATTATCCAGAAAAGGAAGGGGTTAGAAAGAAGTTTATTAAAATAGCTAAATTATAGCTTTACTTGAATTTCTATGCATGTAATAATATGAGTCGATTTGATTCAGACAGATAAAATGTTCCCTATTTCCCTCGGTGGCTTAAAAAAACGTCTACGACTCTGAAAGAGCTACATATTATCCTTTAATATGCACATTTTTATGAATATTTAAATTTAAATAATTAGAACTAAAATCTGTGAAAGATGTCAAAAGATTAATTCGAGAAATAGGTCTAAATGACTCATATATGATAAAAAGTTTAATCCATGACCAGAAAATGTAAATTCTTTGACATAAAATTAACAAAAAAATAAGTATCTTTAGGCTAAAGAGAAAGAAATTTACCATATATAGTTCATATCACGTTTTTTAACGATAGTCTCTATTTCTTTATATATTTATCTAATTAATCAAACACTAACCAATCTCTTTTTACAGAATAATAATCAATTCTGTCGCAAATTGATGTTCTTGGGAAATTAAAAAGTTCTCCAGTTTCCCTCAAACACAGAAATGAACTATAACTTATTCTGTAAGAAAGGAAAATTATTGAATTTCAGCAATTAATGAGTTATTTCCCACTTTGGCATAGACGTTATAATTAAGAAATAACTTACTGAAAATTAAACGGCATAAATAATCATCTCAAAAGTATTTTAATTAAAATTTCAGCAGTCATAAATTTAGGTCGCAAATATAATCATTTCTTACAACTAGTTTGTAGTAATATTAACCAGTTGGAAAAGTATAATTTGATTATACTTCAATATAGAGAGTACTTTTAATTGAACATGAACTGTTCCCAGAATTTATTATTTTGGACAATAAATGGCTTTATAATTTTCAAAGTTATTTCCTCATTTTAATGAAATATATGTAGAGTACTTCAATCTTGGTATTTTCTGCTTTTCATTTCCTAAGACATTCTTTAATTTTACAGAGAAAACACCTACATTGAGATGAAGATTGCATGAATATCGCAATCATTATGTTATGACAATTGTAAGCTAGGTTTGAAGTTGTATCAAAACTCGTTACATTTTTGTAAAATAAATTATCTGGCCGCCTTTCCAGTTCTGTTTTGTCTTGTGTGTTTCTCGTCTTTTTCTTTAAAAATTTCTTTACTATTATGTTTTTCTCTTTTTCTTTTAACTTCAAATCTCATTAAAATAAGACCTTTTTGAATAAAACATATTTGGGTACATTCATGAAAACAAATTGGTATCTGTGTGAGAAAAGAAAGAATGAAGGGCAAATAATACGTATGCTATTTCAATACTCCGATTAGTTTTACGAAAATTAACTTTCTGTTTTACTGTATCTTCTCTTAAAAATTTTCATTTATATATAACAAGAATTCATTATTTTATAACCCAGTAGTTCTCAAGCTTTCAATACTTGCAACCCAATTTTCAACCATAATTTTCTCATCTACCCCCTTCGCATACAATAACAGCATATTTAATGGAATGATAATGTACTTTGATGCTAAAAAGTTACAATTACAACATCAATTATAATATGTACAACTTATTAAGACAAGTATTACATTTTGTTTATTACTTTTAAGTAATAGATATTATAAGTAAGGATAAAATTTTTTAATAAAGATAAAGAAAGTGGTATACATATATATTTGGTTTTTCTACTTTTCCGCACTGAAAACAAAGGAATTTTATATACAATCACTATTTCCAATAACTTATCTTTGTGTAACAGGCTTTTTTGCGTGGGCTGTTTTGAATATAAAATATAGATCTCAGCTAAATATAGAAAAAAAAAAAAATTAGTGTGTCAGTATCAAATATTAAATATGCCTTTGAAACACTTTGCTCTGAAAGACAAAACCCACAGGGGTCCCCAATAATTATTAAACTTGTTCATAATTTAGTACTGGTAAATTAGTTATCAAATCCATTATGCAGTACTGGTACATTTATGAGTATATTATGTCAGTGTGAACGTGTATTTTATTATGTCAAAATATATTTTTTGTTTCGCTTCCTTTCAGTAAAAAAAAAAATCTTTTTTTTCAACTTTTTAATATTCTCGTGCCCCCCCCCCCGTAGGGCTACAAGAGCCCCAACAGTTTGAGGATTACTGTATAATCACCCATATAGTTTCTAAATATAGGGTGATTTGCTACCAGATCGACACATTTGCAGGGGGTGAAGGAAGTACAAAGACGCCTCGGAATCACGAAAGAAGGCAGAATTACAAATGCCGTAACTGGGAGCTATGTTGCAAAAAAGCAGAGAAAAAGAACAGAAACAGCAACACATTAGTGGGAAAGAAAATATTAAATGGAAAGGTTGTATAACTACAGGTTACCAAATTACTACCAGAAATTCAAAATTACGTCAACCTTCTGTTCGCCCTTGTGAAGGTCATGTGATGTTATCTGTTCGACTAACGTTCCTGTAAAATCCGTTATAATCTGCAGCTCTAGATGAATGTCATTCCCGTTAAAATGGCCAGCTCCATGCACGATCAGCATGTCTAACAGTTCCTCGTTTGAATACGAGTTCATCTTACTACCTTGGAGGTACGGATCGCAAAGGATAACTTTAGTGTTCACGAAAACGTCTACCGAAAGACTGCCGGGAGGAATCTTCCAGAACATAAGTAATTCCATGCAGCACCTCTGGCAGGCCTGTCAAATCATTTCTGGTCGTAAATTCAATCATCTGCTGTAGTACATTTCAGTGAAAGGTTTTGTGTCCCATTAATGTGTTGCTGTTTCTGTTCTTTTTCTTTGCTTCTTTGCACCATAGCTAGCAACTACAGGAATTGTGACGTGCATTCCTTGGGATTCCGAGTCATTTCTGTACTTTTTACACACCCTATAAGTCTGTTGGTCATGTACTGAATCATCTTGTATAAATATGCTTTCACTGTACATTTGAGCATAATAATTTAAAATTGTTCCTTTTTCTATTTAACGGAAATATATTTTATATTCTAAAAATCAAATGTAAGTAGAATTCCTTTCATGGTTATATTTCACATATTTGTTGCATCTGTTGTATAAGTATGTAGGGATTTGAAAAATGTATAATTGATTATAAAGTTGTTTTTTTTTAAATTATTGAACATAACAGTCACATAAATCGTTAAACATATTGTAAACACACTTGATATACTCACTCTTTTAGATTAAAATTAATGTAATAATACTTGATTTCGTATTGTTTGCATTCGATAAAGCACAGTCAGAAAGAATTTTTATTATAATCCTTTTAAATTATATTTTCTCTGCTTTTAAACATTTTCTATGCATTAAGTTGGCATTACATACCAAGATGGCGACCGATTTAACAGCTGTCAAGTGATTTATTCTCAGTTTGGTTTGGCAATTCATCAAAACGATCATCAAGCAAGGCGTAGACTCGTCGAATGGGCCCAAAACGAGATTGCCGTTATTCCCGATTTTCATAAGCGAATTTTGTTTAGCGATGAAGCGCACTTCTGGTTGAATGGCTACGTCAACAATCAAAACTGCCTCATTTGGAGTGAAGCTAATCCACAAGTGTATGTCGAAACACCGTTACATCCAGAAAAACTGACAGTTTGGTGCACTTTATGGGCTGGTGGAATCATTGGTCCGAACTTTTTCAAAAATGATGAAGGCCACAACGTTACAGTTAATGGTGATCGGTATAGAGCCATGATTACTAACTTTTTCATTCTTGAATTGAACAATCATGATGTCCAGAAGCTGTGGTTCCAACAAGACGGCGTAACATGTCACACAGCTCGTGCCACAATCGATTTATTGAAACACACGTTTGGTGACCGCCTAATTTCACGTTTTGGACCTGTGAATTGGCCTCCAAGATCTTATGATTTAACACCGCTAGACTATTTTCTGTGGAGCTATGTAAAGTCATTGGTCTCTGTGGATAAGCCACAAACGCTTGACCATTAGGAAGACAACAGTCGCCGTGTTATTGCCGATATACGGCCACAAATGTTGGAAAAAGTCATCGAATATTGGACGTCCAGATTGGACTACATCCGAGCCAGCCTTGGCAGTCATGTGCCAGAAATCATATTTAAAATGTAATGCCACAAGATTATCTTTCGAATAAAAAAAATTCATGTCAATCGAATAATACATCGTTGTTTTATTGCAAATTAAAGTTCAATACCTCTAAAAAAAAACTTTTTTTTTTTTGGTATTGCGATTTGAACCAGAAAAAAGCATCCTGTATTCATTTTTGAATATGAGAGTAAGAAAACGCGCTCACTTTCCTGTTTTTTAAAAAAGTAATGAGGTAAAAAGAGTAAAGGCACTATCTCTTTTTTTAAACAATAAGACAATAAATGGGGCATACGGTGATATACATACGATGATTATATTTATGAAATAAAACCGATCTTTCTCTATTCAATCTTATTTTTTATTTAAAATAACATAAAAAAGGATTTCAATACTTTTATATTATTTTAATTAAAATCATATAAATGATAATTTTATGTTAACTGAATATTTTTCGGAAAAAAACTAAATTTTCATTCCTAGTCTTCTCCTTTTCGAACTTCTTGTATCAAATAAAAATTTCTTTTCTACACCGGCATTTGTGATGATATAACACACATTCAGTGAATAATTTTTAATTTTAATGGGGGATATACTTCTTCAAATGCGCGTGATAGTACTTCTAACCTTTTTCTACACAGGTTTAGTTTCTTATCTTTCTGTTTCTTTTATTACAAGGAAAAATGTCACACATCGATAACTACATTTTCAAACAATTCAGTCATTACAAATTCTATTGTGAGAAAAGTTTGCCCCAATTAATTTTGTCTTTCAAAACAGTGCTTTTAAAACAATTTTGTTCAGTGAAGTTTACCGACAGTTCCACAATGTATCCATACCAAATTTTAAAAACAATTTTAACATTTGGAAATGTATCCTGTATTAAATTTTTTGAGTATATACAAATATTTCCTGCTGTAGGGAAGACATAGTATGAGATGTGGTATGTGGTTTTGAAAGAATGTTTTCGTACGTGTAGACTATTTTTGAAAATTTAAATATCACTGAAGCTGATCATATAACTGCAAATGAGCCTTATTTTAATGTGTGCTGGTATATCAAAATAAAACGCTTTACTATTAAACAGCCTTTGAGTTTATATTCTATATCAAACTATTCGCAAAATGGCTTACAAATTCTATTCAAATCGTAAAGAAGCTGAAATATAAATATATCTTACTGCAGTCAAAAATATTCATAATATGTAAATATCCTATTCCTCCACTTATTTCAGTTCATTTTATAAACTGTAGCTGAAAGCAATTTTTTATATTTGTAAATGAGGCATAAAAGCTCACACAGTTATAAAAATGTCTTTATCATTTTTAAATCTACTACTATAAAACGTATATGAATTGTAAGATCAGTTCTAAAATCCTAAAAGCTTTTAGAGGAGCAAAAAACATGTAATTTTGGATGGATCAAAATTTTAATATAATACACAAATATACATGTTATTAAGCAAATACATTTGTAAAATCAAAGTTCCTTCTGAAATAAACGTAATTGAAAGAAAAATGTTTAATTGCAAATGAGTGGAAATACATGTTTATCTAAGGGGTATCCCCAAAGTGAGGCAATCCTCAAACTTAAAACTCAAATTCAGTGGCACACCAATCCATAAGGGCTAGGAACTACTACGCCCATCCCAATATACGTGACCATTGGGCTTTGAGGTGCTTGAACAGATGTCCCGATTTGGTGGTCTGTTTGAAGAGAGACCTTCAGTGTTTAAGACACCCAAGCAAGCTTGGTACTCATTTATCGACCCAATGCAGCGGGGATGAAAGGCAGAGTCGACCTTGCCCAGCACGTTAATAGAACCCAAGACCTGTGGTGTGGAAGCACGATACACTACCACTCGACCCTATTCGGTGAAAAATAAAACTTAATGTTGGAATCTTATATAATTCCCTAATGAATGAGGGAGTCCAAACTTTTTTTTCCATGTAAACTGTTTAGACGGAAATTGTGTGAGCGCATTATTAAAACCCTTTCGATTCAAAACTTACCAAGAATAAGGCTAAATAAGGAATACATATCTTCAAGGACTCAAAACTAAGGAAATGACTTAGCAATTCTGAAATTCTTAATAATGGGACCCCCTCATTTTCAACAATTTCTTGGATTTTACTTAGCATGAAAATACAATATAATAAACATATAGCTTATTTTGTTAGTTTTAAATCGTTTCAATCTGGTTTTAAGATAATTTTTCTTTGTATTATCATAATTTTGAATTGTAAGTTCGTTACTCGTAAAATTGCGAGTATACTACCTTGGTTTTATAGCCAGGGTAGTACGCTCATCCGAAAATTTCGATCATAATTTTTGTATTAAAAGAGAAATTTAAACATTGAAAATATACGGCAATCGTGTCATTTTACAGTTATTTATAAATATTCTGAACTTTTGAATATAAATTAAAAATTGATAGTAATTAAAATTGAGCTCTTATCATAGCTTAAGGTTCTAAAATGAAAGATAAATTAACATGCGATTCCAAATTTAAGACTTAGTTGAATGAACTGGGCTTATCACATGCAAAACATGTTTCATATTGTTTATTTTGTAATAAGGCACTGAATTTTGTTTTGTTTCATGCATTTTGGAATACAAATATTTAAGTATTGTGAAGGTATTAATGAATTTTTTCATTTGTGTAAAATCATGTTTAGTAATAACAGTGAATTTGCACACATACGAATCATGCATATTTTTCAAATCACGTAAATTCATTTAACTGGAATGGTATGACTTACTTATAGCTTTTTTTATTTCTTCACATGTATACAATAACAAAATTTTGTAAGACATCTTACGTTTGGATACAATTAATATGAGGAAATACACAAATTAATAAATAAGACACTTCTAGTACATAAATCAGGGGTGGATGGACTTTTCCATAGTACGAGCTACTTCTAATGTTAATAAAGTGTGTTGCGGTCCCTCCCGTGACGTAGGTGTGGCTATTATATATTTAAATTGTATGTTATCTTTTCTTAACACTTGTTTTCGATATTGTTCCAGTCTTTTAAAATATGTCAGATTATTATGTTTACAAAAACACAAGTAACACAGATTTGTCACTTTGTGGGCTAGAACAACTATGAAAGAGCTACCGTTAGACCGTAGAGTGTGGACATATTCAATACATAGAGCAGAAAACATATGTAAACCGACGAATTTGAAACTGACTTATGCAATTAAGTTCTTCGCTGCCGAGTACCGCGCCACAATGCGGGGCAAGGCATCGACAAAAAAAAACAATCATTCAAAAATGTGGGGAGTGGAATGATGTTTCCATAGCCAATCCCGAGCTATCGCGGGAAGAGCTATCATCAACTTTTATTCTCCCCTTCAATCGGCATGTGGGGAAAAATTCATTCATACGGCTGGAATACAGATTTTCCCCCTTACTTTGGCACTGAATGTGTTAAGCTTCATCTTGAACTGCCATTGTAGATACATATAATGTCTACACATTTATCCATTCATTTGCTTAAATAAGCACAATCGCATCAATTGTAAAAGCTCCAGTCTCTAGCTGGCGTCGGTGTTCCATAAATATTATTCTTTTAGTGTGCAAGCTTTAGACCTTTGCGGCAGTCACCCCAAAATCTCTTGGTGGTTCACCGGTCGATCGCGATCGACTCAATGCCTATCCCTGATGTAAATCGTCAATTCCCAAACACAAAACATAATTTTTAGAAGTGTAAGCCCTTAAAGAATTTGAATACATTTGCCAGTCCCTAACCATTTATCATGATATTTATATCAATATCTGTTTAATAGCTTCGAATCGAGTTAAAAAGTGTCTTAATCGATCAACAGTAAAAAAGAGCAAACATTCCCGCTGAGTTAGATATCAGCAACACTTGCTTTGATCCGATGGGTTAAGCGCGTCTCAAGGCGATGGTTTTTCTTAATGCTCTTGGGGGAACATTGCTTGATTCTGAAATCTCCTGGGAGCTAATGAATGTCAGACGGTCTGGAAGAACATTTTGACAGCCCAGAAAATCAAAACTGGGATCTAGAAAACAAAAAAATCCGGGGTCTTAGCTCTTGCAGTAAACAACATTAGATTAGAAATGTTTACGTTTGCTAGATGAAACGGTTAAACACATTGCTTAGAGTAAAATTTTTGCTTAAAAATCACGGATAAAAGAAAAGTTTTGCCAGTGCTATTTGAAGAAAGAAAAAGCGTTCTTATATTACATCGTACGCTAAAATAGACTTTTATTTGACTTCTATAATTAAGATTAGATTCTACTAATTTACCAAAAACTTACTTTTAATAATTTATTATTCTTGAAGTCTACTGAAAATTGTTTTAAAATAAAAACACAATGATGATAAAAAAAAATTAAGCACTGCCTATTGCAAAACACTTTTCTATAAAGCATACTTTTACAAATATTAAATTTATACATATGCTTGTTATGGCATTAAAAATAGATTACACGAAAAAAATGAAAAAAAATCGATAAGATGATAAAAACTTTAAAAATTTAATACGATGAAAAAAAGAGAAGGAAAAATTATAAGATATTGAAAAATATGATACATATAATACTCTTTTTTCCCTTGCATACATTTTAATACAGTTTTTTTTATAATTTTCCACATATTGCACTCTTTTAAATGAAATAAATGAAATATTTCAGGGAGAAATAATAGTAACAAATTTTGCACGTAGAAAGTTTATGATTTCACTATAATTTCTCTAAAATAATCTCACACTGATTGAAGTAAGTTATTTTCCATCCAGAGCAATGGAACTATAGGCGTATAATCGTAATTTCAGTTAGCTGTTCTGTTTTGTGGTAAGACTTATGTTTCTAGATGTAAATCATGAATTATTTTATTATCTATTGTACCTCTGATACCCAATACTTCTGATTCCTTAATATATTTAATGTTTTTTAAATGATGTAAAATAGATCCGAATGAGGTGATAAATATCTCTTAACTCAGAAGGTGCTAATTTAAATTTTCTTATAAGCTTCAATTTGCAAATGGATATAGCATTAATCTTTTCTTTTAATTTGTAAACATTTTCCACATTGGAGAAAAGTCTCCTACATTTTCATCATTTATCTAATCCGAAATCTGTATTAATTTTTGACATTCTAAACATTCCCTTTTTCTTGATCAAAAATATTAAAATTGCAGTAATTAGTTTTACCTATAATGCTTAATAAACAGAACTTATGTTTACGCATTTCTGGCACTTACTTTTGAGTGATACTAATTCTTCTATTCTAATCCCCTCACAGGGGCTCACCTTCTTTAGGTGAGTACGGGTGTCACAATCACGAGATACCCTAGTGATCTTTTTCTTTTTCCAAGGTGTTTACTATCTTTGATAAATACGGGTCTCACGAACCTGGGGTACCCTAGTGATCCTTCTCTATTTTCGACCATCCTTCTTGTCATTCAATTTATCCTTTCTTTCTTTTCCCGTCTAGATCACAGATTTTCACAAATGTTTGGCGCAGTATAGCCAGATTTGGCTCTTGCGCCATAGAATCTCACATTCATTCATTCATTCTCTCTCCTTCTATTCTAATTTCAATATGTCGTTGTTCAGATATAATTTATTTGAATTATCATTAACAGGAAGAAGAACGGAATTCCGTAAGATATTTTTACCAATATTTGTAGTCTCCAATTCCTTGAGTAAGAAGATCCTGCGTTAAGATTTTCTTTCGTGTTCCGTTTGCAAATACTTGGTTATTGTACATATTATTCCGGCCACAATTACTTTAAATACAAGTATTTTGGGATATGTAATTAATTTAATTTACAATCCATGCATCTTGTGTTTAAGTTACAATTTTTGGTAATATGGTGGTCATCGAAAGCTAAGTCCATATTTCACTAGGCAATCGTTTTTCACATTCGTTGTTTTGCTTTCAGATTGATGACACTCTTTTGTAAAAGGCTTTTCGAATTGGTATGAAAAAAAACATGTCATTTATTTTCTTTTGATACTTGGTTTCATTAATTAAATAATGTTTTCTTGGTAAGTCAGCTTGATGTTTAACCAGTATAGGAAAGTTTTTCACTCAGCTTCATTCGTTAAGATCTTTCTATCTCACTCTGCTTTCTAAGGAAAAATATTTTTGAATCTAACTTTAACTTCGATTCATGCAAAATATTGCTCTTCCACGTTTTTGTAATACTTATTAACAGTTAACAATATTTGGGAAATGTTGAAAATAATTTCTGTGTCTCCATTCCTTAAGATACTTCAATTACCCCTTCTTGAAACTAAATTTTTTTAAAAATTCCAGATACAATAGAGCTGTCATTTTTGGAAATTATTCCAAATATTTCTAAATTATGTGTTTCAGTCTGTAGGACATCAGAAAAAATTATCTTAATGAAAAGAGTTTGATGCATTTTTATTGGGTATAAGTTGCAATCTGTTCAAATGAACATTTAATGCAAAAGTCGGGGGGTCAGAATCTTACTTTTAATTTTTTAATTGGTGATTCATAAGTATTAGTCAAAGGAAACTCCTTCAATGTTGCTGTGCAGACAAATAGAGAAATATTTCTTATCTAGATGATTTATTCTTACTATGAATCATGTTTTTAAACAGATTTCGAAACATTTGCCTGTTAGTTGGGCCACAATTTAAATTGTCTCAATTGTTAACTGCCACAATAATGTAGATGTTTTTGCTTTCATGTAGCAAAGACTTATAGCCATAATTTTTAAAAATACTTGTTAACTTTATAAGAGTAGACATCATCAAATTTCTGCTTTTGTTAAGATTATTGTTATTTTATTTTTGTAACTGATGTCTTTCTCTATATATGCATCCTTTTAATGGCGTCTTCAATTTACTGAAGAGTAATTATCTCCTGTAGTATCCCATCAAACTTTTGGTTAAAATAAATGGTCCGAGTTAAACATTGTTAGGTCTCTATTGTCGCAAACATTTCCATGACTTCATTGGATAGTTTGAAAATAAGTGATTTTTTTTCGTTTTATTTTATATATACAAAAACATTGTTCACATTTTTTAACTATTACAAAACATTTCAAATATGATAACTCGTAAAAAAGATGGTAAGAAAATTTACTTTGAGTTTTTTAACCTCTTTGTATTAGATGGTTTTTCGCGAATTCTTACAATTAACGTTTTTCGTTGAAAACTATTCAAACACAATTTAGAAAACCTTTTTTGTAAATCCACAATTGCATTGATAAAATAAACATCTAACATTTAAAAACGTTGTTTCCTCCCAAAGTTAAATATTAGTTAAAGTTAATAAAAACTGATTGTTCGTTAATGTGTGGTAGCATTTTAATAGCGTGCTAATCATACGATTAGTAGTTTAGTTCTGTAGTAAGAAAATAATCAGTTTTTTAAGGTGCTCAAAGTAACAGCTGGTAGGATGTATCCTATAATTCTCAACAATTTTTATTATTTGAGCCATTTATTTTTTTACGAACTTATTTAGAGGCTGAAAGAATAACTTAAGGTATCCGACTACTCTTGCGACAACTTTTTTTTGAAAATATGGAAATATGAGGATTTTTTTGTGATTTTTAGATTTATTTAGTATATTTTAAGGAAAAAATCTTAAAATTGAAAACAGAAAAAACATTTATTATTATTAAAATGGGAAAAAACTGGTAAAAATGTACAAAAAATTACATAAACGGGGCCCGCTCTGTACAAAATTTTTATGAGAAAATTCTCAATTTTTCAATTTTGATGTGTTACTTTATTATTCGTGTTTGAAATGACCTTCAGGATAAGAGATATTTCAATTTTTACAAAACCTAGAGCACTTTATCTTAGTGATTATACGAAATTGCGTAAAAAGACAGTGATTATATTCACATAAAGGACTGTAAATTTTAAAATAAAGCAGCGATTGATAAATCTGAAAATCAAAACACTTCTACTGTTATATATAACATCCACAAAAAATTTCAGTAAATTATTTTCAAAACATTTTGAGCAATCGCTGTCCCCGTTTGAACTTTTCGCAAAAAAACACATTTCGAGTAAAACGCATTTTAAAGTTTGTCATCTTGTGTAAAGTTAAGGCATCTGCTTTTACTAAAACACTTGTAATTTTTGTTCTAGTGAATTGAAAATAAAAAACTTGGTATTTTTATTAAGCTTATATGATGGCCTATAAAATAAAATCATAAACAAAATTTGTCAATTTTTGAAAAAAATCATGATTTTAGGGTAGTCGGATACCTTAAGGAATTTATTACTTACATTCAGGGAAAATACTGTTCCAAACATAATGATTTCTATTCAGAAATTACATTACATATGAAAGTAAAGTTAACATAAAATTAAAAATAACATGATAAATATAATATACTAGCCGTTACCCACCCCCTTCACTGGGTACTTCACGATGTTGTATAAATGTATACTGTTTACATATAGTATATGAATTGTTTATATTTAGCATTAAGAATTCGATTGTATTGAAAAATATATTTATAGCTGTAACTCTCGCCTCTTGATATTAAAAGGACATAAATTAAAATATCTAATTTCTATTTATAACTAAAATAGAAATAGAAAGATTTTTTTCGCTCACTTAACCTAATAATCAAGTGAATTTCCACCAAAGCAACTTTCAGTGGATCTCTACTCCATAAAATAAATATGCGTGCTAAATTTCCAGTCTAAATCTAACTGAGCAAAAACGGAATTTTTATCATCAATACCTCGTTGAGAACATTCTTAGCGGATTCCGATTCAACAAAAGAAGTTATGCAAACCAAATTTTATTATTATAGCCTTAGCAGTTCGAAAACGGGAATTTTGTCTATCAATACGCCCCAATAACTCTCCCCGCTTCCCCATGGAGTTGATTTCCGTAAAATCCATTCTTAGTGGAACTAACTCTATTCAATTAAAGAAACGTGCTCAACAAATTTCAAGTAAATGGGTTGAATTCAAAAACAGGAATTTTTCTATAACACGTCTTAATCCCTTGCAACCCCACTCCTTTGGGGGACCGTTTTCGAAAAACTCATTGTAAAAAGAACTCTATTCCATGAAAGGAACATACCTTCTAATTTTCAAGCAGGTGGGTCTATTAGTTCAAAAGCGGAAATACTTATCTATTACGCCACTTAATCCCTCTCAGTGACCCTTGGGGATCAATTTCAAGTAAACCCCCAAAACTATTTTGCAGCGGATCTCTACACCATGAAAAGAATCCTCTTACTAAATTTTAAGACTGTACGTCTAATAGTTTAAAAAATGGAAATAATTATCTATAACGCCCTTAAGCCTCCGCAACGCCACTTAGGAAACGATTTTCACAAAATCCATCTTATAGCAGATCTCTACTTAATGAATGGAATCAGCTTACTCAATTTCAAGATTTTACGTCTAATAGTTTAAAAAAGGAGTTAATTGCATATAACGCTTCTTAATTCACCACAACGCCACTTGGACCGATTTTGACAAAACCCATTTTGTAGTGGATCTCAACACCATGAAAAGAATCCGCTTACTAAATTTTAAGACTGTACGTCTAATAGTTTAAGAAATGCAAATAATTATCTATAACGCCCCTTAAGCCCCCGCAACGCCTCTTAGGAAGCGATTTTCACAAAACCCATCTTATAGCGGATCTCTACTTAATGAATGGAATCTTCTCACTCAATTTCAAGATTTTATGCCTGATAGTTTAAAAAATGGAGATTATTACCTATAACACCCCTTAATTCTCTACAACGCCACTTGGGAGTCGATTTGGACAAAACTCATTTTGTACCGGATCTCTACTTTATGAAAGGAATCCTCTTACCAAATTTCAAGACTGTACATCTAATAGTTTAAAAATGGAAATAATTATGCATAACGCCTCTTAAGCGCCCTCAACGCCCCTTGGAGGTCAAACTTCGTAAAAATCATTAAATAGGGAATCTCTACTTTATGAAAGAAATCTGTGTACCAAGTTTCAAGACTGTACATCTAATAGTTTAAAAATGGAAATAATTATCTATAACGCCCCTTAAACCCCCGTAACGCCCCTTGGGGTTCGATCTTTGCAAAATCCGTTCTTAGCTGACGTCTACTCTCTGAAGGAAACCTACCTACCAAATTTCAAATCTGTAGGTGTAATAGTTCCGGAGATATCGTGATTAGTCAGTGAGTCGATTTTCTCTTTTATATGTGTGTATAGATATACGACTTAAGTACTAGATTCCCTTATAAAGATTAAATTGGAGCACAATAATTTACTTATATAAAAAATTTAAACAGTAGATTACGGATTTATTGGTTTGATCATCATAATATATATATATATATATATATATATATATATATATATATATATATATATACTAGCTGTTATATCCATTCTTAGCACGGGTGAGTAGAAAAATTAAACAATACAGATGATTGAAGGATAAAGAAGTTTTTAATGAGTTAATTTCACGTGAATTGCAAATTAAACAAAAAAAAGCTTTTTGCATACATCAACTGAATAAAAACCACTGTTTGTTAAATTTTAAGTCTGTAGATATAATAGCTGATAAAAAAAGGACTTTTGTTTATCTATAACTCCCCGTAGCTCTCATGAGGGCCGCGATTTTGGAAAACACCTTCCTAAGCTGATCTCTGCTCAGCAAAAGTAACACATTGTTACAAATTTTGTGTAATGAACGCTTAAAATAGTATAAATAATATATATCTGGAAATGTAATACGTTAATATTACTTTTTGTTGCATTTATTTTATGTTAAAATTGTAGTCACAACCTCACACTCCGCCTGTTCAAGCTTTCGCAGTTCCTGTTGTTTGGCGTAGGCAAAACAAAATGCAAAATTTTGATTCACACGTAAAGATATATGCTGTCGTTTGCTTTATTGCAGACTGCAGAACTTTTTCCGACTTACTCGACAATTATCGTTATATTTTGGACACTTCACGCAATGTCTTTACAAATTATAGCCTATGTGTTGTTCTGATGTCTAAGCTATATCATTGTAAAGTTTCATTAAAATCAATTCAGTTGTTTTTGCGTAAAAGAGTACCAAACATCCACACAAACTTTCACGTTTATAATATTAGTAAGGATATAAATATAATGTCAATATAATGAATCTAAAATTTAATAGCTGATTAGGGCATATATTAAACATTAATGTTTTCCCGGGTATCAATTGTATGTGTCTCATGTATAGTTACCTATAAACGGCAATCGTTTCAAGCTCTATTCATCTCAAATATTATAATACTTCAGGCGTTTAAAATTAATCCTAAGAGACTGTTGGAACGATGATAAGGCGTTGTCGTTCTTCAAAGGCTTCGGTTCTGAAATGCGTCTTCCGTTTGCCATTGGTTATGGAGGCTCTCTCTTCCAGTCTTGTCGGCCTCTTCGCATCGTTTATTTCTCTTCGCTTTTTGACAGTCCATAGAAGGGTCCTTCTCCTTTTTTGCACTTTTAAAGGTGTTAGGAATGTATTTATTTCTTCAGCTTTCAGGTTTTTCTCTCGAACCATTTATTTCTTCTATTTCATTCGAAGGACGTGTGCTATTTTTAAAGAAATAGGCTTAGGAAATTATGCATAGATCTTAAAAGGATTTTCAGAGTCTGTTCATGTAAAAATAAAGGTTGGAAGTCTCAGCATTATGGTCATATGTTCTTTTCGAATAATGAAGATGAAAAGAATGAGACACATCAGGGACACAAGAGGATTAGAGCATCTTTTATGGCATTTGACTAAATTTCTGAGGGTAAATGTTAAACTGAATTCCCACTTTAAAATTGAATAAGTATAGTTTTGAAGTTGTTGACAGTTTTTTTTTTACTTATTTAGGTGCTGAAATTTATTATAGGAACAGTTATAGTGCTGATATCCAAAACAGAATTACTACGGCTAATATATAGCTTAATGTAATATGAAAAGTTATGAAATCGAACGTAATTAAAAGAAAACACAAAGGTTCTTTTGTATAAAAGTCTTTTAAAATCAGTATTAACTTATGCATGTGAAACTTGGCCCATGTCTCGAACAAATGAGAACATGATAAGCATCTACGAGGAAATGAAGATCTTAAGAATTATTTTTGGAGGAATTTAAGAAAAGGACACGTAGCTCAAAAAGATCAAACTTATAACTATCACTCATATAAAGAATATAACATCATTAACTTCATAAAACTACAGCGCATTAAATGGGAAGACCACGTTGTCAGAATGGACGAAGACGGGACCAGTAAAACGTCGTCAATGCCCAACTAATTGGCACCAGGAGAAAAGGCAGGCCAAATCTAAGATGGATTGGCGACCTAGAAAAAGACCTACTAGTTTTGAGAACTAAAAATTAGAAGACACTATTAGGAAGAGGGCTGTTTTAGAAAAGGCTTCTTGAGAAGGCCAAGGCCTACTCTGGGATGAAGAGCCACTGAAGAAGAAAGAAAATACTAAATTGAAATTTTTTTGGTGTGAAAATGTGTATTTTTCTTTCAATTTTACATTAATTAAATTTACTGGTTTCCTATGTATTTTGTATTCTTAAAAGTGATTCAATCAAGACCAAAAAAGTTTAAGTAAAGAATATAACATATTTAACTAATTATTTTAAGACGTAAAAAGTAGCATATGTCCTGTTGAAATATCACAATCAGGCAACAGCCTGATATATGCCAAACAATTACTCTCGTAAAAATTCTGAGTACGTAGCCAATGCACTCCTTACACTTTCTGATACTCCTCAAATATTAGATGGTGCCGATCTATGCACGGTGTGATGAAGCTGGTTTTTCCACCTAATTGTTAAGATTGGTGCCGACAGGCATGGAAAAATTCCAGACGTTTCCCTAATTGCTAGGAAGGAATTTCGCAAGTGGGTGGCCAGAAATTCTGGCCCTTATTCCCAGGCTGTTCCGACAGTCAAAAAAAAAAGACACTGTAACATCGCGCTTTCATTTTCTCACGATTCGGTGACGACAGTGCGTCTGAGAACTTACAATATAGGCGGAGACAGGACAGTCTCCCGATAGATGGCCTACGAACAAGAGACCAAATAGACCCCGACATAAGCGACCTACGAACAAGAGATTAAATAGACCCCGATATAAGCGGCCTACGAACAAGAGATCAAATTGACCCCGACATACGCGGCCTAAGAACAAGAGATCAGATAGACCCCGACATAAGCGGCCTACGAAGAAGAGATCAAATAGACCCCGACATAAGCGGCCTACGAACAAGAGATCAAATAGACTCCAATATAAGCGGCCTACGAAAAAGAGATCAAATAGACCCCGACATAAGCGGCATACGAATAAGAGATCAAAGAAGGAATCAGGAGGTGAGGGATCATGAGAGACGAGATATATATAAGGAGAGCGAGTGAGTACGAAGGAGGACTGAGTTTTGAGGGAGCCGTTTGAAGCTCTTTCAGAAAGAGAGAAAACGATAGTGAGTCCGCGAATTACGGTGGATTCCGAACTGAGGAGATCTGAGGACGGTCTGCGGCACCATCAAAAAAGCGATACTGGAGGCGCGAATTAAGGCAGATTCTGAACCGGAGAAACTTTAAGTGAGGGAACCGGATTGGAGACCCCTCCAGCCATATCTGTCATACAGCTATATCTGAATTTAGAGCCAGCGAACTCACCCAGACTCGGTGTGGAATTACCGAGAGTGAACCCTTTTTACATATCCTATGTATAAGACTTTCCTCTAGAGTGTCAATTTATGTCATTATTTTATTTATGTCATTGCAGCGATAGAGACTCGAAATCTGTGGACCCTTTTTCTAATTAATTGTGATAGAATGTTTTTTGATGATATTCTTACTGAAAAATAAAAAAGTTTATCCCAGAGCTGTATGGAGTCATTACAACGGTATTCCCTACCAGACCCTCGTCAGTCTTTTAATTAATCTTTTGGATCGTCTATAGCATACTTGTACCGCTAATATACTGTTATTACTTCAGTTCCTTATTTTACTCATTTTTTGCGAACTAGTCAAGATCTCATTTTCTTTCACTGAATTTTTCAGTTTTGAATGAAGAAAAAACAAATACAAGAAGGTTATGCACAACCATTTTTACTATCAGAATAAAAATAACAATGCTCAATAAAATGTGAAAAAAATTAATTAAGTAAACATTTAACCAATTTTTTTCAGAAATTTGCTCATTGAAGAACAAGAAAACGTGCAATGTTTAGAACAAGTTTTCAATCTACTCTATAGATTTACATTTCTTTAATTAAAAAATTTCAAACAATTTTTAAGCAACTGTGCAGAGAGTGGAAGTAAACTGCATAATTCTAATTTTGGTACAATGGATTCCTTGAATGCACTCTTAAGGATACCTTAATGTTGCCAAAAGGAGACACTAAAATTTCGTTTTCTTCCTGCTATAAGTGAAAACATTTCCATCCATAACAGGTAACAAAGATTTAATGTGTGTAAACTTAATATTATAGTCTCATAGACTCCTATTTTTACCTGGCGTTTACTTTAAGCTTTTATTTATTAATATTCAGTGTATTTGAAATCAATGTTTCATGTTGCTATACTTCTAAAGTTTAAATAACTAGAATTAAATAAAAAAAACAGTTTATGATCAGTCTTGTGAGAATTGTCTGATTAATAACAATTTGAATAATTAAATGATTAAATTAAAATTATTCCGTATGCTGAATAGTAAATAATATTAAGTACCATTTGTATAAATTCTGGGTACATTAAATAAATTACGTATTCAGTTGTGTAGTCGAATTACTTTCTAAACATATTTGTGTTACACATCCTTCTGTAAGAATAAATGTGTATCGTAAAGACTTTCTTACTAAAGATGAATTTTACTTGTGTATTTATTTTCTATTTATTGATCCCTAACTCATTCGAGACTGCTCATGCATAAATAAGCTACATGGGTATAGTCGATCTTTCTCATTACAATGTAATTTCAAAATGCGCTTCTTCTAAAGATTTTAGAAAGAGAAAATTTGCATGTTAATTGAAAATTGCAAATTATTTACTTCTTTCGTAGAATTAACATTATCTTCATAGAGTAAACTTTATTGGAAGATAGGTTTCTTCTTCCATCATATTGTGTTTTTTTTTCTTCTCCAATGAGCATCTGCACCATGAAAAAGAAAGCGGGAAAACAGAATAGTAGATTATAATACAGAATCGTAAATAGATAGATACTACGTTTTAATATCCTAATATAGTTTAAGCACAAGCTCTAACATTAGTATGAGACACGATTATTAGATGGCTCCTTTTATAATACTTATTGAAAGCATTTTAAAAAGTTTGCTTGTTATGATGCATTATTAAATTCGAAGTTAATTATACACTTTGTGTATAATATTTCAACTAATGCCTCAGAGCTTTTCAGATACGAGTTCATAGAAAACGAAAAATACTTAAAACAAAATTAATAACGTATATATCTATTCAAGAAAAAACTAAAGTATATTGTTTGAGGAATTAATTGTAAATCATATAAAATATTTTTTTTAGATTCTGTAATTAATTATTAGAACTTTCAATGCTGGTGTTGTAGCTAGAACCTAAAACATAGAAAAATAAAATATACATTAATATCACAAGATAATTTTAGTGAACAATTCTATTAAAAAACTATAAAAATGTGTGATCTTGATTAACAATTACTTAATGCAGCAATACAAATTGATCTAAAAGCTGAGTTATTTATCTCAAATAGTATTTTTATATTAATTTGAAATTTTTTAATTTTAATGACAAAGAACTTACATTTTACCTAAAAAAATGTGAATATTCTATTCAAAAGAATTTATAAATCTTTAGAAGAACAATTCCAGGAAAGAACAAAAAAGTTTTTAAAAAAACTTATGTTAAAAAAAAATTATGTTAGTGAAATGGGAATTCAAAAATTAGATTTGAAATTAAATTTTATTACAGTCTTACATTCCAAGAAATTCAAAAGTACTTTCTTGAAATGGTACCATCAATCAGCTGAATTTTTTTTTCAATGATACTACTTTTTTCATTACCGAATCTAGTTCTTTCGATAGCTCTTCGTATTTTTTTCTGATCAACATCTTACAATCCAAATTGTCTTCCTAGGTATTTAAATTCAGTTCTTTAGGAAAACTATATGAAAAAACTTTTTTCTTTCATTATGTGTGTCATCTGAGAAAATGACCGCTCTTTTTCTTTTCTTACAGGAATCCTGAATAATTCATTGAATCGAAAGATGAAATGGAGTCTTGTCTAGACAGATATATAGAACCTGACCAAGAATTAAGGAAAAATTTACTTTTTGTGTGTGTGTGTGTGTGGAACACCACAAATCTTTCTCTTATAATTGAATAGGGTAAGATGCCTTAGGATCTGAAAAGATAATTTAAATATATTTTAAAAATCTTATAATGAATTAAAATCTATAGAGAATAGTTAAAGTTCCACTGTTAAACTTGTAAAATGATTTATTTTTTTCTTAATATATAGAAATTCGGTGGGTTGGTTAGATTAAAGTTTTGTTTTGAATGCATATAAATCAAATGAACTGAATATCTCTCGATACATCTTTAGTAAATGAACAGGTCGTTATCAAAATAATGGAAACACTTGTGAATAAAAGTGACATTTTTAAATGCGCTTCATAAGCATTAAAATATAATAATAGCTACCATTTTTTTCTTATATATATATATATATATATATATATATATATATATATATATATATATATATATATATATATATATATTCTGGTAGTATGTTGGTAGTATGTGGCTGTTTTATTAATGTTCTGTAAGTTTTGGATGTTTTTCAAAATCGTAAAATGTCGGACCTCTTCGTTTTTTCAGAGTCTAAATTGTAGAAGACTATCTATCTCTGGAGCAAGTATGACCAAACATCGAAACTTTTATGGGTTCCTAGAGGTACGGTGTCTGAGAGCATTGCAGGATATACTCAGCGTGGAAAGACAAGCTCAGCAAGGCAAAAGAGTGGACGGAAAGAAAAGCTCAGTTAAACAGACCGACGTGCATTACAGCGAATTAATCGCTAAAAAGCGAACAAGTGCAAACGTGACCATAGAGTTCAATCAGCAACCGGATTATCCAGAGTCAACGATTAGCTAGAAAGCACCTTCATAATACAAATTATTTACAGCACAGAATCAATTACTAAACCACTCGTTAAAGATGTCAAAAGTAGTGTAATATTCACCAAACGTTGTCGATTGATAAGCGGAAGAAAGTAATATGGTATGATGAATCGTCTCTCTTTCACACTTTCCCCTACAACGGGATGGGTTCGTGTTTGGAGGACACCTTCACCAGAGAATGGTCGTGATTGTTTTCTTCCAACTGTCAATTATGGAGTTGGATTTGTCATGATATGGGCAGCCATGGTTTTCTTCTAGTCTGATCGTATCCCTTAAACGAAGGATCACTGGGGAGAAATATGAAGAAATTTATAGCTACCAGGTCTCTTCGATGATGCAAATTTTGTTTTCTGCAGCGGGTGAAAATTTCCAGGATGATAATGCACCTTCCATGTAGCGGGACTTATTCAATCATGGTTTGATGAGCCAAGGATGAAAGGGAAACATCTACCTTAGCCCACACAGTCACTGGACCTCAATGTAATCATTATGGTCTATTCTAGAGCGTTCAATATGGAAGTGGTATCCTCAACGCCATTCTTTCTCGCAACTTTCACAATATCTCCATGAAGAATCATGAACACATTCCTCTAAAGATTATTCAACACTTGTAAGCATCGATTCCTAGGCAATTCCAACCTATATTACATGTCATATGTGTTCCTACGCCTTACTAATAAAGGATTATTAATATATCTAAGGTGTTTTCATTATTTTGATAACCACCTGTATAATTTATTAATTAAATAAGAATTTTTTCTTACATTTCTTACCTTTTAGTTAGGAAAAGTTGTTTTGGAGTTGTAATGGTTCTCATGCGCATTTTCGTAATTAAACTCTTGAATTGCACTACTATGATGTTTTATACGAGAACCTCAGCTTACGAAAGAACCGTAATGTATGCAAACGAACATTACTACACTGCTGGACAATTGCTAAGGACGGATAACACTATCATCCATAGCAACCACAAAATGAAAGGAAGCAAAATGTGGAAAATTAGAATAAGTGCGGGATATTAGTAAGAAGAAGTATGAATATGCAAAAAATTTTTCCACGTCTGTTCATCACGTGATAGCGTTCATAAGAGCTTTAAAGGTTTTGACGCATGTGGACAGTTGTTGTTTCAAGTCAAAGTTTTACAAGAAAGATTTAATAGACGAACTTAAAATTTTTGGCATGTCTTCCCGACATCACATAGAGGATTTTATGCGTGGCCGAATTATTGGAAAGATCGAAGAAGGGCGAAAAATAAGAGATGTTGCTAGGGAGTTCGACATCGCTCACAGCGTTGTTTCACGGCTGTGGAAGTCATTTAAAACTAATGGAATGTGTAGTAGACGGCACGGGGGAGGTCGTGTTAGAAGTACGACGTCTGCAGAAGACAGATATATCGTCCTATCAGCAAACCCTTTAAACTGTTTGAAATGTTTAAAAATAATATAATGGTTTTTAAACACATATTCGTGAACTAACAGTCAACTTTAATCAAATCTGTATTCATCATCCAAGAGATAAAAGTTTAGTTAATAATGTTAACTTTAAAAAAAAGAAGTGTTTATATTTCTAATTAATAAACGAATTCATAATACAGCGTGTCGGGGTACCTCCTCGAATTGGTTCAGGTGAAGACCATGCTAATCGTCGTGGCTCCCGGCGGAATCTGCATGCAGTTGTGATTGAAAGATATTAAATCGGATTTTTGAAAAGAAAACACACACAAACTACTACTCACAATATATAATTTTTATTTATTTTATAGTTAGAGCCAAGTACACGATATGAAGACAAGACAAAAATAAATAAGAAGAAATGACAGGTATTCAGCGAAACGGATCCATTAAGTCCTTGGCATTTGAAAACATGAGTCTAGTACAGGCACTCCAACGTAGGACTAAGATAACACAGTTTTAAAGAGTTAGCATTTTCCCTTATTTGCTTATATTTCTGGACTGTAATAAAAAAGAAAATGCGGCATTTTGTTTGTTATAACAACTAAAATTCAATTCGTAAAACGGAAAATAAGTCAATCTCTTCTTCCATGATTTAAATAAGTTTTATCTGTAAACTTTTCCTTTGCGTGCGAAGATCTTATCTCTGTATTTGATTAACATTTTACAGACTTATCGTAATATAGCCAACTTCATTTATTTTAAAACGAAAAAAAAGCTTAAAAAAAAGACAACTAAATACATCTTCATATGCAGGCATCTAAATTTTCATTGTTTTATACTACGTGTTTATAATGTCTCAGCAACGCTTTTTAAATCATAAAATAGGGTCATTAATATTTCTGGTATGAACAATAAAAAAATCTAATAAAAGAAATTCCCTTAAAATCTTTATCGTTTGATAAGTTTCCAATACACAATGTATCATTTACTTACAAGATTCTTTATGATATTCAGAACAAAGCTAGGTAATTGCAGCAAAATCATAATGAATTCTTATGAATATTTTATTTAATAAATACTTTGCTTTATGTAAATAAAATAATTATTTTTAATGCGAATTGGAAGAGCAATAACATGTATATTGTCTTCTAGGAAATGTAGTTGATTTAAGAAATGGCTCAAGAATTTTAGTAAAAAGTAATTTCCCCACAATTATTCACCTTGAGAAAAAACAGTAAGTTATATTTATAACTTTAATAATGATATTTATCTATGTTATTACTGTTAGTTATATTTATATATCTTTTTAAACATTTAACGTACTGTTTTTGTATTTTCTATACTGTTATTAAAACTAATTGTGTGCATTAAAAATATCTTTCAGGATGATTTATTTATAACTTATATCTTAAATCCTTATGCATTTAAAAAAGGCAAAACTATGTTGTTAAATTTTAATTTTAATACTGCATTTGATTTGTAAGCCATATATTTTTTTTAAATTACACTTTCATTCATGTGTTAAGGAAACACAGTGCGATTGACAAAAACGGCCAAACATTCAGATAATTTTTTTTTATCTAAATTAGCCTTATTTTAATTTTCTATAATCTCACAAAATTTGAAATCTTTAAGTTAACAAAATTCAGTTACGATAACTTTTATGTTCAGTTTTATTCACATCCAAATGGCAAGTAAAGGTTTGAATGGGTTTTTCTCAGAAAGAAATAATAACGTATTTATCTTCCTTTAAAATGCTAAGGCTTTTTTTTCTATTATGCCTAGCACTTTAAATTTGTTTTACCTATTGCTAATAGTGCATGTAACAAAATTTGGTATGCATTTTTGAATCAAAGCAATACTTCTTTATTTAAAAAATATAATTTAGAATTTATTAATTTTTTTAAAAAATTGTCACTTTGCATTCAGAAAAAAAAATATTTCACGTACATCAATCGTACCAACAGTAAGACCGTACCAACTTTTGTTATGCATATGTTTTGTTAATTTCACGTCCGTACGTCAATTATTGTTGGAAGAATAGAACTTTAAACTTCTTTCATATATTTTGGAACTTTTCTTTAAAAAAAATAAGGTTAGTATATTACAATATTTTGAGAACCAACTCTGTTTTAAGTAACTCATATACATTAGTTACCAGCAAAAAAAATTTTTAAATCATTAAATCAAAGATTTTTGCATAAATCGTACCATATCCCCTTATGTGAGTAATTGAATATTAACATCACACTGTTCACTACACGAGGGCTTTTGGCGACGGGCTACGTAATTTTGAGCCATGGTCAAGTGACGTGGACGACACCTGAGCTGGCACCCCCCTCACCTAACTACCACACAATACCAGTCGGAGGACGTTTTAGCTCTCGACAGATTTAACGAACATCGCTGCCCTACACGGCGGGTCTTTAGTGGTACTGGGCTCGAATTCATGACATGCCTGCCATGATCCGATACCTTGACCACTGGACTACCGCAGCCCCCATATTCCTTTAAATAAAAAATGAATATATTCAAATATATAAACAAAATTATCTTACTTTTATTTCAGGCACGTTTTAACTTGTTAAAAATAGTATATTTCAATTTTAAATGTTATGAAATTACATTTGTGCTTAAAATATTACCTTTGTCAGCAATAATTATAAATAAAAGAGATAAATTTGAATTTCTTACTGAAACTATATAATACGGAGGAAGCGAAATGTTTGTTACTAATACAAATCAATAGCACATTAAATTTATTTTTGCTTGTAACTTCGTTGAAGTTAACATCGAATATATAATAAAAAAATGCAATCATTATATTTACATAATTATTAAAAATTACGTAAATGTATTTTTTATTAGAAAAAAATAAATGCTCTTTCATCTCCATATCGCGTTTGTAGCATAATTATGAGTTATATACATAAATGCAATTTATTATTTGTGTTCTTCTATTAAAAGAGGAACGTTTTCTAAGAATCGTGAAAGACTAAAGTATGTATCCGAAAATATTCTTTGGTACATTAAAATGTTGTTAAATGATTTCAAAATATTTCATAAGCATACTATCAAAGATATATTTTTTTAAAAAATTTGATGATTCTAGGCAATGAACGCCAGCTGTGACCTAAGATAAGAAAAAAAAAGATAAATTAATTTCATTAGGGAATATTGAGTTAATTACTCCCAGCTAATGATTTAATACCTTTTTAGCGTCGTACCCTTTTTGGGTGTCTTTTTTAAGTAAATTACCCTTTTCCTCTCTTTCAAGTTACCTAATTCGTATTATTTGGCTTCAAATGCTCTTGGGTGAGTTTTAAACTGTTTGTTTAAGACAATTATGAGCTTCAATATTCACTGAAAGCAACACGAGTTAAAAAGTTGTAACGCTTTTAAAAAAATTTTATAAAGCACATGTTTCTTATTATTTTTAGAAGAAGCTTTAGTTTTTTTTGCTAATAGCAAAGCTCTAGACCAGTGGTTCTCAAACTTTAACAACTGGCGATCCAATTTTCAATCATAATTTTTATTGCGCCCCCCCCAAAAAATAATAATGTATTGAATGCAATAATAATGCTTTGGGGGGGGTGCTAAAGCTACAATACGATCATAATTATAAACCGTACAAATATATATATATATATATATATATATATATATATATATATATATATATATATATTACTTTTTAGTTCGATTCACTATAAAAGCGTATTTTTTTATTTGGTTTTAAACTATAATTTAATTTATAATTATTTTTACTATACACGATAAAAATCCTAATTCCAGTGAATAATTTAATTAAGAGAAAATATACTTAGCTACTTTCAAGGACTTTTCAATTTTTCTTTGATTTTTTGAGAAAAAATCCAATAAAACTAATGAAAATGTTCCAAATCTGCGTGCCCTTAATAAAGGACATAAAGCATGTTCATAGAAAATATTTTTCAACAAAAGTGGTCGCGCAGGGAACTCGATCAAAACTAGTAACTTGATTGTAAAACAAAAACGTTTGAAACTCCCCCCAAAAGAGGGCGAAATGTGGTAATTTCATTTTAGTTCCCATTAAGACTGTCTTGTTGGAGGATACTCTGTCAAGGTCATTGGTAATAAATAAACAGTTTTCCCAGAATTAACGATTTCGTGAACATCAGGTGACTCTGCGCCTCGATCCCGTGTTAAAAGTATATTCAATAAAACATGGATATTAGTTCTAAAAAAGAATTGCGTAAAAAGTTTTCCGTTATGCATTGTATGTTGGCCAAATAATCCTTCAAAGTACTCAATATGCTTATCCATTTATCAAATAACTCATTCACATGGAAAAAAGCAACAGAAAAATATTATTTACAACTTTCCTAAAAGAAAAACAAATGGAGGGAAACATACCAGTAAGTTTGAAGGTCAAATATATGATACTCAAAAGTAGCATTTTAGAGGTTAAAAGAAACGTAATAAAAAAAATATCTCATCGTGTGATTACAGTAAAGCGAACAAAATGTCTTTTTTTATTTGGTTATAGAATCAAAGATTGCTAATGAACGTTTGAAGTGGAATGTTTTATTTTTGATGATCACCAGATATATATAAATTATATCAGTGTAAATGTTCATTTTTTATTAAGTCAGAAAGCATTTTGTTTTCTTCATTCCAAAAAATTATTTTTAAACCTTTTATTTTCAATATGCTCGCGCCCCCCTAGCAGGAATACCACGCCCCCAGGGGGCGCGCCCCACAGTTTGAGAAACACTGCTCTAGACGATATAAATCCTCTATTATTGCTGCTATCGATGTGTTTCCCAATAATCCAGTGCTTTTCAAACTTTCAACACTTGCGACCCAATATTCAATCATAATTTTCATCGCGCCCCCCTTCATACAACAACTATGTATTGAATTCAATAACACTATACTTTAACACTAAAGCTGCTACCTCTTAAGTTCCATCGGCGTATTTAAGCGTCTCCGGACGTATATATAAGTCTTTCAGAAGTATGATCTTTGTGTATTGTTATCCATACAATTTTCTTCCGAAAGCAAAAAAGGACCATGACGGAGTGTTTGCAAAGAATTTACTTAATTCAGAGAAGGTTTTACTGATTTATTCCTTTTCATCCCCCTCAATACATCACATACGCTATCCTATGTAGGAAACGGTGGTCTTGGAGAGCGAATTACGTAACTTTTAATCAGCAGTTAAGGACATCGTATACTTCGAAAAAATCGATTTTTCAATTTTAGTTCTAAAAAATAGTGCTTATTTTTCTGAATTTAAAAATGTATAATACTTATATGTTTGTTGATAAAATAGCCCTAAAATATGAAAAATAAAAATGTCAACAAATGACCACGCCCTTTTTGACACACCCCTTTGAACTTTAAATATGTAGTTTTCCCTGTGTTTGATCTATATAAACGTTCTGTATAGTGAACAAAATATCTTTTAGTATGTAATGTCTAAATTTAAAAAAAAAAAAATTTATACGTGCAAAAAAAAATTAAGATTTTCATAATTTTAAGGTTTTATGATTATTTTAAAGAAATAACGCAATTAATTCGTTAAAAAACTGGTCCATTATGTTTGATATGTTGCTCTAAAATATATGTGTAAATTTTTGTATATTCAAAGAATATTTTTTTTAAGAAATACATGAAAATATGTATTACAAGATCTCGAGATTATGCTCATGTTAACTAAATCAAAGGGAAAAAAGACATATGAATTTAAAATTACTTTTGTAACTCTAGAAAATGATTAAGGATTATTATTAGTCACATAAAAATAAGCAAGCAAATACTAATCAAGTGTGTATAATATGTGAAAATATTGGTTTTTTTTTAGATTTTTCCCTTTTTCTCAAAAGCATATCTTCTTGCATTTAGGTACATTTTTTAAAAAAAACTATTGCACTACATGATTAAAGATTTTTTATACTTCTATACAAGATGCCTATGCATATAGTGAACCTATTTTTTTTCTATTAAGATAGTGCCTAATTTTTTAAAAATAGTTTTATGCGTAAAAAAAGCAGAAAAATGAAAAAAATTTCAAAGTTTCATAATTTTTTTAAAGAAACTATACTAACATTTTACTAAAAAAAATAGGTTCACTGTATTCTATGTATTGTTTTATATATGTGTAAAATATATTTTGCATAAAAAAGGATACTTTTTTAAAAAATGGTACCTAAACACAAGTATATATTACGAGTTCTCAAAAATTATATATTACTTTAATTAAGTAGTAAAAAAAAACCTTTTGGAGTAAAAAGTTATTTTTGTAGTTCTACAGAATAATAAAATTATCTTTATTAAGAACGTAAAAAATCTAAGCTCTATTAGAAATTGCAAATGATATATGTCTCATAAACAAAGGGTCTAAATTTTGGCATTTTACTCCTTCGAGCATGTCCTAGTTCCCTTAAGGGATAATTTATAAACCGTACAAATGATCAAGATAAATGTTTTTTTGTGTACGAATTTCATACATTACAAGCCCATGGGTCACTGGTAATTATTAAACATGTATTAACTTAGTTTTGTTAAATTAATTATAAAATACATTGTGTGTAGTACTGATACATTTATAAATGTATTATATCAGTGCTAATATGTATCTTGTATTTTATTTTACGAGATTGTATTTTATTTATTTACTGTCAGTAAATTAATGATTTTTTAAATAATCTTTAGTCTTCTACTTTTCAATGTGCTCGCCCCCCCTCGTAGGGCTACCACACCCACCTAGGGGGTGCACCCCACAGTTTGAGAAACTCTGCAACAATCTCAATAATAATTAGATCTCCTTCAGATATGTAAATATGTGTGACTAAAATATAAATTAGACTTTCTGCGATGCATTTATAAAAGTTAAGCAAAAAGCAAAACGTATGCTAAATGTGGTTAAAACTAAGAGAAAGGTTAAACTTGAACTCAAACTGCAACATCAGGCACAGTAAAGAAGATTATTTTCCAATAATCATATACATTCCGTGTTCTAAAAAAAATATTTTCTCATGCCCCAATTTTTTTGTTACTAAAGGAATCTTTTACAATCCCTTGAAGTCCGGCTTATAATGCGTACTTTGAACACAAAAAAATAAGATTGCAATTTACGGGGGGTTTTTATACGCCGGGTATAAAAATGAGAGCTTTAAAAAATAAACAAAAAGATGAGCATAGAAAAAATTAGATTTCTACATATATACAAATACTGTTAACTTAAAAGAAATCACATTCCGAAAAAACTAAAAGTGTTGTAAGTTCCAGAAGTATACTATATTTTTTTTTCTAAAGCTTGGAATAATTCCTCAAAAAAAAAAAAAATTAAAACATAATATCATTGTTCACGTACATTTCTGGTTTCTTCATGAAAAAGAGGATGCGTGTTTTACGGCGAATATACACATGTAACACATGGTTTAATTCTAAGATCGAAATGTAGAGGGCGGTACTTGTACCAGAAGTGTTACCGAATGAAACACTGTATCATCGTCACTAACTTACCTAATTTTTACTTATTTCGTCTAAATGTTTACCCTGTATTGTGTCTTAGTGTCTGTCCATTGTAACTGTGTTATTTTATGTCATTAAACTATTTTAAATACCCCGAGATCTAGTCCATTATTTTGGTTTACTCATTAATGACGTAAGAAACCGTCACAATTTGTGCGCCAAAAAACGTCGGCCCGACCTACAGCTCCCAACTCTCTCTCCCGCTTTTCCCACATAGGTTTAGGTGTTGAAGTGTTGTCACCCGACAACAAAAACAAGATTCTCGCCCTGCGAATAAATAGTATTTTCATCCAAAAAAACCTCTTAACAGATAAGTGTTGCTTATTCTAAATAATCTTGATCTGTTATTCTGTTTAAGAACAGTGATTATTATTGCTCTTAGTATCTGTTGTGCGTTACACACATAATAATTAAAAATTACAGCTTCAAAGTATAGCTGAGCACGTTACACGGCGGTGTACTGTGTACGCCGGATTTTACGGTAAATACGTATAAAAAAACTATTTTTTATCATGTACAATATAATGAGAAAAGAAACGATCTGGTTTTATTTTAGCTTACAAAGGTTTTTCTTTTTTTGCAAAATTGCGTTGATTATCAATCGCTTTAGTTTTTTATTTTTTTACATGACGATTTATAATTTAAGTAACTTCTCAGTAACCTTTTAATGGAGAATTGCCATTGATCATCGTAGTGATCTCTTGAATACAAAATATGATATATAATTTAAATATTTTTATATTTGGTTTAATATATGCACATATTTATTATATTCCTAGCTTCTCGCATTACTAAAGTGTTATAATTCATGCACATTGGTTGTCCAGTTAACCAATAATTTCATTAGCTTTAGAAATGGTCACGAGCTACTGTGGCCGGTGTCCAGGCTGTTGAGGCATGATCTAAGCCCTGAAGTATGGAGAAATTGATGCACATTAAATTTGTTGCGGCCGAAATAGCTCAATTTGGAATGGTGTGGAAATTTGGAGAGTGGGTTATAGTTGCTGTGGTACTCTCCTCGTCACTTGATTCTAGTTACACATTAAGTGTTTCTTCAGTAATAGCCGTTTTGTTTCTTCAAAATGTGACGTCAATAAAATAATCATTAACTTAATATGAGGCGAAAAGAAAGGTTTTATGTGTGTGTATAAGCAAGTTTTATTCATGTTTAAATTTTATGTTTATATAGTCTCCGATTGTTCATGGAGCCGAATTAAAACAGTAAATAAATAAATTATGTGCGCATGTGAAACATCTTTTATATTTAATTTTTTTTAATATCTGTAATTTTTTTTTGAGTAATTTAAGTAAATATTGTTTTAAACTAAACAGCGTGTAAAATCTTAAACATAGCATATAAGTTTACTTATTATTAATTAAAGAAGTCGTACACTTGATTGCCTAATTAGGCTAAAGATAGATGTTTATTAGATGCGATTAATATTTGAATTTGCAACTACGCCCCAAATCTTTTAATCCTATTCAAATCTCATATACATTTGAAACATAAATTTTAATTACTTCAACAAACGAACCATTTATTAATTGCAATTTATTCATTCCTTAATAATAGGTAACAACTGATTCTATTAATTTTCGAAAGTTGGAACACACTTTAATAAGCACATATAAAGGTAAAACACAAATATTTATCTGACACATAACAAAGATTTGTACGTCTCTGAAAAATAATCACCTCTTACATTCGAAGAATAAATTATTTTATGAAGCGAAACAAACTTACAGTTGTGAATGTCAGTGGAAGTATTTAAATTGTTAAAATCAAATTCATTGTGTGTGTGTGTGTGTGCAATTCATTTATAGAAAATTGTTTACCGTTCTAAAATACTGGTGGTTAATTTCCTTTATGTAACAGAAATAATTTGTAAATTTTCGTCGGTAAATAGTTATTAATCTGGCAACAATCAAAGTGACGTTCATCAAAAGTTACGCTGCATTTCACAAAATAATTTCTTTAGGGATTTAGTGAACTGGAACATGTATTTAATACAATGAATAAAGCAAAATTAGAATGATACATTTTAGAAAATTAAATTTGTGTTAAATTCCCAAAATATAATGTACATTAAATAATAAACACCACTAATGCAAAGTTTTCAAAGTTGTTTATTCATTTAATAGAATTAGAGAAGGAAGCTATTAAGTCTACCTTACCTTACGAGTTTTCCTTTAATCCTCTTATTTCCAAGATTACCTTCAAAACTGTCAAAAGGAGTGATACATATTGGAGTTTGAAACTTTATAAATGCATGTGATTGAACTGTTCTTTAAAAGTACAATAACCTACTTATTTAAATATGTATTAGTACCGTATTACATATCGTTGACCAATTAGTCAAATGAAAAAATCCCACCAAAAACTGTCATAAGTAGCAAATACTATAAACCTTCTCATTGTTTAAAAACATAATTATCTTGTTTGTGGATACGCTGAAATCACTTGGCGACATCTTGTGTTTTGGCCAAAGTTGTAGACGGTTTAATACGTAATCCCAAATTTTTCAATTTAATTACAAAAAAAAATATGTACTAATAAGTAACAATCGGAAGAGGGTATTAAGCCAACATAATACTATATTAGTATTATTTATTAATCAAAAATCACACAAAAATTCAGATTACATAACTTTATCATTAATGAGGAGTTTCTATGACCCTAACTGTTTAGATAATGCTTCATGATTTAAAATTTAGTGTCTATCCAGACAAAGATAATGATGACAATAAAGTATCCACACTGAAATCCGCAAGTAAGCCTTAATGAACTTTACAAATAAAAACACCGCACAATTCACATAAATATGGATATCAAACACGAATGTATACATTTCAGTACATTCGGTGATATTTAGGTACCTATCTCGATTGACGTTTATTCCAAGACACGTTCATTAAACATCTGACTTGCTAAGATAGATCAGTTTGTAAAGGCATAATTTCATTTTCTTATGTGGCACCTTTTTCAATCCTAAATATGTCAGAAGTTTTTGTAGAAAGATAAGTTGAGTTTATTTGCTTTTAAAAAAATATACACACTGGCTGTTTATTAACTATTTCAAAATCATACAAAATCACACACTAAGTTTTTGTCTAAAACATATCAAAACAATAAGTGGTTTAAAAAAGGGGGACGTTTCTTCGATCTTATATGCACTCACAAATGAGCCACATATTGTAGTTGCCTAAGAATTTCTGTGTGTGTCACTTTTACGTGTAGACGGCTCAGGCGATGATTGGACTAGAATATTTATATCTGAAGTGGAGCATATTCAAAGGACTGAAACCTCGAACTATGGATCTAAAGCCCAGTAACATGACCACTAGACAAAAGTGATCACCTCTGCCCGGAGGCTGTTACTGGCTTATATAGATACCGCTACAGTTCTCTCCCCCCCACTAGTGAATCGGTGGATCAGCAAACCAAAGAAATATTTGTTATGGCGAGTATGTGGATTGTATTGCTGTTGAGTCAAGTGGGTCTGACGACTTGGGTTAGTGCTTCAAGTGGGTCTAATGACAGTTGGTTGTTGCGTCATGTGGGTCTGGCAACATTGGTTGCTGCATCAAGTGAATCTTCGGACTTTTGATTGCTCTTTTTGGGAGTAATCGGGGGAGTACCCTCTCCATGCCTACACAATGGGAGTCAAGTATATGACTGGACGGGTCTCGACGAGTGGAACAGTTGGTTCAAATCTCAAGTCCGAGACTCAAACAGAATCCAAGATATTGTCGATTTAAATAAATTTCAAAAGTTTAAAACAATTAAAAACTATTTAAGGAATAGCCCTGTGAGCATGAAATTATAATAGCTGGAAGAGAAGTTAGAGAGGGATCAAATGAGCCAGGTTTTATTTCTCTAAAGAGGACTTGGCACCCTAAAAATGATCAAAATATATCGTTTGTTTACTTTTATTTAGTAATATTCTTTGCATTATTATCTTTCGATTGATACATCATTTTTGCATGGCTGAAAATTAGAAGTTGGAAAACTTCAATTGAAAAATATAAACAAACATCCCTTTATAGATAAAACAAAAATGAGAAAGATAAAAAAAGCTATTGTAAAAAGTGAAATAATAACTAAAAAAAGAAGCTTTCATAAATAAAGAAGGATTTTTCTTAAATATTACATTAATGTAATTTGTATTTCTTTAGAAATGTGTGCATGTGCAATTTTTTCATTAAGGGTTTCTTAAATTTTTTTTTATTATTTCAGTTCTTATTCATCATATATTTTCCATAAAAATATAATATTTCAATATTATGTGGAGGAAAAAAAACTGTAAAATTTGTGCAATTGTAGAAATTTTTTTTAACATTTTCCTTGAGTTTTCTTATGCAATTAACACTCTCTAAAAAGGGATCGTTTATAAAATATATGATTTGAAATAATTTGAAAATGAGATTATTCTTAAGAAAATATGTAGCTAATGTTTTAAAGTGATATATTATGTTATTTAAGCTTTTAATAATTCTTTTTTTAGAATTGCAAACTTTACAGTGGTTTATCTCAGTTTGTGTTTTTTCGCATTCAAAATGCCTCTCTGTCCATACATATTAATCAATCACTTCGATTTTTCCCCTGTGTTGTATGTATAATGTATGCAACAAAATTAGGCATCCAGTTTGTGCTTTAAAAAAATTTAATACTTTTAAAAAAAAATAATGTTGGAGATTTTGGCATTTTTTCGTTGAATTTTAGCATGCATATCTACATTTTATTTTTTTTTCTCTAAGATTAATTAAGTTATTATAAAATCGATTCATAAATTTGTTTAAGACATTCATAGGAAAGTTACAAAAAAATTTCAGGTCAAATAATTAGTAAACACAAAAGGAGTACTATTTTAAATGTTCCATATATTTTTAAAAACTTTCAATTTTTCTAAATTGTGTGAATAATTTACAAAATTTCATCTCGTATTATTTTCTTGAATAAAAACATTATATGTAATGCTAAAATAAAATTTTTAAGTACATAAATAAAAAATAATTTTTCAAAATATGCCAAGTCCCTTTAATAAGAAAGACAATAATTTTGTTCAGTACAACGTTCATTTTTCTTTACGTATTTTGAATAAATTTTTTTTAATGAAACTCTTATTATTTTTCTAGTATAACATTTGTATTTCTTAAGAATACACGTCTTTTATAAAATAGCTTTATTAGGACCTTTTTTCATACTTCGCCTGAATAGCACTTGACATTCTATACAATGCATAGGCAAAGTATGTAATAATTCTCCTATTTCATACTTTGCCTCAAAACGTCAGGTATTCTATAGAATACCGGTATTTCATACTTTGACTGTGTAACATATATATTACTTAAAAATAACATATACAACATTTAATACTTATACGGTTTATAATTAAGTAATTACCTTTAAAATGCATTTTTATTGCAGTAAATACATTATTGTTGTATCAAGGGGGTGATAAAAATTATGATTGAAAATTGGATAAACACTACCTCTTATCGACTTCCTCCGTTTATTGCGATCAAACTCTGAAATAATCATTCAGTTGTTCGAAATTTTAATTGTTTATTTTTCTATCTATGCACTTCACATCCATCATTTTTTATCACAGTTGGGCAAATCCTACCCGGTGTGTTGTGTTTTTATTATAGTGTAACTTAGAATATATATATATATATATATATATATATATATATATATATATATATATTATATATTGAAAGTGGTTTCTAAAAATGCACCTTTTTTTAGTGTATTGTAATTTCCATACGAGAGTTTTAAAAGAGTCAAATATAAACAGATTTTCCTTTGATTTAATTTAGAGAGGATAGCTCCAGATATCCGTATTCCTGTTGTAGCTAATGCCACCTTTCTGATGTAGTCAGAACGAGGCTCCAGAAATGCATCGTGGCAAGAAGTAGGCCTATCGTTGGCCTTGAGCACCATTCAGGTGATATTACGAATTACCTCGGGGAAATTTCCCGAAGGGACGATAGATGGCGACACCACCTATCTCCGCTTCCACATTTTTGACATGGATCTGAAGGGGAGGGAAATAATCTCCACTCGTGTGATTCAGCCTACAAGACTTTCGAACCCACTGATTTAACGAGCACGTACTCCGTGTGTACTCGGAGGGTATTTAGTGGCATCGGGCATCGAACCCAGCCTTTCGGGTCTGGAGTCCAATGCTCTAACCACTGTGCTACCCACGGCCATGCTTGTAAAAACAGGTTGTACCATATATGATGAATTTAAATGTTTGAGCGCCACTTTCAGCTTACGAATTTTCTCGCAATTGAACTAATTTAAAATTATTTCCTTTTACTCACATTTTTCTTAAATTAGGTTTACAATGAAAAAGAAACGATGCATGATTTGATAAAACATGTAGTGAGTTTTAAATTAGATCTATTTCATTTCGTAAAACGTAATGAATAAAAAATGTTAATTTATTGATTTCTCAAAAGTATCACCTAAGGCTATCGTTACACCAAGTCGGCAAAATATTGATAATTAAATTTTAAAGGTAGTCCAATAAAATTCATTGAGATAACTTTTTTATGGTATTCTATTAATATTAAGTTATGAAATATCAAACGATCTTTTTTTTTAATTGCTTCAATTTATATTTAAATAACACCATATTTTTATAAATAGGTTAACTTTGACAAAAATTGCGCGTGCGCAAAACAGTTTTCATTCAGATAGATATTCTCAGCAAATACGCTCATGTTTTCAAAAAATTTCTTTCCTTTTTAAAGGAGAAATTTACTGTAGTTGTATGAGAATATGTAGAAAATCATAACAAAAAATTGGTTTCATACTTATTTTATTAACCTCCTTTAGAAGGGTCATATCTTCCCAGGAAGTTTTATTCAAAAAGCTTAATATAAATCTGGAAGTTTTATATAGAGGTTCAAATATTTTCTGGAAAAAATACTTTATATTAAACCTAAGTGACATCACTTCTGCCTCATATTAGGATGCCGCAATGCGACCGCATGGAAAAAAAGGCGCATACAACTGTTGTTCAAAAACAACTTTTTTCAAAGCTGGATATCAACAACAGCTGCTCTGATCCTTGGGATTAAAAATTTCTGACGACTATAGGTTTTAACTTGATGTTTTTCAGAAAGGAAACTGTTTCATTCCACATTCTTTAAATCCAGTCAGGGCATAGCACATACAGTAGGGTTGATCTATTTTTTTTTTCTTACCAATTTCAAAACTTACCTATGCAGAAAAAAAAATGTTTTATAGTATATACAAGACGGGGAAATTAATACAAAACATTAGTTTTTATGTAAAGAACTGGGGAATAAGTTTAGATACTTGAGTTTTTTTTTTTATGATAAAAAGTTAAAGTTATTTTTGTTGAAGTGAAAACAAGTAATATAAAAAAAATTAAGTCAATTCCTACATAGATCAACAAAGAAAAATTTATGTTAGCTACTTTTTTTATTAAGTAGTTACAATTAATGTAAATATGTATATTAATATGACAGGATTACAATATTAAGTGGTGACAAATTTTTATTAATTAGCATTAAAGTATCGTATTGTCATCTAAAATAATCGTCTACATAAAATTTCAGTTCAACTGAATGCTTTAAAACGTGAGAAAAAAAAACTTTTCAAATTTTGACACACAAGTCGCCAACGTGGCTGTATTTGTAATTCTCTAAATAATTATTTTTTTATAAACTAATTTTTATTATATAATTAAATTATTGTATTGTCATCTAAAATAATTATGTATATAAAATTTCAGCTCAATTGAGCGCTATAAAATGTAATTGATTAACGATTGAAAATTCCACCAAGAAAAATAAATAAATGAATATACACTCAGGAACATTGAAAATAGCGACCCAAGAAGAAAGCATCGGATTGAAATGAAATTTGAAACACATAATGACACATATAAGATATTCACTTGATCTCAAAAACAAGACAATTAAACGAATACAGGGTGTGCAACGACACAAATACTGGGCAACTTCAATAGCGCGTTGGACCACCTGCAGCTGCAATGCATGCCGCTACACGGTCCGGCATTCAGTTGATTAGACACCTTATGTTGTCCTGAGGCAGATGGGCACACAACAGCCAATTCTAAATCATGTACATTCTAATACATGTAATTTTCCGTTTTAGCTGATCCCACACGTGCTCTACAGGGGACAAATCAGGGGAGCGGACCGGTCATGGAAGGATCTGAAAAAGACGTAGGAAGTCTTGAGCAACTCTTGTTGTATGCGGACGAGCATTATCCTGCTGTAAAATTGCCCCTGGGAGACCATTTAGGAAAGGTCCTACATGGGGTCAAAGAATATCATCAACATAACGTTGGCTCGTTAAGGTTCCACGCATCACAATTAAAGTGGACCGGCAATCATAGGCTATGCCCCCCAGACCATTACACCGCCAGTGCGGGCAGTGTGAAGTAGAACAGAGAGGAGGGAATTGTACCGCTCACCAGGGTGCCTCCACACACGCACACGGTTATCATCTGTCCCCAAAACAAACCGGGATTCATCCCTAAACACAACCTTTTGCCAATCTGTGACATTCCACATTGATCTGGCTTGGCACCACTGTAGACGCAGTTTCGATGTTCCGGTGTTAAAGGGAGTGCACGGAAAGGGCGCTTGGATTTAAGATTTGCTTCTGCAAGGTGTCTGGAAATTGTTTGTGGAACAATTGCTACGCCTACGTCTGCTTGTATCGTTGAACGAGTCAATGTGGAGTCCACAAGTGCTTGCCGCACGATCCTTCGATCCTCTCTCCTCGTGGTCTTCCTGGTCGCTGCAGACCCGGTTTTCCGAGCGTGGGTACCTTCTCGTGTCCACTGCTCCCAACAATTTCTAACGGCACACTCCGAACGATCCACCTGGCCAGCAACACAGCGCGTCGACCAGCCTGCCGTATTCATCCCGATGATCAGGCCTCTCTCAAACTCGCTTAACTGTGCGAAATGTCTTCTAGCACGTTTACCTGGCATGTTTCGCTTACCAAAGTCTTCCTACAATCGGTGGGTAATCGTCATGTTTATGAATCTTCGAATTTGCGCTGGCTTATATAGCACCCTCTTCCTGATTGTAGCGCCACCTCGGCGTGTCTGAGCATGCGTATTGGCACAAAACTTGCATGATTTGCATATCACATTACGCTGTACTTATTTGCAAAGTTTCGCGATTGTACTTAGCTTCCTTCTTGGGTCGCTATTTTCAATGTTCCTGAGTGTATATAGAATGTGAGCTTATAATAGGAAGTGAAAAACATTTTACTTCTTTTTAACATTTAGCATGAAAAAATTACACATGGTAATAAGCATTCAACACAACTTTTAATTTTAAATATTTAAAAACCTACTGTGGATAATATAGTTTACTATAAAGCATTGATTAGATTGATTCGACAGTGCTGGTAAAGTGCTGGGTTATGAAATGTTACAATGTAGATTGTACTAGTCAATATTTAGTGCAGGCTTACGATTACACATCATTTTTAGTTATTTATATTGGAAAAAAAGTATTTATATTGAACTCTATATATAAATTATCTAACAAAAGTCCTATCTTTCAATTTTTTTTCGAAAATTCAACCTGTTAGTGTCAATATAAAATTATTTATAATTGAAATTTATTTCTTAAAATTATTTATCTCTTGATCTCTATACCACAGAACAACTTTTCCGCGTTAGTAGATTCTCAGATACTTAGTAGAAAATCTTTTATTCTTCATATGATCGTGATCCACCCTAATACGCCGGCATGTGAAATTGTCTGGCAGCTGGAATACTTGAAACGGCCAAACCAATAAAGGAGGGTTTTTATTCTTGTTTAACGATAAGCAAACAAAAATTGCAGTCTTTACAATTACTAAATCAAACTTAGTAAATGTAAATTGCAGTAATTGACCCACAATTTTTTTTGCTTAATATGGTCCTAGGCAAAAGAACACAAAGTATACTTTTAAACTTTAAATGAGCTAAAAGTAATATTTCATATGTCCGTTTTTAAATAATCAAATCTTAGAGAAAAATGTTTTAAAACTTATAATTATGTTATAGAAAATTTCTAGTAAACATTTTTTTTTAAAATCCACATGCACACCTTTTATCTAAAAATATCAGTAAATTTATAAGTATTTAAGTGGATTAAAATATTTCTCTTTACTTTATAATTAAACACAAAGCATAGTAATTTTCAATGGAGTGTGTTTAAGCATTTGGGGAAAAGGACTGCTTTTAAAATTATATATTTTCGTTCCAGTCATTATTTTTAATGCAATTAAGTTACATTTTCAATTATCATGGATTATAAAAATGTGTGAAAAACCTGTGAAAAAAAATTACAAGGAATGAGAATGTATGGTCAAAGTTTAGGAACGCGTAAACAAACTTAATCTTGTTTTGATGTTACTCTATCTTTTAACACTAAATCTAATAAATAAAGTAGGGATTTTTAAGCAAAATTTTGAAAACTTTCTTTTGAAGCATTTTTGAAGAAATCTTAAAAGCACCTAAGATTGAAGACCAGAATTAAAAATTAGGATATTAGATCTATTAAAACTATGAATTTTTAAGAAAAAAAATGACAGGTTTGGGAATATTTAAAAAATAATTCAGATTTCTCTCTCGAACTTTGGAATTTTTAAATAATAGTTCAGTTTCGTATTTACTCCTATGAATATTTATTCTTATTTGCATGTATGTTGCTTTTAATTAATTTTACATCCAATGAGTTGGTTCTTGTAAAATGAAATAAAAAGAATTGCCTTTTTATTTTATTTTTTAAAAGGGACGTTAAATATTTTCTATATGAGATTCTGTGATATGGATTGACAAATACTTTTCGATGTGTAACATCTTTCTTCTAGGCTGCTGGATATTTGTTGGGAGTGATTTCGAGATAAGGAACGGATGTGTGTAACAGGATGTGACGTAAGCGCGCTACTTAATTTGACCAAATAGAGTGCGTGGCTGTGTCTTTTCGCTACCCTCGCATGGGGGTCCAACTCTAGTAGCCATCAAGCACTCGAGCGCCTGACTCTAAATCCGTTAGTCACGGATTAGTGCGGTAGAATGCTTATTTGAAAATGGACAAACAGTGATTTCACTAGTCGTATACATTTCTTCGAATAAAACGGTTAAAAAAAATTAAAGATTTCCTGCATTTTGTGCTTTTACCATATAACGAAGGTGGTTCTGCTCTTTTAAAAAATTATCACTCTCTTCCCCTGATTTCGAGTGGAGATTTTAAATTAAACTTCCGTTTTCCAAAAACAGAGCCACTCATAGCTTTTATGAATGATGAACTCAAGCTCGAAATGAACACAAATTAGAATGTTTCGACTGCTAACAGTGGTACTGTTATTGACTCTGTTTTTCATCGGTTTTTAAGTACATTGAAATCACAATTATATGTGTCATATTTTAATTATTATAAGTCTATTGTCTCCGCTCTTCCTCAATTTGAACAAGAATAATTATTTTTGATAAAATATTGCATTTTTTTACTCCTTTTGTTAATTAATACAATTTTCATTACAGATATTATTATTTGATAGAAAATTATTTCTAATCATACCCAATTCATATTCTTTTCGGGAAGTTAATATTGCGTATTTACCACGATAACATGTCAGGTGTTACATATCATATGCGACGACTGTAAGACTCGTTTCTTTTTTTTAGATTAAATTAAAAAATATTATAATCATTTACAGTCACATTATTTTGTATAATTTAAATCATAGTATAATTGATTTAATAAAAATGTATTTTTACACACACATATATATATGTATAATATGTATGATAACAGTTGCTTTTGACTTACACTGAGTAGTTAGTTACAATTCATAGTTATACTTCTATTTTTGATTGTTTTTCTACATTTATAGTAATTTAGTTTTTAATTTCATCTTCGAATTTTTTTAATTTTTAATTGTCCCGACTCTTCAAGACTTCCGTGTAAATATTAATTGCTAGTTTACACGCCTAACGGGTTGAAATCTTAACTTTATGTTTTAGAAATTAAAACATCAGCGTGTTTTAATCATCTCTTTTGTAATCATCTCTTCTACCAATCACAAGATCCGTCCAAGGAAGTCAAGTGAGTTTTGCAACTTCAGGTCTGTGTTTCATGAAAAAGCCGAAACTCTATTGAAAAGTTGGCCGACCGATACTTTTTACTATGTAACTGTGTTGTTTTGTTCCGTCATTTGCTGGAAATAGTCCTTTGCGTTACCTGTGTTATGTGTGTGTCCTTAGAAATACCAAAAGGAAGGTGAAAACAACTTTCAAACCTAATCATTTGTTACAATCTGACTACAAAGTCTGAAAAAAAATTAACCAAATAAAAACATTACCCAGTTGTTCTATGAATATATATATATATATATATATATATATATATATATATATATATATATAGTTAATAATCTCTACTATAGAGAGAGGAATCATCCATAATCACTATAAATGAAGCATGCAATATATATTTTTATGCACTCATGGACGAAAAAATTAGCGCACCAAGAAAAAATGGCGGAATCGTAGCGAAACTTGGCATGATGGTACATGTCGAGAAGATATGCAACTTAGAAATACAGCGTGATTGTACATTACGTATAGCCTGTAGAGGGCGTTTGACGTCGTTCTCAGTGGAGTATAAAACAGGTAACCAAAGCTTGTTTGAGTGTGCTGAATCGTTTTACAAAGAAAAAGCCGAGATAGACATGCCATTACGACGTTTCCGAAGACAATATGAGCAGTTGTCGCAGTTTAAGAGGGGATAATCATCGGCATGAGGGAAGCTGAGTGGTCAGCTAGGCCAGTAGCTCGTCAATAAGGCCGCTCTAATTGTGTTGTGAGGAGGTTTTAGAACTAGTGGGTCCGATGAATGTTATTTACACAAAGACCAGGCTCAGGACGGCCTCGACAGATCAGTGGTCGGAAGACCGTCACATCGTAAGAAATGCACACGTATAGCCAACAGCTTCATCGGCCGCCATCCAGGCACAGGTAGCACTTTCACTAGGGGGCTCCTGTGTCTTCTCGAAACATACGAAGACGCTTGGCTGAAGGACATTTGGGATCGCTGCGCCCATTACGTGTGCTGCCCTTGACCGCCACCCATCGACGCCTCCGTTTGGAGTGGTGCCACGCACGAGGAAAGTGAATTGCAGCAGAATGGGACCAGGCCATCTTTAGCGACGAATCCAGATCCAATCTCAGCAGTGATTACAATCTTGTTCGTGTGTGGAGACTTCGTGGTGAACGCCTCAATTCTGCCTTTTCTTTACAGCGACACAACACTCCCACAGCTGGTGTGATAGTATGAGGTGTTATTGCTTGCAATACACTGTCATCTCTAGTATTTATCTGCGGCACCATGACAGCCCAGCGGTATGTCCATGACATCCTACAACCACATGTGTTGTGACTCATGCAATGGCTCCCAGGAGCCATTTCCAACAAAACAATGCTCGTCCTCACACGGCAAGGGTGTAACAAGAGTGCTTCCACACTGTCTTTGGCTTGCCCGATCCCCAGATTTGTCTCCAATTATCTGGGATCATTTGGGACAATGAACTGTGCATCTTACGAGTTTGAATGAACTAGAGGCAAGGTTGCAGCAAATATGGAACGAAATGTCTCAAGACATCACACAGAACATGTATGCCTCAATGCCCGATCGTATCGTATCGTGCATTCGCGCTTAAGGGTGTTCAACAGAATATTAAATCCTCCGTTCTTTTATCTTTTTCTCTAAAATAAATGATCCCTTTTCTTTGATTTTCTAATCATTTACTTATATCAAAGTAGCCATTTCGCATTAAAAGTTCGTTTCATTTTGACGACTCCTTCTTGGTGCGCTAATAGTTTTGGCATGAGTGTATATACCGTAAAATCCGGCATATAACGCGCACCTATATTCCCAAGCTAAATTGTTTTATTTTTAGGTATATTCGCCGTATAACGCGCACCCGCTTTTTACGAAAAAATCAGAAGTATTAGTGTACATTGCTCTTATATTTTGAAGTAATTTATTCGAGGTATTATCCCAGAAATTTGAAAAAAAAATAGTATACTTCTAGGACTACAACTCTTTTAGTTCATTAGGCAAGTCGTTCCGTTTAAATAAACAGTGTTTCGATAGATGTAGAAGTAAATTTTTCTTTACGCTTAACTGTTTCGTTATTTTTAAAGCTATCATTTTTATGCCCGGCGTATAACGCGCACTCTGAAGTTTTGATCTTATTTTTTGTGCTAAAAGTGCACGTTATACGCCGGATTTTACGGTATATATGTTTGCTTAGGAGTTTTTTTATCTCTAATTTCAATTTAAAAATTAGTTGCATCCAAACTGTACATAGCATTATAAGCTAAATTATAAAAATGTAAGTTTCTTTCAAAAAATAAATCGTCAGTTAAAATCGCCATGTTACTGATATTTTAGGCGCATAAAAGAATAATTATAAAATTTCACTACAATGTACCAAAGACACTTGTCATATTTATATAAGATTAATGTGACACTCATTTAAGAATGAATATATTTTTACATTATACCGTTCATTAATTAATTCCGAAATCCAAAAAATGCTTATGAAAAAAAATTACATAAAACCCTAAGTTTCACAACTTAATGAATCACATTACTAACAACGATCTTTATCACAGTTTCTCATGTAATTATGTTTCAGGCGAATAGCACCTGGTATAAGTAGCGTCTATTACAAATGCTCTCCTCAAACAATGGACAATATCAGGTTGTTTAACCTAATCCCAGAAGACTGTTGAGAGGATGATAAGACTTGTGTCTCAATTCACAAACAACGATCCTCAAATGCTTCAAACAAGCTTTTGAGGATCATCTTCTCTGTAGGGTTGATTTCCACAAATCACCGTGTATTCTCTAGTCCTCCCTTGTGTAAGTTTACCTACTTTTTATAATTATTTTGATGCAATTTATCCAAATATTTTAACGTTACAAAATAGGTTTTTTTATTTAAATTATAACATACAATTTATACTAATATTTACCCAATGGAAACATGAACATCACAGACTTCGTTAGAGAGGAAATCATTTCTCGAATTTTTATTTACGTTACATTAAACTGTATCTTAAATAAGTTTTTAATCAAGTCAGAAAAATAAATTAACTAATTCAAATATGTTTATAATTTGTCAGAAGATAATAAATGCATGTGATTAAGATTTTGCTTACAAACATGGCTTGTTTGCACCTATTTCTTCGCTTTGCATTGATTCTTAATTCACTTGAGACTTGTCATGCATAAATAAGTTTAATGAAAACGGTTGATCAATCTCATTACAATACAGATTCAAACGTACTTCTTTTAAAGATTTCTGAAAGAGAAAATTTACATATTAATTAAAAGGGAGCATTCCAGTTTTTTATATAAAATTATTATTGCTGTCATTATAAGAACGGTGCTCGTAAATTAGTTATCAGTTTCATCACACAGATTTTTCCTCTTCGATGAACTTATTTGACAATGAAGCAGAACGGCAATAATCAACATGAAAAATTTAAAACCATTGTGTCATGAAGTCTAATATATATTTTAATATTTTTTTTATTCATCAGTAAACTTTAAATTATAATCAAATAGTTTGATATACATGTATATATTAAATATTATCCTTATTAAGCAACTTTATTAACTGTTACCCAAGCCTAAAATTAAAAGAACTGCGTTAGATATACAAAGTAAATTTGAGGAACATAATACATATTTTATCATAAATTGCATTAAAATTTTAAAAAATAGAATGCATTAACTATTGATAAAACATATTTGTTCTACAACAAATCAGTTGCTTCATTAAAAAATTTTCTTATTCGATTGATTAGAGAATATGAAGAAAAAATTCCAGACACCAAAGTAAAATTTAAAACAAATGTAAATATTATGAATAATGTTTTTACTAAAAATCTCAAAAGTATTTTGTAGATTTTTTTTGATTTATTAAATAAATTACGACCTAATATGTTATTTAATTAAATTTTATAGAGTAATTTTTAACATATAACTCAGGTTTGTGGTAAAATATTATTTAAAATCTTTTTTATAAAGGAATTTACACAAATACTCTCATTTTGATTTTCTTATAAAGAGCACTTTTTTTTAAAAATAATTTTCGATCTTCACACAGAAAACTGATATTCGTGTTCAAGTCACAATTTTTATATAAATTTTTATTAAATAATCAAATGCAGTTTGAAAAGAAAAAATGAAATAACTATGAAAATTTTGGGATTTTTGTGTGATATCACACACTTACACAAGTAACTCAATTAAGGCAAAAAAATTCTTCAGTTATACTGAAACGTTCAACTCTTCTAAGAATGTGATATTGAATTTATAAATTTTAGAGATTATTTAATTTTCATAAAAATAGGACATTATGTACTGAAAAAAATTAATAGTTAAAAGAGCAAAAAACCCATTTAAACGTTTTTAACACACAATGTATTTGCTCAATAATATGTGAAAATGAAACTACAAACTAATTATTCGTTTATTATTTTCCAATCCTTAATTACATTTTAATTACATTTGATATGTATATATATATATATATATATATATATATATATATATATATATATATATATCAAAAATATGATTAAAAATTCATTAGCATAATATTTATAGCGAAAAGTTGAATTGTAAAACAGCAATGATTTTTAAATATGATCTGCATTCTAAGCCAATTTTTCGAAGCATGTTATGTCTAAATTCTTTAAGGTATACGACTATGTTCGGAACCGTGATTTTAAAAAGGGCATAAATGGATAATTTTCATTATATTTAGTGTTACTTAGATTACGATATATGCATAAAATTGCTTTAAGGACATTTTGACGAAAAAAATTATGTAAATATAATATTTTGGCAAAACATTAACTTAGAATAATTTTTTTCCAAATGTTCTCCTTTTGTGAAAGATGGTTCTATTATAATAATATTTTGCCTGTATATAGCTCAGAGGCTCAACTAGAATTCTTTGAAAAATTCACATTATTTTCAGAGTAACCACCCATTGAAATAATTATTGGCGTTTTTTTCTTATAATTGCTCCCCTCTGTTGTCGTAAAATATAAATAAACCCACTTCTAAGTTATATATTTCAAAAATAAGAATTATTATAAGTTAATTGTTTGCCGAAATATTATATTTAAATAAATTTGTTTTGTCAAAATGTCCTTAAAACAAATTCATGCATATATTGCAACTTAAGTGACACTAAATATCATGAAAATTATCCTTTTATGCTCTTTGCAAAATCACTGTTCCTAACGTAGTCGGATACCTTAAGCGGTGTGAAAGTTCTGCGCATGTGCAAAACTCCAAATTCTCTCTCATTAGTTTATTTTTAAGTACGCATACTTTTACTGTATGAATATTATAACCATATCATCAGAGTTGATAATTTGAACTATACATTTAATTATTCATCTTCGTAGGTATGTGTTTAGACTACTTCCATCAAGTACTAAATACTGAATAGTTCTAAAATGCGCAGGGATTGTTTTGCAATAAAAAACGTAAATACTTGTAAAACTATTCAACAATATGTTCCTTTTAATCGCATTCAACTTTTGTACAGTATTTATATGTGTCTGTAGAACTTTCTACATGTTTCCTCTTATATGTATATTCTAACACGCTCTGTATATTACATATTATATATAATGTTCTTCAAAAGTCTGTTTCCAAAACCATGAAAAAATACGCTTAGATTCTGTAAGGATTATAAAAAAGTTTATAATGCAAATAACAATTAAATAATTCTCTTACCTATCCCTTGTGATATTTTTAAAAATTATATTAAGTAACGATGATAATTTTTACGTAAGGTATTTTATTTATAAAGAAGTTAAATGTTGTAGAAAGATGAATTCTTGGCAAAAAAATGAAGGAGAATTTTTGCGAAATCATGTTAAAAGTCTTGAGAGTCTAAATAGTAGTAATTTCTATATTGGACTGAAAGTAAATTTTTTATTTGTCTTATAAAAATAACTAATACATAAAAGTACAGAATGATGGTTTCAAGCTACTTTCATTGATATTCATCATTATCATCAATCAAAAGAATGTTTTTCAGTGGAATTAATATTCATTTTTATTTCTTTTTCGTCTTTGGTTACTGCATTTTATTCTTGAGGTATTCTTCTTAGTTTCTCTCGTGATCATTTTACATGCCAATTTGTCATACTAATCTTTGAAATCATTGCTTTTGGAGAACTATACGAAAATATCTTTTTCAAAGGGGGTGCCTCATCCGATTAAATGTTTCTTCTCTTCTTCATCGTAAAAGGCATATACATTATTCATTTCATCGAAAAATGGATTGTAATCTCTGTCTAGACAGGAAATAGAGTCCAACTCAGGATTAAGACAGGATTTATCCAGGGAAATTCAGAACATCCTTTGCATATACATTTAATAGATTGAGACGTATTTTGACTTTCTTTACTTATCTTATAAGTATTTATTTACTTGATCGAATGAAAATGTTATTTTAATATCTAAAATCTTTAAAGCATACTCCATTAAATATAAGTGATGCACCAAGAGAGAATTTTCTGAATGGGAGGGAAACCGATAGATGTGATATTTATATGTATTGAGAAAAAATTGTCAGTAATAGAAATTGAATATTTCATTCAGGAAATAAAACTATAATATAAAAAAAATGAATAATGCGTTGGTCATTTCTGGCTCACATGAAAGCTGTAACACGACTGGGAATTAACTTTATCTCTTTCATGCTTGGTGGTACATATGTTGTACCACCAAGTCTTATTTGTTTATTGTATGGTGGTACATAAAATGTACTACCTGTTTGAATGCCTCAGAAATTAATGCTAGATGGTACAATCTCTGAACCACCAGAGATGGTCATCTCCTAGAAGTTACTCAAATTCACAAAAGATGTCAGAAGCTCATTTTATGGAATATGTATATGCAGTTATTCATTCCTTGATCAGCTGTGAGTGGTATTTTTTGGAAGTGATTGTGTCGTGTATTTTTAAGGGTAAATGAAAGTAATTCTTGTGATTTTTGATATAAATCAAGTAAGTACATATATTCCGTAATTAAAAAATTATTATAATACTAATTAGTACATTACATGTTCATTGCTAGTACGAAAAATGGGAGTCCAAAAAATATCCCCCCACGCTTTTGAAGGCCACTCTTTTTTACAAATACAAAATATATTCCACTTATTTTTTCACAATAATAGACATGTTTATTGTTCTAGATAAATTTGTTGTAATTTACACCTTATTTCAAAAAAATAATAATATTTAACAAATAATACTACATACACACAAAATTATACAAATGTCCTGAATGAGCTATATCTCGCGTTCAGGAAAGAATAAATACATTAATACACTTCTTATATATGTTGACTAAATAAAAACTAACAAGGAGAGGGCACGACTGAGGAAATTCATTTGCGATCGAGATTTGGTGTAATAGTAGTACTCCTTTAGGGTGTTCACCCCTCAATGTAATTCCGTCGAATGGCCAGTCAATTCGGAAAAATAAGCCTTAGAAATTCATGCTTAGCTTTTTTACAATTAAATTTTAATTTTACGCAACGAGTTCGTAGCTTGATTGGTAAATCGTCTGCTTACAATACGTGAGATCTGGGTTCGATTCCACGAGATCAACTTTTTTTCTTCAATTCATTAAATTAGTTTTTTAAATTAAATATTTTTTTTATGAAAGGTTTACTAAATATTACATGATATTTTACAAAAAAATTGGTTACAAATAGTTTTATAATGAGAAATACAATATACTATAAGTAAAATATAATATATAATCTAAAATAATTTATAAAATATATTATTATTATATTAACTTAATTATTTTATAATTAATATAATAAAAATATGTCTTTTTTATGCATTGTTAATTTAATTATTTTATAATTTTATAAAATATTTAATAAGTCATTTTCAAATAAATTTATTTAATTTCAAAAAGCTTTTTAAATCATTTTTATACAGTCATATAAATAATTTCTATAATAAATTAATAATAATTTCAATATAAAAAATAATTTTAATAATAAAAAATAATTTTAATAAAAATTAATAATTTTAATAAGAAATTAATCATAATTTTAATAAGAAATTAATCATAATTTTAATAAGAAATTAATCATAATTTTAATAAGAAATTAATCGTAATTTTAATTATAAAGTAATATTTCTAATAATACTAATGCTTAAAAATAATTATTTAATTATAATAAATATTAATTAATTAATTAGTTAATTCATTATAATAAATAGTAAATAAATAGTAAATTTCAGTAAATAATAATTAATTTAGTAATTTTAATTTTCAATAATTTTCATTAATAATTATTTTAAATATTTTTAATTAATAATACTTTTAAATATTTTTAATTATTAATAATTTTTAATATTTTTAATTAATAATAATTTTACTAATAAATAATTTAAGTTATATATTCTTATTTTTTTACTTCACAAAATACAAAATAATTACAAAAAATATTTATTATTTGATAAACCTTTCAATAATAAATTTATTTAATTTAAAAAAGTAATCAAAGGAATTGAATAAAAAAAGTTGATCGCGTGGAATCCTACCTCAAACTCGCGCATTGTAAGCAGACGATTTACCAATCAAGCTAGGAACTCGTTGCGGAAAATTAAAATTTAATTGTATAAAAGCTAAAGATGAATTTCGAAGGCTGATTTCTCCGAATTGACTGGCCATTCGGTGGAATTACATTGAAGGGTGAACACCCTAAAGGAGTATATTACACCAAGTCTCGATCCCAAATGAATTTTCTTAGTCGTGTCTTCCCCTTGTAAGTAAAATAAAATAATGTATAGAATAAAATATACAAAAGTATAACTAACATTAGGTAAATTAGGACTAAACTAAAATTAAGCTTACAACATTAGACTAGGAAAAACCGAAAGTTTTAATATATAGTACAGGTATTAATAACAGTATAAGAAAAAGAAGTGCATTTCTTTATTTTCCAACTATAAAATAACAGAATGGATGAGTTATGTCTGAAAAGTTCCATTGTGCCTAGAGAAGAAAAAATCATGTTTTCAGAATTATCATGCTGCTTGAAGCGTGGTGGTACAAAATATATACCAGCTATTTTATAAAATTTTTGATAACCCTTATTTGAAAAAGTTTGTAGAATTATTAGTATGTACCGGTATTTTTGTTCAATAATTATAGTTTTTTGTTTGGTTTATCTAAAATATTTGTAAATATTTCCCTTTAGTGCATAATTCTTGTCAAAAATTCTGTGCATGAAAGAATTAAGAGATAATAAATATTCTCCCTTCGAATTGCTCACCATACACGTTTCAATTGGAAAGTTTTCTCAGCACGATCTAAATAAGGTCGACGGCACCTATTTATCAGAGCCCAAACATCTTCTATTGGGAAGAGATTTGGCAGTCGTTGGTAAAGATAGTGTTGAGTGAAGCACAAAGACAAGAAGTAGAAAGACATGCCTGTTGAAATGTAAGCCCCGACGTCCACAAAAGAAAAGGCAACACTAAACTAGACATAATGAAGACTGTAGTTGATATTCTGCTCTGCTGTAAGGGTACCCCAGATGATAACCAAAGGATCGCAGGCCTAAAATTCTGAATGTCGGGTTTAGTAGCGATTGAAAGCCAGACGAAAATTTGTCCGCTGTCCTGAGCCTTTCTAGACACACTTTTGTTGGAAAGCCGGGTGTTATTTTGAAGATAGATAAATACAGGAGTCCGTGAAAAGAAGGACAACACTACAAGGTGATACATTTTGACCAATATATTTTCAATTTCATGAAAAGTAGCGGAGCCGGTCTGACTTTCCAGTTGCTTGTCCTACAGTTTTCAAACGTCTACAGACGCCTCTCCGAGGGTTATCGTGGCTCAATCGGAAGAGGGACCTTTCGATGGAGACTATTTTAATCCAGCTCGTGAGATTATAGGTTGAGTGTGGTTATCACTACTGTAAACGCGCCTAGTACTGTGCAATGGTAAATTACAACATGTACGTAGACATAATTGACGACAGTCTTTGTTCTCTGAGTCATTTATCTTTGATCATTGTAATTATTCTTCTCCCGGTCATGTTACATCATTGATAATGACATCAAAGGCTATGAGTGCATGTGAGAATATCTCTATATTCATTTTCCGTTAACAACCTTCTTCTTGATACTTTGTAAAATCATAGTTCACACATCCATGCACATCTCCAAATGGTAATATGTTTCAGTCGAAGAAACCGAGCAATCATGTGATTTCTCCATCCTATATCTTTAATTGAACAACCCCCCTCGAATGGTGACACCTGCTCATATTGTTCGTGAATTCGTCTGAGAATTATTAGTACAATCTATATGAATGAATCAAAGAAATCCAATTGTCATGTATTTATGCTTTAACATTAGAATGGCTTGTGTTCTCTCTCTATACATCTGTATGTTCCTTTGCAATGGACTGGAAGTCCAGCTACTCAATCATTGGCAGCTGAAAGTTAATCAGTTGCATACTTGATCATAAGATATATGCATTCACAATTTTGCCATTTTTGGATAACTGCTACTTGGTACGTCCCTTTCTATACTACGGAGTGTATAAGGTATGGTTGTAAAATTGTTCTTTACCAAGGTTTAATAAAAATTCCTTGATACAAGCAAACAAAAATTTAGCTGCATCAAAGTTCTTAAGCCTTTAAAATAAAAGAATATTGTGTTTTAACCGAAAATAAATTTACATGGATATTATTCCAACAAAATTGTTACGTGTAAAATAATTCCTTTCATGAAAGACCAATTATTACGTTGTTTCACAGTTTTTTAATACAGAATATCATTTAAATCTTTCACAAACAGTAGGATACTTAAAACTTTTATAGGACAATAAATTTTGTTTAGTTTCAATTACATTTTGCGAAATTTCAACTCTTGTTCAAAAATATCTAAATACAAAACATAATTTAAACTAAATGCACTTAAATATGCTCAATTAGCACTTATTGAAACCATCATTTGGGTTTCGCTAATTAAGTTAAAAATATTTCATTATGCATTATCATGCATCGTTGATAACATCAAAAAGAATACAAAATGGTTACAAAAAGTAACTTATTAAATGCAACACAGCATTAAAAATTATTTCCTTATAAATATTTTCTTTTAGAAGGGAAGAGTCATTATTATTACATCTACTTAATAAAAAACTCCTTATTCGCGGATCCACTGAAGTATTGTAAAATGGTTTCTCGGATTTTTATAAATAAATTTAGATGCAACTTACGCTTTCAAGTTAAAGACTTTAAGCAGGACGCCCCAGCTGCTTCCTAATCGGAGTGGGTGAAAAAGTAAGTTTATTAAAGCACACAGGGTAAATTTTGTCCAGCTGGTGGCCCAATATCTTCACAATGAACATTGTGTAATTTTTCAGGTCTTTCATAACAAATTATTCTCTCCACCCCTTTTTTATTCAGATGGAATTTTTAACTTAGAAAATTTATTTGCCAGATTTGATTTGGAATACTCCAGGACGAATTTTATTCTCGTTTCGCAAGCTGATTATTAACACTGGATAAACATTGGACAAATAAAGTTAACGAACTTTAAAGAAAATTTTCAGTTCGTGTTAAATAATAAGATGAATTTTTTTATTATTTTTTTTTATTTGCTAGTGATCAAGTTAATATTAAAATACTCTCTCCTCTAAATTTCGAAATTGCTCTGTATTCAGATTATTGTTACTTATTTTCAGCTACTTTATTTTATGTAGCATAATTGCTTTACGGTTCATAGGCTATTTGGGGAACCAATGTTAATTTTAAAAAAAATATAGTGCTAAATTTATGTATTAGGTAATGTAAGCCAGCCCGTGTAAGCCTATATATCTTATTTTTCTACAAAGGTTTACCCAAAATTCGAAATTTGTACTCAAGTCGAATGGGTTAAATTCATATGACGTCAAAATCGCATGATACTGACAATCACGTGTTTCTAGCCAATCAGTTCAAAAAATCATGTGACGTCACAGCCATGTACTTCCAATAAATCAGTTGATGCGCTTCATAGCTGCCAACTTATACTCTTTGCAGAAACTTTGTCTTGAAAAATACAAATAGTACACAAAAGGCAATTTGCTTAAAAATACATGCACAAAATAAGATTTTTTCTGTTAAAGTTTAAAAAAGTTTTGAAGAAACTTTTTTTATAACATTTGAACATCTTTACTCCAAATTGTAAAATTTATAATTTTGCGAATAGAACAACAATTACAGTTAGTTTAATATATGCTTTTTGAATTTAAAGAAAATGTGTTTGTTTTTATCATTTTGCTGTTGTGAACTGAGCTCATTGAAACAATTCCTGTTATTTTCAACTATGTGTTGCCATTAAGGTGAAAGCTTTGCTACGCGGGTAAAATGTGAGGAATATTTTTCACTGAAACTGCTATGATGTAAAACTGATGAATAGTTAATTAATTACGCATAGGTACTGAACGCTCACAACATTTAGATATATCAGCATTTTAAAGTTAAATATTTAACCAACCTCCCAATGATGTCAATTAGCAATGTCTATTTATTTTTTTTGGTTAAGTTTTGCATGCCTAGCCAATTCTTTTAAAATAATATTTTCTCTCTTTTAAGCAAGTTCTTCGTAATGCTAAAATAAATGCATTTATTATTGTTCATCTCCATTGCACCAAAAAACAAATATTTAAGTTCAATTGGATATTCCTCTGAAGACTTATACTGTAGTACGAAATTGTTTCAAGTGATAACATAGGCGAAATTGTATGTATATGAATGATCACACTGAGCTTGACTAAGCCATTCGTACTGAAACGTATGCAATTCCTTGTATGATTAGCATTAGTTTCTATGACTATTAATAAAACACAGAGTACAGTTTTGAAAAAGTCAGTTTACTAGTAACATAGAAGGAACAATATTTACTAATGGGAAAGTTTAATTATCAAGTTCTTTGTCAAGTGTATGTCTGTATTGCTCTGTAAAGAGACAGAAGCAAAGACGGAATAAAATTTCATTAAAAGTTAGAGGAAAAATTAATCAGGAACACTGTTTTTTAAGTTTCACTCAATTGAAGAACAAATTAAAATGTGGAGAGGAAAACTGGAAATTTATTACTTCTTTTCTGCTTATAATACATTAAAAAATAGTACAACTACATAATACATGTAAATTGCAGCTTTACAATTTCAGCATAGGGTATGAACAGTTGTTTAATTTGTACAACGGGAGCTAGTCCATCGTTAAGCGGACAGGGGGTGCCTCCCCTCCCTAGTTTATACAAAAAAAGTTTCTAGCGCGTATTCTATTATTTATAACGGGAGAAAAAACGCCTCATTATGGAAAAATAAATACATGAAAAAATCCTGAAATAAATTTATGTTTCTGCATTGATATTAAAATAAACAAATATATACGAAGGCTGTTCAGAAAGTATCGATACTAAATTTATTCTACTTATTCCAGAAAGCTCCTAGCGGAGGGACTGTGCGCATCATGCATGCGCATATTTTACCTTGTCTCACAAAAATCGGCAGGTCTGTACAGAGCGCCGTTCAGTCTGACTGATTTCTTTCACGTGGAGTGTTTGCATGCGGCGTTCGTCGAAAAAAGAAAATATGTGAAAACACGGATCAGTGAATCTGTATCAAGTTTTGCTTTAAGCTCGGTAAAACGGGCACCGAAACCTACGAGATGATTAAAACAGCATTTGGAGAAGAGGCGATGAGTCGCGCTCGGGTTTTCGAGTGGTTCCGGACATTCAAAGAGGGTCGTCAATCAGTGAACAGTGATCCCCGTTCTAGACGCCCGTCCACCTCTCGCAATGAGGACAAGATTGCACAAGTGAAGACTGCAGTGGGCTCTGATCGTCGTTTAACAGTCCGAGAAATCGCACAGGAGTGTCACATTTCCGTAGGATCATGTGATGAAATTTTGAGAAAGGATTTGAACATGCGCCGAGTGTCTGCAAAGTTTGTGCCGCGTCTCCTCACTGAGTATCAGCAATTCCAACGACTGGCCACCTCTCTTGCCCATGATCAAGAACACTTTAAGAAGACACCGGTTTCATGACATTAAAACCATAAAACAGAATTCGACACAGCAGCTTCAGGCCATTCCAAAGTCTGAGTTCCAGAAATGTTTCGAGGACTGGAAACATCGTTTGGCCAAGTGTATTACTGCCAATGGAGAATATTTCGAAGGAGATTGACTCAAAACCTATTTATGTATGTATGTTTTTGCATAATAAATTCAGTCTCGATATTTTCTGAACAACCCTTGTATATACGTAATTTAAATTTGTGAATACAAATAGTTGTAAGAAACTCACTACACTTACTCAATTAACCCTTTCACTACCGAGAGAAAGTTACGAAATTCACCCCCCACACCGTTTTGTCACAGGCGAGCGTTCTTAAGCAGTATATGGGGGGGGGGAGAAAAAAGGTGTGCTTTTTCCACCAAAAAATTGTTTAATTTCACTTTAAAGAAGAAAAAAAAAAGGTTAAAACATTTAAATGAAAATACAAAAATTTAATCTTTAGAGTTGCAAGATGATAAAAAATAAAATATAACTTATATGTTCTGTGATATATCCAGAAACATTGTTGAATACATAAAACCGAATCAAATTCAGTGCATTCATACAAAAAATTAAAAAGCTCCCCCCCATTAGACATGTTAAGTGAAAATGACAGCAGATGAAGAATAGAAAAGAGCACACTCGAACGAAAAAACAAGAAAAACTGTTTAGCTATAAATTGCCTACTTCCTTGATTATACCCTCTCTAATTCCTTGCCCTCCTCTTCTTCAAAGTAAGTAAATTCTTTAGAAGCACTCATGTTATTGTATTCCAAAACCGTGGCAATAGTTTTAAACAGAGCAGCACAATACAAAAAGTCCTCCTTAAGACGTACGAGTGTACATGTCTGGGTCACTAAAGCACCGGCTCAGCAGGACGTGTACACACGCCCACGGAGAAAACCTTTTTTGGAGTAGTAAATAGAATATTTCTCGATTTTATTTAATCTAAAAGAAGCTTTTTTAAAATGCTGTTTATAAAAAAATGCAACACCATGAAGGAATCATTAGAATTAAATGAAATTTAATGCACAAACGACTTGTATTAGTACAAATAAAAGACGAAATCTTCAAAGTAAAAAAAAACAATGTTAAGTGTCCGAAATCAGTATTTGGTGTAGCCACCACGCGCTGGAATACGTGTTGCTATACAACGAGGCATGGAGTCAAAAAGATTTTAAATGTCTGCTTGTGGAAGAGAATTCCCTCTTGCTTGAAAGCGCAGCAAAAATTCATTTTTTGAAAAGCAAGACGTGGATCACGAGCAAGACAACGTCTAATAAAATCCCACACGGGCTCAATAGGTGACATATCCGGTGAATAAGCAGACCAAGAGAGAAGTTGCATGTGTTGGGCTGAACAGAAGTCTCGAAAAACAGTCTTTGCAATATGTGGGCGTGAATTATCCTGCTAAAAGATAACTCCAGGATGCCTTGAAGGGAGGGAACGACTTCGGGCTGTAGCACTTCACGGACGTGCTTGTTGCTATTGAGATTACCTTCAATTCGAAACAAATTGGATCGGGTTTTAGGGTTAACTGGGTTGACTCCGGGTTTTAGGACACTATGTCGTTCGATAACGCACTCTGGAAGTCAGTGTTCACCGGCATAGCGTCTAATACGAATGCGGACATCATGGTCCCACAAACTGAAACTTGATTCATCTGAAAAGGCAGCTTGGTGCCAATCAGCTTACCAGACAGACTCTGTGTTAATGTGCCAATTGCAGACGCAGCCCTCAATGGTTTGCCGTGAGGTGGATTCTGTATAAAGGCACTCTTGCACGCAATCCACGGTGCAGCAGACGTCAACGATTTGACGAAAAGCCGCCATAAGCGCACCTGTAGCAGTAGACCAACGTGCAGCCAAATTTCTGGAGGAAGCAGTACGGTCATTCCCCGCCATGCAGGGCAGGTGTGGATCGTCGCGCACAGACGTCACCTTCGGTCGTCCACTGCTAGTTTTTCGAGTTGTTCGGTGCTCGTCGTTCCACTGCTTTCAAACTCGCAACACTGTGGAACTGTTCCGCTGTACATGAGCTCCTATTGCGCGATAGAATAATCCTCCTTCCAGAAGGCCACTAATTCTACCTCGTTCAAACTCCTTAAATTGTTGGAATTTATGCTTATTTTTACTTAGAGGCATACTTAGCTCTCACTAAACGTTCGTCACTAACAAATAATCATTAACTATTTCCAACATCCTGCTACATACCTCTATTTATACGCTTCCAACATCAATTTAGTGGGTGCTGCACACGCCACGCCTGCGTGGTGGCTCTGAAACGTTTTTATTTTTCCGTAACATCTTATAATTGATATTTGCTACAAAGTTCGCTTAATTCTGATGATTCCGCCATTGTGTTGCAGTTTTTTATAAGCAGCAGTGTATTTCTTCATTGAGTTAAAATGAAGTCATGAAATCATGATCAAAATTGTAATAATAATATCTGAGCAGTTTACAGTGGAAGACACCCTGCATGAATGTTAATGCAAGTCAAATCTGTCGAGGCTCCAATTGATTCTATTGATGTTGTGTGGATATTTGGAAAAAGGGTGTCAGCTCAGCTGTCATATACTCTTGACTTGAACATGACACAAATTTACGAAATCCATCACCAATAGTCCTAATGTTGTTTCAATGTGCGACATAAGCAACAAAATCAAACTCTGCGAAATATTATTTAATATTTCGTTTTAATTGACTTTATAGGATTTGATATATTGCTATATTCTTAAATATTTATAAGGAACTATATATTTCAATTTTTAAAATATTTATAAAATTACGTGGTTAATTAACTCGGCATAAGGAAAAACTGCTGTAGTGTAATTATATGCAATAATTTACACCTATTTAAGCAACAGTATTCAGTAATTAACATTTTAAAAAATTTATTAGAACATAATTATATATTTTTCCAAAAGTTTAATTTTTAATTTTGTTAGAATTTTTTATTCCTTTACAAGACTTAGTTTCCGTCAACTTGAATTAAAAAGGAACTAATTTATTGCCATTATAATACCTTATGTACCCATGAAAATTTCAATAAAAAAGATTTGTCGATTAGAGAATTCTTCCCGTAACCAAAAAAAGTTTATTAAATGAGTAAAAAATAATAAAATTTTCTAACTATATGTGTAGTTTTCCCTTTATATTTTAATTACTTCATCATGTTTAAAGGCTGCATTTTGCTTTTGCTGCTGAGTATTCACCTTCTGGAAGAAAAACAAAAAAATAAATCAAATAAAAGTAATGTTTTGCAACTTATTTCGTTTATTGCAAAAATATAAGAATATTATACAAACCATACAGATTCAATTTTTGAAAAAAAGCTCAAATAAGTTCTTATGGAAGCTAATTCTTTTTTAAAAAATCCTGAGTAATTCATTTAAATAAAAATATTTTAAACAGAAATTAAGTATGTATCATAAAGTAATGGTATCTATAAATGCATACATCTTTTTCTATGTGCAGTTTTATGATATATGCGTATGATAAATGAAAAAGAAGTATACAAGATTTTCTTTTGAAAGACGATGTACATAAAAATACGAATGAAAATGTTTAATATTATATATTTAAAATAAAAAATAAATTGGATTTTCAAAAATAGTACTATTATTTCAAATATTTTATATATAAATATGCCGATTGGATGTGTGTTCCACCTTTTGATGTAATACTCCCTCGAAAAATTTCTCGAATAATACTTTACTTTAAACTTTTTACATTTGCATTTCTGTGGGCTACAACACAATTTCTCTACGACCTGCAGATGTGCAGGTTTAAAGGCAGACATCTAACAGGCGGATGTCAGCGTAAAAGAACCGAAATAATGAACGGCACATCTAATGATGAAAAAATTGTAGCGCATTGGAAAGAGAAAAAATACAATTCGTCGTGTTACATCCTGTATTCAATCGCTTTTGTGCATCTTGCCTTTCCAGAAACTACATTCCACCTATGAGTTTCTTACAAAAACTGCCAACCGTTTTGTATTTCCATATTCATATGATGCTGGTGGCAACTTATTCTTTGTCATGATCACAGCCAGCTATTTCTAAATATTCAACTACATTCAAATTCATTTAAATGGTTATAAAGTTACTGACAACGTCTTAACGGTATTATTGATTGAGCCTCCAGGAAACTACATGACCAACAACTAGAGAAAGTAGACTATCCGCAATTGTTTCATATTTTATTCCATGCTAGTTCGCAATATAAAAGTGAGCTACAATCCAAGTCAACACGACAGTTTGGTTTGGCCGAATGGTATGTATATGTGTGTGAGTGAAATCCACGGGCAAAGTGTTCATCAACAAATTTGGCGTCTGCCAGTCTTTTTAGTTGCAGAGAAGATTATAAGTGGTCCCACATGCAGATTTAGAACAAGATAAGATTAGAGAGTATGGGATTATTTTCAAACTAAAATATAAATACAGCTCTAAACATGTGGATGTCCTCTTTCACACAGTATCCAACACGGAAGTATGCTGTGCTAAACTATTGTAACGACATTGGTAACGACACTCTTGAATATTGTTTTTAAACTATCGTAAGTTTCGTTGGAAATATGATTGAATGGGAAATGATAAAATGAGGAGAGTGAATCCAATATTACTATTTTTCAACATTAATTGTTGCTGTTATAGATCTACACACAATGTCGCATGCCCTCACAACACCTCGAATATCCGCACATAGATAAATATGTGTATGTATATGTGTCATTTTACTAACAATTAATATTAATTTTTCTTCTACATTAAACAATAATCGCCACTTTCTGACATAAAAGGTTGAAGTATATCATGATGCAACACAGAAATTGTTTTTCATGAACTAATTACTTAAGAAAAACTAATATATAAAACTACATATAATAAAGGAGATATATATAATTATATCTATATTAATAATATATATATATATATTATATATATATATATTATATATATATATTATATATATATATTATATATATATATATATATATATATATATATATATATATATATATATATACACACTGGTGTGCAAAAATTAAGGACGAAGTCGAAAAATTAGCATATCAGCTGAACGAAGAGGCAGAGCGGACAGAAAGACCAATCAGGAGATTAAGTAATGTGATGTACGGTAGTACATGCGCAGATATGCAGGTAGACGTAATGGGGGAGTGTCTGAGTAGTACAAAGCATGTTGTCGGTGTAAGATCAGTATTTCTGGCAAAGAGATTGCACGCCGTATAGCAGTTGAAATCACACCGAGTTGCTGCCTCGGCGAGAAACAGGCGAATAATCAATCTGTTAGACGACATCTGGATGCTTTTACCCGAGGTCGAGTCATTGGGAAGTTGGAGGAAGGTCGCAGTGTGACAAGTGTGGCTGCAGAGTTCGGAATTGCTCACAGCATCGTTTCACGACTTTGGAGACAATTTCGAACTACAGGAACAGCTATCCGGGGGTTCAGTAGTGGTCGTCCACGAGGAACCACACCCGCAAATGACCGGTACATTGTCTTACAGGCCAGAAGAAACAGGCGGCAGACAGCGGGAGAAATCGCTAGACACACGACACAGGCGACTGGACGACCGATATCGCGTTTTACCGTGGCCAGAAGACTGCACGGTGGTGGACTGTTTGCACGACACCCTGTACGGTGTGTACCTTTAACGCCTGCCCATCGGAGAAGGCGTTCTCTGCGGTGCCGGGAACACCGGAATTTGAGAGACAATGAATGGGGACGAGTACTCTTTACAGATGAGAGCAGATTCAGTTTGAGAAGTGATTCTCATTGCATACTCATCTGGAGAGAGCGGGGAAGCCGCAATCATCCCTCGAACATCATTGAAAGGGACATGTATGGAGGTCGCGGTGTTCTCGTTTAGGGAGGCATCATGCTTGGTAGTCGTACAGACCTTCACATCTTTGACGCAGGTTCATTCAACGTAACCCGTTATTGTAACGAGATTCCTCTTCCATATGTGCGTCTTTTTAGAGGCGCTATGGGTCTGCAGTTCCTTTTCATGGACGACAATGCACCATGTCATCGCACAGTAGCTGCCGAACAGCTCTTACAGAGTGAGGATATTGAAGGTATGGATTGGCCGGTACGATCTCCGGATCTCAATCCCATCGAGCATGTATGAGATTTTCTAGGCAGACGCTTGGCAGCTCGTACCTTACCACCAGTAACGATTCGGGAGCTTCGATTGGCGCTGCAAGACGAATTGGCAGCGATGCCTCAACAACTCATTGACACCCTCATTCTCAGCATGGGCAGACGCTGTGAAACCTGCTTTGCAGTCAGGGGAGATCATATCCCCTACTAAAGACCGGATGTTTCTTGCTGGACACCCATCACAGGGATGTTTCGGCCTTCAGTCGCATTGCGCTCCATGCTACTTTTTCAATCAAGATTCTTTTTATCCCTCTGATTTCTCTTTTAGTAAGTGTTGCTTACATTACACACACACACACACACACACACACACATATATATATATATATATATATATATATATATATATATATATATATATATATATTATATATATATAACTTAACTCAGTGGTGCTACAGCTCATGATGGCCGAGGCCTACTGTGCCCAACTCAGTATGCGCGACCATGGACTCTTAGGTGCATGAGCAGATGTTTCGATCAGGGGGTCAGTCTGACGCAAACCCCCAATCTTAAGTCACCAGGCAAGCTTGATACACATTTTATCGACCCACTGAAGGGATGAAAGGCTGAATCAATCTTGCCTATCCCGGGTTTGAACCTCGGACCTGTGGTACTAACCACTCAGCCACTGGGTTTATGTTATGTATATATATATATATATATATATATATATATATATATATATATATATATATATATATTATATATATAATATGTATATATATGTATATACAATATATATATACTACAATATATATGTATATATATATATACACACACTGCTGGACAATTGCTAAGGACGGATCACAAATTGCTATGTAGCATAACTTAAGCGAGACATGAGGCCTAGTAGGATAAAATATAGTTGCCACACTGTTCAGACATTAGAATAAAGAATATTTATTGTTCTGGAAAGTACAAAAGCTGTGAAACATCTGAAACAAAAAAAAAAAATGTTCATTTGACTTGCATACGGAGAAATGGAACAATGCATCTAAAAGTCAGCAGGCACCTTAAAGAAAGGTATCAGTACGGGATATGTCCACCGTGGAGTGCGATGCAACATTCCACACGTCGGGCCATACTTTGCACAACATTATCCAGCAGCTGTTGAGGCAATTTATCCCATTACTCTGTAAGTGCACGGATGAGAGTGTTCTTGTTTGTCGGAGGATAGTTTCGACCAGCAACTTGCCTCCCCAAAGCATCCCACACATTTTCAATAGGGTTTAGATCTGGAGAACGCGCTGGCCATACGAGACGTTGAATACCCTCGCTGTCTAGACAATCCTGAACAGCGAGTGTTCGATGACATGTTGCGTTGTCTTCCATAAAAACAAATTTATCACCGATAGCATCACGGAAAAGATGAACATGAGGAAGTAGAACTTCATCAATGTATCGTTGGCCCGTCATAGTCCCATTCGCAACCACATGTAGGCGCGTGCGGCCATTGATCATGATTCCGGCCCACACCATGATACTGCATGTCGGATATCGGTCCTTTTCCTGGATATTTTCTGGACGATAAGCAGTACCACTCTCACGCCAGATCAGTTTACGTCTACAATCCGATGACAGACTGAACCTACTCTCATCTCAGAATAGTACGCATGCCCAGTCCTGTTCAGTCCAATTGTGATGCTCACGACACCATTGCAAACGGGCAGTACGGTGCCTTCTGGTCAATGGGACGCACACAACAGGTCTGCGTGCGTATAGTCCTCCTCCCCTCAAACGTCTGGCAACAGTTTTTCGGGAGATCTGCTTTCCTGAGGCAGCAAGAAACTGATTTTCCACCTGCTGAGCTGTGGTGCGCCTGTTCCTTTTTGCTGATAGGACGATATATCTGCCTTCTGCAGGCGTCGTACTTCTAACACGACCTCCCCGTGCCGTCTACTACACACATTCCAGTAGTTTTAAATGACTTCCACAGCCGTGAAACAACGCTGTGAGCGATGTCGAACTCCCTGGCAACATCTGTTATTTTTCGCCCTACTTCGATCTTTCTAATAATTCGGCCACGCATAAAATCATCTATGTGATGTCGGGAAGACATGCCAAAAATTTTAAGTTCGTCTATTAAATCTTTCTTTTAAAACTTTGACTTGAAACAACAACTGTCCACACGCGTCAAAACCTTTAAAGCTCTTATGAACGCTATCACGTGATGAACAGACGAAAAAAAAAAAAAATTTTGCATAATCATACTTCTTCTTACCAATATCCCGCACTTATTCTAATTTTCCACATTTTGCTTCCTTTCATTTTGTGGTTGCTATGGGTGATAGTGTTATCCGTCCTTAGCAATTGTCCAGCAGTGTATATATATATATATATGAAAGAAATTTATATAATATATATAAAAAAAAAGAAATAATAGATAACGAACATAACAAGAAATAACGTAATAAAAATATAAAAGCTAAGCATGAAGATTGAATTTATAGAAAAATACAAAAAGGAACTATAAAATAGAACCTATAGCGAGTCAGAAAGAATTTCAGACTCAGGACCGAATAAGGGGTGTTAAATTAGTTTGAAGGCGCCAACCTTCCCCCTTTGCAACTCGGTAGGAAAAACCAAATAAAATAAACAAAAATTCAACGAATATAAAAACTCACAGAAAATATGATAAAACCACTGACTAATATTCTGCAACAAATTCTCCCAAAATCTTAATGCAGACGAAAGAAAATGTAGAAAAATCCTAAATCAATTACGTTAGAAAAGTATTTTTCAAAAAAGAATTTAACAAAATTTCTTTACTGACAGAGCATTTTTCAAGAGAATCAAGAGTCTTGAAAGTAAAGAAGGCTGTTCTTCCCCGAGTTAAAAAACCTGAATATACATAAATGCATCTCTTGAACTGTCTTTTAAACTAGCCAGAAAAGATAGATAGATATGACAATCAAATTTGGTAAGCTATGAAATGGTTGATTGACAAAAATGTAAATTTGCTTGGCTCTAATTTGGTTGGTTGACAACAATGTGTAAGATTTTCGAGATATGTGGGGAAAACATGTAAACTGTGAGAATATATAGTGTTATGATATAATCTTCACAGCAAGACCACTAACATAATGACTTTGAAATCTTATTGTTGTGTAAATTGTATATTTATATATATATCCTATTGTATATATATATAAAGGGTGTTTTTTAGAGGTTTAGAACTTTAAATTGCAGTAAAACAACGATGTATTATTCGATTGACATGAATTTTTTTATTCGAAAGATAATCTTGTGGCATTACATTTTAAGTATGATTTCTGGCATATGACTGCCACGGCTGGCTCGGATGTAGTCCAATCTGGACGTCCAATTTTCGATGACTTTTTCCGACATTTGCGGCCGTATATCGGCAATAACACGGCGAATGTTGTCTTCCAAATGGTCAAGCGTTTGTGGCTTATCCGCATAGACCAATGACTTTACATAGCCCCACAGAAAATAGCCTAGCGGTGTTAAATCACAAGATCTTGGAGGCCAATTCACAGGTCCATAACGTGAAATTAGGCGGTCACCAAACGTGTCTTTCAATAAATCGATTGTGGCACGAGCTGTGTGACATGTTGCGTCGTCTTGTTGGAACCACAGCTCCTGGACATCATGATTGTTCAATTCAGGAATGAAAAGTTAGTAATCATGGCTCTATACTGATCACCATTGACTGTAACGTTGTGGCCTTCATCGTTTTTGAAGAAGTACGGACCAATGATTCCACCAGCCCATAAAGAGCACCAAACAGTCAGTTTTCTGGATGTAACGGTATTTTGACATACACTTGTGGATTAGCTTCACTCAAATGTGGCAGTTTTGTTTGTTGTCGTAGACATTCAACCAGAAGTGAGCTTCATCGCTAAACAAAATTCGCTTATGAAAATCGGGAACAATGGCAATCTCGTTTTGGGCCCATTCGACGAATCTACGCCTTGCTTGATGATCGTTTAAAATGTAATGCCACAAGATTATCTTTCGAGAAAAAAAAAAACTTCATGTCAATCGAATAATATATCGTTGTTTTATTGCAATTTAAAGTTCTATACCTCTAAAAAAACACCCTTTATATATATATATATATTAGCATTTATGCAAAATTAATTAATGACAATTTCTTTTTGTGCAGAATTTATCTGTTTCCCAACCCTCGTTCAAAGGTATACTTAAAAAAAGAAAGGGAAAATCTTCACGCTTTTTTATGCTAAAATATTGTATTTTTTAATAATATTTGAGAAATATATTTCTGAGACTTTCTTTGAGAACGTCATATTTAATACCTTAAAAATTTTCTAAAATATTTTGTATAAATTAATATATATGCCATTGGCTCAGGATTAAAAAATCAGTTTTTTTCCCTATGAATTGATTTTCACAAGTTTCATCCTCCAGTTCTAGTGTCTACGTTCTCTGAATATCAGCAACAGCTGTTCTAATCCATGGTATTAAGGATTTCTTCAGACACGAGATTTGCTAACACTCACCAGAGAAAAAGTCTGATTAAGTCTATAATCTCTACTCTAAGCCAATCCACGGGCAGACAGGACTTTGGTTGTAAAAGGGTTTTGCAGCCAAGATCATTAAAACTGTCTCGGCAACAAAAATAAAAGGTTTTATCGCCTGCAGTGATAATACTGTATTAGAAAATGTATGTTTGCTAAATAGGAACGGATTTATCGGTTTATCGATCAAGGAGGAGCATCTCTTTGTTAACTGTTCTGTTCAGATAAGAAAGAAGTATATATATATATAAATTATTCCTTACTATTATTATATATAAAGAGAGAGAGATATATAATAACAAAAGCGGTCATAGATATGGAGAAAAAGTGAATCACAACATTGTAGAGAATCCTTTATTTATTACAAAGTAAATAACTTGCACAATACTGTTAATAATAGAACGTGAATAAAGCCTCACAATGAATTTGCTGCTTCTATTACTTTTGCGCCTAGAAAAACGTTAGGAAAAAAAGCAAATATATTTATAATTAGAGACCTTTAGTTTTGGTGTTCATTGTGTTACCGCCATCTTCAATGAGCATTTCGATTATTTTGTTTTAATTTCATGATACACACTTTGTAATATATCAGATAACGCTGGCTTAAGCATTATTATTACTTTGTTGACGTCTTACACTGTAGGCAGTAGGGTCGCATACATCTGCAATTTAAAGTACCTTGGCAAAAAAATGGCTAATGGTGTTAGATCAGATAAACTTGGAAGTCAATCTACACAATTAGGATCTTCTTACTTAGAATTTTGTAAGCTTGAACGTTAAACTTTATGGAACTATGTAATTTATCATTGACCTTGACGAACAGAGTTAAGCAAATTTGCATAGCACACAGGTTTCATGTAATTTGCAATTCAAACATTGACTAATTTAGTGTGTCTTGAGAAACGGGTTGTCAAGATCAGCATGAAATATGCATTTTATCTTTAAACATAGTTTTTTGTACAATAGTTCTTTCGATTATGAATAATCCCATTACCAAACACTGAACAACAACGACAGTTAGTGTTTATTTTTTTTCTTCCGTCCATGTTTTTTAACGTGAAGAAGGCTGTAAAATTTTGAACAGATTGTGATACCCCATGGGCTGGGGGTATCCTCTCTTCATCATCCACGCGACCTATGTTTGAGGGAATGAAAGATTGACCACTAATACCATTCATAATTAAAATTCGTTAATTATGATCTTAATTTATATTTAGCAAAACAATATTAGTCTAGGAGGCTTATGATCAGGAGTGATGAGACCCAAAATGTAATTCAAACAAATAGCGCAATAAACAACCGAATCTATATATCTATAGATGATTTCTTACTTACTAGAATCCGCTCTAGTAATAAAGCTTAATCTAATAAGTCTTACCACTATTTCCTCGGCAAACAGCTACAGTCCTTATATCGTCAATATATTCTTCGATCCAACGCGATCCGGTTTTGGGATAATCTTTTGGTCTCGAATCCACTTAGAAATCAACTTCACTGGCACTATTAGACCGACTCATAGAACTCTTAAAACACTCTTAGACTATTCTACTAGAATTTCACCTAGAGTTTCTAGAAGTCCACGCGAATACTAACGCTCCAATATATACAATTCCTAATCTGCATAACCGCGTTCTCTTGGGTTGGTTGGAAAGAATTGCCATTCTGGCCGCAAAGATATCCCAAGAGGGATTATTAATATAAGTACTGATAAAACCCAGTTACAAGATAACCTTGTATTTTACACGTTCTCTTTTTAGCCTTATTGTTCTCAAGATATTTTTTCGTATTGCATTATGTTCGCTCGATAATGAGGAAGTTGACTATTATCCCGTAATATTTTCGAAACATGAACGCTAATTCTGTTTTTACAGCCTTTTTACAGACCTCACCTTGAAGTCACCTTATACAATACCTAGATACTATGTATAATCAATAGCTACCTCTGATAAATAATTAGCGAACTGTTAGACTTTTGTCGTCACCCTACATAAATTTAATTTTTTTTACCTATGCGGTCGGACACTTAAGGCCTTATTCTAATTAACCTAATTCCTTAATTAATAGCTTCCCTTAATTTAATGCCTTAATTATATTGTTTCGGTTGTGTTTGAAGTATCCCTTCAATGTTTTGTTTCATCTGGAATTTCGCACGTAAAATCTTGACCCAAATGTTTCAAGCCATAAATGCCTTCCATATGAACTTGAAATTATTGCAAATCCAGACAAATGAAAACATTTTATTTTCGTTTTCAGCAAAATGAAAAAAACAATCTTAATAATAGGGAAATTACTACATATCATATTGCGATTTTGACACAAACATTTGAAGATAGACTTCAGAATTTTTGAATAAAATAAATGTTTTTTATGTATATTTGCAAATTTTTTACTATCTACGCAGCTGTGCTGTCAATGAACTTTCAAATGGATTGCATATTGTTGCAATCTAGCATCCAATTTTAAAAGAAAATTTAGGAAGTTGCTTTTTATCGGATCTTTTTATAATCTGCAAAAATGCAGTTATCTCTCCTTGCACAATAATTCCTTATTCATATAGTGTTCTTTTAGAAACTGGTACATTTGTGAGCAACAAATGTTCAAGATGGGAACCCACCAAGAGTAAAATTAGATCTATAACATCTCAAGAGAGTTGCAACAGCTTCAGTCTAATTAAATTATATTGGATTGTTTTTTTCTAAAATTCAATGTTAAGTATCACCTTATTTTTTTGTTTCTAGTTATCTTAATTAAAAATCTTTTGTGGAGTGATATATAAAAATTATCATACAAGATGTACAAAACAATACCAATGTGATTACTTGCTGCATCATTTATAATATAAAAATCATAATTTTTTAAAATTTAAATATTTTTTTATTTTAAATTTGTTAATTATACACAATATGTGTGTGTTTCCTTTTTTTTATCCAGAGTTGTACTTATGGTAATTAGTTTGTTATATATTTTATACCTGGTCCCAAATACATTGTCTTCGCCCATTACAACTCATGAAAATAAAAGGAAAAAGTTTTGGTTAGTTATCATTCTGTTTTTTAAAAATTTTGGCCGATTAAAATAAATCTTAGTGTGGCAGCTATAATATTCAAATCGAAGAATGAATCCAGTTTCTTTTTTTTAAATATTTGATGTTTAGAGAATTATTGAAATCAGAAGAAAAAAGGAATTTACAAAACAGAATATTTAATAACATTAAGTACATTTTCAATAATTATGTTTACATACCTCCCATTTATTAATGCCTGCAACAGAACATTAATTCAAGTGAATGCATTATACATAAATGTTCTTGTGTAAAATCACACAGTTAAATTTTGCAGCGGATTCTGAAAAATATTTTTATTTAAACTTATATTTATATATTGTTTTTATGTTATGTGTTATGTCATACACATATTACATTTGAGGGGATTTATTGCTATATTAAGAATTATACTTGTTGCCCTTATTTGTTGTTATTGATCTCAAATGGAAAATATTATTTGTATGCAAACCTAACATTTTTATGTTTCATATCTTAACTTATTACAACTCATCGATAAGGATTTTTGCATTTTTAATATTTAGAAGAACCTTTGTAAATCAATGTAGCAATACTATAGAAACATGTATTTATAGATTATTTATAAGAGAAAATACTTATGTAAGAACATATCAGCTTACACGTACAAAAGTTAAATTACTCCGACTAAACGTGAAAAAATACAATGTATCCTTTGAGTTCAAAATTTAGCGAGTACAAAAATATATTGCCAAATAGGTGTTGGACAAATTATTATGCCAAGTACTGCAAGCTTCTTTAAGATGAATAGTTTAATATAAGCATCCAGTGTTCCAAAACTTCTTTCTCAAACAGTGGAACGCGTCCGGTTGTTAACCTTAATCTCAGAAGGCTGCTGAGACGATGATAAGACCTTGTTACATCTCACAAGCTTCGATCCACAAATGTCTCATACATGTACATCGGCTTTTCAGGTTCTTCTGTCCAGCCTGTCCGGCTTCTTGTCATCGTTTATATCTACATTTTCCTTACCACACATGTAGTCGGACGTCTTTCTTCTGTACTTTTTACTTTCTCAATTTTCTAGAGTTCCCAAAGTATTTATTTCTTGCTTTTCTCCATTTTTACTTATTAAATTTATATTTACTTCCTTGTGGGAAAAATATACGGTACTTAAAAATTGAGAATAAGAAAATTGGTGATATATTTAAAAGGAATCTTAAGGATCTCCCCAAGAAAAAAAATTTGTAGTTCCACAAGTACTTTAAGCATATGTTTTTTGGTGTCATTTAAAAAATAGGAAACGATGTTGAAAACAAAACAAAGTGTGTTTATGAAAGACTCATTAACATGTAAAAATTAAGAATAACATTTAATTCACTAAAAGCAAAATTCTGTATATTTGATTATATATGTTTTTTTTTTCTCTTTTTAAAGTGAATCATGCAAATCGGATATTATCTCCAGTCAATTAACAGGTAAGAAATGTTGAGATTGATATCCTCATAGATAATTTTATAACAGAATAAAACTTTAAAATAAAAATTTATGAAGTCGCTAACAAAAAGTATATTACAGTCGGACCCCGATTTAACGAATTCATCGGGATCGAACATTTTGTACGTTAAATCGGGGTCCAAACAAAATACAAAGTTTTTGCTCTTTCCTTTTGGAAATTCTATACAAAGCAACAAAAAACACACATTTTACTCAACATCTAAAAATACTAAAAATGAATTATTATTCACTAATTAATTGGAAATTTTAAAAAAATTGTCAAAATGATGTTTGGAAATCTTCTCTTTTTGATTCCTGACTCAAAAGAGTTCTTTTATCGACCTAATACGTCATTTATATCTTGCTGCATGAGGAATGCTTTCACAGTTTCCATACAATGTGAAGAATTATAAAATGAAACAGTTTTGAAAAGAGTTTCATTATCATATTCTACATCAGAATCTCTATTCATTTGCTCAGACAAATCAACAATTTTTTGAATTTCTGTTCCAAAGATAGGCAGTCCGTCATCAAGTGTAATATAACTGATTAACTTAAATTTTCTCTGCGTTGAGTAGTTGGAGGAGATAAGAAAGGTGTATCCTGTCCCATTCAAAACTCACACGACAGGTTACTAATGATTCATCTGCACCTATAATATCTAATATTACTCTTTATCTTTTACTGTCGAAATTGGCTACTTACAAGAAAAATCTTTCTTCTTTTTCCAGATAAAAATGATGATAATTAAAAAAAAAATACAATTTCCTCTAACAAAAACTAATAAAAAACTTTTCGTATGTTGAAATAATTTGTTGATTCAGGGTTTATTTTTCATTAAATATGGGTTTTAACTTTCATTTTAATTGTGGAAAGTGAAAAATTCGTTAAACCGAGAAATTCGTTAAATAGGGGCTTGTTAAATCGGGATCTAACTGTATATCTATAAAATAACGTGAAATGAGTTGAAGATCCCTTCTAAATACTTACATTACTAAACTACCCAAGCAAATACCTTTCACAGTATATACCCAACAAATCTTTACAAAACACTAAATCTGTTATATCTAATATCCCTTTACTGTATGATTTTCTTTTTCATATGTCTATGAAAGCAGCATACTTATTAATATTATACTGACTGTTGGTTAGAATTAATATCATTCTAGAAAGTTTCAAAAGATCCATTACGTCAGAGGGTTTAAGGATTAACTTCGTAATTGTAAGTTTTAGATAACAGATTAGGATGTAATCTCATTTTGTTCTATACCCATTTAATCTCCTCTCAGTAATACGGAATGACTTCAAGGCTTAGTTGTATTTGACTTGTAATAACGCTCACTATTCTGTATGAATGGATTTGGTAGAATCAGAACTCGAATTGATGCATGAATTATATCAAAACTTGTATTTTCTTTATTAATATACAAAAAAAAAAATACAATCATTAGCACAATTAGGATATTTAAAAATCTAGTATTTAACCTTTTATATTATTGGTAAAACATAACTTGCTAATTCAATATACTTGTTGCTATTTATTCTTAAATTATTGTCTTATAGTTTTTTTTATTTAGCTTAATTACACTAATGCGTAGATTTACAAAAGTAGATTTAATTACACTGTTTTATAATATTCTTATTTAACGTCATAAATTTAAATCGATGTATCCTTTTATCATTATTTACAGTTATAAACATTATGAATGAACTGTATAAATACAAAATTATTTTTATAATTATGTCTTTTATAAAAAAAAATAGATACCTTCTGTACAATCTCTTCTTTAGAGTGATATATAGTAAGGAGCATTGAGTGTATTTATAAGTTGATCTAATTAATCAATATAAAATGATTAAATAGAAATTTAAGAATGCATTGTATATTTCAATGTCCAATTTTATTATTACATGCAAGACACGATGGATGCTACTAAATTTTCTGCATAAAAATAAGAAACTAATTAAGTATTCTGGGTAAGTTTTCACAATGACGGTCCATTATTTTTTCAATAATCTCTGAGCACTTTTTCAGTGTTTTTTTCACAGAAAATTAAATTGCTCTTTTTTCAGCACCATTTTAAAAATTAAATGAGAGATTTATCCGCTTTATTTTGTGTTAAATGGCCTCGGGGGAATTTTATACTCGTTGAATAACCAATTATAAATGCTGTATAAATATTGAAGATGACGAAAATCAAATTTTCCAAAATTTTTTTTAAAGAAACACCAAAGTATATTATGAATCATTAAAACAAATATGGTAAAATTAAAAATTTTGATGAACTTTTATTGATTTTTTTTCTCTTTTCACCGAGGTTTATGTCGAAACTGACTTTCTAACATTACACTTATTTTTTGATAATTTTCTGTTTTTTCTCCTTTTTCCATCTCCGAAAGAGAATTTTTTATTATGAAAAATTAATATTATTTATGCGTGACGTATGTAACAACTTAAATATACTCTAGAATCGAAAAGCTAAAAGCTTATGTCAATAAAGTTTAAATTGTAATTGCGTTGTCAATTTCTATAAATAAGACATATTTTTGTTAGTAGATTAGTTTTTATTCTTTATTAAAACAAATATTTATAAAGAAACAATTTTACTACGTGTTTGAAAGGTAAACATTTTTCGTCTTCTTTCTTGCACCATTTTTCTAGAATCTTTCATAAACGAAGATGGCCCCGGTAGCCTAGTGGACAAGGTATCGGATTGTGGTACCTAGTACCACTAAAGACCCACCGTCACGTTAAATCTATCGAGAGTTCACGTGACACCTCACCTGTTGGTGTGGCGTGGTAGTTAGGAGAGGGGGTGCCAGCTCAGGTGTCATCCTTGTCAATTGACGATGGTTCAAAATTACGAGGTCCGCCGCCAAACGCCCTCGTTTAGCTGAACATTGCGACGTTAATATTCACTCACTCACTCATTCATTCGTAAACAAAGTTTTATTATCTTGTGTATTGCAAGTTCAGTAAACTGCAGATATTAGTTCTGCTCCCACAAGATACCAAGATGGCGGAAAAATATTAGTTGCAACTCATCCGTACCTGTTTGCAAATATAAGCATGGTCCGTGTAATCTTAAGCTGAGTTTGGAGAACCAATTTTACCATAAAGTTTGTAATGAGGCTTGTCAGCTCATCTAAGAGTGTGTGTTTAATAGAACTATATTTGTTAGGGCTTTTTGAGCTGAAAACCCTCAAAATGGTTATTAATGCTTTTAAATCAGTGCTTCTCAAAGTTTCAATATTCACGACCCAATATTCAATCGGAATTTTCATCCCCCCCTTCATACAATATCAATGTATTGAACTAAATTATACTCTACTTTGATGCTAAAACTACGATCCGACTTTAGCCTCTTGTGCTACAGGCGTATATATACGTCTCGCTCACCAAAACGTTAATTTCCCCCATACGTATACATACGCCTTTACAAAGTACGGTCTTTTCTGGGCACTACTATCCATAAAATTATTCCGAGGGCTTTGGAATGCAATAAAAGGACCTTGACAATTTTTGCGAAGGATTCACTTATTTCAGACTTTTGCTTTTTTATTCTTTCCTCCACCCCAATATATTACATATGCGCTCCCTACGTGGTAAGCGGTTGACATTGGGAAGGGAATCGCATAACTTTTAACTGGCAAAATTTTTGAATTTAGTTCTTAACCGTACAAACTATCAAAATAAGTGATAATTTTTGTATATAATTTTAAATATGAGAATCCCATGGAGTCACTGGTAGTTATTAAACAGGTTCTTAATTTAGTATTGTTAAATTAACTATAAAATACATTGTGTAGCACTGATACATTTATAAATGTATGATATCAGTGTAAAAGTACATTTTATTTATTATTATGTCAGAACGTATTTTGTTTGCTTACTTTACATAAATTATTTTTTTTTAAAATAATCTTTTGTTTTTGACTTATCAATACGCTCGTGCCCCCTTGTAGAGTTGTCACGCCCCTCAAGGGGGGCGCACCCCACAGTTTGAGAAACACTGCTTTTAAATCCATGAACTATCTATTACTTATAACAACAAGGAGTGTCACGATATTTTAATGTAAAATGGTATACAAGCTGCGTTATTTTGAAGCAACAACGAAATTGCGGTGCTTTTGTGAAATGTGTAGTGGCACTGCGAGGATTTCAAACTGTATTGTAAATCTTAGCCTAGTGATTAATGTCACGATCGTGTGCACAGTGGTCCATAGTTCAAGCCCTAATGTCACTGAAAACCTGCTATTGAAGAATTATCTGTTTTAGCCTACAAGAAATCTTCCTAATAACAGTACCGTTTCGGAAAAGGATCTACTAGTGTCGAAAGTTTTAGTAACAGTATCAATTGATTAGTTCATTTGCAAAAAAATTTAGTTCTCTCTGATCCATTAAGAGTAGCAATTTTATCAAGCGGCAACGAGTTTGGGCAAAATTTAAGGTTCTCCCTTTATTTGACTAGTGAATACTATTTTAAATAAATCCTTATAATTATAAATAGAGAAATTTCGTTTTCTCTTTCAAACTTAAAATCAATATGGAAATCAATTTGAAATAGCAAAAAAAACACACACAAAAAACCACTTAGACACAAAGCTATTTGATTCCACTAATGTATAACATGCATCATAAAAACTTTTCCTAAATAATATTGCTGAAAAACTCGATGTGTGTCAAAGGCAATAGCCTTTTTTAGATACAGAAAAACATTATGGTTCCAAGTTTTATCTATTTACAAAAACTGCATTCTAAATTGTTAATCAATTAATGCTTCGTTGGATTTTACAAAAAGAAGGTACGCTGTCATATTAAATAAAATGATGAAAGATGGATTAAAAATTGACTGAAAGAAAAATTAAATGACGCTTCATATATATATATATTTGTTCCAAAAAAATGTATCTTATGGATTCTGAGAATAATTCCTTTTACAATATCAAGCATTTTGCTCTTTAAAATTTTAATTACCGTATACAAAGTCATTGATTTATTTTCTTAAATTGATAAGTAAAAGAATTTGTGCTTTTTCATAGTATGTCCTTTGTTTTAGACATTATTAAGAATTATTGTTTCTCTCTCAACTGGACCAACTAATATTTTCAGTGTAATTTAAGCAAATTACTTGTCTACCGATTTCATGAGAATGAGTTTCCTCAAGAAACACACAAACAACTGTCTGTAAAGCAAATGGATTTCCCTACTTTCCGCAATCAATTAATTGCCTTTTATGCTTGTAAGAATAAGAACTACATTATTAAAGATAGATTTTCTAAAAAAATTATATGTTAAAAAACCAGCAGGAAATACTCACATATTCTGCATTACACTTACAAGTAATTAAAAGTAATCGATTATATTTTAGAAATTAAACGCATGAAAACGGGTTATTAAAAGGGTTTATACATACATATATATCTTGTCATTTTTTTTAAGTGCAGTTCATAAAAAAATACATACCTTCATGAAAGGAAATAAATAAGCAAACATTCCTTACTATCATTCCTTTTTAATAATTTTTTTCAACCAAATTGCTTTTATTTTTTTACACAAAAAATGTAACTATTTCTTTTTTTAAGTTTGGAATAGACTGGCAATCTCAACTATTTTGTACTCAAAATAAGAATAAATAAATGTTTATGAATATCAATGTTTAATTAACTTATTCTTTGAATAAGTTAATTGCGTATTACCACTATTGCTATGTGCGTATTACCACTTTTTTAAAAAAATTGATTTTGCAATATTTTGAAGAATTTACATTTATCAACAGATAACTTTAAACATTTTTCTATTTTCTCCAGTGAGTGGATTGCATTTTGTAATTATGTTGGTATCACGAATCTGTAATTAGTATTTATTTATTATTTTACCTTATTGAATAATTAACGAAACTTTTTTTCATTTAATGAAGTATTACATCAAGGCACATTTGCATTTCAAACTTATAATTTAAGATATGTAGAAAATTCAACTAATAATATCAATAATTGTAAACTTCCAAAAGGATATTAAAAAAAATACTATTTTTCAAAAACATCTTAAATATAAGAATTTGATAAAGGGTTCTTCATTAACATCTCCAATTTCCAGCATTCATATATAGAGCTAATTTCTGAAACTTCCTTAGACATAATAGCAGTTAAAGAATTAGAGCTTCATCATACTTCATTATTTTATGTACATGAATTATACTAGATAATTATTTTCCAATCTTTTCCAAGCAAATAATTTTGAAACAATACCTTGAAAATATGATTAATCACAAGAAAATGAGTTTTAGAGAAATAATGAGGAATAATTTTAGAAATTGCAACATTATCACAAAAATGCTCCCATAGAAAAAATATAACAACCGAACCAAAGTTTTGCAACTTATTTAGAAAAATACGCCACCTTTTTTACATTATTATAAGTACTCTACTTGTTTAATACATTTGAAAACTACTCCTATTGATGTAATTCTGCAAATATTATTAAAAGGTTCTTAAAAACTATCATAACAAAACCCTAATTGATTATAAAAATTAATTTGAAAGCATATATATATAACAGTTGTAGAAAGTATTACTTAAAAATTAAGTGAATGATAAATAAAGATAGAGTGAATTCTTTACCATGGCGTGGGGATTTTAGAGTGAATAGGACTATTTAAAGATAAAGCGGTCACCCATCCGGTATAGCGACGTTGAGTGCTGTGCCGTAGGTACTGGGTTTGAATCTCGGAGAGGACATGGATGTTTATAAATGTATAGTGCCATCGTGGCATGGGGTTACTCTAAATAGCCATCGAGCCGCAAGTCCTCTCGTGATGTAGGTGGAAAGGGAAGAGAAGTGTGAGACCCCTGGCCCTCCCCCAGGGGTTCTCCTTTAAAGGTGGGGTGGATCTGGGCTATATTGTACAGTCACATGTATGGTGCTCAAGGCTTCGGCCAACGACAGGCGTACTTTCAGCCCCTTGCCATGATGAACTTCTAAGGCCTGAATGTGCCGCAGTCGAGATCAGGTGGCGTAAGAAACAACAACAACAACAAAGGTAAAGCAAGCACTGACGTAGATAAAGGCGTTCTTTTGGCCGTGCAGTATCTCGCAGTCTGTTAAACACCACATTCTTCGCATCCCCATCAAAACCTGTTCGACATGAGATTGAAGGCTGCTTGTAGCCCACATGCCCAAAGACTCACCGTAAAGCACTGACGTAGATAAGAGCATAATCGAGAAGAAAGGCTGGTGACTCCTCGCTGCTATGCTGTCTTTTGTTCCATCCGATTGAGCGACAAATAGCCGCCATGTTTGAGTAGTTATGATAAAAGAGTAATAAAGCACAGAAATTTCACAGATAACGTCTTCCAATATTTACCAGTGAGCATTGGGCCCTGACACACACACATATATATATGTATATATATATATATATATATATATATATATATATATATATATATATATATATATATTGTAAAATTCCTTTTTGATAAATACTTTTCTTACGCAATTATCTTACGATTTTTCTGCTTTAGGATTTTGGAGGAATTTGTTGCAGAACAGTAGTCAGTAGTTTTATCATACTTTCTGTGAGTCTTTATATACTTTTTTTGTTTATCTTATTTGGTTTTTCCTACCGAGTTGCAAAGGAGGAAGGTTGGCGCCTTCACACTCCGAAGTCCGAAATTCCTTTCTGGCTCGCTAGGATCTTTTTTGTAATTCCTTTTATTGTATTTTTCTATAAATTCGATCTTCATGTTTAACTTTTATGTTTTTAATAAGTTTTTCTTGTCTTGTTCTTTATCTATTATTTCTTGATTTTGATACATTATATGAATTTTTCATATATATATATATATATATATATATATATATATATATGTAGATATATAGATAGATATATAAATACCTTCTATATTTTTATTATAATCAGTTCTTTATTTTCTAGGATTAACAATATATCTACATTTATTTTATTATAATGTATGTATGTATATATATATATATATATATATATATATATATATATATATATATATATATATATATATATATATGTAAGAATTCCCTTTAGTATCCATCTTGTTAACTCTGTGTACTAATATTTAAACAAACTTTAATTCTTTCGTTTAAAAATAACACTGTAATCTTAATCCTAATCGGCTAGTCCGAAATACCTTTCCCTCCCATTCTATCCAATCAGAACTACTATTATATAATAATCACACGCTTGCCACTGCTGGTAAAAAAGCAGAAATCTTGTGTAATCACTCTCTTTGTATTTGTGTTGTGTCCCCAAGATGTCGCTGCTGCTTGTCTCTTGTCCGCTTTGCTCTTTATAATCGTCGCAAGTTGTCTTGTCAAAATGAAAATGTACCGCAATTTTGTCCTAAACTTTTGATGTGTGTGTGAAAATTAAAAAAAGAGGAATGTTCAATGAAAATGTTTTTCCTGAAAACCTACTAACACTCGACAACTACCACACTTGGCCAATATGATATATATATATATATATATATATATATATATATATATATATATATATATATATATATATATATATATATATATATATATATATACACTGCTGGCCACCGTAAATGCAACACCAAGAAAGACAAGAGGTAGCACAACAAAATTTATTTTGTAGATAACATGTTGACCAAGTATCAAATTACAAAATTTATAGACTTCTGTGAAGTGTAGTTCAGTAGCCAGAGTAGCCGCCATTGTTGGAGATCACCGCTGCCACACGCTTCGGCATTGATTCAAAGAGCAGACTTTGAATGTGTTTTTCGGGTAAAGCAGACCAAGCAGCTTCCACACGTTGCCAAAGTTGATCTTGTGTGACAGCTGAGGGTGTAATCTGGGTCAATCGCTGAGCAACTATGGATCACATGTTTCTATCGGTGAAAGATCCGGAGAGCGAGCTGGCCAGGTAAGCAATTCAATCTGGTGATTGACGAAGAAACTTTGGACAATGCATGACACGTGTGGTCGCGCATTATCCGGTTGAAATATGGCTTTGGCCAGGCCCTGAAAGTAAGGAAGGTTAACTGACTCCAACACCTCGGAGATGTAGTGCTGGCTGTTTAAAGTACCGGTAATGCGTACTAGAGGAGTGCGAGAGTGATATCCAATACCCGGTGCAGGACCAGTGTGGCGGTGCATAACGCAGTTGTTCAGCATCCTCTCTCCATGATGTCTCCAGACTCGTCCAAACATCGTGGTGTTGCAGACAGATGCGTGGTTCGTCAGTAAAGACAACTTCATTACATTCTGCCCCCCACATCCTTCTTTCATCGCACCATTGGCGGTGGAGACGTCTGTGGTTCTGCGTCGAGGATAGACCAAGTCATGAACGTCTTGCGGACAGACCACTCTGCTGTAAACGTCACTGAATGGTACGCGCAGACACTGAATGATGCGTTACAGACTCAATGTGCTGTGCTATGTGACTGAGCATTCCGTCACTGCCTTGCGCACAATTTGCCTGTCCTCACGTGAAGTGGCGCACTGAGGTGGATGTGATCGACCACGTCGGTCCGTCGTACCCTCCTGCATCCAACAATCACTATTCCAATTACAGTTGTTTGGTTTCGTCCAACACGACTACCAATTTCCCTGAAAGATAATCCACAATCTCGGTAGGCCACTATCCTTCCTCTGTCGAACTCGGATACTTGATCAAAAGCTGATCGCTGTATTCTACGAGAAATAACTGATCGCGCTTTTTGAAAAAAACACAATTGCCGAACTTGAAATCATCGAAATCTCCAAGCCTTAAATAGCGCTTTGAGGTAACGCCACAGGTACACGTGATGTGTGTCTGCGCTGAAATTCTAATCATTTTCATATATTCTCTCCGCTTATGCATGTTGTAAACTTCAATGTTATTTGCATGCTTCCTTCAGGGTGTTGCATTTACGGTGGCCAGCAGTGTATATACATTTGTGAGCGACTTGCCCCTAAAATTGCTCCCTAACCATCTTACCTACCTAAGGGTGTAAGAGGAATAAAAACGGAATCAGAAACTTCTATAATAACAATTATTTATTTACTCAAACACAGACCAACAGCACTTTAATCTCTAAGTTCATGTCAAAGGAGAAATCAATGAGTATTAAGCAAATAGGCGTAAGTAACTAATTTAAACCAACCTAATCTATCGCTGATTACAAACCCCCAATCCACTAATTTAATACAGTGGCAAACATCATTCTTAAGCTGCGAAAATCAACTTTTACTCAATCTCACTGCGTAGCGAATATAACAGTTCTTAGCTCCTTCTACTACAATTACAAAACTCTGACTTTATATAGTGGAACCAATCTAAATATCAAGGTTTCTTCTTAAGAGGGATGGATGTGAATTAAACGCGAATGCTAGTTCAATGATTCCCCAAGAGGATTAGTTTAGAGGTCGGGTATAGATTCGTCACGCACTTACATATGTATGTAGTTCGAACTTAATTTTTTTTGCTTATGTAAGTTTTTTTTAGATCTATTGTTGAAGGAAAGGTAGAATTATTTCCCTACTTTATTTCTAGGTTTCTTCTCAGCAGTGTATTTTGGTTTCCATGATGTTGCACATTAGATCTATTAGGAATTAAATTGCACAATAATGTGGTGTGAAAGTGTAGAGAATGAGAAGCAAGCTCCAGTATCGTCCTAATAATTTTGAAATTTGGCTCAAAACTACAAAGATAGACACTTGTACTTCTTTGAAGAGATATAACGAATAAACAATCCTTCCAATTAAAGTTATTTTTCACATCATCTTCTCATATAGAAGTATTTCGTATAGCAGTTTTCCTAGATCTTTTGACAGGTAGTTTACTTCCTAAAATTCCATCAAAAATGCATTCCATGCTTGTATATTAGATTAATAAAGAAGTAAACTGAAATTATTGGAATTTAATTGGCTTATTGTTTATAAACACGCCACACAATAAAGCTACACATAGGTTATTGGCCGAAAGCTAAAGGCTCATTCCAAATGGTCTTAGAGCTACAAATTGACTTCCGGGAAAACACCCATCTCCATCACTTTTTCTGTCTTTACTGAGTACTGAAATGAAGAAATGAAAAATTATCTTGATTATAGATTAAAAAATAATCGTTTTGAACACATTAATTTTACAGAATTTATTTCCGTTTAAAAAAAAACAGCATTTAATATTTTGATAATTGATATGCGTGTGTGTATGACGTTAAATTCTATAAAATATATATTCATCAAAGTTTAATGGAATGTCAGAAACAGGAAATATCGATAAATATTAGATACATTTGAAACGTGAAATCATTTTGCATGCTTAACTCAGAATAAATATAAAGTCTCCTATACTTCTGTGTTTACGTGGTTTCCTGCAATATTCATCAGATCCGAAATGTAGCAAATACTTCCAATTCTAGTTACTGTGTTCTGATGTTATTTCTGTTCTTTATCTTAGTTAAAATTCACAGTATCAGTTCCTGGAATCTATAGTCTGTCTAATATGTGTATCTTTTCATATATATATATATAATTCCCATATATCCTTCGCACACAATGTCTCAATTTTTTTCGGCCTTGCATGATGAAAGCTCATCTCTCATTAGCAGAGAATTTAGACTATATATATATACGCACAGACATATATATATATATATATATATAATCAAATATAAAAGAATTTTATAATATATAATATATATATATATATATATAATCAAATATAAAAGAATTTTTCATATATAATCATATATATATATATATATACTCACACACACACACATTCATATGATATTTACTGGAATTAAACGTAGTACATGGATATCAGTATTTTGTTTTAGCGGAATAACTGAAGGTACCTTTCTAATTCAGTACCACATCTTCTTGACAAATACACACTTAGCAAAAAACAGCAACACAAACGCACCAAGAGATGACAATGGACAAAAGAGCTCTTTCTTAGTCCGGAGATCTCAGCTTTTATAACTTTTTTTCTAACGTAAACTTCAAGAGTGAAATAATTGCTGGGATTAAATACAAGGATTGATTAGATTCGACGATTAATACAATTTTGCATAACTAAGCGAATACACGACAATGCCATAGTTTTTATACCCCTCAAGGGCTCACCTTGTGTAGGTGAGTACGGGTGTCACAATCCCGAAGTACCCTAGTGATCTTTTCATTTTCCCAAGGGGTTTACTATCTTTGGTAACTACGGGTCTCACGAACCTGGGGTACCCTAGTGATCATTCTCTATTTTCGACCCTCCTTCTTGTCATTCAATTTATCCTTTCTTTCTTTTCCCGTTTGGATCACAGATTTTGACAAATGTTTGGCGCAGTATAGCCAGATTTGGCTCTTGCGCCATAAAATCTCTCATTCACCCATAATTTTTGTAAAAGATAAATTTTCTGTTAAGAAGTTATAAAGGCTGTTCTTAATGTTCCGTTTGGTTTGTAGAAGAAAAGAATTAATTGTCGCATGATGTGTTGGAGGGCTCAAGCGTGTGTGTGTGTGTCCTTATTTCCCAGGTACAAAATGTACAAATTTAATATTTTGTTCGGGACAATATTTCCAAGTTTACACAGTATGATATTTAAAAAATTCAGCAATTACCGTATTTGATTTTAAAATTTTTTTTAAATACATAGCTCTTAGAGAGTTTTGTATTTTCAAAGTTTCCGAAAAATTTTAATGGCAAATTTATATAATGTATTAGTAAAATGTACACAATTTTGCAATATCACTGCAAAACTTTAAAACTTTAGAAATTGGAATATCATCATTACATTATTTTATATATACATAAAATATATTTTTAACTTCTTTTACTTTAGTCTTCATATTTGTATAAACTAGTTACAAGTGATTTAAAACGATCAAGTCAGACGAACAAAGAAATAGTAGCTGAAAGAATTCTCTCTAAATCAATAACTAAACGTAAATTGAGATTTATATTTTTAAATATGATAATATATAACATTCAGGAAATATTCGTTTTTTTTATTAATATAAAAATGCAATCCAGAGTTCAAATTGGGGCTTCTAAGGTATGTTTTCTATTCATAATGTTTTCATTAAAATATGTTATATATTAAATTTACTTGAGCTTGAAAATATATCATTTACATCTGAAAACAGTTATGTTTTTAAAATAGTATGTTCGAAAAATAATCTTAATGTTGAACAAATATTTTCCTTTCATCTTTCATGTATTTCAATGCCTTTAACAGAACGGTTTCTGAATACAGCAATAAATATTATATTTCCTTCCAAGTATTCAATTTATACTAATTTTTCGCAGAAGTTTGGGTATTAAACAGCATCAGGAAAATGCATGAATAGGTGCTCATTCAATTCAAAGAAAATATTTTAAATGTCTATGGTAACTCAAAGTGGGAAGATGTTTAATCAAAGAAAAACGTGGAAAAAACACAAAATGGCTTTTCATTGGCCGATTAATTAATATTGTATATACCTCTAAAACTTTATTGCATGTATGAAAAGAAAGGAGAAAAAACGTAAAAATATTATTCAACCTCAACTTGGAGAAACAGAATTTTACTATTTTGTTACTAATTTTTTCTGAACGAAAACTGCAATGAAAGTAAAAGGTTATTATTAGTACATTTTTCTCACTGTGAATGTTGTTTAAAATTAGTTAGTCTTGGTTGGAATAATTTTAAGCAAAAGGGGAAACTATGTCGCAATAAAAATATTTTTTTAATATACACTGGTGTGCAAAGATTAAGGACGAGACGGTTTTTTCAATATAACTTTGTACAAAAGCTTTCCAAATCAACACATTTAATACCGTAAGATCCCCAATACGTAAGGACATGTGTAATATGTAAGCAACACTTACTAAAAGAGAAATCAGAGGGATAAAAAGATGCTTGATTGAAAAAGTAGCATGGAGCGCAATGCGACTGAAGGCCGAAACATCCCTGTGATGGGTGTCCAGCAAGAAACATCCGGTCTTTAGTAGGGGATATGATCTCCCTTGTCTACTAGGCAGGTTTCACAGCGTCTGTCCATGCTGAGAATGAGGGTGTCAATGAGTTGTGGAGGCATTGCTGCCCATTCGTCTTGCAGCGCCAATCAAAGCTCCCGAATCGTTACTGGTGGTAAGGTACGAGCTGCCAAGCGTCTGCCTAGAAAAATCCCATACATGCTCGATGGGATTGAGATCCGGAGATCGTGCCGGCCAATCCATACGTTCAATATCCTCACTCTCTAAGAACTGTTCGGCAGCTACTGTGCGATGACATGGTGCATTGTCGTCCATGAAAAGGAACTGCAGACCCATAGTGCCTCTAAAAGACGCACATATGGAAGAAGAATCTCGTTACAATAACGGGTCCCGTTGACTGAACCTGCGTCGAAGCTGTGAAGGTCTGTACGACTACCAAGCATGATGCCTCCCCAAACGAGAACACCGTGACCTCTATACCTGTCCCTTTCAATGATGTTCGAGGGATGATTGTGGCTTCCCGCTCTCTCCAGATGAGTATGCGATGAGAATCGCTACTCAAACTGAATCTGCTCTCATCTGTAAAGAGTACTCGTCCCCATTCATTGTCTCTCCAATTCCGGTGTCTCCAAAGTCGTGAAACGATGCTGTGAGCAATTCCGAACTCTGCAGCCCCACTTGTCACACTGCGACCTTCCTCCAACTTCCCAATGATTCGACCTCGGGTAAAAGCATCCAGATGTCGTCTAACAGATTGATTATTCGCCATTTCTCGCTGAGGCAGTAACTCGGTGTGATTTTAACTGCTATACGGCGTGCAATCTCTTTGCCAGAAATACTGATCTTACACCGACAACATGCTTTATACTACACAGACACTCCCCCATTATGTCTACCTGCATATCTGCGCATGTGCTACCGTACATCACCTTACTTAATCTCCTGATTGGTCTTTCTGTCCACTCTGCCTCTTCTTTCAGCTGATATGCTAATTTTTCGACTTCGTCCTTAATTTTTGCACATCAGTGTATATTTCCCACATATACTGAATGCATTTGAGATTTATAAACAGTAGGATTCAGTATCAGACCAACAATCTTTTAGAGTGTGTAGAGAGTATAGAGACGAATCAAAATCACATAAGAATGCAGAGTCGCAAATGGAGTAGTTACGATCTATGGTCCAAAGAAGCAGATAAAAAGAACAAAAACAGCAACACATTAATGGGTCAGAAAAAATTTTATGGAAAGTTTGTACTACAACATATGTTCGAAATTACGACCAGAAGTCATCTGAAGATACCTGTGGTGGTGTGATATCTATATAAAAAGCTAGTACCAAACATCACGCGAAGACGATCGTTTTGGCGAGGTCGATAAAGTACTCGCGTTCGGAAAGGAAGGTACACATATCGAACCTTCCTTCCTTCATACCTAACAGCTATGCAACATGGAATTCCTTAGGTTTTAGAAGATTTCTGATATTTCACGTATTCTCCCGTTAGCTAAAGATATTTGAGCAATAAGATCTTCAACTGAAGACCTCGTACACCAAACTCAGTGCCTCTGTCAGGCCTGTCAGACTACTTCTCGTCTTAGTTTTGAACAATTGCAGTAGTAAAAACTTTCAAGAAAATGTTTTCTGTCTCAATAATGTGTGGATGCCTTGGTTCTTTTACTCTGCTTCTCTGCACCATAGCTCGCAATTACGGCATTTGCGCCCCTGCATTCCTATGTGATTACGAGTCGCCCCTTTATCCTTACCTACGCTGCAAGTTTGTCTGTCTGGTAACGAATCATATTGGCCCGGATGCGGTATATATAATTTTATGGAACTTTCTTTTTATTGTATTTGTGGCCAGAGCTAGAGATGTATTCGAATGCTAATATGCTGATATCCACTTAGCGAATACGAATCAAACAACAATAATGCGAGAGTAATGGTAAGAATTTACAAGAAATGATTTTCAAATGCATCGAAGCACAATTCAATGGTTACACAGACAAATTGCAGTAAATGGGTTCTTTTCACTTCCAAGCACATGACAGAAGTTTAAGGTATCCGACTACTTTTGGAACCGAGATTTTTAAAAAGCGCCTAAATTGATAATTTTTTCATGATATTTAGTGTCACTCATGTTAAAATATATGCATGTAATTGTTTTAAGGACATTTTGACAAAAAAATTTATTTAAATATAATATTTTGGCAAAAAATAAACTTAGAATAATATTTTTTCCAAATGTTCTCCTTTTGTGAAAAATGGATCTATTATAATAATATTTTGCCTGTATATCGCCCAGGCCTCTCAACAGAGGCTCAAATAGAATTTTTGAAATAATCACATTATTTTCAGAGTTACCACAAATTTAAATAATTATTCGCTTTTTTTTTCTTAAAATTGCTCCCCTCTATTGTAGTAAAATATGAATAAACCCAATTCTAAGTTATGTATTTCAAAAATTCTAGTTGAGCCTCTGAACAGAGGTCTGAGCAATATACAGGAAAATATTATTCTAATAGAAGCATTTTCCACAAAAGGAAAACATTTGGAAAAAAAGATTATTCTAAGTTAATTTTTTGCCAAAATATTGCATTTAAATAAATAATTTTTGTCAAAATGTCCTTAAAACAATTTTATGCATATATTCTAATCCAAGCGACACTAAATATCATGAAAATTATTCATTTATGTGATTTTGAAAATCACTGCTCCGAACGTAGTCGGATACCTTAATAAAGACACTTTCTAAACGATAAATTGGGCAGCAACAATACCGCATAAAGTAGATGGGCGACCTGATTGAAGTAAGCTTAGAGCTGCTAAGCTGGATTGAACCGTATTACTGTTTGAAGAGTTTGAGGTGAATATAGGTTGCATGCTTGCCCTCTTCAAGTTGTAAATGTTTTTTTTACAAAATAACGAGTTTCTCACAATGTGCTCTACTGGCTCGATGATTCTGATAATAGGACATATTGCTACCAAAATTTTTCTCTCTTCGACTTACGGACCATATGACCTTCACTTACGATGGTGTATTAAATATACACAGCAGTCATGGGTGGGACACATTAAATCCATACTTATCACGTTCAAGATGTCATAAGAAAGGCGTGTAGTCTTGGATGTGTAGTCTTGGATGATCCGTGCCCATTTGATTGATCTCATTTAATTATTTAATTAATCATTTATTACACCCCTAATAAGCAGAAGTACCTCACCCTTTTGCAGGAGAGCCATCCAGATTTCCTACGAAAAAATAAATATATTTGTATTCATGATCTATTACAATATTTTCTTTATTTAGAATGAAGAATTTTCTAAAAATAAGGGCAATCAAAATGCTATTTTTGCCTTAAATAAACATGTAGAATATTTGAAAATAGATAATTAATATCAATTATGCAATTATTCAAAAAACTTATACCTCTTAAGCCAATTAAGGTATTCGACTCCGTTCGGAACCGTGATTTTAAAAAAGAGTATATATGGATAATTTTCATGATATTTAGTGTCACTTAGATAAGAACACATATACAAAACTGTTTTAAGGTCATTTTGACAAAAATAAATTATGTAAATATAATATTTTGGCAAAAAATTAACTTAGAATAACCTTTTTTCAAAATTTTCTCCTTTTTATAAATATGCTTCTAAAATAATAATATTTTCCTTATATAAAGTAAAGATTTCTCCAGAGAGTCTGAACTATACTTTTTTTGAAAAATTCAAATTCTTTTCAGAGTTAGAACAAATTGAAATAATTATCGGCGTTTTTTCTTAAAATTTCTCCCCTCTGTTGTCGTAAAACATGGATATATATATAAACCTAATTCTAAATTATATATATCAAAAATTCTAGTTCAGCCTCTGTACAGAGGTCTGAGCTATTTATACAGGCAAAATATTATTTAATAGAAGTATTTTTCACAAAAGTAGAATATTTTGAAAAGGGGTCATTCTATGTTCATTTTTTGTCAAAATATTGTACTTAAATAACTTTTATTGTAATAATATTCTTAAAATAATTTTATATAAATTTTCTAATATAAGTGACACTAAATATGATAAATATTATATTTATACGCTTTTGCAAAATCACGGCTCCGAACGTAGTCGGATACCTTAAAGTGAAGAGGATTATGAATCAAAGACTGCGTAAAATCCGAAAGAAAAACAAACAGGGTAGAAGTCTAATGTTTATGTCTTCTGATAAAAATATTAAAAATAATTGTACCCTTGGAGTAGTTTTTCTAATTGAATCTTAAAAATGAAAATAAGTCGAGTATTATTAGTCTAAATATTACCTTTAATAAATTATCTGTTGTTATATTTTAATTTAATACATTTGAAATTTTTCAAAATTATGTAAAAGTTTGCTTAAATTTCTAGCCTTTTCAGGTTTTGAGTCCAATGCTTGTTTCTTTACATCATACACAGTTTGAAAGCAAATTGATATTCTTTTTTTTTTCCTTTATCGTCCAAATTTAATTTTCCTTGAGGAAATTAATAACAGCAAATTTCTGAATTAACTACTTGTTCCGTAATTATTCAAGATTATTATTATAAATTTGAAAATAAATAGATATGGTATACATGAAAGTGTTTCACTGTAATTAATTCGTTGTATACTTAAATTTGTAAAAAAAAATTAGCCTTGTGTTTTTAGTCAAACTAATTTAATTAATTATTATATTAATAACATAAATCATACATTTTGAAATACTAATCTGGAAACACTTGGGATGATATATGTGAGTGAACAATGAAATTGAAAAATAAATCCATCTTATTAATAAAGGAATACGTTATTTCTTACTCATAAATCAGATTTTCTGTATTATTCCATAATATATTAAAAAAAGTAGGTATTATATTTCGCAATTAATCTTTCTTACTACTCGGAAATATTGAAGCTTTTCATACTAAAACCTTGGAATATCGGCTTTGTTCTTTTTCCAGAGTTAAACAAATATGAAATATAATTTACTTTCCTTTCACATCAGATTTCAAGGATGGTAAACACAAAACACGAATTTTTGAACATTTTGATGGCATGTATCAAAACAGATCAGTGAAATATATGTCTTAATTTTATTCCTAACATACAAATATTGAAATTTTTGTACCCTTGAGCTCTCTTTCGATTCTTTCGCCTACATAGCTGCCACAAGGAAAGTTCTATAAATTTCTGATAACTTAAGAAAGAATGTTTTTATTTATAACAATTTATCTGCTAATTAAAGCGCTTAAAATTACAAAAGACACCTTTTCTCAATACGCCATTTGCCTTCTTATTTCGATTCAAATTTTTAATTAAGTTTTTACGATATTAGAAATTGCAAAATAAGATATATTTAATGAATTCTATGTTTCACTTTTTAATTTAAATCAGCTTTTTCTCAAACTGTAGTGCACGCCTATAGGGGGCATGATAATCTTACTAGAAAGGCGAAAGCTTATCAAAAATCAAAAATAAGTGATTTTTAAAAAAATATTAATTCAATGAAAGGAATCAAAACAAAATACATTGCGAGTTAATAGAAAATACACACAATGATATTACTTATAAATGTATCAGTATTGCACAATGTATTTGATCATTAATTCATCAATACAAAGAAAGAACAAGTTTAATAATTAGTGTTAACCCCATTAGCTTGTCATATACAAAATTATATACAAAATTAAATACTTATCTTCATAATTTGTGTAGTTTATAATTAAAATCGTATTGTGTGTAGCCTTTGCGTCAAAGTATTATTGAATTCAATACATTATTGCTGTATGGAGAAGGGTTCCATGAAAATTATGATTGAAAATAGGCTCGCAAAGATAGAAAGGTAAGAAACACTGATTTAAATACTTTATTAAATTTTAGGATAAAAACAAATGTCATATTGTAAGTTTCTGGGTTATATATTAAATTTCCTAAACTCCACTTATTTTAGATACATAAATTTACATTTTATTCAGATTAATTATTTGATAATTCTCAAGCAAACTGCATAATCGAATTATTTATGTTTCATTGTTATTTTCTTATTATTTAGCTTATGTTTATATTAATTCAATCTTAAACATTTGAATGAAAATGTTATTGCAAGAAACTATGAAATATTTTATAAATGAAACTATTAATAATAAAATGATAGATTCAGTATATGGTTGTTTGATTAGCGAGTAGTGATTCCATTATATAAATGAAGCATGCGAAAGATTTAGATTTTAAACGGAACTAAAATTAAGATCTCTTTTATTCAACTCGGATCACAAATGTATATTTTTAAAAAGTACAGTTATTTCAACACAAACGAAATGGTCATCAATTACAACTTATCCATTCATTAATAATAGACGGGAGAAATAATTCAATTAGTTTTAAAAAGATTGATACACGCTTCGGTAAGCGCATATGAAAGACAAACTTCAAATATTTCTCTGACAAATAATGAGGATTTTTACATCTCTGAAAAATAAATGCATCTTGCATTCAAGGAAATGAATTCTTTATGAAGCGAAACAAATTTGCGAGTTGTAAAAGACATTGGAAGCATTTGTCATTGTCAAGATCAATTTCAATACGATTCATTTACCAACGTTTGCTTACCTACCTTGGATATGCATTGTTTATTTTATTTTTATGGCAAGAATAATGTGCAAGTTTGGGTCTGGAAAAGGTGGTTAACAATAAGATAGCAATCAAATCAATTATAATCAAAGGTGATACGTATATCACGAGAGAAGTTTCTTTAAAAGATTACTTACTGGAACATGTATTTAATTAAGGTATCCAACTACTTGAGACAACTTTATTTCAAAGAAAATGGGAACATGGAGATTAATTTTTGGTTTTTAGATTTTATTTACTGAATTTTAAGAAAAATATGCTGATATTAAGAAGAGGAAAAGAAATTATTATCGCTAAAATGGGAAAAAATTGTTAAAAATGTACAAGAATTTATTTAAACGTGGTCAATTCTGTACAAAAGGTTTATGAACAAATTCTCAATGCTTCAATTTTGGTACGTTACTTTGGTATTCGTTTTTGAAATGACCACCAGAATAAGATATATTTTAATTTTTATAAAAACTAGAGCACTTTATATTAGTTATTATATGAAATTGCTTAAAAAAAGTGATTATATTTACATAGATGGTAAATTTTGTAATAAAACAGTGATAAATCTGAAGGATAAAACACTTATAATATTATACAGAACACACACAAAACATTTTATTTAATTCTTTTCAGGAATTTTTGAGCAATCACTCTCCCCGTTTGACCAGTTTAACAAAAAATATTTTGAAAAACAAAAAATTTCGAGTAAAACGCATTTTAAAGAATTGCGTTTTGCTTAAAGTAGTGGCAGCTGTTTTTATTAAAACACTTGTCGTTCTTGTTCTTCTGATTGGAAAATAATAAGTTTTGCATTTTTATAAAGCTAACAAGATGGCCTGCAAAATAAAATCATAAAAATATTGTCAATTTTTAAGAAAATTCATTAGGTTTGAATAGTTAGATACTAAAAAGAAGAACTAAATTAAAACAATCCTTTTTTTCAGAATCCAATGCTTCAATATTAGATATTCTGGTTGATAATACATAAATTAGTATTTTTTTCCTCATAATATTACTCAGTTTCTTTACTAGAAATTTCACAGACTTAATTTTGGGATGTTCCTCCCCCGTGGGAGAACATCTCTCGAAGTATCAGCGTGAGCTAGAGGTGTAGGATTAACGAAAGAACTAGAAGGAATCATTATATTAATATGACTTCATTAAGATATTCAACTTAAACCTTTAACAAATTAAATAATAATAATTAATATGAGAGAATATACGATGGCAAAATACGCAACACACAATATATATATTTAGCTAATAAGAGTTAATCTAATTCAGACCACTTTCAATAACTGAACCGCCTAATCACTGATACTAATATTCAATACTCAATCCTACCTTATCACAGCTTGGAGAATCACTCTGTAATGACTTATGATCAATTTTGACTTTACTTATATGCACAGGTGTGCAACTCGAATTAAATATATTCGATCACTTATAACTTCTAATCACAGTCACGTAAAGCTCGTTCAGACTTGAACCACGATTCCGCTTATTGGATATCAACTACCTGCCAAATTCCATCCACTAACACAAATTGCCATACATTGCCAATCCGTTTACTCTAAGTTCCGATATTTAAAAGCTTGTTAATTTGCATCTTTCATCCACACATCACTTCTTGTGTTTGGTTGGAAAAGATTTGCCATTAATTCTGGCCCAAAGAACCCAAAGGACATGTTAAATAAAAGACGCGTGAGCCCGTCACAATTTTAAAAAAATAACCTAGTTTTGCTGATACTTAGATATAAATATAATAATTTTAATTAAGAAAAGAAACATTTCAAAACTGATTTTCCTCACACATTTTCAAAGTGAGTTGTAATTTAAAGATCATACTACAAAATAAAAATAAGTAAAATTATTTTAGCAAAATTGAATGGAATTAACCCCTCGATGACTATCGTACTCTCTGAAATCTTTCTATATTAATTTCAGGATTCGGTTATTTTAAATTCCTAATCACAATACTTAATACATGATTTTTTGAACTCTCACTAATTTTAACACATCCCATATTCATAAATTCATGTTCCCTTAAAAAAAGTAATATGTGATTCAATAAATTGTAAGAACTCTGTGTAATATAACATGGATCCCTCTCATTTCTATGACTGAATCTAATGAAAAATTTTGAAATCTGATTTACCCTCTACGATCATTTAAACGTACATATTTCAAAATGAAAATCGTTAATTAAAGTTTTACTTACTTTATTTTACAGAACTCTACTTTAACATTTTGTGGAATATGGCTTACCTTACATTTTTATATTTTAACTAAATTTCATCATATTCAAACAAATTATAATTAAGAATAAAATTGCCTTTCTTTGTCTTTGTTCTAGTTCTAATTCAAAGTAATTTCAGTAAATATGATCACATTTTCGTATTGCAATTTGTATTAAACTAATTTCTAAAGATTTACACACAAAAAAAAATTCTTAAGTGAAATCTTTTGTTTATTTCTCCTTCCCACTTTTCCAAACAGCCTTTAAATTTAATCTTTGAAATGTATTTCATATTTTTTTTATGTTCAATGTTTACTCAAAATTCTTTTCAAGTGCAATTTTCTTTAAAGGTCTCATGCCTGAATAACTTACCCTTTGTTTACAATAAGCTTCATATCTTAAAAATTAGAATCTAATTACACTTCGTTGTTATTTTTTTATAAATGAGTCTAAATATATCATAATAACAGTTAAACTATCATATTAAGCTTATCCTTAACCCTTTGAGGGATGGTGGTTAAATATAATAGTGGATTTTATTAAATTTTTTATCATATTAAAAATGTGACAGTCAAAAGTAAAAATGGGCTGATTCTTATGTGGTGTTACAAATGATAATGGCTTGATGAGAAAACCTACAATTCACATCCTCTATTTTTACTCGTTCTGACAAGGATAAAATCTTGATTAAAATTTTGTGTCTGGAATAAATGTTTCATGAAATCCTCTTTAAAATTCAGTAAAATTTAAAATCAACCTTGAGGAAATTATTATTTGCTTCAAAGTGAAATATAACTATTCTGAATTCTATTGTGACATCGAGGAAGTACTTCTGGCTTACAAATTCAAACTTTTTTTTTAATAAATCGTAAAAAGCGTTTCAAGTATCAAGAATCACATTGGTTTTTCTTTTAAAAATAAAATATTTTAGAGAAACTTAAAAATAAGACAGTGAGTTTGTGTCGCTATTTACAGTCAGAAACGTGATTATGTCAGTATTTCTTACTTATATTTTATTGATAGAAATATTTATTTTATTTACATGGCTCAGAATTCATCAGCTATTGAGGCGGCAACACTTCTTCCATGCTGGTTATTAGCAACAACTACTTTGATATGTGGGATTAAGAAATTCTTAGAGTAATAACTTTTGTGTTGATTTTTACCAGAAAGAAAACCGTTCCATTCTGCAATATCTAAATCAAGCCGATGCTTTGAAAAGACTGGAACGAGAAATGTTCTGACAGCTAAGAGAATTAAAACTGTCCCGCCAACATATAAGCAATACTTTTTGTTTTCCTGTCATGGAAAGGAACACGTAATAAGCAATGTCTACGTTTACTGAATCAGGCGGTTGTTTTCAATCGATATAAAAAAAATTGTGAAAGGGTTCGATATAGGAAAATAAAAGTGAAGATTTTAATTTTAGATGCAGAGAAAATATTTTTATGTAACTCCGTTTAAAAATAAAATATACCGAGATACCGATTCGAAGAATAACAGTTCTTACAAATGTGATAATTTAGGAATAAAATATACAATAAAAATCAAAATTGCACAAATAAAAGCTCCGAAGAGTTATTTTCATCCAACTCACAAATTTCTTTCTAAACATTACTATACTTTTAGGAGTAATAAAAAGTTTAAAACAGTATTTTTAACTCAATGCTTATATGTGTGGTTTATAATATTTTCAAACAGCATATTTAAACATTTTCTAACAAATGCCGTTCTAATAGCTATAATTTTATGTTATTTTTTCCCGAGTACATACATTGATTTATCCATTTAAACTGTGAAAAAGCATTAAAAATTTCTAAGACTATTTTTTAAATTATGCCACTCTAAATGAGATTTACGTTTTCATTAGACTTTTTTTAAATGAAATATTTTAGAAAATTGGAATATTTTGATTTGTCCGCTATATCTTACCATTCAGACTGTTACCTTATGTTAATTATTTTTATATCCTCAATAGTTTAAAGCTCTCTGTTTTAAAAATGATGTTAATTACTAATGGGAAATCTATTTTGGGGCTTCTATGATCGGTAAAAATCGGGATAGTGAGTATATGTAGTCTGTATGAGTAATTCACCAACGTTAAATCTCTTATCGCTCACGGCAATATTTCTCATTGATTGTATTTGTCCAAGAATTTATACAATAATTTTCAGCTTTGAAGATCTAACTTACAAGATGGATTTAGGTGCACTTTGTAATATTTTCTTATCAGTATATGCATATTCTGATGCTTGAAAATTTCAGAATAAATAAGATTTCAAATGAGTTTTATTTTCACAAATATATTTTGCAAGAGCACAAATTTTAAAATTTTTAAGAAAGATTGTATGCATGCAAAATATGAGATATAGCCATAAATATTTTTTTACAAAAATATTAATGCTAACATATTTTATTCTATTATTATATAAATTTTGAAATGGGGAAACAAATTTACTCAGACACAGTTGCAAATTTACTTACAAATTTACTTACACACAATCACCATTGCTCTAAATCAATGGTTTTGAAACTGTGGTCGACAAACCCCTGGGGTTTCTTAGTGCTTTTTAGGTGGTTCGCGACGATCTCTTGTTTAATGTTAAGATTTCCCCATATTAAAGACTCTGAAAAGCTTCGTGGAAACATTGACCACCATAGACTAGATTAATCAATTTCGCCAACGAAAAGACTCTACTAGAACATATATTTTGATCCAAAATACTCAGATTTGTTTTAGTTGTTTATAACTGTATAGCCTTTAACACAAGATAGTATTTTCAAAAAATAGTAGAAACCCAATTGTAAAAATTAAGAGCTGAATCCATAGCACTGATACGATAATTATTGCATACATCCTCAATTTCCTAATCTATTTCATTTATTACACCTGATATAACAGTCCTTATAAAATAAATTCAGCAACATCCTTCTCATTAAAAATTTTAAATAATACATTTAAGTACATTTATTTATTTGAAATTATTTTTTGTGATATTTTAATTAGATGTTTATTGTTTTTAAGCGAAAAAAAGAAGAAACGTTAAAAAGGTTTATGTGAATAGCAGTTTTAAGAACTTTTAAATCACTCAGACATATGTTGGGAGTCAGAGATGGGTGTTCAAAATCTTGGAGGTCAGCAATGTGTCTGTAATACATAAAAGGGAGGCCGTGGTGATCGAAAATTTAAGAACCGCTGTTTTAAATCATAACAGCAACTCAAGAACCTGTATGGCAATGATTGGACCAAACGTTCAATCTTTAGCTGCGGTGTCTCCAGAATTAAATGCTACACGCATGGTGGAGTGAATAGCATTATGTTTCGTCTTAAGAGATTGTTGTAGAATTTGCTAATCTATGTCTGCGGTTCAACGCTAAATTAAAATGGGGTATGCTATTATTAATGTACATTAAAAGTGTATCGTACAAACACATGAATTTCCCTTCTGCAGAGATCAATGAAGGGTGTAGCTGGCATAGAAATTTTTGCAATAGACCCTACTAAAATTCTTAATGTTTCAATTAGAACCATCACTGGCGTATATGACGTAGGCTTATCTACAATATGTCGGTGGTTTGATACACAAATTCCCGCAAAACAATTTGTTTCTTTAGTGTACCCTATTGTCCAATATTTGCATTAATTTCTCACCAAAAAAAACTCATGATATCTATAAACTACAATTATGTTCCATGTCGAATAATAGCATTTTTCACGGAAAAATATTTATTTTTATCTTTTTAAAAAACAGTAAAGAACATAGCACTAGGTAACACATTTTCAGTATTATTAGCTATCTTCCTTTCTACATTTGTGTGGTGTTTGTAAGTGGATCTTGTTAGACATTTAAAAAGTCGGATCCAAATTTTTATGATCTCCTTGGGTTGTTTTCCAATCCCGTTCCATGATCTCAATGAAAGTAAGCACACCGATTCGAACCCGATCTTTTTGAGTTTCGTGATTTGAGGTTGGCAGTAACTGCCATGCAAATCGAGCTAGTATTTAAACTCGGCTCATGTTAGTTTTTGAAAAGGAAGGAGAAACGGAAATATAAGAAGTATGTGAGTGGTTTAACTCTTAGAGGAGAGAACAACTGGTTGGCAATGCAACTGCAGGTTGCGTCACCATTTTAGATTAGAAATTAATTTTTACAATATTAGAAGACGGTTCGAATCGGATGTTTCTGGTAATGTTACTTTTTGAACTTATTGTTTTTATCGCTCCAGTAACGAGCAGAGTGACTTTATGATTGATTATTAAAGGCCAATTTTTAAGAAACTGTTTTTCGTCTTCATGCCTCCTCGACACATAAATTTCACTGCTAGCTTTGCAAAATTTAAATTAGCTTACCAATAAGTGTAACAAATTTGGTTATGGGCCCAGTCCATGTACTGTGTCGAGGCAGGCTAAGCAGTTGAACCAGGCCATGAGCTTTGTCTATTTATAAATACTGTTCCAGTCTAGAACTATTTTTTATGAACTCTGTTGCTAGTACGCTAAATCGAGTAACAGGTATGGAGTTTAACAACCAGATATCAGTGTTGACTCCAAATAACTGGAACACGTGGAAGCATGATATGCAAGTACTCTTAATGCATTATGGTTGCTGGCAGTTTATAGTACAGACCAAGCCAGAGCAACCTGATGAAGAAGCAACATACAAGGAAAAATTAGATCTACAACTTCGTAAGGATAGATGTTATACGTTGATCTATACTAACATCAGTTCAGATTTGAAAAATCTGATAATGGAAACAACTGACGGAGGTAGCGGCATGGAAGATATTAAAGATCACTTCGAACCAGTCACAAGAGCAAGGGTAATTCAACTATTAGATCAATTTTTTGGAACAAAATACCAACCAGGGGAAGATGTTGGAATCTTCATATATCGTGTAAAGACAGCGGCAACCAGACTACAGGAAGCGGGTCATAAATTGGACGACCTGTACATAGGCTTTCAATTAATAAGGTGGCTTCCTCAGGAATTCAGTCTACCGTGCAACAAATCTACAGATGGAAAGAAGAGGACTTCAGAGTTGTCAAAATTGAAGCAGAGCTGATATTAGAAGCCAATCGTCTTCAGTTGATGAAACAAGATTTGGAGAAAGCGGAGAATGCTTACTTGAGCAGTTTCACTTCGAAGAAGTCGAAGACGTTACCTGGTGCTACGGCTGCAGCTCATGGAGATCCAAATGGCAAGAATGATTACCAAAAGAAAAGTGGTAAGGTATTTAACTGTAAAACTATTAAAAATGTTAAACAATCTATTAAGACTATAGGTCCGTGTTATGTATGTAATAAGTACGGGCATCTTAAAGTAAACTGTAAAGAGAAAAAGTCTCTACCAAAATCTCCTTCAAATGTAAATGAAACTTTTAACACAGAGTTTAATATAAATTTAAGATTTTGTGAAGCTGAATGTAGTCTTTTAGAACTAGATAAACAACTCGTAACTAGTTGTATCTTATTTGAGGAAAACTCTGATAAAGGTGTTTGGGTGATAGATACTGCTGCCACGAGTCATTTTGTAATGACAAGAGTTTATTTTTAGATCTTAAGCCGATAACTAACATGAAAATGTCGTTAGCAACGGAGGATAAAAGTTGTCCCGTAGAAGGAATCGGTACACTTAGATTTCGGGTAAAATATAAGGGGAGTTTTCATGAAATAACTTTGACTGATGTATTATTTAATCCTAAGTTGAGGAGAAATTTATTATCCGGTTCCAGATTAGAAAGTAAAGGTGCGCATTTTGTGGGTACTAAAGGTAAAATTAATGTTTTTAATAAAGACTGGATAAAATTGTTCTCGGCGACACGCCATGAACATTTGTATTTTTCAGCCAGATCATTATATTATACCAAAGAGTAAAGAAATTAGTTTTTAGTGATGTAACCGCTAAAAACAAAAAACGGATCAATAGAAATATGGCATCAACGCTTTTGTCATGTTAATAACGATTACTTGGTAAAAACTAGTAAAAATGATAGTGTAAAAGGTCTCCCACGCTTAAATGATAATGGTAAGACTCATTGTATACCGTGTAAATTAGCAAAGTCCAAGAGAGTTTCATTCAAAAAGACGGGGGCCGTAAGATCAAAACGTTCATTGGAATTGTTGCATATGGACCTCTGTGGTCCAATGCCAACTGAAAGCCAAGGCGGTAATAAATATTTCTTGAGTATAATTGACGATTATTCAAGAAAGGTGACTGTATTTCCCATCCGAAATAAATCTGACGTATTTCATACGTTTATAAGATTTCAGAAACGAGCAGAACGTTTTCTAAGTAAAAAGGTAATAACAGTTAGAACTGATGGCGGACTAGAATTTTGTAATAAAGATATGGATAATTTCTTGACAGAACTGGGTATAAAGCATGAGGTAACAAATTCATATACGCCAGAAATGAATGGGGTCGCGGAGAGATTCAATTTAACCGCTCTAGATGGCATCAAAACATTGCTTAAGTCTAGCGAAGTTCCCCATAAGTTTTGGGGAGAAGCATTACTTTGTTTCACTTATGCGTGGAATCGAATTTGTCACAAAGACAGTAACAAAACGCCTTTCGAAAAATATTCAGGTAGAAAACCATCGGTATTGCATCTAAAACCTTTTGGATGTTTGGCATATGCTGGTGTGCCAAAACAAATTAGAAAAAAATTCGATATGCGTGCGAAAATGGGAATTATGATGGGATACGCACAACGTACTAAGGGTTATAGAATATGGTTGATAGATGAAAATAAATTAGTCGAGACTATTAATGTAAGATTCGATGAAAATAAGGGGAATTAATTTTAGACAAAAAGTTAATAGTAACCTTGGATATAATTTAAATCTTCCTGATTATTATGATGATGAGGATGATTCTGATAGAGTAAAAGATACATTAACGAGTCGTTTAGTTTCAAAGACAAGTACGGAAACGCCCTCAACATCTGAAAAACCAGATGTATCTTCCGATAATCATAGCTTGATCCCATGTACAGAGGTTAAGTGGATTCGAAATATAGGTAGGAAAGTAACTGGATCTAACGTATATTATAGTATAGAAGGGGAAGCAACCCGATTGAAATCTTTTAACGAAATAGAGAGATACTGTAAGAGGCATAATATTGAGTATGATCCTAGTTTATTTAATTTTAGAAAAGATGATACCGAATCCCAGGGATTTTCAGATTTGTCAGAGCAACAAGAAGCTCTTATGGTTGAAGTAACTATTCCTAACTGTTACAAACAGGCGATAAGATCCAGAGACGCATCTAAATGGCATGATGCAATGGATAAAGAAATTAACGTAATGAAGGAACGTAAAGTTTCGGATTTAGTTGATCATCCGGATAATATAAAAAATTTTAGAAAACCGTTGGGTTTATACCATTAAATATGATGAAAATAATAAAATTGTTAGATACAAGGCCCGCTTAGTTGCGCGAGGTAACACACAATTACGAGGTGAGTCATTTGACGAGGTATTTCAAGAATACAAATTAGAACTTTTAAAAAGTTAAATCATTAAAACTAAGATGTTATTCAGACTCGGGATTTTTCTACAAATAGGGATGATCGAGTGTCAATGGGAGGGTTCATAACTTTTATAGACGAAACTCAATTTCATGGCGAACCTTCAAGCAAAAATCCGTTAGTCTGTCGACCATGGAAGCTGAGTATGTTAGTTTAACAGAAGCAGCTAAGGAATTCATTTGGCTAAAGAATGTAATTGATAATAAAAGTTTAAATTTGGAATTAAGTGAAAATGTAATGTTTTGTGATAATCAAGCTGCTATAAGTTTTTCAAAGTTACCGGTAGAAAATTATAGAACAAAACATATCGATGTTCGTTATCATTTTCTAAGGAATTTGATATACGACAAGGTTTTCCAAATTAAATATATAGGTACCAAAAATAATTTGGCGGACATTTTTACCAAACCCATGGTAAAAGGAAAAATTGTTAGAATTTTGTAGAAAATTATTTCTTTTAGAGAATAAGACTTTGTCTCTTTAAGATTAAAATATTAGTTTGTTTATTACAATAAAGATTGTGAATAAAATGTATTTTTTTTGTGTTAAATTGTATAACATGTGATTTTAGATTAAAATTAATTTACTGATTTGTAAGAGATAATGGTACGAGAGATTGGAAAAAAGGGGGCCGATTGTTAGACATTTAAAAAGTCGGATCCAAATTTTTATGATCTCCTTGGGTTGTTTTTTCCAATCCCGTTCCATGATCTCAATGAAAGTAAGCAACCGATTCGAACCCGATCTTTTTTGAGTTTCGTGATTTGAGGTTGGCAGTAACTGCCATGCAAATCGAGCTAGTATTTAAACTCGGCTCATGTTAGTTTTTGAAAAGGAAGGAGAAACGGAAATATAAGAAGTATGTGAGTGGTTTAACTCTTAGAGGGAGAGAACAACTGGTTGGCAATGCAACTGCAGGTTGCGTCACCATTTTAGATTAGAAATTAATTTTTACAATATTAGAAGACGGTTCGAATCGGATGTTTCTGGTAATGTTACTTTTTGAACTTATTGTTTTTATCGCTCCAGTAACGAGCAGAGTGACTTTATGATTGATTATTAAAGGCCAATTTTAAGAAACTGTTTTTCGTCTTCATGCCTCCTCGACACATAAATTTCACTGCTAGCTTTGCAAAATTTAAATTAGCTTACCAATAAGTGTAACAGATCTGATAAACACTGGTTATTTATATGCTCCTCAAGTCTGATCAATGAACTATCTTGTAGAGATCTATGTATGATGCATGATATGTTCATAATACATCATAAATCTGATGTTAGGCATAAATGTCTTGAGTACAAATCGGTATACATGGGTGCTAATTACATTCATATTATTTAGGTATCAATACTTTCAGCTAATGCTGTCAAACTCTATTAAATATTAAACTATTTTACTTATGCAAATATCTCTTTCCTCTCGATTCCATCAAAATTACATATCATAATTATTAAAAGAAATAAAATGGAATAAATCAAAACAAACTCACAGAGTACAATTTTATGTTCTTTTTATGCCCATCTAACATTAAACAAATTATGCAAATACTTTAATATCGAAAGAAATTGCCATATAAATTACTTCTTTCCTTAACTTGTAATACTCATATATATACATATATATATTCCAATATTCCACGTGCTTACTTAAAATGTATTATTGATATTAATTCGATGTAAAAATGTAGTCATTAAATAATACAATATTATATTATCAATTATGAATATAAATAAAATTTTACCTAACTATTTTAAAAACAATGAAACGGTAGAATTATCATTATTTACTTTATTTTATATTTCTCTTATGAATTTTTTTTCACTGGATTATATACATATATTTTCCATTACATGTAAAGGAATTGAATGATTTGTTTTTAAATTTTGAGCCAAATATCATCATAATATAATGTTAAGGAAATATTCTTTTGAGAATAATTCACTTAACACTCTACCATTTTCTAATTAATCCAAGTTTTAGAAGCTGATATGACCATAATTATACATTAAACAGCAAATTTGAAATTTTGCTACTTAAGAAAACAACCTATGAACAAGACTTAGGCCATGGTTTTACATTCACGTATCAAATGTATTTTTTGTTATAATCAGTGTCTGTTACAAGGGATCTTCTCAAACAGTAGGTCATATCGGGCTGTTACACTTAATCCTAGAAGGCTGTTGAGAAGATGATAACACCGTGTGGCAACTTGCACACTAAGAGCTTCAACGTGTTAGATTTTCTGCCTAGAAGGTCAAGTTTCTGTAATCGTTCATTTTCCAAATTTTCGAACTAATTTTATCAAGTTGCTTCCTTTGTTTTTATTCGTTTTCCTACGTAATAAAAATAATTTTAAAGGGAGTCAAGTTTCTTCAATTTCATTTATTTTGATTATATTTAAAAGAGTGAAATTTTTAAAAATTGGGGATTAAGGATTCGTTTCTGACTATAAGTTTAAGTACCTATGAGAACATTCTTCTAATTAAAACGAAATTTCTGAACTCTCAGGTATCTCAGGCCATTTATACAGCATTTTCTAAGAAAATGTAGGGAATCTTTGAAACCCATGATCAATAAAGTTTGGATTTTAGCAATTCAAATTTGTGTGATGTAAAAAAAGGAGTTTTTCTGTCGTAATGTTTATTTTCTGTTTAGCATTCCCTCTAGGTTTGAAAGCGTTCGTGGTTTAGTTAAATATTTAGTTACTTGAATATAGAAGTTTTCGCATTATAAGCTAAACTTTTTAAATGATTTGAATTAATTTGAAAGAGTTTTAATGTCATCTAAAACGTCCTGAAAGGGTTTAAAGGTTCGGATGAACTAAGTGCTCCAACCCCACCAAATTACAAACTTCAAAGAAACACGGATCCTCGTAAAATATTCTCTTACATTCAGAAACAAACTCAATAATAGTTTCTGCTTAATCATCTTATAAAACAATTCATTAAAAGCAAGTTAAATGAATAAAATTAGTTACATTTGGATAAAATTAGAAGATATTAGTTTAATTATAGAAATAACGATTCATTCAGAATTCCAACAATTCAAATACATTTTTTCTAAATAATAATGAGCTATATTCAAAATTCTATAAACTACACACACATACCTATTTTTTTGAAAAATATTTCTGTTCAACTTGAGTCTATTTTTCGAGAGAAAAAGCTACAATTTTGAAATCGCAAAACTCTTTTGAAAAATATATTATATGCATAGTATATTTAATACCATCTACATATCTTCTAAGCAAGCTAATAAAATTTATATTTTTAACTTTAAGTTATCTTCTTTATGAAATTCTCTTTTTCAAGGTATGGTTAAAGATATAAAAATAGTAGTTTAACAAACATCGTAGCATAATAATAATATTTAAATATGTTTTCCTTACTCCATTTAAAGTTTGTCGTACGATTTTATTCAATTTTATTTCGTATTCAGTCCCATCTAAACGTTTTAAGGGTATAATTTTTTTTGAAAATTTATTACTCTGGTATGCTTATTTTTAGAAAGCTAGAATTTTTATATTTACTGTAATGCATATGTTAGAAATGCATGGAAATATTTTCTATACCTCAGAAAAAAAGGAGATATTCTATTTAATTAGTATACAATGCTGGTGATTTCAAATTTTCTACTTACTCTTTTTTTATTTCAGGTTCTTAAATTTGAGTTTTTATTCTTTTATATTTTAAACATAATACTTCTTGATATTTTGATATATTAACATGTAAATAGCATATTAGAATATATTTAGCTTCACGCAAAATACGCTACTGTTAAAAGTGGTAACTTGTGTCAGAAGTAACGAAATATAAGAAACTATTTTTTAAATATTAAAGGTATAAATGGAAGATGTCTGCTATGATATAGAAAGGAAAAGTGGTTCTGTTTCGATTTAATTTGTACATTTTAAAGTATTTAGAAATATGCACGATATTATTTTAATGCAAAGGTAAAGGTTAATCACAAAAGGATATTTTGATGTGAGTTGAGTCAAATAAATCAAGCATTCATCATTTAGATCTTTTTACTAGTGGAAATTTGATCTCAAATTTCACAAAATGGCGTCAAATACCCTGGTGTTTAAAGAAATTCGCAATAAAAATTGTTTCGTGAATTTTTTTCAGAAATTACACAATCTTTTTTAATGAAAATCTGTAAACATAACAAATGAAAAAATGCGCGTTTCTTAACTACCAATTCTAATTTTCTCGTGTTTCAGATGGTTTATAATTATTTTTATAAACCTTTCATATATTTATATATAATATATATATATATATATATATATATATATATATATATATATATATATATATTATATATGTCATGATTTTGGAGACAGAATCAGATTAAAAGTTAGAAAAAGGGACGGTCTTTATTCAATCGTGTCGACATCTCTTCTGACGCTAAGAGCAGGGAGTAAAAAAGCACGCCATGGTGGTGGTTTCAAGTGGATAACACTTGAAAAACATATGGTAAGTATCGCTGCTTTGAAGAAGGTGCTTGCAAGTTAATGCTGACATATGTTGACTATTAAATCTAACGATCTGGAATTCGATATGTTTATTGGCTAGGCCATATGTTCGGAAGACATAAATGGGTGATTAGTTTGATACTTGACGATGGGGACTGAGACAGATGAGTTAAGTGCTAGATAGGGAATTTAATTTTTAATCTAATTTAATTATCCTTACATATATATATATATATATATATATATATATATATATATATAATGTATATGTGTGTGTGCATACATACAGGGCTTATACAATTAGATGGGCAATTTCGTGAGTTATAGCTTCAAAATGTTCAAAGTGAAATCAATCCATTTAAAGTCAGACTAGTTGAAATATATCCTAAGTTACTTCATAGAGAAAGTTAGGTGTCATAATGTAAAAATTTGGGGAAATTATTTACCTGTGTTCATGTAACATCTTATGTACTTTATGTGAACCATATAATATATGCCAGGAGGTTGTATTTTTCAACATGTTGGCACGATGTTACTACCACATCGATGTTACATCCAGCCTCAATACTGAGGCACGAGTTTTGGATTGGTCGTCGAAGTGTTATTTAGTAGCCATCACAATCACCAATGGATTTCAGAGTATGGGTTTTTTTAAAGGATCAAGAGTACACTCCGTTTTTTCCTACATTTTTTCCTAAACTAAAATCAAGAATCTGCGCTGCAATGAATTTGATGGATGGAAACATGCAGACAAATCTGAATCAAGGAATGATTAACCAAAGCGACATTTGCATAGTAAAGAAAGGAAGCCAAATTAAGAATCTGTGACAAAGGTAAACTTGGTCTTTATTTTTCTATATTGCAACACTACGCACTTTTTTTTAAACTGTGTACTGTAAATTACATGCCAAACAATATTCCTTTTGGCCAGCTGATTTGTGGACACTCCATATATATATATATATATATATATATATATATATATATATATATATATATATATATATATATTAAATATATATATATATATTAAATATATATATATATATTAAATATATATATATATATTAAATATATATATATATTAAATATATATATATATTAAATATATATATATATTAAATATATATATATATATTAAATATATATATATATATTAAATATATATATATATTAAATATATATATATATTAAATATATATATATATATATTTATATATGTAGTTAATATATTCTATTATCTATAGAGATATAAATTATTATTATATAACTCCATAGCTGAAGCATGCAAAATTGAAATTGGAATATATAGACCAGAAATTTTTCTAGTTTATATTAGAAATATAGTCCGAAACTACTCAGCCGATCATAATATAATTTTGCATATTGTGTGTCATTTTGTTCAACTTAAAATAAAGGATAGTTTTTATTTCAATTAATGACGTCGAATTTTTTTTTATTGCCAGAAATATGAATAATCCAGTAAACGTTAAAATTTGCAAACTGTCACAATGCTGGTGTGTCTGTGGAAGCGGATTTTGTGAACCAAAATGCACGAAAATAGAGTACACGACTTCTTTTGCTGTGTGAAATCTGATTTTTAATTCTGTTTCCAAAAAAATCCTTTTATTTTGCTGGATAATGCAGGTCGATCGTATTTTAGATACACCGTGGAAGAGGCTTACATAAAAAGCCTTGCAGCGCGTATACTTGGTTCCTGGTATATTTGAAAATGGATAGTCCGAATCTTATATCCTAACAGAGAAATTACTGTAACTTTGCCGGATAATTCAGGACAACTGTCTATTACGTAAACCATGGCAGCAGATTACCCTTAAAATCTTGGAGTGTGGTGTACTTCGGGGTGGTGAACGAGAATCTAAAATCAAATTTTAGAAATTCCTGTAACTTTGACGTATAATCCTGGGCATCTAAAATGCCCCCTTCCAGGGACTAAACATGCAGTCTCAGGGGTACCAAAAGTAATCTCTGGTTTCGTCTAGGGACGAGAAACTGGAATCTGAAACCAGACTTCAAAAACTCCTGTAACATTGCCAGATGTTACGGAAATTGAGTGGAAAGGCTTTGCGTTCGAGTCCAACATCCGCATTTTTATTTCCTCTTGCAAATGAACTTGCAAGCGCCGGCGCATCAAAAGTCAGTCCCGTGTGCTTTTCGGGATTTGGAATGAGAATCTAAAATTGAGTTTTAGAAGTTCCAATAATTTTGTCGGATAATGCCGGTTGACCGTAATATTCGCGAACAGCAGCACCGGCTTAAGTTTCTGACGTTGGGACGCAAAAAGTGAAACCTGGGCGTATTTTGGGACTGCTGATCAGAATATTCCCAATCAAATTCAAGATAAATAATCGTCAAGTATTGCCAGATGAACATATTTTACGCGAATCGAGGCAGGGTCTTACTTTAAAATTTTTGAGGATGTGAGGTGGGCTTTCCTGGTGTTTTTCTGGATGGAGAACAAGAATATTAAATTGGATTTTGGAAACTTCTGTAACTTTATTAAAAATGCAAGACGACTGCAATGCGCCCTTTCAACGACTGATCTTGCTGGAGTACGTGCGCCGAAAGGGTGTATGTAGGGGTGGGGAACGAGGATCTGGATTCGGATTTCAAAAACTCCCATAATTGTTCTGGATATTGAAGTAATGACGTTGGATGGCTTTGAGTTCTATTTTCGACTCCAGATATTTATTCGCTATAGCAACTAAATTTCCAGGTGCAGCCTTGCGAAAATACGATTGTAATGGGAAATTGGATTGGCAATTTTATTTTCACCCATTGCTGTCACTTTGTTAGATAGTGAAGAAACTGCCCATTCCGCATTCAAGCTTCCATTAGACATTCATAAGAAATCAGATGCAATGTGTACCATTGAAAAAATTGGCTTGGCTACAGTATTGCAAAAGAATTCAATCATAATCAGGGATAAGTGTAACATAGCCCATAGGCATTCACTCAAAGCATTGCAATACATAAAACTTTCCAAGATTTAAACGGCAACGAGAAAATATTTGGTGGCATTGTCATACTACTATCTGGTGGTTTCCGACATCCATTACTGGCCATTCCTCGTTCTACTTTTGCTCACGAGATTAACGCATGTTTAAAGGAAATTGTTTCTTATGGCAAAACGTGGAAACACTTCGATTGACCATAAACACGTGAGTACATTTTCAAGATGATCAATCGGAGCTAATGTTTTCTAACCAACTGTTGGATATTAGAAACGGTGAAGTAGAACTTCAACTCAATACATAATATATGAAATTGACAGAAGTGCTCGGTACTGTTATTCACACAAAAAGGAACAGACTGAGAGTGTCTTCCTGGTAATACCATATAATTATTTAGATAATAATTGGATCTGTAATCATGTTACTTAATCAGAAAAAAGATTGATATTGTGACGAAATAAATTTCCAGATACTGAGCAGTTTCCAGGTGATTCATTACCTTTTAAATCAATCGTCACTAGTGTTGATGAAAACAAGAAAAACGTAATTTTTTTCCATCTGAATTTTTGAATTCCTTAGATATATCAGGAATGCCACGACACAATCTTCGGTTGAAGATTGGTTCACTGTTTATTCTGCTGGTAACTTAAAATCATTTAGATAATGTAACGGTACACATTTGATCATCAAAAGAATTACAGGAAACCTTGTAAAAACAAAAATTTTGACTGTAAAGTTTAAAACAGAAATCGGTTCTACTGCCAAGTATTCCGCTGATGCCGTCAGAATCTCTAAAACAATTCAAGAGGCTTCAATTTCCGATTAGTTTAGTTTTCGTGATGACCATAAATAAATCTCAAAGCCAAACAGTGTCTATCTGATGTTGGGGCTTAGAAGACCCATGTTTCTTGAATGGGCAACTATATATTGCATGCTCACTTGTTGGGAAACCATCGAATCTATTTGAGTTAGCCAAATATGGGTAACCGAAAAATATTTTGCATCAATTAGTGATTATTTAAGTTAAGTTTATTTATTGTTAAACTTTAAAATAATGAAAATAATATTAAAAATTGCAAAAAAATCAACGTTATTCATCTTATTTATAAAAGTAAATCTTTACATGTAGGGACTAAACAACTTCGTCAATAATTCATGAATTATACTATACTCAAATAGGAAATGAATAAAATGCAAAATGAAAATCATTATGTGGTTTTGTACTTAATTTTGAAAGTGTAAATGAAGATTAATTTGGCTGCATTGACTAGCTTAGAATAAGACAAAGCCGGGTCAGCAAGTGTATATATATATAATACTGACTGAAATCAGTAGAATACTAATTATAAATGAAACTTAAAAAACAGATACTAAAATATAAAAAAATATTAAAATGCTATAGTATTATAAACATTGTTGACGATTAGAACAACGTTTTAAGGATACTAAATCTTGATAAAAATATTAATTACTAAATTTGTATATTAATTTATACTAAAAAAATAAATAAATAAAAATATTAAAAAAAAGAAAGAAAAGTATAACGAAAGAAAGGATAGGGAAATATAATAGACAAAAATTTAAACCTATATGATCAAATAGTTTGACCATAAGCATTTGCTAAACACAATAGTATAGTTTATAAAATACTTGAAATCCATACTTCCTAACTCGAGCATATGCAGTCTGAATACAATACATGTGAATAAAATAACTTATACAATGTGAATTATTTTTTTTAAAAAAATATAGTAATTTATGTGAATTTAACGTAGGTAAACTTCTTTTTACGATTTATTTCATCAAGAAATCTTATTATTATGCATAGTTGTTTTTTGAAAATATACATAAATAATTTGAAATTAGAAATGTTTAATAATTTCATGAGAGAAATGAAAAATAATTATTAGATAATATATTTTTAAAAAAGTCATAATCATTATAAGTATTTTTAAACTGTTATTTTTAAAAAAAAGACTTTAGATTCCACTGAAGCGGTGAACAATCTAACGGATTTTTATAAGCAAAATTAACTTAATCTTGCAACTTTTAAAATTTTAAGCAATGCTTTCCAGCTGTTTCCTAATCAAAAAACGAGAGAAAAAACAAGTTTAATAAAGCTCACTGAGAGAGAGAGTAAATTTTGTCCAACTGGTTGCCCAATATGTTGGCAATGAACACTGTATCGATTTCCAGACCTTTAATGTCGAATTATTATTTCCTTCTTTTCTTTTGAATTTTTTTCAACTAATACAAAGCAAGAATACGTATTTACTTTATTTTATGTGCGAAATGCTCTTGGGCGAGTTTTACTCTCGTTTTGTAAGCCGATTACAAATGCTGGACGAAAGACTGAAAGAGACAAAGAGGAAGCTAAACCTAAAGAAACTGGGCTTTCTTTGAGTTTCAGTCTAATAAGACCAAAGTGCATTTTTTTCAAGTTGTAAATGATATTGTTAGTAAAATGATTTTACGATTGAAAGGTAATCGTATAATTTTATTTAGAAATCATCTTGTGCCTGAGTTTGGTATCCATGAAACTTTTTTTTATTTCATTTCTAACGGGGCTGCGGAATGGTATTTTACCATTGCAGACCTAATACATGCACCGCGACATGGTATATCTTTTTTGTGCACCATTATATAGGTGGCATCTAAATCACTGCAAATAATTTTAACGCATAGTTTCCACTTCAAATGGGAGCACCTGAGCTTTGATGATGTGCAACAGTTCGTGGAATTTAGTTTTGCCGAAAGCACTCAAGTCAAACAGACACTCAAATAATCTTTTACATATCGGATAATCATACAACTTGGACGCTGTTGATAATTTGCATCATGAAAATTCCCCGACTTGGACCAGGATCGAATCCAAAATTTGAGGTTCAAGATCAACGCCAAACCAATCATACCACCCAGCCGGCCCACATAAAACTAAACAGAAAACATTTGAAATAAAAATTCTTATGAATTTAATATAAGAATATTATATTGATAGACGTATATAAATATATTTATACGTATGCCATACATATCCATTTAAATAAAAAGATTTAGACCATTTGCTTATCACATACTTTTTTTAAAAAGAAAAATATTTTTTTCAGTAATGTATAGATTTTCGTAGAAAACTGTTTAAAATGGCTTCTTAAAATACCTTACAAAAATATATTTTAAATTTTTGAAAACTGATCTTTGAACTATGAATATAGGAATAAATATTTAACTTTATATAGCTGTTAAAGCAATTTCCAATAATCTTTATTGTTCAATACTTAATTTCTCTTTTCAGATTCTGATATTAATCACTACTTTTATTATATTCTACGCATGAGCGATTATTCTAAAATTTAAATATTTCTCATTCGTTTGCATTCTCAAGTAGATATTAAAACTCAGATGCTCCAAAATTTTTCTGGAAAAAATTGTGACGAATCTATCCGAGTGCTTTCATTAATATAATCATCTTGGAAATTCTTTCGTCTATCAATTCGAATTTATTCACAACCAACCCTCTGAAGAAGAAACATTGATTGCGTAAATTAGGTTGGCTATATATCCAAAGTGGGCATTAAGTCGATCGCGATCTACCAGTGGACTGCCAAGACATTTTCGGGTGACCACCTTCACTGTATATTTTGGCAATGTTGGTCCCCACATTTGGCAGAATTGATGTGGAAATTATAACTGAAAATATATTATATGTTCTCTTTATTTCTTGAGGGAAACGAAGTTTTTCTCCATCTATATAACGCAATTTTAATTGGAATTAAATGGACGAAGGTAAGTATCCTAAATTAAGAAAGCTGCTTTACATTTAGCATCGCTATTTCTCTCTACCTTTCCGTGTAAATCTGCATTTTAAACGATGAATATAATAAAGAACACATATCATTCCCGTTTTACAGATGATCACTTAGATTCCAGTGCAATGTTAGCAGTTAGTAATGTACATATCTAGATATTCAAGATTGGTGTGGACAGTAAGCAGACTAAGTCTTCTACTGCGACTATAAATACGAGAACTAACTTTAAGGTATCCGACTGCGTTCGGAACCGTGATTTTAAAATAGCGCATAAATGGATAATTTTCATGATATTTACTGCCACTTACATTATAATACATGCATAAAATTGTTTTAAGGACATTTTGACAAAAACAATTATTTAAATACAATATTTCGGCAAAAAATTAACTTAGAGTAACCTTTAATCTATTTAAAATGTTCTCCTTTGTGAAAATTGCTTCGATTATAATAATATTTTGCCTGTATATAGCTCAAGCCTCTGTACAGAGGCTCAACTATGGTTTTTGAAAAATTCTCATTATTTTCAGAGTTACCACCAATTGAAATAATTATCGTCGTTTTTTTCTTAAAATGTCTCCCCTCTGTTTTCGTAAAACACGGATAAACCCACTTCTATGTTATATATTTCAAAAATTCTAGTTGAGCATCTGTACAGAAGTCTGAGCTATATACAGGCAATATATTATTATAATAGATGCATTTTTCACAAAACGAGAATATTTTGAAAATTACTCATTCTAAGTTCATTTTTGTCAAGATATTTTACTTAAATAATTTTTTTTATTGTAATACTATTCTTAAAACAATTTTATATACATTTTCTAATCTAAGTAACACTAAATATCATAAATATTATCCATTTACACACTTTCACAAAATCACGGTTCCGAACGTTGTAGGATACCTTAAATGAAACTGATTTATTTTTTAATGTATCTTGAATGTTTTGATAGTATATAAATGCATCATTTGATATTATTAAAATTGTGTGTCTAATTACCATGTTTGTATCCTGCTTTTTTTCTTAAAACTTGGTTTTAAAAGAGTATTTTTTTTATTTTAGTCATGTAGGTAAATACATATTTTTTATTTCTAATTGTTATAATATAAATATTGTTGAGCTTATTTTTAGCTCATTACATCTACGGCACAGGTTGACAGCAACACCTTGAAAATATTAAAAGTAGACCGTACCATTTAAAAGTTTGCTCATCCTTGCTATATATAGTCTAGGTTTTCAAGTTGAAGGAAAGAAAGTGAGGAGATAGAGAAAGGATAGATTGCTACACTGATCTGGAATATTTCCATTTTATGGTACATTTCAGATTCTGGAGAAGAGTGAGAGTTAAAGTGACGATTAGTCACTACAGTTTAATTAGTGATCGAATAATCTGGAAAGTACATTTGATCTAATAATTAAGTGTAGGTCTCTCTCGATATTTAAAATCTTCAAACACCAGGCGTATCATGCTATGAATCCACCTATTGCTTAATATTTGAGAACATCTCTTCTCTTTGAAATCACTTAAATTGTGTTACTAACTGGTTTGATAATTGCGTGACCCAGTGCTTCTCAAACTGTGGGGCGTGATAACCCCAGTAGTGGGGCGCCAGCCTATTGAAAAGTCGAAAACAAAAGATTATTTTTAAAAATTATTAATTTTCTGAACATTAACAAACAAAATTCATTCCGACATAATGAAAAATAATATACACATTTACACTGATACAATACACTTATAAATGTATCAGTACTGCGCAATGTATTTTATAATTAATTTCACTATACTAAGTTAAGCAAAAGTTTAATAATTACCAGTGACACTGTCCCCTTATTACATACTAAAATTATATACAAATACAATTTGTACAGTAATTAATCTCTTAAATGCCGATTAAATGTTTTGGGATTCGTTTCCCCAGGCCACCGGTTTCCACGTAGGCTAGCATATGTGATGTATGGGAGGGGGAGGAATAAATAAGGAAATCCTCTGAAATAAGTACATTCTTCACAATCACTGTCAGGGTCCATTTTTATACATTCCAAAGCCTTCAGATTAATTTTATGGATAGCAGTGAACAGAAACTATCGTATTTCGAAAAGATGCTTATATACGCCCGGGGCAATTTACGTTCTGGCTGAGAAAGACGTTTATATACGAAGGCGACGGAGAGGTTAACGTTGTATTGTAGCTTTTTAGCCTCAAAGTATCGTATTGTCGAATTCAATAATACATTGTTATTATATAAAGGGGGCGCGATGAAAATTGTGATTGAATAATGGGTCGCAGATATTGAAAGTTTGAGAAGTACTGGCGAGACCAATAAATAAATTGTTTTTGGATATGACTAGTCTTCCTTCACTTCCCTACACATCTCTAAGTGAGAACGAGAAACTATCTCGTTCTTCACAATTTTTTGGAAGTACTTTATATTTTAAATATTTACAATTTGCTAGTGCTTAAGATAAACCTTTCCGTTATCATATTGTTATGGCTCAAAAAATTAGTTTTATTTATTTTGTTATTTGAATTTTTTGCATATTTGATTAAATACATTTGTTAAATTTTTACTTAAGTGATTTTTAAAAAATATAAATTATTATATGTACCTTAGTGTCTGCATCTTCTTAAAGTTCTGCTAATGTATTTAACTTTGAATTGTGTAATAGGTAAAGATTAAATATTTAATTTTGTACAGTATATGTGCAGACATCTCCACCGAAAATCTTATAATCTTCAATTAGTTTGGGTCATTACATATCTTCGAAACATGAAGAAAAGACATATGTATTATCTCAGCCAACAACAGCAATTATTATTTATTCCGAATTATACAAGACTAAAATCATTATCCTTATGGACAAATCATTTACCAAGGAACATTTCAAACTATATTCCAAGACATGTATTTATATTTTTCTTGTGGTCAGAAATAAGGCATTTTTTTGTTTAAAATGAGACCTGTTTCTGCGCATTCATCTAACAATGTTACACAAAGAATGTTTTGATAGGATTTTATCGTTTTTAATACATCTTTTACGACTGATAAAATATCATTAGTTAAACTTTTTCTGAAGAGCGGTATCTACAGTAAGTGATAATTTGTTCTAAAACTAAAGAGAAAATGGTTGTTTGAGATATTTATCGTAAAATACAAATTTTGAAAATGAATTTCTAGAAATATTTTAACAATGTGTAAAATAAGTTTTAAAATTCAAAATGTTTGAAAAATATCTTCCTAAATTTTAAATGAAGCAGAGTTGATGTTATTCGAGTAAAGACTTATTAAGAAAAACAGAATACGGTCGAACCCCGATTTAGCGAATGTTTCTATATCCAATAAAGTGAGGGCAAAAAAACTATTTAATGAATAATAAACCCAAAATTAATAAATCATTAACTAAAATGTTTTTACCAGTTTGGTTTAGAAAAAAATTGATTTTCTTTTCAAATGACGTATTATTTTTGTCGAGAAAAGAAAATGACTTTTTTCTCTTAAGCAGTAAATTTCAACTGGAAATGGTGTAGTCCATTATTAGTCTTAACAGATTCAGATGAGTTATAAATGTAACCTACCGTATGAGTTCTGAATAGGACAAGAAATTCCTTTCTGGAACTCCAATCAAAACTGTTACATGTTCTGATGCTTTACGTTGTTTAGAACCTGTGGTCTCTTTCTTGTCATGAATCAAAAATATTGCCAATCATCCATTAGTCATTATTTTAAAATTTACAATTAATTGGTGTTTAATGATTAGCTGTTAGTATTTTTATCTACTGAATAAAAATGTGTAATTTCTAATTATGTAGTACTTTTATCTACTAAATAAAAATGTTTAATTTCTAATTATGTAGTATTTTTATCTACTGAATAAAAAAAATGTGTAATTTCCAATTATGTAGTATTTTTATCTACTGAATAAAAATGTGTAATTTCTAATTATGTAGTAGTTTTATCAACTGAATAAAAATGTGTAATTTCTAATTATGTAGCATTTTTATCAACTGAATAAAAATGTGTAGTTTCTAATTGTGTGTTTTTTATGCAGTTGTTTATTATAGAATTTCCAAAAGGTAAGAACAAAAAATGGTGCTTTTGGGGACTCCAATATTACAAATAGTTCCGAATTAACGAAAAAAATGTTCGTTCCCGGAGAATTCCTGAAATTTGGGCCCGAATGTATTAAAAACACTTACCAAGCAGTATAACTTATATTAAACTAATATTAAACTGTGTATTTGCATGTGTGTGTGTGTGAGAGAGAGAGAGACATATAGACGGATAGATAGAATGATGAGGTCATTTTCTATCTTACTTTTTACAATAATTTATTTTGTAATCATAGAAAAAGATTGCCTCTAAAAAATATTTCGAGAAACATAAATGACGCACACATTCATTTTTGAAAGTTTTCAGGTTATTTATCTTTATATATTTTTAAGGAATGAGTGTAGTTATTAAAGAAAACTATTTCCTGAAAAATACGATACTTGTATTTGTTTAGTAAAAATAATTTTTAAAATTAAAAACGCCTTATTGTTTTCAACAAAGAGAATATTTTTTCTCGAATTTGAAACAAATTTTTTAAGTGTATATTTTATAAATGCTATTGTAATATAAGAAACTTGCAAATAATGTAAATGAGTTTCTTTTGGTTAAAAATATTACGCTAGTCAAATGCATGGTATATATGACTTATGAATAAAATAAATAAATAAAAATTAATATTTTGCAACAAATATTTGGAAGAATTTCAGCAATTCAAACAGCTTTAAAATAAATAAATCTTTTCAGTAAACAGTACTGCACTATTTTTTTCAAAGACAAAAAATAAATTTTATTTTCTATTTCTCTAAATTTATTCAATATATAATCAAAGCGTTTTACTCATAATAATGAAGTTAATGTTAAAGTGAAAGCCTAAATTTTGCTATAATGTATCTTTTATATTTGATATGTCTTTTATTTTTATTACTTGAAAATGTATGAAAAACACAAATAATAATTGTGAGCATGAAAATAGTTTGTTAAAATATGTACTAAATTATTGCTAAATAAAGACAACAATTATTAGCTAGCTTTATGATAGTTCAAACAACCAAAAATATAAGAATATAAATAATTATAACTGTCGTAGTATATTTAGTAGAGTACACGTTTACAAAAAAAATGTATTAGTTTCTAGAAAAAAAAATGTGCTTCATTTTTAACAGAAGAATTAGTACTTAATAAGAAACTTGAAATACATGTGAAGCCTTTGACATATGTTTTAATTAGTTTGTGCTATAAAAATAATTATACGTATAATCAAATTAAAAATATTGTTTTGCAATGTGATTAATATAATTAAAGAAATGTGTAGATAACATTAGAAATATATAAAATCTAGATTTCACTTCCGATACCTATATTTATAATTTCAGTGTAAAAAATACTCGTGAGGATATTGTAAAACATACAATTAGCAAAGAAAAAAAATTCTGATATAAAACTTTGACCAATAAGAAAATAATTTTAATCAGTGTTTCAATTTCTAATTAGGAAAGGCAAGGACTCACTATGCATAATATTCGAAATTTGAGTAAAAAAGCCTCCAATCAAAAATGTAGTTTTATGTTTATATACGTAGAAAATGTCTTTTATTTAAGTACACGAAGTTTTATGACACATAATATGAAGTAAAACTTTTAATATTAAACTGCTTAAGTATATATAATAAAATGAAGGTAGATAATTGGTTTGCATGTTTTTCTTATAATTACTAAACATAATTTCACACTTGACATTTAAAACATTTTACCCTTAATAATGTTATACGTGTGTGTGTCTCTTACTTTTTTAATCATAACTATATTTATAAACCTCCTTAAAATTTTATTAAAAATTAAATGTTTGTACTTCTTTGAAATAAAAAATCATATAAAATTAAAGGAATATTATAAAATAATATTAGAAAAACACTACTTTATTAAAATGAGTATTTTCTTTTTTAAATGACTATGTTAAAATTATCAATTTTTGTACATAATTAAAAATTGTTTTTTTTCATCATGAATCAAGCAACTTGAAAGCATCTTACAGACTATGGGCTTTTTACTATTAACCTATAAAGAAAAATATTTTAAGTGTATTCTGCTTCTGTAAGGTAACTGGGGCATGAAAAACCTCAAGTTTAAATGATTTTCAATTACTTAAATTAAAAACAAAGGGAGAAATATATTTACAATGATTTATCTGTAAGTTTATGTACTTGTTAATGTAACAAAATCTCATTTAAATTTTTATTTTGTAGAAACAGGTTATAATTAATAACAATTTTTTTTTATTTTCAAGTGATGTTCTTAACTTTAAGTACATTTTGCATAAATTGAATTGTATACATAAATTTAAAATTTTACAGAGTATTTGTAAATATAACATTCCATATTATTTATGCTAAAAAACTTTGATTTGTAAATATTTATGTTTACAAAGCTACCATTTATTTTATATTTTGATCCCTTTTTTCGTATATTATTAAGAATATTTACCTTTATAAACTATTGTAATCACATTTTGAAAAAGAATTCTTGCTATGTAATAGTTAATCAACATTAATGTCACAATAGGTCAATTAATATCGTACCAACATCTAATTAATTTTCAAACTAAATAATAAAAAATGACTACATTGAAAAGCAATCAGCTAAAACTTTAGTACCTCAATAGAAAGCATATTGAACATTCTTTCACTGAGTACTGCAAACACGTTTAAACGGCATTGTGCTCCAAAGTGTCCTTCTCAAACAGTAGACAGCGCCGGGGTGTAAAACTTAATCCCAGAAGGCTGCTGAGAAGATGATAAGACTTTGTAACACCTCAGAAGCTTCGATCCTCAAATGCCTAATACATGTACCATTGGCTTTTTAGGTTCTTATGTCCAGTCTGTCTGGCTGCTTGTCATCGTTTATTTCTCCACTCTCCTGACCACGTCCCTACGGACGCATTTTTTTTTCTTTTAAAGTGTTCTTCACTTTTTAAGGTTCTGAAAATGAATTATTATTCAGTGCGGAGAGATATCCCGTTTTTCTATGGTTTCGTTTAATTTTATTTAACCCTTCTTTGAAGGAGAATGAAAATTTCCCTCATAATATTTAGTTAACAAAAACTAAACTCAAAACAGGTGTACTGTAAATTGTTTGTTGCTGACAGCTTTGTTTACGATTATTGTGTAATAAACAACGTATAACAGTCAAAAATTTCAAATACAAAAATCACTATAGCTGGGCTGAACTTGTCATTCTGTTGTTTGTTGTGGTTGGGAAAAACGTGCGATTTCTTGAATATTTTTAATAGCAATATGGAACGGTTTTGCTGATAAAAGTGTGAGATAATGAGTAGAAAAGGTTTGTTTTTTGTGTATCTGCTATTTTCAGTGCAAATTACATTGAATATCCGTAATAGTCTTTCGAAATCCATGCGACAAAAGCTTAAATCACTATGCAGTTGATTCACTATTAATGTATTTCGCGCGTAAATGGTTTTTACTCTGTTTATTTTAAATCACTTTTGTAGAGAAATTTAGATGAGAGGGACATGGAAGGCATTTGACTCTCAGAAGATGACTGTGTTGACGAAAATTTTGACGACAAGTACGCGATTAAGATGAAATTAGAATAATCATAATTGTTTTTAATTATTATCAGGAACAATAATTATACAAAGATCTGTTGTTTTTTTTATTTATCTTTGTACTGAGATTAACAAGTAAATTTACTTGATGATGGATATTTCCATCATACTGTTTTTAATTACTTTTTGATATATATTTCTCAGATTTCATCCTTACTGCAGTGGTTCGATAAAGGAGTACGAAGCTTGCTTAGGGACTTAAACAATGGGGGTCTCGCTTCAAATTGACTACCTGATCGGGTCATCTGCTCATGCACCCGATGGTCACGTGTACTGGGATGACACAGTAGGCCCTGTCCCTGATGGTATGTTGTGCCACTGAGTTTGAGTTTATGATATATATTTAGACTAGAATATTTTTAAATAGTTTCTCTTTAATCTAGATCATGAATTATATCACCCTGATTTACATCACAAAAGCAAACGTGAGGTGGGAGTTAATGTGTTTATTAACATCATATTATATTATTAATAAAGCAACACGATGGCTATTGGCAATGAATCTCGTAATTCTGAACCATGGTCAAGTGGCGAGGACGGCGTGTCTGAGCTGGCAAAACCTCTCCAAATTACCGCACTACATCAAATGAAAGACTTTGAACCCCAACGTATTTAACGTCCCCTCTACAAGGCGAGTTTTCAGTTGCAATGGTGACTAGCTCGTGGACATGACCTCTAGGCTACCACGAGCACTTTAAATAGATGCAAGAGGAAGCCTAAATATATATGCGTATCAACAGCTGCTCTTGTGGAAGAAACAAAAAAATACCAAGTACTGTAAACATATGAATGTCTAGTCTTCTATATAAAAAAATATGCATGGTACCATTTCTTAAGTATGGGATTCATTTTTAAAGAAGTAAAAATTTGGATATGCCATGAAAAGACATTTGTCTCTTAAACAATACGTTTTCTTCTAATCGTTGCTCTTAATTTTTATACCTCACAGGAAATGTATATCAAGCAAGCATGGTATAATCTATATTAAATTAAAGTAATTAGCCAAATGATGCAGAAAAAATTGCAATAGATTATTCTGTGTAATGTTCCTTAATATATGTCAATTATATCTCGTATCTAACTTTTCGTATAGTAAAAATATAAGAATGAAAAACGTGTAGAATTTTCTGGCAAAAATAGTGCTTAAATTATTACTTAAATCTTTTATACACACGCTACATATCCATTATATATTCCTAAAAACTCCATGATTGGAGACATTTGCATAAATAAATATTCATGTTATGTTTGTAAATATTTTAATTTACTACAACAACACAATCCTACTTTTTAATCAATGAACTTAAAACTCTCCTCATATAAAATAGTTTTTCATGATGCTGTAATAAATTTATTACGTAATATCGCAACAATGCCAACGCTCAAGCTAACTCACATAGTTGGCGACCATAGGCTTCGTTTCATTTAATATCGCCAATACGTTGCGATAGTACATTACTGCAAGCTCTCACAGAAGAATATTGCAATGATTGCTGGAACTGGAATACATTGCTTTAGAAGAAAGGTGTTGTATCATATAAAGACTTAATAACAATGAATGGAGCTAAATGTTCATTTTTCCAGGAATCTGCAAGCTTCTCAAAATCTGCGAACTTTATCAATGAAGAGTTGGACGATGCAGCTTTAGTGAACAATTTAATCGAAGAGGAGCGCTAAGAACGAGTTTTGGTAAAAAAAAGAACTAATAAATATAACCACATAATATACGTAAATTACAGTTTTATAGTTTTAGCAGCAGTACGAACAGTTGTATAATTTATACAATGGGGGTTTAGCGAGTTAACCCCCCAAGTAAAAAATAAAATAACTGTTATAAATTGATTTATTAGTCATTCAAGCTTGATTTCATTGCTTCTAACATTTATCTAAAATTCAAAAATTTTTAGTACAAAACATTTAACAGTAATTGAAGAAATTCGTGAATAGTCATTCAAATATCCCCCTTATAATGCACAATAAAAAATAATATGCAAAAATATGCTTATTTTTCAATCCTAATATGGAATACGTTACCCCATTTCTGGGCATATTTTCTTTCATAAATGCTCTTCAAATATGTAGAATCAATAAGGTAATCTGTATTCTTGTTTAGAAATGCTTACATTACAAAATTGCAAGCGTACGTTTATTTACGTATATGTGTAAAGCATATGAAAGTAAAACCTGCTGAAAAATTCATTCAGAAATTCGCATGTTATATTTTTACGTAAACTTCTAAAAATATGGCTTGCTGATATTTTTCAAGCAGCGTCTTTTTTATGTATGCACAAAAATATTTTCACTGAAGCAAATTGTCTCTGAGTTTTGTTTTATTTTTGTTTGTGTGTCCTTTTAATATTCCGAGGGAAAAATTCCTTTGCTTTGAATCTTAGATAGGCTTATTATACCTGCATTTATGCTCATGAAAGTGGTTATTTTGAAGTAGGCTATTCCATATATATCATTATATAATCCGTAATTTTTGTTTCCATCGTAGTCTGGAATTCTTGTGTGTTTCTGATATTCTTTTTACTTGAGTGTATAGATATTAATCATTCTTGTATTTCTTTGTTATATATTTAGAGTATTGTGTTTCCTTATCATTTTCACATATTTCGAGAGAGTTTTGTCTTATCTTCTATTTAAAATAGTCTTATAATACACATTTAAATTATTTTATATTTCAAAGGATCATGTAGATAAGGGGCAAATGTAAAAGAGATAAATAATTTTACAATGAAATGAAGTTATTTTAATGTTATTTAATAAAAGCTTTTATTTTTTTTTATTGAAGAATCAAATCTTTAATCTTACTAACATAAACTTTTTTTCGTAATTTCATTGATGTAAATTGTAAAAGATAACCAAAACTTAATTAGATTTTATAATTAAGATGGAAAGACACTAATTAATCTCTAGATCTTTGCATGACGATGTGATGTTTAGCAGAAATTTATTTTTCAAAATAACATTTTTTGACATTTTTGGCTGTGTATAAAAAATATTTTGAAGATCATAACGAGTTTAAAAAATCCTTAAAAACATATTAACACGCATTACTATTTTCTGTCTTACTTTGTATATATATATATTAAGAGAGAGAGAGAGCGAGCGAGAAAATATTTGAAGACTATAACTGTAATATTTATTTTACCACGCACGCACGTATTCTTTAATTATTTTAGTACAAAATATTTTGTACTTTTTGTTCTACAATTCATCCATAACACTATGCTTAGACTTTGTATTTGGGTCCAGAAACTGGCAACAACGTGCTTGTTGTACACAGATTCAGGGTGGACTATGCATTTTTAATGCAATTTTAGGTAAGTTACCTTCTTCTTGTATTGAATTTCTAAATTCTATTCCTTGTTTTCAATAGGATTTCGCTCAGTATTATAAACAGAAAGAGACAAGGTAATAAAAAATTAAAAAAAGTGGTGCGTGGAACACCACGCGATCGAAATGAAACTTCTTTGTCGACGTTGGAACAGTGATTATTTACTCTAATTTTCCAAACTAACAGTGTACATGTCTCAATCGCCTAATTTGCATGAAAAGTATTCGTGGTGAATTGTTTCTTTCTGATACCAAATCTAAAGTAGACAGATATGCTGGAATTTCTGGGTATACAAAATTATTATATTTTGATATATTTGGTATACTTTTCCTACTTAAACTTTGTCGGCAATTGTAACATTCATTAATGTCTTCTAAATTAGTTTCCAGTAAAATATTTTTTTGCTCAGCAACAAGTGCTCTGAAATCATCTCCAAGCCATAATTTTTTACAAATGGAACATCCGTAAATGAAAGAATTCTCAATGAATAGCTTTTGAAAATCGGTGAGCATTTTTCTGGGTGAATGAATATTAACGGCGCACTGTTCAGCTACACAAGAGCTTTTGGCAACAGACTTCGTAACTTTGAACCATGGTCAAGTGACGAAGATGTCACCTGAGCTGGCACTCCCCCTCACTTAACTACCACACCAACGGGAGGATGTTTGAGTTCTCAACGGATTTAACGTGCATCTCTCCCCTACACTTTGGGTCTTCAGTGTTACTCGGCTCGAACTCATTACACGCCAGCCACGATCTGATACTTAGACCTCTAGACTACCGCGGCCCCGCATTTTTATGGAAATCATAGTTATTGTAACGCATCAGTTCCAAACGCACTAGATTTGTTGATGGTTCTGTAGTCGACGGCACAGGGTAGTTCACAAAGTCCGTATTGATCTGTGCTGTCATAAGAAGAGTCTCAATAGCCTTTCCATCCCTTAAACTCTACATTAAGAGAGTATTTTGAAATGTTTTTTTCCATGCTCGATATTCTCTCATGTGTACTCTGATGGAGATTTGGCAGTAGCTCTTATGTGTCGTCCACGTCACTTGACCATGGTTCAAAATTACGTGATCCGTCACTAAAAGCCATCGTGTAGCTGAACAAGTGCAACGTTAATATTTCCTCGCTCCGCTCTGCCTGAATATACGTGGGTTGCGTTCTGTGATAAAATATGCATATGCTTTAACATTGTATACATTATGGAGGTCAGGAAGTGTGTGTATCAGATTATACTTTAAGTATAAAGGGATTTGAGAGGTATTCTGAATTAACTGATTGTTTTGAAAGTTCAGTTAGTGAATCATAGAGTAGTGATGATGCATCTGTACTATTACATGTGATGCTGTACTTTGCACATATCATGCTTTGAAATTTATATCACAAGAAAAATCACTAAAGTTTGTTTACATTTCGAATAAGTGTAATAAAATTCTCCTTTAATTAAACATTAAAGGAGCAATTACAATAAAAAAAGGATTTTATTACACTTATTCGAAATGTAAGCACACTTTATTAATTTTTTCTTGTGAGATAAATTTCAAAGCATGAGATGCAAAGGCCAGCATCGCCTGTTTTTTTTATCTTTTTCCGTTTGCTGAAAAGTCACATTCAGTCATATTAACCCTAAAAGTTGGATTTTCTTAAAAAACTTTTTTTTTTGTATTTTAAGCTAAAATTTTAACTAAACTTTAAAAATAACTACATATGTTGTATACACTCTTAGTTTTATATAATTTTCTTTAATAAAAATTAGGCATTCTTATGACCATTTTCTTCAAAATTATGCGATTTAGTCTTTAAATTATTTTAGTCTTAAATTATTGATTTCAGTCTTTATAGTAGAGAATAATGAAACTATAGTATTTTAAAAGATAAAAATGAAAAATGTTCTTATAATTTTATAATTACTTTTATACTAGATTTATTATAAATTAAAATAGGTCTGTTTTCTATATTTATTAGATTTGTAAAGGGTGTTTTTTTTTCAGAGGTATAGAACTTTAAATTGCAATAAAACAACGATGTATTATTCGATTGACATGAATTTTTTTTATTCGGAAGATAATCTTGTGGCATTACATTTTAAATATGATTTCTGGCATATGACTTTCACGGCTGGCTCGGATGTAGTCCAATCTGGATGTCCAATTTTCGATGACTTTTTCCAACATTTGTGGCCGTGTATCGGCAATAACACGGCGAATGTTGTCTTCCAAATGGTCAAACGTTTGTGGCTTATCCACATAGACCAATGACTTTACATAGCCCCACAAAAAATAGTCTAACGGTGTTAAATCACAAGATCTTGGAGGCCAATTCACAGGTCCAAAACGTGAAATTAGGCGGTCACCAAACGTGTATTTCAATAAATCGATTGTGGCACGAGCTGTGTAACATGTTGCGCCGTCTTGTTGGAACCACAGCTCCTGGATATCATGATTGTTCAATTCAGGAATGAAAAAGTTAGTAATCATGGCTCTATACTGATCACCATTGACTGTGACGTTGTGGCCTTCATCGTTTTTGAAGAAGGATTCCACCAGCCCATAAAGCGCACCAAACAGTCAGTTTTTCTAGATGTAACGGTGTTTCGACATACACTTGTGGATTAGCTTCACTCCAAATGCGGCAGTTTTGTTTGTTGACGTAGCCATTCAACCAGAAGTGCGCTTCATCTCTAAACAAAATTCGCTTATGAAAATCGACCATTATTTTCGAAATAAAATTGCACATTTTGAAAGTGTTATTCAGGCGTGAGTCTATTCATGATGAATTGCTGAACCAAACTGAGAATAAATCACTTGACAGCTGTTAAATCGGTCGCCATCTTGGAAAGTAATGCCAACTTAAACTTCTATACTTGGAGAAAAAAAACACTCTGTATAAAGAAAGAGTCTTTTGTAACTAGATTAGTTCACTTTTTCTAACTAATGTACCCATGTACATTGAAAATAAGTTGAAAGTTAAATTTATTTAACTTAAATAAGAGTTTTATATTCCTGATGATTTTAAGTTTATTTTCTTTCTTTAGAATCCTCCTCCTCCTCATCATCATCTATCAGCAAAAATATTTTCAACTAAAATGTTTTTTCAGTCCAAATTTCATCCCTTTACTTTTGCTTCTTATCATTTATAATCATCATCTTGCATTTCAGTTTGTGTTACGAAGTCTTAACTTTAGTCCTTCAAGAAAAATATCTAAAAGAATTAATTTTTCCTATTTTGTATTTGTATGCCATTCTTAACTTTCACGAAACATGAATAATTCATTGAAACATAAAAATAGATTTCAAGATCTGATAGATCAAGATCTATTTCAAGACAGGACATATTCAGGATTAAAGAGGGATCTATTCAATGAAATTTTGGAACATCTATCCCTTAAACTTTTAATAGACTAGGGTGTATTTTGATAGCTCTAAAAAAATACATATTTAAATGAAAATTTCTCTTAAAATTCCATTTATAGAGACTAAAACACTCGTAATGTGAGCTTGGTCTTTAATATTAGGATTGAAGCACTAAAATATATTTTTGCATATACAAAATTTAGTGTTTAGACAACTTTACGTAATTCCTTGAATTTAATAGATTATTTATAAATTAAATTATACCCTCAAATAATCTTACAAAACACTTTTCAGTCTCAGGGAACGCGTGAAATATGAACATCTGGAAGAGTTTTTACTTTCTATAAAAAACATATAATAGGCATCTTTATCTATATTAATGTTAAAGAGGATTACATTAATAAAATAAAATAGGATTTTATACAAACTTTCACAGAAAAAAACATTTCTTTCAAGCACTAGTTTGATTTTAACCCATTAATAACCACACCCCGGAAAATCTGTTTGATTGATTGTTTATTTACGTCACACCAGAAATAATACGAGGGATTATGTTCATAAATTCCGTGATTTGGAAGAGCGTCAAATGAGAAGGGTGAATTATGAGTAGGTACCCAATATTCCATTCGAGTACCATGTTGTGGACTTTAAGTCTTAAAAGATTTCCTTCTGTAGTAAGATCTTCACGAACATAAGACTTGAATTCATTAACCTTTTATTCGGAGTCTTTTTCTTGGTCAGCCAGCTACCATTACTTCAAAAGAAACACGCCAAAGAATTTTACTGTACAATTATAAAAAGTAAATAAATGTGATTCTCAGTAATTTTTTAGGACTATATAAATTTCTCTTCAGAATATATATATAGTTATAAACAATTCAATTATAGTTGATATGATTATCATATATAATGTAAATATCTATAAAATACTTTTAAGAGAATTAAAAATCCACGTTATACGTGTTTCGAACACTTAATTATACAACTCGCTTTACCATCAGCAAAAAATTTAAGAATCAGCAAACATTTCCATGAAATTACACAAATAATAATTAATTAATATCTGATATATTTATAAATATTAAAGAATTATATAATTCATATAATTATGAACTCCTATTATAATAAATTAATGTTTATCAGATGTGAGTAACTTAATACCTTAATGTTTTATGTCATTTTGAATTAATACCTTTCGACAACTCAACTGTATTCAATGGGGAATGCCTCCTGTAATTTCCAATCGCAGTCTAGTATAGATGATCAAGTTCTAGTCGCTAGTTATTTCTTGTCTAAAGAAAGCTGATAGATTTTCTTCTATATGACTTGATCACCATTTTATATGATAAAATGGTGATCTTATAAATTTATTTTTATTTTACTTTTAAAATACAAAAACTTACATAAAATATCATTTAATAGTAAATAAACCTTTCATAAATTTAATTTCAAAACTAATTAAATGAAATGAAAAGAAAAAGTTGATCGATGAATCCAACCCTAACCTCGCGCATAGTATGCAGACGATATACCAATCAAGCTACGGAACCGTTGGCGGAAATTGAAACTTCTTAATTGTTTAAAAGCTAAGCATGAATTTTGGAGGCTATTTTCTCCTAATTGACTGTCCATTCGGTGGAATTACATTGTGGGTTGAACACTCTAAAAGAGTACTACTATTACACCAACTCTCGACCCCAAAGGAATTTACTTAGTCGTGCCCTCTCCTTGCTAGATTTTTTTTCAAACGCGTGAAATGTCAAATCACTCAGATTTTTAAAGAGGCTAAATGGTTGAATACTGTCTAGATGGAGCAAGTGTGACTAAAACATCTCACCTTTCAGGCGTTTCTAGAGGTAGGGTATCTAAGATCAGGACGGCATATACACAACGTGGCATGCCAGGCTCTGCACATTAAAATTGTGGGCGGAAAGAGAAACTCAGGGAAAGAGCCCGACGTGTATTGATTGTAATGAATAAAAAGCGAAGAACTGCAGCAAAAGTGACCGCAAATCTCGACCAGCATCTGGATTTTCCAGGACCACTGATTGCAGTTAGAAGTCACCTTCATAAACAGACTATTTTCGGCAGAGCAGCAATTCCTAAGTCACTTGTCAAAGATGTTAATGCCAAACGTCGTCTACAGTGGGGTCACAATCAAAAACTTGTTCGTTTGAGAAATGGAAGATAGTTATATGGTCTGGAGAATTGTCTTTCACTTTCTTCCCTACAACAGGACGGGTGCGCGTTTGAAGGGCACCTGGACAAACGTATGATCATGATTGTCTCATTTCAGGTGTCAAACATAGAGGTGGATTTACCATGATATGGTAAGTTGTGTCGTGGTTTTCGGCTGGACCAATCACAATTTGAAAAGAAGAATGCATGGTGAGAAGTACAGAGAAATTTATTTGACCAAGTCCATCCTATGATGTAAACTTTGGAGATGGAATTTTCCAGGATGATGATGCAGCGGGATTTGTCCAATCATGGTTTGATGAACACGAAGATGTAGTTAAACATCTAAATATATTTCGTCCCACCCAAGCATCTAACCTTAATATAATCGAACCATTATGGTACATTCTAGAGTGTTCCCTACGGAATCAGTAACAGACAACGGCATCTCTCAAAGAACTTTCACAATATCTCAATGAAGAATGGTAGAATATACTTCTAAACACTATTCAGGACTTATACGAATCGATTTCTAGTTGAATACAATACGTATTACCTGCCAAAAGTGGTCCTACTCGATACTAATAAAGGATTCCTTATAAATCTTAGATGTTTCCATTATTTTGATAACCACTAGTTGCTACATAAAATAATTTTGGAAAACTTTACAAATATATTATACAATTTAAGCGTTTCACTGAGGTATTTTTGTTCTAGAAAGCTGGTAGAAATTAATGTCTAACATACTTAATCGAACTATTTTAATAATTTGAAGGCATAGAATAGCAGATGGTGCATCAAAAAGGCAACCTACGTGGTTGAACCACAGCGTCATTTGGATTCTTGTTTTAGTTACGCTGTACATTGAAATAATCGGTGCTTTGAGAAACGAGTTATTTCAATACACTTTAGTCATTAGACAGTGAGACAATGACACACACACACAAGACTAAAACTTATGATGCACTATATACAATGTATTATGCGTGATCTTGGCTTCTACCAGCAAAACTGTTGTATATTAATTTTGGGGAAATTTAACCTAAAAATGTTTGAACAAATTCCTTCTTATTTATCATTCAGAAGAGATAATTATTTTTAATTGATTATTGTTCATTAAATATAAAGCAAATTTTGAAACTTCCAATTGTTTTTAAAATTAATATTTAATTAAAACTCATACAATAAAAACAGCAAATGCTTTTGAAATCTAAAAAAAATCATCTTCATTTTTTTCAAGCAAACACTTACATATTGTGTTTTTAAAAAAAAAGTATTTTTTTTTGCCTTTCTCTAATACCTCAGAGAAAAAAAGAAACAAATTAATTTTTATAAAGGGTATTTAAGACTTATGATCTTGTTTTAATTTGCTAGTAATTATTGAGGCTTATAATCTTATTTTAATATTCTGGTAATTAACTAGTATACATTAAAGCTTTTTTTTTGTTTTTACTAGTTTTTTAAAGATTTTAATAGACATTTTAGTAGTTTTTATTAGGTAATACTTTTCATTTTTTCTTTCAATTAGTGTTAAAGTACATTTTTTTACAGACTAGCTTTCTATCTATTAGTCCTTATATGTTAATTGTCCGAACTGTTTTAATCAAAACACTCTTCCTATGATGTTTCGAGCTTCAATTTTCAACGTATTATTGGTTTACATTATTACTCTTGTTAATGTACTCATGTCCTTTTACTCATACTTCAAGAAACTAATAACTTTTTTCAAATGTTTTCTACAGCACTTAAATCTTGAAATACTTAACTCTATAATTTTGTATAGTTTAATAGTTTTGAAATAAATGTTAACGGGCTTTCCTGTTCGTTTAATATCCTAATAAAACTTATGTGTCTATCCATTTCTTTTAAGGCTACACAGTACCCTTTTTCAAAAACATTTTTTTAGATACAGTTACAGTAAAAATAATTTGTTTTATATTTAGATTATATTATTAAGCTGATTCTGTAAGTAAAAAGTCAGTTTGACCAACCATCGTTTTACAATTTTAAAAAATTAGGATTTTTTTAAGATTTTTCAAACTCTTATAAAATATTCCATTTTTTAAATTTTTTAGTCATTTTAAGTTATTTATGTTTCTTAGATTATTGTGAACAAAAGTTAGTATAGATTTGAAAATCTATTTTCTTGTGAGTTTTTAATAATTATTTTTCTAGATAAACCTAAAAAACACGAAATTTTTTAAAATATCAGTTTTAGCATTTTTTAAAAAAAATAACTAGAGATATCAGCCATAAATCGATGCTAACTTTTGTAGAGCATACGTGTGACAAATCTATACGGAACTTTATCAATAACCTTCTGAGTCGTCTTTTTTAAGGAAATTTAATTCCCTACCTATTTCCAATCAACTCCAAAAAGAGGACAGGATTCCTTGTTATATGCAGATTAGATAAAGTATTTAAGTCAAACGGAATAGTAAAGTTAGAGCAGTAGGAGAGAGAGATTGAGGCAGAAAGTTATAGTGAAGTTAAATTGAAGCTTTCTTGTTGGCTAATTTAATCTCGGAGAAAAGCTGAGCTGAATTGCAGTGTGGTAAATATTAATTAAAGTCTCATTACAGTTTATTATTACGAGTGAAATTAAAATTAAATGTTCAATAAGAACATTTAATATAATTCTGGGATCTCTTATCGTGGTAGTCTCTGCGTGATCGATATTCTAATTATTAATAAATTGGATCATAAATTATTTAAGTTAATTTAAAGGATATTACCTTTAAAACCTCATAATACTAGTTGGATATATTTGTTAATAAGTCTTTGATTCTATTTGGATAAGATAACCAAATAAAGAAAGTTGTTTATAAAAATGGCTACTGGTTCTTATCTGACTCCTATTTATTCTCGTTCTCAAAGTGAGGTCCAAGGAGATCATCACATACGTTTGTGAGTATATACAAAAAATTTCGAGGCACTACCTTGAAAAGGAAAAAGGCCTTAGGGATTAAATAAACATGCATACTTTCAAAATTGAATGTCTGAGAAAAACGCATTTTAAGTTCGTAAATGCATAAAACAAAAACTTATAACGCTCGTAAAGCTCTAATTTTTAATATGTTATTTTTCAATGTATGTTCTACATTAAAAAACTATTTAAATTAAATATGACTGAAAATAATATTTTTAATTCAAAATATATTTTGGCATAATATTAATAGTATATGTTAAGATGACAGTTTATTCAGTTTATTCTTAACCTAATGTTTTCACAAAAGTTTTAAAACACAGAACATTTATGTACTAATTATGATGATTCTAACTTAAGCTAAAAATAGCCAGGCCTGTTCATAAAATTTAATTTTTTTTCAATTTAAATTGGGGTAGTTAAAGAAGTTTTAGCTCTTATCGTTGACTTTAAAATACTAAAATTAAGTACTGCAATATGTTTAGTATAATGTAGTTTGGTACATCAAAGAAATATCCATTTATATCTGCAACATTTGAATTCAGAATACCTGTATTCGGAAATCTAATTGCAGTAACTGATTTTTAGATACCTCATTTTCAGAAGTATTCCATCTCTTCGAAATATCATTTATCCCAGCAACCTGAGAATGCTTTGGCCATGGCACTTTCTCTTCAAGAAAAAATTAATGATAAAGCTTTTAAGTTATATAAAATATTTTAAAAGCTAAAATTGACCATGAAGTTAATCTTAATTTATCAATAATGGGAACTCAAAAAACTCAAAACATAATCAAGCTGGAATGATTTTAGTAATAAAAATTGGAAGTAATAAATATTTCACACTAAAAGATTTGATTGTGCTCAGTAATATTTTTAATTAAATCAATTTAAGAGTGGCAAAATGCTTTAAAATAAAACCGAAACTAAATCTATAGCTTATAAAAATTCAAATATCTGAAAAACTAATTTGCTGACAGATCTAAAATTTGGTGGCAAGTTTCTCCATGATATGGGCCACTAAAAATGCAGAAAAAAATCGGTAAATATGAAATTTGTAGGGTACTGTGTAGCCTTATATATAATATATATAATTTCTTTTTACTCAGATAATACCCTTCTAATTGGTATGAAAATAGAAAAGTACACAATATAATTGCTTTTCATAATTTGGCATTATTTCTCTGAACTTACATTTTTTTTTTCAAAAAAAATCTATTTTCGAAATTTGAATTGAAATTCAATGATATGTCACATTAATACATAGGGATTTTGAACAATAACTCTAATTCCTTGTCAGAGCCTGTAAGCAATGCGAATAGCATTTCCTTTCAAAAATTGGATTATTTGAATTGTGAAATTGGGAACATGGTACGATTTTCTGCGACATGTGCACAACACTTATTCTGCAACAGCTCTTGAAATTTTCTCGAAAGAGGTTTATTCATGAGGTAGCTAAGTTATTTAAGCATTGCGAATTGAAGTAAGTAGTCAATATTAAAATTTGTTTTAATTTGGATTAAGCTGGAAAGAAAACTAACCAAATGTATGCTGATATAAAGTTGTATTTTAATAAAGGGGCCTTCATTAACTTTGTCAAAGGCTCAAAGAGAAGCATCATTGTGGAGTCAGTGAGTGAACTTAAGGCAACATGAATCACTATTTGCCACGGTTCTCGTAAACTTGAATCGTGACAAGGACAACACCTGACATGGCACCCGATTCTCCTAACCTCCACACCATGCCAAGTGGAAAACTTTGAGCCCCGACAGATTTCATTTGAATCAGCCTCTCTACACTGCTAGTCGCATCATTGCAGAAATTAATGAAAAATAGAATGGTGATAGATGTTGAAAGACGTAGGCAATTATTGTTAGGCGTTTTCTTAAATTGAGGTGAAAGGATGCGATATCCATCAGGAAATCATTGAAGCCATTTGTGATTAAGGATGTTCGTAAATGTAAACTTTTCTCGATGTTTATCCTCCATTACTTAAGCAAAGAACTGAGACACAAGTCAATTACGTCGGTATAGCAGTTACGATGTAAATCATTAATAAATGAGTTGATGTGTAAAATCATGTTTTTAAAGTAAATCATTACTGAGAGCAAAACTCGGTGATACCAGTCAGATCTACAGGAATTTCCTAATATTTCATTGCCAGAATTGGAAATATTTCACATTGAAACTTCGAACTTTAAGAAAATATTCATTTCTTTTCTTAACTTACAGCGAATAATCCACCAAGAATTTGTACCAGAAACTGCCTTTGGTGATTTTTACTACCCTAGTTCTTATATCTTTCAAGTTTTGTTTCATTTTGTCGATATTACAAAAAATGTCTAATTTTGCTCTCTTATACTTTCTCACTAATCGGTAGTCTGCTGCCAACTGACAGCTTCTAAATACATAAAAAAGCCATTCATAATAGTTTGAAAGTGCATGAAGCCACGTATCTCTAGTTATCTTTGTTTACACATAAAAAGTTAAAGCCAAATATTTCTAAATAATTATTGCATGCACAAACATCAATTTGTTTCTCTTGTGATATGGCAGGTTTCACTCGTCACAAAAATACCATCATTTAAAGGAAATCACATCTAAAAATATAATAAGAGGTGGATAAAATAAATTGCTTAAAAAATAGAGTAAAATTTATTTTGAATAAATTTTAGGTTATGTAATTCAAATTTTTAAATACAGAACATTCCCCTTTCTCCAAAAAATTTTATAAGTGAAAAAAATATAAATTTTTAAAAACAAATATGCTCCAAAGATTATTTTTATGATTTCAGACCAGAATAAATCAACAATTCTATATGTATGAACATTTATATAAGTATGTAATCTTACTCGCGCGCGCGACAATAATTAATGTATATATAAAATAACCCTTTCCTAGTTTTTCCCGAGCTGACCTCTTGCACGCGAAATGTACCATCCTGGCTCATTTTGAGTGTAGCTCGAGCAATGTGAAAATTTACTCTGTGAATTCAATCGTTCCCGAAATATTTCATATGGGTTTTTTATAGTTTCGAATAATTGAAAAGTACCCCTCGATGGAATTTTCAGCAAAAAGAGGACGTCCTTCTGCTTTGCACCCCCATTCACGCTGGTCTAAAAGATACTTAGTTGTGAAAGTTGCGTTCCCTCAACATAGAAGAAAACTAATCTAACACGACAGTGTATTTTTTGCTGTTCGAAGAGTAACAATAAAGGTATGAATGTAAGAAGAGAAGCAATATTATCTACTGTAGAGGTGCGATGTTGTGAAATATGCAGTACCGTGTTTTCGAATTTATCATACACGATCAAATTTGGTTAATAATTTCGTAATCATTTATTTAAATGCAAAAGATGCAAATAAAATTTGTAATTCAAGAGGAAAGCTAGGAATTCTTAGATTTATATTTATCGTTAGTGAGTACTGACTCCTAAAGTCTTATGATTTCTGTCATACAAAAAACCAAATTTACAGTTAAATGGCTCATTCATTTAAACAGATTTTTTTAAAATCAATTTTTAGGGAATTTTGTATGCAAATGGTGCTATTATGTTTAGAAAGATATGTATGTTTAAAAATAATCATAAAAACTGACATTTTTTTATCCATAATACAGAAATAAGATGAACCTGGAAGAGGTTAAACGCATGACTTGAAAATGATATAAATATATTTCTATCAGACTCAAAATTTCCTTCAACTTAAGATTGTTTTTGCTCTCAATTACAAGCAATATATTTTTGATAATGAAAGAAAAGTTATATTCTGAATAAAATATATCCATCATAAGAACTCTTTGTTTCTAAAAAGTTCTGACACAAATATCAAATCTTATATGTATATAAAACAAAATAAGGATTGAAATACATTTCTCTTGACGAGTTCCATCTTGATAGAAAGTAAATGAAATGTCAGAATGTGAAGTATTCTTGTAAGTTGTCGAATAAACTCTAAAGCATCAAAGTACGTGGAGTACTAGAGAGAATAAATATTTAACCACACTTTTAGCTGTTTACCTACATTTCTCCTGCAGCACACATCCATCGTTTCACTAAATACTGTAACTCTCAAATTTCAGTTGATATTTATTTCTCTCAAGAATATCACCTCTTCCATGTCTACTTATTTCAAATTATAAATATTGCTTTTTCGTTTACATAGATGTTTCAAATAATGATTACTCCTATTTTCCTGGAGGCATATCCTTTTAAACATATTTTAAAAGATTAAAGTTGCAAAAGATATGGCGTTGTGGGAGTATTTCTACCTCATCTTAGATGTTGAATTTGAATTATTTATGTTGTTTATTATAAATAATGAACTTGTATTAGTATACTTAATATAAATATAGTTATAATTATTAGTATATAAATATAGTTATTGTACAAGAATTTTAACTTAAAAGAGAAAGATAAAGTAAATGTTAAAGTACATAATATGCGTACAAGGTAAACCTACTAAAAATAATTTATCTAATTTATGTGTTTAAATGTTCAAAAAAAGGACGCATTGATAATAAATACTGTTTTTTGCATGTAGAGATATATTAAATACTTTGGAAAAAGTAATGAATTTAAACTTAACATTACTTTTTGCCTGTTTATTTAAACCTTATTAAACAATCAGTAACCAACGTATTGCTAAATGCCTAGATACAGCATTAAATGTTATTGATGATCAATTAAATAGATATTTCTGATGAAAGAAATATCTTTAATTTTAATATTTATTAAACTTCAGTTCATGAGCAATAATATTCATATACGAGGGCTGTCCAGAAAGTATCCAGACTGAATTTATTCTATTTATTACAGAAAACCCCCAGCGGAGGGACTGTGCGCATCATGCGCGCTCATATTTCACCTTGTCTCACAAAAATCGACAGGTCTGTACAGCGCGGTGTTCAGTCACACTGATTACTTTCACTTGGAGTGTTTGCGTGCATTCGTCGAAAAAAGAAAATGTGTGAAAACACGAATCAGCGAATCTGTGTCAAGTTTTGCTTTAAGCTCGGTAAAACGGGCACCGAAACCTACGAGATGATTAAAACAGCATTTGGAGATGAGGCGATGAGTCGTGCTCGGGTTTTCGAGTGGTTCCGGCCATTCAAGGAGGGTCGTCAATCAGTGAACAGTGATCCCCGTTCTGGACACCCGTCCACCTCTCGCAATGAGGACAAGACTGCACAAGTGAAGGCTGTAGTGCGCTTTGATCGTCGTTTAACAGTCCGAGAAATTGCACAGGAGTGTCACATTTCCGTAGGATCATGTGATGAAATTTTGAGAAAGGACTTGAACATGCGCCGAGTGTCTGCAAAGTTTGTGCCACGTCTCCTCACTGAGGATCAGCAATTCCAACGACTAGCAACCTTTCTTTCCCAAGATTAAGAACATCTTAAAAGGACACCGGTTTCAGGACATTGAAACCATAAAACAGAATTCGACACAACAGCTTCAGGCCATCCCAAAGTCTGAGTTCCATAAATGTTTCGAGGACTGGAAACATCATTGAGCCAAGTGTGTTACTGCCAATGGAGCATATTTCGAAGGTGATTGACTTAAAACCTGTTTATGTATGCATGTTTTTTGAATAATAAATTCGGTCTCGATACTTTCTGAACAGCCCTCGTATAAGTATGCAAGAATCTGCACGTAACTTTTGTTAGAGTAATTATTATTTAATTAAAATACACGTTGTACGAAAATTAAAAATAGATATACATAGGATGCTGATTAATACATGATTATTCTATTAAATTTATGTTTGTATTCTAATTAACAGCTTATTTGTAATAAAATTAGCCTTAATTTGACGAGTTTTTTTTAAATTTTAAAATATTTTATTTGCCATTTTTAATTATATGCACGATAAACATTTTTTATTTAATTTGACAATAGCTTAATAACGCTTTGTTAGTTCTTTTTTATACTGACTCTTCTCTTTTTTAAAAATTATTTTCTTATATACCGTCATTGTTTTCATATTTTCTACGTGTAATATGTCATTGATTACTTTAAACATTAATACAGTGTTTCTCAAACTTTCAATACTGGCGACCCAATTTTCAATCATAATTTTTGTCACGCCCCCACCCCTGTAAAATAATAATGTATTTACTGCAATAAAAATGCACTTTGAGGCTAAAGCTACAATGCCATCTCAATTATAAACTGTATAAGTATTATGTTTTGTATATGTTACTTTTATGTGATACATATTTTAAGAAAATTACTTAAAATATATATTACTTACTTATTATTATGTTAGTTTCCTTTCTCTAATTTTTAAATTGGAACAGATCGCAAAATCCATTTCTCAAAGTACAAATATCATTAGAAAAATAGTTTAGTCTATGTTGCTCTCTATCATATCCATCACATCTGGCATTATAGGGTACGTTTGCGTGAATCAGGGGAACCTATCGGACGTCTGCGCAAAACATGTAAAAATGCTTTTCCTCGTACAATTCCAGTCAGTTTTGGTCGACTCGATACTTCTATAGCTACCGAATCTAGCTTGAATGTACATTTTTTAATTTGCACGTTAATTGTAATTCACGGTAATTAAGTATTTACGGCAGTAGGTTAAAACAAAATCATACATAGAATTTTAAGTCGTAAGCGAACATTCGACGATAATAAAGGATTAACAAGTACACAGACGAGCATGGTTTCGAAAATTAAATCAAGGAAATATTCTCAAAAATACTTAAGTTTTGGATTTACCACCAATGAAGTAAATGATGGGGGGAAATGCCTCAGCTCGTTATGCGTTAAAACTTACATATCCGAAGAACAACATGTGAAAGTTGTTTTTAAAACCATGTAAAATTCTTTAGCCATGCTGGCAAAGAATTTTAAAAAGTATTTTCTTGATAAGGACAACTTGGTAGCAAGTTGAGAGTGGATTAGATATCTATTTCAAGATACTCCAGAAGGGCTCTCAACTTCCGAAGAAGAAATCTTCATAGATTCCACATCCAGTGAAAAATTAAAAGGCAATTTTGTAATAAATCCCTCTTTGAATTTTGGGTAGAGGTGGATGATGAATTTTCTCTGAAAAGAAAAGCACTTCGTATACTATTACCATTTTCAACATCCTACCTTTGTGAAACCGGATTTTCTGCGGTGGCTGCTTTGAAGACAAAATATAGATCTCAGCTAAATATAGAAAAATAACTCAGAGTGTCAATTTCTGATATTAAACCTTCCTTTGAAAAATTTTGCTCTACAAGACAAGCCCATGGAAGTCACTAATAATTATTAAACTTGTTCTTAATTTAGTATTAAGAAATTATTTGTAAAATAAATTCTTCAGTACTGATACATTAACCGTACACTGGCTGAAACACTGGCTCTTCACACGAGTTCATTTTTTTAAAAAATAAAACATTATTCTTGATATAATAGCTGAACTGTAAGGAGAGTAAAACTGCCTGCACCACATTGTATTCAAAAATGTAAAATGTCTTTTATAGATAAATGCTATAATTGAAAATAACTGTTTAATAGAATTGTAATTTTAAACCTCACAGAATTATCACTTAGAATTAATGTTAAATAATGAAAAAGAATATAAAATTCCAATGAATAATAATTGTGTTACTTTTTAATATTTAAAGTAGAAATACTTCAAAATGTTTTAACCCGGGAGCAAGCGCTCACTCGATGCTAACGCTAATGGTAGTGCGGGGGGAATCAGTCACCCCAATCATTTGTTTATAATTATTTTTACTACACACGATACAAATCGGAATTCCAGTGAATAATTTAATTACGAGAAAGTATACTTACCGGCTTTCAAGGACTATTTAATTTTTCTTTGATGATTTGAGAAAAAATCCAATAAAACTGAACTAAAAGGATTCAAAAGTGCAAGACCTTAGGACGCAAATCAGAGACACTTTTCACTAATATTACAGAAATGTTATATGCTGGCAAAGCTGTCATATTTTGTTCAAAGAACGTATCTAATGTAGAACTAACCATACCAGTAAGTTTGAAGGTCAGTCAAATGATCAGCAAATGTATTATGCTGCCTGGCTGAAAAGTGAATCATGTCTTCCTTTTCTTTTTAGAACTAATGTACAGTATTTCAATAATAATTACAGTGTTGAATTGTTTATCCTCTTAGAATTTTTCTCGGGGTCTGGATTTCGTTTGTTCTTTTAACAAGTAATATTTTATGTTAAAATGTAAGAAAAAAATCTCTCATTGAGGAAAAATAAAAAATTAAACAAAATGTTTTTTTCCTTCTTTAATTTGGTTTTGGGATCAAAGATAGCTATTTGATGAAGGAAAAACGACAGATGATAAACATAAATTATATCAGTGTTGTTGAGTATTTTTTTATTATGGAATAAATTATTTTGTTTTACTTCTTTCCGGTTCTTTTTTTTAAATCTAAATTCTCGATATGCTCGCGCCCCACACTTTGAGAAACATTGCATTAATAACTTATTTTTTCATATGTTACATCAGAATTTCTATTCTTGATATTTTAACAGCAGGGTAAGTACATTACAGCCGTGATACATCTAGAATATGTTGTAGCTTTATTACAAGTTATATTTAATTCTTTTAAAATAAATTTTAAAAATATCATTTATTTTTTAACGAAGCCAAAAAGAATTTGCTTATGTATTATTATGGTTGTCTTACATAGTCCATTACCACTTTTTATTGTTTATTGTGTTAGATTATAGAGAGGATTTAGTATTTATATATACCGTAAGAGAGGAAGAATTGTGCAGGAGATTAACAAGACTGAACATATTGCTTAAACCGTTCTCTACCAACTACGAGATATTTCGTAGCAAGTATGTGTACCCAAACTTCCAGCTACGAGATATCTCGTAATCTATGGTGAAATTTTATATTGAATTCATATCTCCATTTGAATTAGAAATTATTAGCAAGGATGACTGAAAAGTTTATTTAGTGCAAAAAACATATTATCATTTTTATCATTAAAATTATAACTTAGACGATTAATTATAAATTATAACTTAAAGCATATATATATATATATATAATTAAATTAGATTAAAAATTAAATTCCCTATCTATCACTTAACTCTTATTTTTTTTCATTTCAGCTTCAAGTATCAAACTAATCACCCATTTATTTCTTCCGAACATTTGGCCTAGACAATAAACATGTCTAATTCCAGATCCTTAGATTTAATAGCCCATATGTCGGCATTAACTTTCAAGTACACTCATAAAATCCCCGATGCTTATCACATATGCTTTGTTGTAAGACATAAAACACTTAGATTTCACTTTGGAGTTCTTCTTCTCTCTCTCCTTTCAGTGTTAGAGCTTGTATAGATTTCATCAAATAAAGATCCTCTTTTTAAAAATTAAGTCTGATTCTGACTCGAAACATAACATATATATTCGGAATATATAGAATGTATTCCAAAATTTACAAAAAAAAATCTTTTTTTCTTGTTTCTGTGTATGGTTAGCTTTAAAGCAATAATCTGCGTGACGTGCTGTGTTGTTGGGACACACTAGACAAAAATACCTAGCATTTTAGCGATTTTTTTTTCAAACATTTCTGTACAATGGCTCTGTACAATGGCTCCTCATCTTTTTCTTTAACACAAGGTTTCCCAAAGAAGTCATTTTGATTGCTTTTTAATTTCAATTAGAAAAACAGTTGCATATATTTGGTTGGGGAAAAAAGAAATCCATTATTTATTTGGTTGATGGCTGTAATGTCGATATCTCGTGAAGTATACATCAAAACATTTCAAATTTATGCTCGTTGTCAAGATGACATTCCACACTATAAGAATTGTTTTGCTGTTTTTTGTTTGTTCTATTCAGATGTGAATTACAGGGTGATAAAAATGGAAATCAACAAAGAGAAAATTCGGTATATTTTACAGATTTTCTTTGATAAAGACGAAAATGCAAGCCAGGTGGCTGAAGTTAAGAATTGTGTTTATGGTGACGATACTGTAACAGCTAATTACGTGCAATTTTGGTTTCGTAGATTCCATTCAGGCATATTTGAGGTTAAAGACCCACCTCGCACAGGCAGGTCCATCGTGGAAAATGTCGAAAAAATCATAGAAATAATCGAAGTTGAGCGGCATGTTAGTAGGCGTAGCAACGGTCGAGAGCTAAAAATCGACCATAAAACACTTTTAAACCATTTGCGTAAAGTTGAATTCAAAAAGAAGCTCGATGTTTGTGTGCAACACCAAAAAAACATGATGAATTGAATTTCCATCTGCGAAGCCTTGGCCAAACGGAATGAAATCGACCCGTTTCTTAAGTCGATGGTAACAGGGGATAAGAAATGGGTCACATACGATAATATTGTGTGAAAACGCTCGGGGTCAAAGCGTGCTAAAGCAGCTCAAACAGTGTTCAGAACCGGACTAACGGCCAGAAAGGTTCTACTGTGTATTTGGTGGAACTGGAAAGGAATCATTTATCATGAGTTGCCTCCGTATAGCCCAATACTAAATTCTGATCTCTACTATCAACAATTGGACCGTTTGAAGGTAGCAATTTACCACAAATGGCCAGAACTGGCCATTTGAGTTCCATCAGGACAACTACAGGACTCACAAGTCTGTAGTGACTCACCAGATACTCTGGGGCTTTGGTTGGGATGTTTTAATGCATCCACCATATAGTCCGGACTATCACCAAGCAATTACCACCTTTTTCTCGCATTGCGAAACTTCCCGAGTGGAAAGGAATTGGGATCAAGAGAAGATTGTGAAAATCAATTACTAGAGTTTTGGGCCAATAAGAATCAAGACTTCTATGAGAGAGGCACTATGAAGCTACCTTTAAATAGGCAACACATTATACAGCAAAACGGTGCATATTTGACCCAAATCGGACAATACAAAGCATGTTAAATAAAGTCTTGAATTTCATGCAAAAGTAATGAATTTCTTTTTCCCAAACCTGATATAATGCACAATTTCTTATATTGTTTTTAAATATATATATTTTTTCCAAGTGAAGTATTTTTTTTCTTGTTAATAATTACCTAACTTGTAAAATGATTGTAAACAATATAAAAAATATTAAAAATTACTTTTTTCACCATTTTTATTACACATTAATCATTCTTTGACGATGCAGTCATTTTGACTGCTTTTGGGCAACATATGTATATACTAAATTTCAGTCATTCTAGTGTTAAGAGGAAGATATTCAAAGTAATGAAAATCAATTTTATTTTATTGTAGTTGCTGCTTCTCCTACATTCTTGTCGTTGCCATCAAATAAATGAGTCCCTAAATTGACGCATCCCCATATCTTTATTCTCTCAATGTCCGTGGTTAAAGAACATGTAAGCATTCTGCAGGAAGATTTCAAAGTAGGATAGAGCGATTTTTTTGTACCAATAGATGATTTTCCTGAGGTCTGCTTATTATTACTTGTCTGTTCATTTTTATTACGTTGCAGCTCTTTATAACTACCATCGCCTTATAGGTGTTTCCCAGTGAGGATCACTACATATCTGTATGAACATATGTTGTGTGTATTTATTGTTTCTAATGCCACCTGTCTGACGTATCAGATCGAGGCCCATGAAATTCATCGTGGCAAGGGGCTAGAAGTACGCCTGTCGCTGGCCTTGAGCAACATACAGGTGACAGTACGAATTAGCTCGGCGAAATTCCCCGAAGGGATGATAGATGGTGACACCACATATCACTACCTCCACAATGTAGGTATGGAACTGAACGGGAGGGAAATATTCTCCAGTCCTCTGCACTCGTGATTCAGCCCACAAGACTTCGGACCCATTGATTTAACGAGCGCGTACTCCATTACTCGGAAGGTATTTGGTGGCACGGGCATCGAACCCAGGCCATCCGGTCTGGAGTCCGATGCTCTAACCACCAGGCTACCCACGGCCCTTGTGAACATCTGACATGGCATTACTCATCTGACTTCTGTGTGTCTCTAGATTTAATTAAGTGACGAGCTAGTAAAACCAAGCAAAACAAAAATAAAATCTCTGTATGTGAAAATTTGTATTGAAAAAAAAACACTATGAGATAACTTGTAGTTGGCCCTCAGCATAGAAACCTTATTCAGTGAAGCCAGCTACGAGTTTTATCTCGATTTTTTTTCAATAATATTTACTACAAACTCCGTTACAATACTATATCAGTAGCTTAATGCTATTATGATTTGTAAAATTTCATGTTTTCTTTTTTAAAAAAACCTTGGCACCAAGGGCAAGACTCTCTAAATTTACTAAGCAGTGAATGGGTTAATGAACAGCAAAAGGAAACATAAGTAAATTGATTGGTAATTATAGGAAATATTAACCCGTGGTCACTCGCGCCTGTTTTTGCTACCGTCGTTACTCGCGGAGTGTACAGAACACCCCAAACTTTTAACACGCGTATTTAATTATGAAAATAAAATTAAGTCATTATGAAGCATATTTATAAAGTACAAGATGTTTTTGTATTATACGAATAAAATTATTAAATTTGTTGCATACAAATGAGACTAATATAAATTTTAACTAAACATACAACATTTTCATTTTAAAACACATAATTTTATATTTTTTCCTAAACTGGTAAAACGTATATACCAGAAATAAATATACTTTATAATTAATGAGATAATGATAGTAGAAAGTAGAAAAACAATATTTTAATCATTTTCCAAACATTCAGAGCAGACTGTATACATATGCTCAACTTCTCGCTGGAGTTCTCAGCTCCCCAGATAAACTTTTGAAGGTTATTACATTCCAATCGTTCGAGAAAGAGGGATTTCATCAGGCCTGAAGATTCAATGACCTAAAATGTGAAGCTACGGAAAAAATCGTGGTTCTGCGAATTTTTTTTTAGAATCCTGGGAGAATTTTCTTGTTGCTGGGGTATACAGAACCCCCCAAGCGAGAGAATACTTAGAAATTTAAGTTGTAGGAGGTCGAATCCTCGCTGATATTCATGACATAACGTTATGTACCCATAACAAATTTGGGGCCAAATTTAGAGGTTAGGCAATTTAATTAGTAATCAAAAATGTGCATCTATGCCTTCATATACTTTTCGTATCATCAAATAAAAAACTTGTAAAAGTTTTTTTTTTGTCACTCGGTGCTAGAAATGTTCAGGTATTCTAAATACATGGAACGCTCGAGACAAATAGCCACAATTAATATCTATTTTCATGATTTTAGGGGAAAGGAGGGAAATTTAATGCGAAAAATTTTACTCTAACTTATATGTTTTATTCTACGCTTCCTGATTACAAATGTAGCATGTTTTTGCTATTTTTTTTATCTGTCTTTCATCCATTTTAACTATTTGTTATAAAATCGGCTTTCTTTATCTATATACCATTTTCAAACACCAAATATATTCTATTTAATGCATTCCATGATGCATAATCCTTCTGATTTTATATAAAAGGAAATTTCCTGATGGTATAGAGTAGGTAATATTTTAAGAATGAGAGAGAGAAAACACAGATGGTTTTGAAAGAATATCTTATACCATAGCTAAGAAACTTTTCAGGTAAATTTACTTTTAGTATATGTTTTTGCGTAATAATCTCAATTTGAACTTAAAAATGATAATTCTAGAAGATGAGTTTTAAAAAGAAAATCTTTATGGAAACTCAATCTCAATCTGTTTATATTATTTTGCATAGCCTTAAAATAATTAATGCTAGCATTTTTCTAAGCACGAATCTGAAAGACATTTATTTTTTTAATTGCTAAGAAGCTTATTTCAGTTTTAAATGAGAAAGTGGCTTTCAATTCCATTATAAAATATGAAACTGATTTGACATTAGTAATGGAATCAGGTTAAGGGAAATAATAATAATTTGAAAATACAGAAAAAAATTAATTGCAGATAATCTTAATAACTTATATGTTAAAAAAATTCTGAAATTTTTTAGTATAGAACTATTTTTAGACTCTGTTTTATATTAAACCAAATATAATGTATTATTTTCTACTTTATAAATTCTATTTAATGAAATTGATATTCAGTAATATTTGGAATTATTTTATTTTTCTTCTTTTTCGTCTTTTGTCTTCTATTTTCTTTTATCTAGAACAATACTGTCTAGACTGGGTTTCTAGAAAAAACGAAAGAAAATGCATCGAGTTGGAAAAGTTCTGCTTCGTATTATAATTAGCATTTAATTAGCTTAGAAAAATAATTAGAAGTATTTTTTATTGTAGAAATACATAAAATAAAACACATATACACAATATAAAACTTCAGCAATCAACAAAAATGTATAAAAAGATTCTTTATTGAATCTGATAACTTTAAAAACAGCTAAAAATGTAATTTGCTAGAACTAATGAATATTTCATTTGTAAATTTTGGAGAAATAAATGTGTTATTGCTGCAATTTAATAGCTGAGTTACTTTTCAAGAAATTCCGTCATCATTTAAAAAATTGTATATTCTTATTTATTCTCAAAGATTGGTGATAGAACGTAATTGTGTAGTTTATACACCACATATTACCGTTAACTAAGATTTTTTTCCCTTCTTTCTCTTAATATAAAAAAACTTTTTACAATGAAAACACTTTAAAGAAATTCTTGCAATTCATTATATATGGTATTATTTTTTATTCATTAAATATTTACTTAAAAAGATGTAAATGTTTGCAAAATCTTGTATGAAACAAAACTGTTAAGGAAGAAACAAAATTAAAGGGGATGATATATTTAAAAGAGGATTTAAAAGGTAATGTTTTTATATCAAGACAGTGAGAGGAAGTATGGAGAATAATGAGTTTTAGTAATGTAAATCGTAATGTAAATGAGTAATTAATTTTGTATACAAAGGAATAATAGAGAGGTATTCCTTTATCATAAGCAATTTTTATGATTTTTGTGATCTCATATCATACATGAAATATTTTGAGGTAAGCAAATAAAGTTATTTTTAAAGTTGTTTTAGTGGAAAGTATTTCATTCTTTTTACTATAATCAAAGTTTCTAGTAAGAACAAAATTCTTCTGAATTACATTATAGGAAAAGAAGGAAATAATTCTCTATTTATATACGTTTGTGAAAAGTAAGAAAATATGTGTTATTTTTAAATTCGATCTGACAAGCAATTTCAGAACTGAAACTATATTAAAATATTTTTCCAATGTTGAGCGCTCGAAAATTTCTATTTATTAAATATTTAATATTTTTTTAATAATTTAACCTAATGCACTTAGTTTTTTAACCAATATCTATATCATTTTAAAAATAAATCCCATTCGATAGGAAAGAAATTCTAATCAAATCAACTATTGTTGAATTTTTTTCGTTATTTATGTAAAGGCCAAACGATAAAATAGTGAACTGTATGGAAGTATATTAAGCCTAAAAGTTTCACTTTAGATACAATGGGCCACAAAAGTGTTTGCACACTTATAATTTCCAATAAAATTTAAAGTTTTCGACTAATAAAAATTAATGTATTGTAACTGTAATTTTTAATGATATATGTAACTGGTTCTTAACGGGATGACATTATTAATTTTTTTAAAAATAATATAATTATTTTTAAAAAAATTAATAATTAAAAAGCTACTAAAAATTACGCCACAAAAGTCTTCGTTCACTTAACAAAAATCTCAACTTAGCTTTAAATACGGTATTTCTTTCTTAATTTAGTACTTAGTAATATATCTTTTAGTGTCCACAACAACCTTTAAGTGTCTTGGTATAGATTTAATCATTTTTTTGTAATTTCTACATCGATTTTCCTCCATTTTCTGTGATTATTTTTTTTACTTCGCATTTTGTGTTTATTTGTCATGTTTTCTTTTTTTACATCAAATTATCCCCAAATATGTTCTACTGGGCTAAATAAAGTGATTGAAGATGTGTTTCCATAATTTGGGAACAGTTAAAGAGACACGAGTGGCGTACATTGAGAGCAGTGCGCTTGGCGTCATTATCCTGTTAAAAAATGAAGTCGTCAAGAATATCCAAATTTTGGGTGGATAATTCAAAATTTCTCTTTAAAATATTTGAATAGAGCTCATGATTCACAATACCATAAAAAAATACTGAATTATCTAATTGTGAGTCCAATTTACTCGCCTACACCAGAACACCTTCACTTCCATGCTGAAGCATGGAAGTGGAGGAGATCTTGTTCCACATAAATTCATGGGATTAAACTCCTTATTTTTTCATTTACAAGCTATTATAGGCTCATCGGAACCAAAAATATTTAATTATCTGCGATTCTAATCAGTTTGCTGTCAAGTTCGAATTTTCTGAAGCTTAATCCCAAGAATCTAGTTGGATCCACATAAAACATGGAGGTGGAAGAGTTCTTGCGGGGAGAGGGGGGAGTGAATCGGCCACACAGATTTAGGTAATTTGGTATTTTTTGTTGATATTGTGAACCATGAGCTCTATTGAAATATTTTAAAGAGAAATTTTAAATTATTCACCCAAAATTTCGATATTGGAAACGACTTTTTTGACAGGATAATGACGCCAAGCGCACTGCTCTCAATGTACGCAACTGTTGTATCTGTAACTGTCCTCAAATTATGGAAACACATCCTCAATCACTTTATTTAGCCCAGTGGAACATATTTGGTGTTATTTTGATGTAAAAAAAAAGAAAACACGACAAATAAACACAAAATGTGAAGTAAAAACAATAATCACCGAAAAATGAAGGAAAATCGATGCAGAAATTACAAAAAACTGATTAAATCTATACCACGACGCTTAAAAGTTATTTGAGTAGCTTTTTGATTAATAATTTTTTTTAAAAAAATAATTATAATATTTTTAAATAATTAATTAAGTCTTTCCATTAAGAATAAGTTGCAGGTATCACAAAAAAATTACAATTACAATATATTAATTTTTATAAGTCGAAAACATTAAATTTTATTGGAAATTTTAAGTGTACAATCACTTTTGTGTCCCCCTGTATATTTTCAGTTAAATGCAAAAAAACAAAAAAAAAATGATAAATCAAATTGAAAAATTTGTAAACTTTATATTTCCCAAGACAAATACTTCATGACAAAAAGATTATTTCACAAAAAGTGGATTACTTCACAGTGATTGTAAGCATTTTTAAGACTACATAGTACCCTTTTTCAACAAAAAAAAATTGAAAAGTGTAACAGTAAAATTAATTTTTTACAGTTTTTCAAACTTTTATAAAATGCTCAATTATTTATATTTTTAGTTATTTTAAGTGATTTTTGTATTTCTTAGATTATAGCAAACAAAAGTTAATAGGGATTTGAAAACCTTTGTTGATTTTTAACCCTCTAACTGGATACTTTCCTCCTGAAAAGTTATTCCGAAAGCGTTTAACTCTTATTTTGCGATTCCCTTCAAAAATGCAACATACTTCTTTCCTTTCCCCCTTTTAGAACTTGGGAGGTCAAACGGGGACAATTTTACGACCCAGTTCGGTCCCTTTGTAAAGTAAGAACCAAGAGATCAATCGTGTACAGCTAGCTGTTAAGTTGCCTTGGGCAATCTTCTTTGAAAGCATAGTGGAATTCGGTGTTTCTTTCTCCTATATGTTCAGTCACAGTAAAATTAAAAACGAAATGAAAGGTAAAAAAAAGAGGAAAAAATGAAATAAATAGTATATTAGAAGTTGAAAAATAATTGTATTTCTTCAAAAAAAAATTATTTTTCTGTCATTTTTTAAAAATTAAAAATATATATATATATATTTTTGGTATTGCGATTTGAACCAGAAAAAAGCATTATGTATTCATTTTTGAATATGAGAGTAAGAAAACGCGCTCACTTTCCTGTTTTTAAAAAAAGTAATGAGGTAAAAAGAGCAAAGGCCCTATCTCATTTTTAAACAATAACACCTTAAATATTACATACTATGATTATATTTATGAAATAAAACCGATCTTTCTCTATTCAGTTATATTTTTAATTTAAAATAGCTTAAAAAAGGATTTCAATACTTTTAATTTATTTTAATTAAAATCATATAAAAGATATTTTTATGTTAACTGAATATTTTTCTGAAAAAATTTAAATTTTCCTTCCTAGTGTTCTCTTTTTCGAACTTCTTGTATTGAATAAAAATTCCTTTTCTACATCGGCATTTGTGATGGACATAACACACATTCAGTCAATAATTTTTAATTTTAATGGGAGATATACTTCTTCAAATGCGCATGACAGTACTTCTAACCATTTTCTACTCAAGTTAAATTTCTTATCTTTCTGTTTCTTTTATTACAAGGAAAAATGTCACACATCGATAACTCCATTTTCACACAATTCAGTCATTACAAATTCTATTGTGAGAAAATTTCTCCCTAATTAATTTTGTCTTTCAAAACAGTACACTTAAAAAAATTTTGTTCAGTGAAGTTAACCGACAGTTCCACAATGTATTCATACCAAATTTTAAAAACAAATTTAATGTATCCTGTATTAAATTTTTCAGTATACACAAATATTTCCTGCTGTAGGGAAGATATAGTATGAGATGTGGTGTGCGGTTGTGAAAGAATGTTTTCGGACGTGTAGACTATTTTTGAAAATTTAAATATCACTGAAGCTGATCATATAACTGCAAATGAGCCTTATTTTATTGTGTGCTGGTATCAAAGTAAAACACTTTACAATATTAAACAGCCTATGGGTTTATACTCAACATCAAACTATTCGCAAAATGGCTTACAACTTCTATTCAAATCGTAAAGAAACTGAAATATAAATGTATCTTACTGCAGTCAAAAATAATCATAATATGTAAATATCCTATTCCTCCACTTATTTCAGTGCATTTTAAAAACTGTAGCTGAATGCAATTTTTTATCTTTATAAACGAGGCATAAAAGCTCACACAGTCGTAAAAATGTCTTTATCATTTTTAAATACACTACTATAAAACTTATATGGATTGTAAGATCAGTCGTAAAATCCTAAAAGCTTTTAGAGGAGCTAAAAACATGTAATTTTGGATTGATAAAATGTTTAATATAATACACAAATATACATGTTATTAAGCAAATACATTTGAAAAATCAAACTTCCTTCTGAAATAAACGTAATTGAAAGAAAAATGTTTAATTGCAAATGAGTGGAAATACATGTTTATCTAAGGGGTATCCGCAAAGTGAGGAAATCCTCAAACTTAAGACTCAAACTCAGAAGCACAACAATCCATGAGAGCCAGGAACTACTTCGCCCATCATAATACACGTGACCATTGGACGTTGAGGTGCAGGAACAGATGTCCCGATTTGGTGGTCTGTCTGAACAGAGACCTTCAGTGTTTAAGACCCGAAGCAAGCTTGGTACTCATTTATCGACCCAATGTAGCGGGGATGAAAGGCAGAGTCGACCTTGCGCAGCCCGTTAATAGAACCCCAGACCTGTGGTGTGGAAGCACTATACACTACCACTCAATCCTATTCGGTGAAAAATAAAATTTAATGTTAGAATCTTATATAAATCCCTAATGAATGAGGGAGTCCAAACTTTTTTTTTCATGTAAACTGTTTAGACGGAAATGGTTAATTATGAACATTTCACAAGTTGCATAAATTAAAATTAACCGTTATAGTTTACATAAATTTTTAAGGGTACAAAAGGTGTATTTCGGCAGCTTGAATTAATTTTAAAAGGAATACGGTTACGAAAAAGTAGTACAAATCTATCTAAAGTAGGGTTGGTTACCTTACATTTTGTCAAACACAACAATGCATTGGAAGCCAATTCCACAATTCGTTGTTATAAAAATGTATGGAAAATTACAAGTTTTATTTTTGCATTTGTAATTTATATATATATAATTTTTCCTGGGAGCTTTAAAAGCTAGAGCGGCATCCATCAAAACCACGGTTCTCTCTCTGTTTTTCCAGATCGTCCCTGACTAAGCCGGCTCTGCCATATTAAGTGAAAATGCCGGATTTTGTTTGTCAAGATCATTTTATAGCAAACTGCATTTTTCATGTATTTTAGATGGTCGTTTTATATTTTCTACATCAGTATCTTAATGTCTGAATTTAAAATTACATAAAATTCTTGACATTCGAATCAATGACCATGATAATTTTTATTAGTATATGAATGTGTCATCAAACGGTTACATGACTAATATTAACACATTATTTTAACCATTTAATTAATATTAAGTATAACATAACGCAGACAAATTTTCTAAACTTTAAAATAAATATTTCGAAAACTACTTCAGATATACTCAAAAATTTTTATTCCTACGCTTTAGCTTCTCAGTTTTGCTTCTATGTAAGAATTTATTGTAATTGTATATTCATCAATTTTTTAGTATATTTTTTGCTCTTAGCATGCGGTTTTCAACTGAATTGTATGAAATCTTTGAAATATATTAAATAAATGATTGAATATTAACGTCGCACTGTTCAGCTACACGAGGGCTTTTGGCGACGAACCACGTAATTTTGAACCATGGTCAAGTGACGTGGACGACACCTGAGCTGGCACCCCCTCTCAAAAAATATCCAGATTTTACTTACTTATTCAGTTAGCCTTTAAAAAAGATAAATGTTGAGGTATTTTGTATAAATAGATATTTTTGAACAATAATTCGAATATATTTGAATAGCTCGAATTTAAAATTGATTTTTATGTTTATTTATATGCATAAATGTCTACTGTAAATGTTTCCGTATATTTTTGATTACCATTTATTCAAACATTCAAGTTATAAAAAAAATGTGTGAAAATCTTCATTCATGTTGTGTTTGATGTAAACTGAAGTTCAAGCACATAAAATTCAAATATAATTCGGTGTATTTTAACAATATGTAACTAGGCACTGTACTTAAACTTCCCTGAACACTTGGGCTTTGAAATCTAAAAAAAAAAAAAAAAAAACCTAATAAATCTTAATTAGGTTTTTTTTTCGTTATTATTTTTATCAAAGTGTAAGAAAATGTTTCAAATGATTTGATTAAGTTTAAATTTATTCATTTTTAGTGTTTGGAAAATTGAAAAGGTTCCAAATTTTAAAGAGTTTGGTGTTTTATTAATTTTTTCGGTATCTTATAATAAAATAATCATGTTTCAAAAACTGAAAGCTTTGATTAAAATAAGAAAAATGAAGCGAAAGAATATACTTAAAAAAGATAATTTGTCTAACTATATAAAATAGCAGATTGCACTGACACGCCCCAACTTGTTACAGTTTCAAATTAATATGAAACCAAAAGGGAATTGTAACATATTTTACTTATGCGTTGGGACCTTTCAAAACTTTAAAAAAACGAGGTAACAAATTAACACTTCCTGGGGTCTAAAGAAATTTCCCCTCGATTTTTTACGATTGCCCCAGGGTCAAAACACGGGGTTCCCTGCGAGCCATAAAACTGCTGCTGTGTTGCTTCCTCCGTTCCTCATTATCTTTCAAGATGTTAAACTTTAAAAGGGGGAAAGGATTTCAGAAAAGTGCGGCTAATCCGCTTTTGAAAACGTTACTTGAAGGCAGAAAAATCCGTGCAGTCCATTTTCGAAGCATCTTTACACTGACGGGATTTTCCGTGCTATCCGGTTAGAGGGTTAATAATTATTTTTCTAGAAAAACTGGAAAAAAAAAATTTTTAAATATTAACTTAACTATTTTTTTAAAAGTTTTTTAAATAATTTTGTTTATATATATATAGTCCTAAATTAATCCTAACTTTTATAGAACATACGATAGGGAGTATATACAAAAAATTTGAAGGATCTATCATAAATTGAAAATAAATCCTTAGGGTTTAGAAAACACTTATACCTTCAATATTAAAAGTCTGAGAAAAACACATTTAAAGTTTGTAAATCAGTGTTTCTCAAACTGTAAGGCGTGTCCCCCTGGGGTGGGTGCACGAAAACCTGTTAGGGGGGCGAGAGCATATTGAAAAAAAAAGGTTTAAAAATAATTTTTTCGAAGGAAATAAAACAAGATGCTTTCTGACATAATAAAAATACACATTTACACTGATATAATTTATGTGTATCATCTGGTGATCATCAAAAAAAAAAGATTCCACTTCAAACGCTCATTAGCTATCTTTCATCCTATAAGCAAACAAAAAAGACATTTTGTTTGATTTGCTGTAATCCCACGATGAGAGATTTTTTTTATTATATTTGTTTTAACCCCTAAAATACTACTTTTGATTATCATATGCTTGACATTCAAAATTACTGGTATGTTCCACTCTGTCTCTTTTTCTTTTAGAAAAGTTGTAATTAATATTTTTCTGTTGCTTTTTTTCCATGTCAATGAATTTTATGACATATGGATAAGCATATTGAGCACTTTGAAGGATTATTTGGCCAAGATGTATACTTATGAGTAATCTGAAACATATTTGATTGATGTCTTGTACAACTCATTATGGTTTATAAATGTAAATGAGCAGAATATTAAAAAAATGGGCATCTGTGATTCCTATTGAAGGAAGTTGAAACTGATCAAACAATTGAAGAACCTTCTGAAATAATGCATATTAATCAAGATAGTGAACGTAAATATCAGAAAGCGTTAGACATGAAACGTTAGTTGATTTGAAACGTTTGAAAGATCTCTATGAAGAAAACTATGAAGCCATAAATGTAGCACTTCATCTCGTCAAAAAGACACAAGGAAGAAAGAGTTCAAAATGCTATTTGTAGTCATCAAACGACAGCAAAACTACAAAAACGTGAACAAAATATGACAGTTTTGCTGGAAAATAACGTTCCTGTGTTGTTAGCGATAAGTGTTTGCGATTTATGTCCTTTATTAAGGTCACGCACATTTGGAACATTTTCTTTAGTTTTATTGGATTTCTCAAATTATCAAAGAAAACTTGAAAAGTCCTTGAAAGTATGTAAGTAGATTTTCTCTTAGTTAAATTATTCACTGGAATTGTGATTTTTATCGTGTATAGTAAAAATAATTATAAAATAAATTATAGTTTAAAAACACAAACTAAAAAACACGCTTTTATAGTGAAACTAACTAAAAAGTAAAAAAAAATAAATAAATATATTACTTAAAAGTAACATATGCAAAATTTAATACTTATCTTGTTAATTTGTACGGTTTATAATTATGATCGTATTTTAGCTTTAGCGCAAAATTTCATTATTATTGCATTCAATACGTTATTATTTTTTTTGTTGGGGGGCGATAAAAATTATGATTGAAATTTGGGTCGCCAGTAGTGAAAGTTTGAGAACCACTGTTGTAAAGGCATAAAACTAAAACTTATAATGCTCGTAAAGCTCTAAGTTTTTAATGCGCTGTTTTACCATGTATATTCTACATTAAAGCATCATTTTAATTAAATATCAATGAAAATATTTTTTTAATTCAAAATATATTTATGCATTTGATTGATAGCATTTGTTGCTACGACAGTTTATTCAGCTTAATCTTAAAGCAATACTTTCAAAAAAGTTTTGAAACAAAAAGCATATATGTACAAAATAACAAAATAACAATAACTAAGCTAAAAATTGCTAGGTTTGTATATAAAATGCAATTTTTTCAATTTTAAATAGGGGCAGACAACGAAGTTTTAGCTTTTATTGTACAAAATTAAAGTACCAAAATATAGGACTAAAATATGTTTAGTATAATGTAGTTTGGTACATCAAAAAATATTCAATTTTATCTGCAATACTTGAATGCAGAATACTTGTATTCGAAGTCTAATTGTAGCATCAGCTTAGGACTGATTTTTAGATACATCATTTTCTGTGGTATTCCATCTCTTCGAAATATTGTTACGTTTAAGCCCTGAGAATGTTTAGGCCAGGACATTTTCTCAACAGGAAAAAAATTAATGATAAAGCTTTAAAGATATAAAAACTATTTTTAAAGCAAAGATTTTCTCTGAAACGAATTTTATTTAAGTAATTATGAGGTCTCAAAAACTCAAAACATAATCAAGTGCAAATGCTTTTAGTAATGGAAATTGAAATTTATAAACATTTCACACTAAAAGAATTGATTATGCCCAAAAATATTTTTAATTAACTCAATTTAAGAGTGGAGGAATGCCTTAAAAGGAAACCGAAACCAAAACTGTAGCTCAGAAAACTTCAAAAATCTTAAAAACTGATTTGTTAACACATCTGAAATTTGGTGGTAAACTTCCCAATTATATGGGCCAACAGAAAATTTTTTAAAAAATGCGGTATATTTGAAATTTATCGGGTATTTTGCAGTGTTAACACGAGAACATATCACAAGTTTGTACCTACATTTTGACAAAAAGAATTCAAATGCGGTATATTTGAAATTTGTAGCGTACTGTGTAGCCTTAACACGAGAACACTTCACAAGTTTGTATTTACATTTTGACAAAAAAAAAAAGAATTCAAATGTTTTTGCCACAAGTTTTCTTCTAAATAGAAGTCGTTCGATGCAGCAGTACTACTCAATGGGCTATTAACCCGGAAGTGGTGGCGTGGGAACAAGACTCACTCCAGGCTCAATATATTTTTAATTTCGGTAAAACTATTCAATTGTTTTCAATGACCTTGTCCGTATCCTCTTCTATGACAGTCTTCATGGGAACAAAAATGTATTCGTCACATATATCCCCCTTTTTTGGGGGAGTGGCAAACGTTTTAAACAATCTTTTAGTACCTGGGGTGACTGAGTTCACCACTCGACCACTTTTGTTCCAAAATATTTTCTAAGTACAGGGTACATTTTTCCCCTGTGAACGACTGAGTAGTTTTTAATGCTGTATTTTACGCCTCAATATGGTTTATATATGTAAATGTATGAATTATATTTAAAAAATGTGAAACCACGATCTCTATTGAATGAAGTTGAAACTCATCGAACAAGGAAATAACCTGTTGGAATAATGGATATTAATCATAATAGTGAAAGTAAATTTGAGAAAAGTGATGAACAGGAAACGTTTTAGTTAAAAGGAAAATATTCAAATGTAGCCTAAAAACTCCACGAGGAAAGATATAAAGCCACAAGTATAGTACAAGACACACCGCGCCTTGTCAAAAAAGCCACAAGCAATAAAATGTTCAACACGCTCTATTTGTCTATTGTCAAAGAACAATATAAATCTAAAATAACTTGAACAAAATATGAACAGTTTTGTGATGGGAGGCCGACGGCCCCTGAGATACAGTTGTAATTTTTGCATTTGCCCTGTTTACAGGAAATAGGGATTACACAGGAATGTGGGTGCGTCGAGGTTCAACGAACCTGATGGCCGGCAAGGTTGTGTTCTTGCGCGGACAGTGGAGTTCAATCAGGGTGGTAGATTTGATAGTAATGAATCCGTAGCGGATTTTTTTCCAAGTGGTGCGGTTGGCTTTAAAAACTGGTCCACGACAATTCTCCGGGCTTTTTTCCCTCTTACGTCTGACAGAAAAAACCTCCAGTCGGGAAGTGAACTCGCTGCCCTCCGTCGCCCCTCCGTCGCTCCTCTCTCAGATGAGTATCACCCTTGTAAATTTTAACGTTTTTTTTACCAATATGTTAATCAATAAATATAATTGTTACCACTATTAAATGAACAAACTTGAGCGTCGCATTATCTGGCGCCGTGACCAAAATCGTCGAAATTTTTTTTTCTTTGCATCATCTGATGCGTAACCAGTCGTGAATTTTTTTTTTTTGCATCATCTTGCCGTTTTCTTTTCATAAACGAGATGATTTGTCACCGAATAATAATCCTACTTCATCTGTTAAACATGTAAAAAATTTTTACTGTGTGCTATCGTGTTTTGATTGTATCTATTACTCAATTTTTCCAGTTGTGAAATTTTTTTTCTTGTAGTTTTTTTTTATTATTTAGATACTTGGGGATGTGCAATCGGAAAGAAAAAAAAGGTGCAAGATGTCACAGGTACTGGTGCTCTTTTTTTTCTTTTATATTGATGTGAATTTTTTTTCATACATGTATTTACGCGAGAGTCGATTGGTTAAAAGTTTTATTTAATTTTCCGAGATTATGAATTTTCTTTTACCCTGCACGAGTGCTTGAATTCAGTTGTTTTAGTTAGAATTTAATTGTTTCTGTTGCAATTTAATCTCGTTAGATATTTTGTTTTAATTTTTTTAAACATGCCACGTACACGACAATCAGACCCCCTTTTGACGCAGACGGCGTCTGAAAAATTTAATCTAATTGATTTGATTCCAATGTATAACGGAGGTGAATCGTTGGGAATACGTAGGTTCCTGGAAAAAATAAATGATGTTGCAAATTTAGGCAAGTGGTCTAACGCCGAGAAAGTTACTATTCTGAAACTAAAATTAGCGGGAATAGCTGAGGAATTTTTTTATCCGACCCAACCCACAGTCATTTAACAGAATTCCACGATATCGCTAGAGTTCTCATTTCTAGATTCGAGAGGACCGTCCCCCTATCCACACGCCTCCAACTATTTTCATCATGCATTCAGGGTTCATCTGAAAGCGTGCAAGAATTCGCAGCATGCATCAACAAACTAGGAACACAGATCTTTCAGTCAAGTAATTCGGCTCAAAACATGCAGGTACGGAACGCTAATGATCAATTGCTACAGCCATGTTTTATCAGTGATTTGCGAAACGATATTCGTAGATTCGTTTTGGCACGAGACCCCAACAATCTCGAGGAATCAGTTAACGCGGCGTTGATCGAAGAACAGAACGTTAAACTGAATCAAATCGCAAATGACGAGAGAACTGGTTTGTCGCCCTTACAAACAGAAACATCGGTCTTTTCGGCGTTGACAAACAAGTTAGAGGAAATCAATTTAAGGGTCGAGCGTTTGCAAGAGGCCAGTTCAGTTACGGCTCGCAAAACAGGTGGGGGTCTTTTTCGCAGAAGGGAGACTATTTTCAAATGCTATTATTGTGGCCTCGAGGGACATAGGCAAGCGGAGTGTAGAAAAAAGAGGATGGACGAAAGCAAAGCCAATTACCAACCCCCCGGGGAAACGCCGCGAGCGAATTTTCTGTTTTCCGTCACCCAAGCACTCATTCTTTCGACCGGCGACGTGTCCATTTCCAAGAATCGGCTTTTCGCGATAATTACGCAGCCCCCAGGCATTCGGCGAACGGTTCGCAAACAACTTCCCGGGAGAGAGGTTTCAGACGCAATACGAGAAACGATGATTTAAACTTCCGCGGAGAAAGCCGGCTTTAGATATTATACAATTGGTAGAAAAACGGCTTTCTCCTGTTAAATCTAGAGATAATATTTTCGATCTACCAATAGTAAACGCTAGTGTGCAGGATTACAGATTTAGAATTTTAATTGACACAGGTGCGTCCGTTTCATTAATGTCCAATTCTCTTTTCAGTAAAATAAAAAACGAAAACTGTAAGGAATTTAATGTTTCAATTCAAATTAAACCCGTCAGTTTAGATACAGTAGAAATTATCGGTTGTTATGAAATACAATTGTCATTGGGGAATTTCAATTTCAACATATTTTTTTTATAACTAAGCAAGATATTAATGACAATTATTGCGCTATTTTGGGATACGATTTTTTGAAATTATGGAATGCAGTTTTAGATATGGGTAAAAACCGTTTATTAATTAATAATTTTTCAATTCCGCTTATTCATTATTCGCTCCCTCAGCGTGTCGTCCAGAGTAACTTTATCCATGGATTTTTAAAACACAAAACGTGTGTGGGTCCCCATTCAGTAACAAATGTTCGTATCCATGTTGCAACATTACCTAATTCAATGTCAGTGGCTACTATTCAGAGTTCAGCAAAGTTAAAAACAAAAAACATTCATTTAACTAATTCGCAAATTAATATTAATCCACAAACAAATGACACCATTCTAGACATTAGAAACGATTCAGATAACATAATCACCCTTAACAAAAACAAGAAAATAATTACTGTCAATAATTATGAAGACTTTTCTACCGATTTTCCCATTTCTCAAGATATTTTACCCCCACTCACGGAGAAGGATTTTAACCTCTCAGGTTTGGACAGCAAGATAAAAAAAGATTATTTCAACTTTTAATTTCGCACAAAAGTGCTTTCGCTCGCTCTACGGTAGAATTATCTGCAGCCGCTACGGAGCATCATAGAATCAGTTTACAGCATGACTATCCCATTAAATGTTCGATTTATAAAATTCCATTTAATTTAAGAAACGAATTTCGACGTCAGAAAGCAGATTTAGAGAAAGCGGGGATTATTTCGAAACCTAATTCTCAGTACAATACTCCGGCCTTGTTTGTCAAACAAAAAGAAAAATGGCGCCTTGTTTTAGATTTTAGGAAACTGAACGAAATAACTTTGACTCAAGACTTCGTTATTCCAACATTGGATGACATTTTGCATGAAATTTCGGGTTCAAACTATTTTTCGGCTTTAGACATGAAATCAGCATTTAATCAAATTCCACTACACTTTGCAGAAAGACATAAGACGGCATTCTCTACTCTCGACGGTGACAAATATGAATTTAATAGACTATGTTTCGGTTTAAAGAACTCGCCTAAAGCTTTTCAATCAATTGCACAGGAGGTCCTTGGAGATTTATTACACAACGGAGCCTTGGTTTATATATAGATGACATTATTTTATTCACTAAATTTATAGATGAACATTTTGAATTATTGGGTAAGGTTTTGAACGCTTTGAAAGAATTCACTTAAAATTTAATCCGAGTAAATGTCAGTTTTTGACAAAGAGTTGTAAATTTTTGGGGTTTGTGGTAACGCCTGAAGGCATTCTTATAGATAAAGATAAGTCCGTATCAATCAACGAGTTTCCAGTTCCAACGGATCAAAAACAAGTTAAATCTTTCTTAGGGTGTTGTAATTTTTATAGGAGATATATTAAGAATTTCGCAAAACGAGCACTTCCATTAACGAATCTATTGAGAAAAGACACTCCATTTGAGTGGACATCTGAAACGCAGGAGGCATTCGATGATATTAAGAAAGCCATATTGAATCCACCGGTCTTGGCACTACCTGATCAGAACGCAGAGTTAGAAATCACGATGGACGCTTCATCTCGCGGCATAGGGGCAGTTTTAGAACAAAAATATCCTAACTCTGAAGTCAAACCTTTATATTTTTTTCTAAGAAATTAAATCCATCACAATCTAAATATAACGCAACGGTTTTAGAATTTTTCGCGATATATACAGCATTAAATTTTTTTAGACCTTTTTTTGTGGGTAGAAAATTTAAGGTTTTTACTGATCATAAACCTCTTGCAGGATTTCTTTCTGATAAAAATCCCTCTTCCAAAATCTTGCATTAGAAATTGGCTCTGGAAGAATTTAATTACGATATACACTACATCAGGGCCTCCTTAAATTCAGTCGCAGATCATCTTTCCCGTTGTATTAACAACATCACAATAGCTTTACCTGACTCTAAAGATCTTATTAATATGCAACATGAAGATTCTGTTTTAAGAACTATCATACAAAAAATTGATCAAAATGACGTTAGCCCACAAATCAGCAACTATTTTATTAATGGGGAAGGTTTGTTATGTCATTTGTCCAAGCGCCCGTCCAGATCACCCAGGTCTAACCCCACTAGAAAACAAGTTTGCATTCCACACTGTCTTAAAGCTAGAATTCTCGGATCTGTCCATTCAGAATATGGAGGGCATCCTTAAATTTTTTAAAACATATCATCGACTCGACGAAAACTTCTTTTGGCAGAATATGTACAAAGATACTAAAAATTTTGTTCGTTCTTGCACTATATGCTTATCTCGAAAAAACGCTTTCAAAATTCCGCCAGCACCTCATCAGCCAGTAGAACAAAGTCAAGAACCGGGAGAAACGTGTGATATTGATATTTTCGGTCCTTTAAAAACCACGCCTAAAGGTAATATATATAGCTATGTTTTATCTATGATAGATGCATTCACAAAATACATTCATATTGTTCTACTTCCTGATATTAAGTCGAGTACGATTTCTAAAGCTTTCTTTGATAATTACATTGTACACAGGGGTTGCCCACATAAATTAGTCGTAGATAACGCTACATATTTTAAGAGTTCTGAATTTGTTGAATTTTGCAGAGTTATGGGCATTCATAAAAGACACATATCAAGTTATTCCGCTCACGTCAACGGGAGGGTAGAGAAACCCAATCAATCGCTAGCCAATATCCTGGCATCAATTTCACAAAATACAAATGACTGGGATGAGAAACTCCCGCACACCATGTTAGCATTAAACTCAGCGATTCATGAAGCTACATACACGTCGCCTTTTTTCCTAGAACATGGCAGGGATATTCGATTATCTTACACTTACGAGAAAAACTCCGACACACCACAAAATAAGTATGAATATGTCGAGAAACTTTTACCGTCTTTGGAGCAAATTTTTAATAAAGTTTTAAAAAATCTAAAAGAGCAGGAGGCATCGCATGTTGATTTGAGTACGAGAGCGACAAAGCAGCATCATTATGATTACAAAATCGGGTCCTTGTGTTTTATTAAGACGCCTAATATCAAATCTAATTTATCTCCAAAACTCAGACCTAAGTTTAAAGGTCCTTACAGAGTAATAGAGCGTTTTTCTAATGTCAACTATAGGGTTCAACATGTAGAACAATTGAGGAAGAGATTTAACACACATGTCAATCGGATGATTCCATTTATTAAGAGATTCTCATATTTGCACTTAAATAATTTAGATGATTTGCAACCAGACGAGACGGAGGTTAAGGGTATTGTTCCAAGTCCACGGTATAATTTAAAGGCCCGTGCAGGCAATTCGGCTTATTAATTCACTTATCGCGCTAAATTTTTTTTTGAGGAAACTGAAATTTTTTTTACAATTTTTACGCTTCGTCACTTCGAGAGCACACATCTGGAATGGTACCTGTCTCATTTTTACACCTTGTTTTATGTCATGTTTGATGTTTTAGTGAGATAAAATTATGTACTTAGTTATTTAATGAATTCTAGTAAAAAAGATAGGGCCTTTACTCTTTTTACCTCATAACTTTTTTTTAAAAACAGGAAAGTGAGCGCGTTTTCTTACTCTCACATTCAAAAATGAATACAGGATGCTTTTTTCTGGTTCAAATCGCAATACCAAATTTTTTTTTTTTATTTTTTTAAAAATGACAGAAAAATAAATTTTGTTTGAAGAAAAAATAACTATTTTTCAACTTTTAACACGCCATTTATTTCATGTTTTTTTTACCCTGCATTTTGTTTTAATTTTACTGTGACTGAATCTATGGGGAAAACGAACAGTGTAGAACTACGGTTTTCATACAACATTGCCCAAGGCAACTTTACAGCTAGCTGTAAACGATTGCTATCCTGGTTCTCACTGATAAAAGACGCCGAACCAAGTCATAAAATTGTCCCCTTTCGACCTCCCAAGTTTTAAAAGGGGGAAAGAATTGAAGTCTTGCATTTTTGAAGGGAATTGCAAAATAAGAGTAAAACGCTTTCAGAATAACTTTTTAGGAGGAAGGTATCCACTTAGAGCGTTAAATTAAGAATCTGGGTTTAGGACAGGGAAATTAAATGAACAAACTTGGGCATCGCATTAATAGTCAATCAGCATGTGAGAGAGTGAGACAGTGTGTGTTTCGTGTCTAAATTTTTTTTTTTCAGGTAAGTGCTTTTAATTGGGAAATATAGTGTTGTGAAATGTTTTTTTAAAAATTATATTTCATTAAACCCAGGTTCTCGCATGTATTTACGTAGATATACTTTAACATAGTAAATAATTGCAGAACTTGTCATCTGCTGTTTTGGGTACTTAAATAATAATTTAAAAAATTCTTTATTACAGCTTCATCGCAAGCATGACATCTACAAGAAAAAGAGAGAAGAATTGAAAAACATCGAGAATTCAATTGGGATTGGACGGAATCATTCGCTTACATACAGTGTATCAAAAAAGTATTGGGACACACTAACAGTTCATGGATTTTTATTGTAATATTTTACTTAAACATATAAATGAAACGAAAAAAAGAAGTAAACGTTATTTTGTTAAATACAGATAATAATAATTTGAACAAAACTCGTACATTAAGGCAATTATGGTTAAAAATGAAAACAAAAGAAATATAGTTACAAAGCGGGCTCAAAAAAGTATTGGGACACTTCCCAATAAATCAAGAAAAACAATTCAAATTTAGAAATTAATATCTTGTTCGGCCCTCCTTGCTTTTTATGACCTCTCGAAGTCTATTTGGCATGGATTGGATCAATTTTTTGCAAAACGATCTATCGAGAGATTTTGATCTAATTTTCGACTAAATATTTTCTTAAATCCTGCTTGTTAGAAATTTGATGCTCGTATAGTTTATGCTGGAAATAATCTCACACATGTTCAATGGGATTAAGGTTTGGACTTTGTGCAGGAGTCGTAATAACACTAGGAGAGTGGTAGAGGACCCATTACTTGCAAATATCTGCAATATGTTACGGGTCATTCATTATCATGGTGGAATTTAACATATTATGAGATTCCCAGCTTGCTCGCACTTTGCTTTAAATTTCGCTTGAGATTGTCAAGATAGGCATATTTATTCATTATATCATCAATAAAATGAAAGTTTCCGAAACCAGAGCTTGCCATGCAGCCCCAGACAATTTGGTTACTCCTTCCATAATTGACAGTAGGCCGTAAATTTTTGACATGCATTGCTGTATTTGATTTCCACCAAACTATTTGCTTGCCGTCCAATCCGAAAATGTTATATTTGCTTTCATCAACAAAAATTATACTTCACCAATATTCTGTTGGCTGCCTTACATACATTTTAGCAAATGGCGACTTAGCTTGTCTCTTTGCTTTCCTGATGTAGGGCTTTTTTGAGGTACTCTGCCAAGATACTTATGTTTTCTAAAAACATTTCTGACCGTTTCCGGATTTACTGATTTTCCGAACCTATTTTTACATTGCGAAGTCATTTTTACTGCACTAGTTCTTGGATTAATGTGTACTTGTCTCACAATCCACTTCTCTTCACGTTCATTAAGTATCCTTGGACGCCCTGATCTTTGCTTATTTTCAACTCTGTTTTCTTAAACCAGTCAGTGATGTTAAAAACAGTAGACTTACTCAATTTCAATACTTTTCCTATACAGCGAATTGATTTCCCCTCTTGCCAATGGTTTTTTACGAGATTTCGCACATCAACCGATATATCTTTGTTTCGCGACATTTTTTTCTATAAATAATCTTATCTGTTGAAACGTTAGTGTTCAAACTTCTAGTCTAAAAAAGTAGTGTGAAATTAAATTCGATTGATGCTCTGTATATTTGTTAAATTGTTCATTTTAAAAGTGTCCCAATACTTTTATGACTCCAGTGTGCCTTTGAATTATATTTGAAAAGCTAGATCAAATTATAATTCTAAAACACTAATAAAATTTTCCTTATATACCATTCACCAAATGTTAAATATTTCTTAATTCATTTTGTTTTAATGTGATAAATATTTTTATAAATAGCTTTACAGTTATGCATTCCAAGTGTCCCAATACTTTTTTGAGTGACTGTATGCAACTCAGATGGCCTTCCAACTTGTCTCATTTGCCACGAAAAACTCGCACACAATAAGAAATCAAATTTAGAGAGACACTTTACTACAAAACAAAGTTTGCTAGTAAATATCCAGCCGGCGAAGAACGAAAAACAGCTGTCGATGAGCTCCAAAAACAAAAATCAAGTTCCATGTTAAGTAACTGGACGAAATCTACAAGTAATGTCAATCTGGTAAGCTTCAAGTAATCACTAGAAAATGCAAAAAAAAAAGGTAAAAAGTAAACCATTCACAGATGGTGACTACGTCAAAGGTTGCTTCATACGTGCCTCTGAACTGTTTTGTAATTTCAAAAACAAACCATAAATCTTGAAAAAAATTAAATGTTTGCCATTATCCACTAAAACAGTACAAGACAGAATAGCTAAAATGTCTTCAAATGTAACATATTTGCAGGTGGAAGATATTCAACTTTCTTCTGTCTTATCACTTGCTATACATGATTCTTTTAACATAAAATAAACAACACAAGTTGCCCTTTTTGTCAGGTATATGTCTTCCCAGGGTTCAAAAGAAGAACTTCTCTAGGATTGCTACCACTCTCTGGACAAACATAGAGGGGAAGATATAGCGAATGCCGCGCAAAAATGCCTTGAAGACAATAAGATCGATTTGAATAAAATCGTTTCAATGGCAACTAATGGAGCCAGAAGTATGACAGGAAAAAATAAAGGGGCAACAACGATTCTTCAGAGCAAAATAAACCACGAAATTCTTATGTTTCACTCCATAATACACCAAGTGCTTTGTGCCCAAATATTTCCGGCCGAAATAGTTGAGATCATGAATTTGGTAATCAAGATTGTTAGCAGCATCCTGTCAAAAGCACTCTACCATAGTCAGTTAAAACAAATATATTCCACCACAAAGAGTTAAAAAAACCATAAATAAATATATTTACAATAAAATGTGCTAAAATCCCCCCAAAAAAACTGCTCTAAACATTAATTTTCGCAAAGTTGACTTGTCACTGCTGATGATGACATATCTCCATTTAGCTGAAAAATCGCTTAAAAATTTAATTTTTAAAAAAAAATCTAAAGCCAATTTCGAAAAAAACTCTTTGAGGTGTTCAGGATAATGACCTACTGCTACTACGTGCCAAGTTTCAGGCTTCTGGGTTGCTTAATTTTGCCGGTACAGCAGAAACACACAAACTGTTTTGTTAAAGTTGTAATATTCACAAGCAATACGTTATAATATATATGTTGTTACTATATATATACATTTATGTTTTCATTTATAAAAATTCGTTATAATTTGTGTTGCGGTTATTATCTAGACATTTTTCATTTTCAAAAATTCTTTGTGTTTTTTTCTAGTATTTTAAATTTTTTTCATAAAAGGTTCCTTTATTGAATAGCTTAGTTTATGCTGATTTGATTGTGTATAACTGTGTACTTTCTGGTTAAATTTTGGGTTTGCATAAAATATTAATTTTTTTTTGGTAGCGGCATTTTGTTAGAATCAATTTTATTGCTAAGTTGTGTTGGTGTATTTATTTTAAGTGGCTGTGTATTACTGAATAATCATATCTTTGGAATTTATGCTTGTTAAGATATGGATAGAGGTGGTTGTTTGAATATTTTCCCTAAGAAATTATGTTGAAACTTAACTTTGTTTTGCTCAAGTTGTTTTGTTCTGTCATATGATTGCTACTTTTAATTTACAACTTTTCTAGTGTTTCGCGGTTAGGTGTTTCAATGCTAATTTTGTTTTTGTTTTTTTGTTTGCGATAGATTTGGAATTTTTTTTGTTTGCTTAGGGCTCTAGTTAAATTGTGGTTTGTTTAAATGAATGTGCAGCCAATTTTGTCTCGCTTGTGTGCTAAACTATACTAGGAATTGAATGTTTTGTTTGAGGTCGATATAGTACTTCTGTTGGTTTACGTTAACTTGTTTTATTCATGGTAGCGCGCTTAGGTACATTATTTAATTGAGTATTTATATTAATAGAATTTTTTTTGGTTTTGGATTTTAATTGTAGTTTTGCATTGTTATTTAGAAACAAGTTTTGGGTCAGATAATGGTATTGTTAAATTTATGCTTTGAGTACGCGTAGTTGTGTTAGCTTTAAGTGTTATGATGATGTTAATTCCGATAACAGTTGGTTAGATGTTGCGCTGCTTAAATTAGAGAAATTAATTGTATTAAATCTTGATAGTAATTGATTAGGCGTTCTTGGCTGTAGTACTTCGAATTTAGAGATATTAAAGTGTAAGGAAAAGGTGAAGTTTTGATAGAAATAGTTATTGCGTGTTCATTATGTTTGCGCTTGGAATTGAGTTTTTTTTTTTTTTTTCTGAGATGTTAAGGTTTGTCAATTTTTTTTTTTTTTTTTTTTTTTTTTTGTTAATCTGTTGTTCTGGTTGAGATGAGATTTTAATTGTCGGAGCGATGTTGTGTTTGGGGAATAAGTATTGGTTACATCGATTTTTTTTGGACGTTTTGTTTATGAATTAATTCTGGGTGTGCTTAAACGATGGAGGAAAACAACCCATCTCACGCTAGCCGCTGTCCATTTCATTCTGGTAAACTCCTCTCGGAAAATTTTCGTCGACACTTCCACCCCCCGCGGGTGCCACGGTCCAGTGGAGGAATTTTGGATGTCGGTTCTCTCGGCGCTTTAGGAGGAATTTTCTCCTTGGCGCCCCCCTGCTGTCGCAAGCGAGATCAGAAACTCAGCCTCTCTTTTCTCTTTGGGATCTTCGTTCCCCCCTTGTTGCTTCTTGTTTGTTACTTTTCTCTCGTTGGTGCTCGATGCTAATTTTTGTTTTGTTTTTTTTTCTAGACACAATAGCCTTTCTTTCGTAATATTTAGTATTGTTGATTTAGATATTGAGTTGATAACTTTTTTTTGGTTTGAAAATGCTGAAGATCAGGTGTGAATTTTTTTTTCTTTTACTAATTGTTGAATGAGTTGGATAAGTGAGTTAAGGATTTTGTGGAATATTTGAGAAAGTTATTCGAAGGAGATAGATAAATTTTAATTTGATGAATTTGTTGAATAATTGGGAAAGTTTTTTTTATGGAGATAGATAAGTTTGCGTTCAAAAGTATGTGGAAAATTCGAGAGTTGTTTGATATGGAAATGGAAAATTGAGTTGTAATAATTATATGGTATATTTGAGAAAGTTGTTTTCATGTAGAGAAGGTAATTTGAGTTAAGGATTTTGTACGATTTCGAGTAAATAAGTTGATGAACATAGATAAGTTGAATTAATGATTGTGTGGTATATTTAAGAATGTTTTGAGATGAATCTAGGAAAGTTCGAGTTGAGGATTAAGTGAGATTTTGTGTAAATAAGTTGATGGACATACATGGGTTTTAGTTAATGGTATAGTGGATGAGTCGATGAATTATTTGGAAGTTGCAGATAAGTTTAGTTAGTGTTATTGAGGTATAAGATGTGGATGATCTGAGGTAAAGGCATTTTCGAATGATTGAGGAATCATTTTAAGGTTACTGAGAATTTTGGGTTAATTAATTCGATATTTGAGTAATTAATTCGATGATTATAGATTAATTTGATTTAGCGGTATTGTTGTAAATTGATTATCTTTGTTGTTTTTTTTATTTGTTGCGAGTATAGTGAAACATTGTGATGATTTCTTTTTTTTATTATTTACAATTGATACATTGTATTGCATAGAATGTTAAAAAGTTATGTTTATTAGTGAAGTGATATTTTTGGGGGGAATTATGTTTACTTATGTGTAGCACTTGTAATAAATTTTTTTTCGCTTTTTTGTTTTAGTTAAAATTACTTTACTCTGTATGTGTCACCTCATACGTCATGGGTTGCATTATCAATTTTATGTTTATAATTTTTTTTTCTGAAATTTTCAACTGCATTTGTGATTTCTGGAATTCATTTCTCAAAAGGAAATTCGAATGTATTGAATGTAGAAGAAATTTTTTTTTCTCTCAATTATTTTATAGTATTAATCGATATAGTATTTTTTTTTAACAATCGGATTTACATTTTTTTTGTCTTGATTTTCATTCTGTTTCTTGTGCTGGCGTTTGCGGCATGCAGCAAATCGTTTGCGCAGGGAATGGCATGTGCAATTTTTTTTTTTTTTTTTTTTTTTTTTTTTTTTTTGCTTTTGTAAACATTGGGGGTGCATCCTGATCAAATGCACACTCATGGTTTGCAATTCTAAATTTAATTACATTATTTTTTTTCTTCATTTCAATTGTAACCAATGCTGGTAGTGAATATTTTAAATTTCTTAGGCTATTAAGCATTCTTAGAGGTTATAAATTTTTTACAGTTTACACTATTCGTTTCAATTTATAGATTTTAATTTGCAAATCTGAATTTAAATACATTTAATTTTTTTTAAGGTTTCAATTGTAACCAATGCTTGTAGTGAATTTTTTTAAATTTCTTAGGCTATTAAGCATTCTCGGAGGTTATATATATGATTCTTAACTATGCTCATCCATCTCTTCAATTTCTAATTTTTCACTTTAAATTAATTTTTTTTACGAAGGATTGTTATCGTTACTCTTAGTGAACCATTGCAATTTCTTGCTTTGAGTACTGTTGAAGGTTACAATAGTATTTTTTTTTGGTGGTCTGAGACATGCACATCAGATTAGTCGTGTCAGGATTTCGATGTTATACGATTATGAGGTGTCTGTTTCTTGGTGCCACGTTTGTATTGATTACATATGTTTTCACTTGTACTTATTTCTTATCAAAAAGTATTTTGTTCGATGCTCATATGTGTGGTTATTGTGAGTATCGAAGCTGATATATGCAATTTTTGAATTTGCTGTGTTACTCGTCTTAATTTTTTTTTATTATTTAGTGGTACATGATTCTTTGTGATTATTCAATTATTTCTATTTGATTATTTTATGTATGTTGTCCTTGTGAATTGTTTGGTGACCCATTCGAAATTTTTTTTCGTATATGAATTTAATTGTAGTTGTTAATAGTTAATTTTTTCCCCTCTCACCGCTAACGGAATTGGGACTTAATTTTTGGAAATTACTTTATAGTTTTTTTTCTTCTTTTCCTTTCTGTTACATTTTTTTATTTTAAGTTATGAGAGTGGGAGGTTGGTGCTTGTGGAGTCTGCGGTGGATGTCAAATGGAGTCAAGTTTGTCTTTCTATACACTGGTTTTGGTTTCATGACTAATATGGTTTCCCTGGGAGACAATTCTTTCTCTTACAGCATGCATCAGCGACTTGTTCACCACCTGTCGGGGCCACAAGATGACCGAGCTCTCGTACAGTTGAAGGACTCCAGTGGATGGCATCGTCCAAGGATTGGAGAGAATTGATGTGTTTACCTCCCCCTATCCCTATGAGACAGTTACAGTTGAAGGACTCCAGTGGATGATATTGTCCAAGGATTGGAAGGAATTTCTGAGTCCCGGTTCTCCTGTTGGGACAATTCTGTCTATACGTTATTGTGAAATTTTTTTGTGCTGTGTATTTGAGACAGGGGAGGAGTGATGGGAGGCCAGACCTCAAAATTTCAAAGTCAGTTTTTTGGAATTCGTTTCAATTTCCCCTCACTGGACGGTGGAATTCTTCGAAAAGGGAGTGGCAAAACGTTCCCGCGCCTGGGGGTCACTGGACCCATAAATTTCGGGGTGCGTCATCAGATTTCCCGCGCTTCCGAAAGTGCAATGAATCTTGTGCGGTAACTCTGCGCTGGTTCTGGACCAATCAGAGGCAATTAAGTGGACAAGGCAAATAGTCCGCTCTAGGATTTTCGGGTGAAAAGCCGTCAAATAAAACGGGACGCACCCCGATTTGGAGACAGAGAGACACAGACTGAGCAGATCCCAGACCTTGAGAATCAAAACCTCCGCGGGACTCCAGGCGTCAACCATGTCCATTCTCCTACCCCACTTCGTCTCTCTCTCAAAAGCTAAGTTAAATTTTAATCTTGTTGTGAAGTAAATTTATAGTTACTTAAATAAATTCAATAATTGTTTTAAAACTATACGATCAGTGTATAATTTATTGTGAGATGAGTATTTTACTTTTTAGAATTAGTTAACTTAATTAATAGTCATGATGCGATGTTAACCCTCTAACCGGATAGCACGGAAAATTCAGTCAGTGTAAAGATGCTTCGAAAATGGACTGCACTGATTTTTCTGCCTTCAAGTAACGTTTTCAAAAGCGGATTAGCCGCCCTTTTCTGAAATCCTTTCCCCCTTTTAAGGTTCAACATCTTGAAAGATAATTGGGGACGGTGGAAGCAACACAGCAGGACACTGAGGGGAAGTTTTATGGCTCCCAGGAAACCCCGTGTTTTGACCCTGGGGCAATCGTAAAAAATCGGGGGGAAATTTCTTTAGACCTCAGGAAGTGTTTACTTGTTACCTCGTATTTTAAAAGTTTTGAAAAATCCCAACGCATAAGTAAAATATGTTACAATTCCCTTTTGTGGTTTCATATTAATTTGAAACTGTAACAAGTTGGAGCGTGTCAGTGCAATCTGCTATTTTATATAGTTAGACAAATTATATCTTTTTTTAAGTATATTCTTTCGCTTCATTTTTCTTATTTTAATCAAAGCTTTCAGTTTTTGAAACATGATTATTTTATTATAAGATACCGAAAAAATTAATAAAACACCAAACTCTTTAAAATTTGAAACCTTTTCAATTTTCCAACCACTAAAAATGAATAATTTTAAACTTCATCAAATCATTTGAAACATTTTCTTACACTTTGATAAAAATAATAACGAAAAAAAAACTAATTAAGATTTATTAGTTTTTTCTTCTTTTAGATTTCAAAGCCCAAGCGTTCAGGGAAGTTTAAGTACAGTGCCTAGTTACATATTGTTAAAATACATCGAATTATATTTGAATTTTAAGTGCTTGAACTTCAGTTTACATCAAAGACAACATGAATGAAGATTTTCACAGATTTTTTTATAACTTGAATGTTTGAATAAATGGTAATCAAAAATATACGGAAACATTTACAGTAGACATTTATGCATATAAATAAACATAAAAATCAATTTTAAATTCGAGCTATTCAAAAACATTCAAATTATTGTTCAAAAATATCTATTTATACAAAATACCTCAACATTTATCTTTTTTAAAGGCTAACTGAATAAGTAATTAAAATCTGGATATTTTTTGAAATCTCCACCGTATAAAGCTAGAAATTTTATGTTAGAAATTCCATTTGAAATTTCGAAAAAAAAAAATTGCATCGCGCAGTTAAAAATTATTTACCATAAGTTTTAGCAATTGTTTGAGTATAATGAAAATTTCAAATTTTTTATTATATAGCTTCTTTGGTATCTTTTAATATATTTCGAAGATTTCATACAATTCAGTTGAAAACTGCATGCTAAGAGCAAAAAATATACTAAAAAAATTGATGAATATACAATTACAATAAATTCTTACATAGAAGCAAAACTGAGAAGCTAAAGCGTAGGAATGAAAAATTTTGAGTATATCTGAAGTAGTTTTCGAAGTATTTATTTTAAAGTTCAGAAAATTTGTGTGCGTTATGTTATTTTTAATATTAATTAAATGGTTAAAATAATATGTTAATATTAGTCATGTAATCGTTTGATGACACATTCATATACTAATAAAAATTATCATGGTCATTGATGCGAATGTCAAGAATTTTATGTATTTTTAAATTCAGACATTAAGATACTGATGTAGAAAATATAAAACGACCATCTAAAATACATGAAAAATTCAGTCTGCTATAAAATGATCTTGACAAACAAAATCCGGCATTTTCACTTACTATGGCAGAGCCGGCTTAGTCAGGGGCGATCTGGAAAAACAGAGAGGGAACCGCGGTTTTGATGGATGCCGCTCTAGCTTTTAAAGTTCTCAGGATAAAAATATATATAATTACAAATGCAAAAATTATTCTTTTAATTTTCCATACATTTTTATAACAAAGAATTGTGGAATTGGCTTCCAATACATTGTTGTGTTTGACAATATGTAAGGTAACCAACCCTACTTTAGATAGATTTGTACTACTTTTTCGTAACCGTATTCCTTTTAAAATTAATTCGTGCAGCCGAAATACACTTTCTGCACCCTTAAAAATTTATGTAAACTATAACGGTTAATTTTAATTTATGCAACTTGTGAAATGTTCATAATTAACCATTTCCGTCTAAACAGTTTACATGAAAAAAAAGTTTGGGCTCCCTCATTCATTAGGGATTTATATAAGATTCTAACATTAACTTTTATTTTTCACCGAATATGATCGAGTGGTAGTGTATAGTGCTTCCACACCACAGGTCTGGGGTTCTATTAACGGGCTGCGCAAGGTCGACTCTGCCTTTCATCCCCGCTACATTGGGTCGATAAATGAGTACCAAGCTTGCTTCGGGTCTTAAGTACTGAAGGTCTCTCTTCAGACAGACCACCAAATCGGGACATGTGTTCATGCACTTCAGCGTCCAATGGTCACGTGTATTATGATGGGCACAGTAGTTCCTGGCCCTCATGGATTGTTGTGCTACTGAGTTTGAGTCTTAAGTTTGAGGATTACCTCACTTTAGGGATACCCCTTAGATAAACATGTATTTCCACTCATTTGCAATTAAACATTTTTCTTTCAATTACGTTTATTCAGAAGGAAGTTTGATTTTTCAAATGTATTTGATTAATAACATGTATATTTGTGTATTATATTAAAAATTTGATCAATCCAAAATTACATGTTTTTAGCTCCTCTAAAAGCTTTTAGGATTTTACAACTGATCTTACAATCCATATACGTTTTATAGTAGTATATTTAAAAATGATAAAGACATTTTTACGACTGTGTGAGCTGTTATGCCTCGTTTATAAATATAAAAAATTGCATTCAGCTACAGTTTTTAAAATGTACAGAAATAAGTGGAGAAATAGGATACTTACATATTATGAATATTTTTGACTGCAGTAATAATTATTTATATTTCAGTTTCTTTACAATTTGAATAGAAGTTGTAAGCCATTTTGCAAATAGTTTGATATTGAGTATAAACCCATAGGTTGTTAATATTGTAAAGTGTTTTACTTTGATACCAGCACACATTAAAATAAGGCTCATTTGCAGTTATATGATCAGCTTCAGTGATATTTAAATTTTCAAAAATAGTCTACACGTACGAAAACATTCTTTCACAACCGCACACCACATCTCTCTCATACTATATCTTCCCTACAGCAGGAAATATTTGTGTATACTGAAAAATTAATACAGGATACATTTCCAAGTGTTAAATTTGTTTTTAAAATTTGGTATGAATACATTGTGGAACTGTCGGTTAACTTCATTGAACAAAATTGTTTTAAATGTACTGTTTTGAAAGACAAAATTAATTAGGGAGAACTTTTTTCACAATAGAATTTGTAATGACTGAATTGTGTGAGAATGTAGTTATCGATGTGTGACATTTTTCCTTGTAATAAAAGAAACAGAAAGATAAGAAATTTAACTTGAGTAGAAAATGGTTAGAAGTACTGTCATGCGCATTTGAAGAAGTATATCCCCGATTAAAATTAAAAATTATTGACTGAATGTGTGTTATGTCCATCACAAATGCCGATGTAGAAAAGATAATTTTATTTAATACAAGGAGTTCGAAAAGGAGAGCACTAGGAATGAAAATTTAGATTTTTTCCGAAAAATATTCAGTTAACATAAAAATATCATTTATATGATTTAAATTTAAATAAATTAAAAGTATTGAAATCATTTTTTATGTTATTCTAAATTAAAAATATAATTGAATAGAGAAAGATCTGTTTTATTTCATAAATATGCACCATTTATTGTCTTATTGTTTAAAAAAAAGATAGGGCCTTTACTCTTTTTACCTCATAACTTTTTTTAAAAACAGGAAAGTGAGCGCGTTTTCTTACTCTCACATTCAAAAATGAATACAGGATGCTTTTTTCTGGTTCAAATCGCAATACCAAAATATTTTTTTTAATTTTTAAAAAATGACAGAAAAATAAATTTTGTTGGAAGAAAAAATAACTATTTTTCATTTTTTAACACGCCATTTATTTCATGTTTTTTTACCCTGCATTTTGTTTTAATTTTACTGTGACTGAATCTATGGGGAAAACGAACAGTGTAGAACTACGGTTTTCATACAAGATTGCCCAAGGCAACTTTACAGCTAGCTGTAAACGATTGCTATCCTGGTTCTCACTGATAAAAGAATAGCTGTTTTGACACTGCTAGTAAAGCAAAATTTCAAAGCTTCCTCAATAGCTAAGAGTTCTACCCGAAAAATTGAGCAGTAGTCAAGTTCTCTTAGAGATCCTAATACCATTCTTCTTTTTAATGAAAATTCCACTATCCTAGACAGTGTCTACACCCAATACAGATGTGTAATGCGTCACACGGGACTTGATAATTAGTAACCAAAGCAAGCTGCATAAAATACCCTGGATGTTGAGTGCCCATGTGAATGTATGAGGATAATTCAGTATTAAAAAAACCCGTTCATAGAACGACTCAGCAACATCCTTACGTCGAGTTAGAGTCTCATTCAGTTGCCATTTAAACCTGTTTTTTTATCACCATTTCTTTTCAAATTATTTTGCACCTTGATCCTTAGATATATTTTAACTTACATCATAGGGAGGGATTGCAAAATATATATGGTTCAAATAAGAACTACTTATTTCTATCTGTTGTAAATTTATTATTTTTTCACACCCAGATGAAAAGAGAAAAATTCTCTATTGAATTGAGCAATTATTTTAACATGCTCAAAAGAAATTTTAATACCTGGATAAAGATAACATTAGATTTTAGATTTAAAAATAAAATTTTTAGGTAGAAAATTTAAAAGAGCTATTATTTATTTAATCTGCAATATTTTGAAATTATTATATTTTACATTGATGAAACAAATATGAACTATGAGACTGTTTTTATTTTTCACACTATAGAGTCAGATTTTTATATTTATTTAAAAATTCTCAAAAGAAAGAGAAGCCGAACCCTAAAGCTAAAACAGATTGAGATGGAGTTGGTAAAAACTAAATATGGAATATGACGTGAAAAATTATATTTTTGTTAAAGATGAAATAAACTGAGATAGAAGTTTTATATATTTTACTTTTCTTATCACATACGATTTCTAGTAAACACACAAAACATGAAGCCCACAAAATTCTTCCAATATAGAAATATTGTTCCATAAAACATTTGTCCATAAGGTACGATTTCATTTTTCTGAAAAAAGTTCTATTTTTGAAAGCCCTGTGAAATAACTCCAGAATTTCATTAGATTAGCAGTTGCTAGAGACACTCTAAGGGCCACATTTTACATTTAAAAAGGAACTTATATAACTGAATAATAACATTTTAAGAACATATTTCATGTGCAGAATTTAAATTAACAGTTGTATCACTTCTGTTATTTGACCTGTACTTACTTTTTGAGGCAAATTTATGCATTATAATATTTTAAAGATCTTCAAATATATTTAATGAATTGAGATTACAAGGATTATCCTGTAAAGTTTGATTACTACTAAAATTAATAGAGGTAGAAATTTATCATTTATTTGTTACTTTTATAACTGCTATGTGTAATCATCGACCAGACATATATTTCTTTCCCACAATGTTTTTTGACTTTTCGAAGGCCGTTGTTGCAAATTTCAACAGCTTGCGTCGAAAACAATTATTTTATCTCTTGTAATTTGTACTGTCCAGTTTTTGATCCAGTAAAGGTTTTGTTGAGTTTTAATAAAAAAGAATTAAGTAGCTTGGGGCAAGATTGAGAAAATATGGTGGATGCAGACAAATTTCAAGAAAAGCCATGTCTTTTTCACTCCTCAAATATACTTTGAGATGAGTAAGCAGGAGCATTTTCGTCAAGACAGATGTCTTGTGATCATTAAGCACCTTTGGTTGATTAGTTCATCAGGTAATATATCCAGTCGTGTGCACTAATTAATACTATTCAGGGCCTAATCTTTCCACAGAAAATCTGTTATTCCTTAAAATCAGGCTGCATAACTTTCCCTTCAAATTTTTGCACCTGAACCTTATTGATCTGTTGATCCCAGTGCTTTCTAATTTCATTAATCAGATGATTTTATTCATGGATCCAAGATTCATCCATTGTTACTCGAGGGCCGAAAAATCCTCCTTTTTTTGCTAGAAAATATACAATCGCAGTGTTCGAAATTAAAGATAAACACCCTATACTGAAACTGTAAATGAAATAAAGAAGATTCACAAAACTGTTAATTAAAAGTTGATGGATAAGACAACTTTTAAACTTTCCTGGGGAATATTCAGGTAATCTATCCTGTAATAGAGTTACGAAAGCACATGAAAATATATCAGTATTACAAGATTGACAAATTGGATTGCAAAACATTTTTACTAGCAAAAATCTTGCAAGCAAACTGAAACTTTTGTGGAAACTTGTGACTCTTGTAAAAGAGCGGACAAAGCATACGACTGCAAAAAGAGCCTATGCAATTAGTTACAGTTACAAGCAAAATGTTTTCAAAGCTAAAGTTTGATACAGTGTTGAACCACTTTGGATTACAATAACAGAAAATAACTAAATTATAATTACCATATATATATATATATATATATATATATATGCACCGATGACGTAGCAATACCGAATCTTTAACAATTACAGAAACTTTTTTACCGATTTTCAGTATAACGAACCTCCTAATGAAATTCAAACCGTTTCAGGAACATCGTTTACTACTGTATGACAAAATTCTTTGTAAAATGTGCAATTAAAGTGATAGATTAAACTTATCTCCACAAATTTAATGCAAAAGAAAGATTTAACAGAACACTGAAAATAATCCGAAGGATCATACTTAATAAATCCTCGATAGGGTTAGAAAACAATTACCAGTCACCCATTTAGCTCTGATAACTCTTATGAAAATACTCGTTTTATACCCACTGAATGAAAGGGGGAAATGTAAGAACCTTTATAATCCTTCAGTATAAGAACTCGATTGAGCTTATGGGAAATTCAACTTTAGTTGCAGAAAACTCTTTCCAACTCATAATCCGATTTAAAAGGTATCAAGATTTGGTCATTGAAAAAGTCATGGAATGAAGATTAATAGAGAGGACTAGAATATTTCTAAATAAGAATTCTTGTAAGTGTTCGAGTTTGACTACTTGATCAAATAAGCTAACGCTTCAAGGGAAGGCTAGGGAAGATTAAGTAAAAATGTATCGTAGCAAATCATCTTACAAGATTTTACCGCAAAGAATCCATTCAAATTTCTTTTACTAAAGGGACAAATTAATCAATACCATTGACAGTGGAGAAAGAGATGAACCGAACGTGTAAGATGAATAGTTTCCTTAGATTGATTCCGATTTCAACATTTTTACTTCAATATATATTATAGTTTAATAAAAGACAGTGATTAAGTTCATATAATCAACAAACAACTCAATTAAAAGAAATCCTTTACGATTACTGTAATATATTTCAAAATAAAATAGGAATGGTACATTTTGGTTAGAACATAATATTTAATTTTAAATATCAATTTTGTTAAAAATATACAAGACAAATTGATTTACTACAGGAAGAAATAAGAAAATGTTAAAATACACTCTATAACAAGAAAACGACGCACCAAGAACGAATTATCCAAAAGAGACAGAATTTTGTGGAGTAGAAAGATTATGCACAGAATAGAAAATGATTCAAGTTTCAGAAAAACATCAATGGTTTTATTTTAGAGTTATATAGTTACAAAGTAACGAGCTCAATAAGGTATTCACCCATCCCACTGTAGCCTAGATGAAAGCTGATAAAGCACCCTGATGGTCTTCTGTGGTATTTCATGACAAATTTGCCCAATTGTCGGGCTAGGTCATCAACATTCCCTGATAGATGCATTCATTTTCCCATCTTATCCTAGGCATGCTTGATTTGAGAGAGATCTGGCAATTTGGCTGTCCAAAGTAGGGTTTGGCAAGCTGTAAGACATCTCATAGCAACACGTGCCGTATGTGTCTCGCACTATCTTGCTGAAATATAAGGTCAGGGTGCTGCAAAAAGGAACGGTAACAAAACAGTTCTCAGGATGTCATCGACGTATCGCTGTGCTGCAAGTTGCCACTAATGACGACTAAACGAGTCCGGCTGTCAAACGAAATGACAGTCTAAACCATAACTTATGGTTGAGAGCCTGTGTGTGGCGTGCAGTAGTGAAAGCAGGATCGGCACGCTGTCCTGGACGTTTCCAGACACGTCTCCAATGATCGTCCAGACACAGTTAGAAGCGGGATTCGTCGCTAAACACTATACATCCCAGTCAGCATGATTCCAACCTGCTCGATCCAAGCACCTCTGTAATCTGGCTCGACAGTGTACAGGCGTAAATGGCAGTCGGCGTAGTGCTCGGTACGCGCGTAAATTTCGATCTATCAGCCATCTGTGAATGGTCATGATGGACACTTGTGTGCGGATCGCACGTCTGATGGTTGATAATAACGAAGCAGATGCTGTGACAGCTGATTTGACTACCAATCTGTCCTCCCTATCTGCTGTGGCCCTGGGTCGACCACTACCATCCTGACACTGAAATATGCTATTGTCCACTCCTTCTTTTCAGCATCTTCTAATGGCCGCATCTTTCGACCCGTATGACCACCCGATTCTCCAATTTGCCCAACCTGCCTCTCTCAGTCCACTGATACGACCTCTTTCAAACTCAGACAGTTGCTCGTAATGAGCTCGAATCCTGCGATGAGGCAGTTTTTCAGTCGTTAAAAGGTATGCTAAATCGTAATGCAAAAGATTTTTGACAGTCAGACCGAGAATCGCTTCTTATAGACATCTGCTGAGTGCGCAGCTTCGATGCGCTAAATCTTCCGCTATTCATTCATTGGACACCAAATTTTAATTATTTGCATTTTCGGTACAAATGTCTTTGCGAAATTTCATTACAATCGGGTAACGCCTTGGTGCGTCGTTTTTTTTTTTGGAGTGTATTAAACTATCCAACTACGTTCGGAACCGCGATTTTAAAAAAGCGCATAAATGGATAATTTCCATGATATTTAGTGTCACTTAGGTTAGAATGCATGTATAAAATTGTTTTAAGGACATTTTGACAAAAAATTATTTAAATACGATATTTTGAAAAAAAACTAACTTAGAATAACCTTTTTTTTCAAAATGTTCTCCTTTTATAAGAAAATGCTTCTACAATAATAATAGTTTGCTTATGTAAAGTAAAGACTTCTCCAGAAAGCCTAAACTATTTTTTTGAAAAATTTCACATTATTTTCAGAGTTACAACCAATTGAAAATATCATCGGCGTCTTTTTCTTAAAATTTCTCCCCTCTGCTGTCGTAAAACATGGATAAACCCACTTCTAAGTTATATATTTCAAAGATTCTAGATGAGCTTCTGTAGAGAGGTCTGAGCTATATAGAGGCAAAACATTATTATAATAGAAGCATTTTTCACAAAAGGAGAATATTTTGAAAATGGGTCATTTGATGTTCATTTCTTGTCAAAATATTGTACTTCAATAATTTTTTATTGTAATAATATTTTTAAAACAATTTTATATACATTTTATAACATAAGTGACACTAAATATAAATATTATCCATTTATACACTTCTGCAAAATCACGGTTCCGAACGTAGTTGGATACCTTAAGTCTGTGCTCCGCAACCTTTATACCGCCGCGGTACCGGTCAACGTTTGTTAATTTCACCGAAGCCCGCTGAGGGGGAAGTTGTTGATTGTTTATATTTTAGACTGTTTTTATTTAATAATTTTAATTTAATTGTATTTAATCGTGACTTCTAAATAAAATATAGCAACATCGAAAAAATGAATATAAAGTGAATTAACAAGGAATATTAAGTGATTTTCATAAAAATTATGGCAAACAAAAAATATACCACAGTAAATAAAAGAGAAATAATTTAATGTTTCTCGTGTGGACCGGTAGTATTTGATGCACGGACCGATACCAGTCCGCGGACTGGGGGTTGCGGAACACTGCCTTAAGTGATTAAAATATGAGAGTTAGATTATATCTCGCCGAAGATATTATTTGAAACACCTAGAAGGGACCTTACACCTTGTTCGACCACAAAGAGCTGAACTCAGTGACACGACTCAGTTATACCTGTTTCCAAATATAGAACAGTTGATTAAAGCAGTTGAAGCTGCCAAATGTATCACTCTTGTTTCAACAACAGATTATCTGTAATTTCTTTTACTCCAAAAGCTTAGAAATAACTACATTTAACTACTGGATTTAGAACACACTCTCCTTTGCGAATGACATTTAGACTAAATAATGCGCTGTATTAATTTAACAGATAGATAGTTGGTTTCTTTCAAAAATGTGAGAAAGCTACTATGTTATATTTAAATGATTTAAATACAAATTTGTTCAAAGTAGCATTTAATATATATTTCCAAATTTGTGAGATTAAGAAAGTATTTCACTCATTCAATTATAGATTGAAACCATAATTGATTTCGCAACTCCTCAAATAAAAGTCACGTTAAGGCATGTTGATGGCAAGATATTAAAGACAATCCCTCCCAGTGTTATCACTTTTAAAACTACAACAACAGAACTGTTAAAAATATCAAAGAAAGAACATATTGCATGAATACCTTAATATTAAGAAGTATTTAGACACAAATGAAGTAATAATTGTTGTCGAAACCAGTTGTGCCCCCCAATACTGATGTTAAAACTATCTTGACATAGATAAATTGAAAGGAAAAGGAACATATACATTTATACTTAAGAAAAAATTTCTTAATTAAATAAATTAATGCAGTACTGGAAAAAGTGCGGTCATCGTTTATATGCAGAGCTGAAAATAAAATACTATCTTGATGGGCACAATCATTCAATTCGAGGTAGGTCAACAATCATGTAAAAGGAAACACTAGAATAAGATTAATATTTTATGTTATTATAAATCTTTCCTAAAGCTGTTTTTTGTTTTATCTCAGATCGGTATTGGAAACTAATACGTAAATTGTGGTTTCTTAGAATTCACGTGAGGAGAGAGAGAGAGTTCATCATTCAGAAAATTACAAATTTTAAATTTGTAATAATAAAATAATGAGGTACAGCAAGTACGTAGAAATATATTATGAATACATCCATATATTTCACTTATTTTAATTATAAAATGAACTTACAGGAAAGTGATTTATTAGGATAACATAAAATTTACTTAAAAAGTTGAATTGGATTTATACTAATATGGCTTGGAATACGGTTTTTAACGAATATGCTACATTAATAAATCTTTTATCAGAGATTTACACGATAAAAATGATTAATATGATATAAATGTTGTACATAAAATTCATAATAAATGTCAACATGCAATTATTAATATATTTATTTTAAATGTATTGTAAAAATATAACATTATGCTATATGTATAATTTTTAACAGACAGAAATTGTGAAATACTGTTTCTTTGCACAAATTTTTGAATAATTTTGGTTTACACAAAATGCCTCCGGTATTTGTTAAACTTTTCCCAGGTTTTCTGGAGCTGAACGTTACCTGAACTGCATTACCTGGATATATCCTCCTCGCTTAACTCGAGTGTAACTCGGGCATATTGAAAAAGTGTGCAATCGGTCTTTCCCGAATTATATTACATGCGCTTTTTTTTTATGGTTTCTAATAATAAAAAGTACCCCTCTGTGGAATTTTCTGCAAACAGAGAACGTCCTTCTCCTGAATGTCCCCCTCCCTTCTCGCTTGTTTAAGGTATCCGAACACGTTGAAAATGACCAAATTTGGATAAGACCGATATTGTTGTTTTCTATTTTATTTAATACATCTATATTTTGGCTTTGCAAAACATACTTTGTTTTGATTCTATGCTTCTTAGAGGCCAAGTTACAATCAATTTTAAAAAGTTAGAAAAAGCGGAAGTGGGTCTTTGATCTACTAGAAGTGGGCCTTTAAACTACCAGAAATGGGTCTTTGATCTACCAGAAGTGGGCATTTAAATTGTTCGAAATCTATCATGGTCAGTCTGATGACACAAAATATTACAAATGTATTTCTATAAAACTTCTGCACCTGATATTTATGCTATTTTCTAGAGAATGTACTAAAATATTTCTTATAGTATGAATATTATTTGAGTTAGGGCATGTGATTTAAATAATGGTTTCATAAAGGCGTTATTTTTCTTATAACGTTTACTCAATCATCTATAAAGTTTCAAATTTTAGTAAAACATTAAAATTTTAGTACATTCTCTAGATAAATACCTCTAGATTGTTTTGATAATTCTTTTACTAATATAAGTTTATTACTTTTTTCTCTAATTGCTTTGAAGTTTTACAAAAATATTGCTAAAATTTCACATATAATTGTGATTTTTATGAAATTCCGGCAATTTATTTTAAATATTGTTGATTAAATATTAGTATTTATTGGTATTGAATCCTATAAAAAAGCCTTTATATGTTTAAATATGTTATTTTGTCAAAAAGTACTCTGAACGTGTTCGGATATCTTAAAAGACACTTTGTTGACTACACTTCTAACAGAGAAGGAAACTAATCTTACACAACAGAGTATTATTTTTATATTCAAAGAAAGACAATAAAAGTGTAAAGTCAAGAAGAGAAGCAAGATTGGACAGTCCAGATTGCAACGTTAGGTTGTGTCAGTACCGTGTTTTCGAATTTATGATGCACGGTCAAACTTCGATTAATAATTTCATAATCATTTAGGTAAATGCAAAAGTTATAAATAAAATTTGTAATTTAAGATAAATTTAGGTATTCCAAGCTTTATATTTATAGTTAGTGTGAATTGACTCTCAAGTTTAATGATTTCTGCCATATAGAAAGCCAACTTTACAGGTAAGTTACTCATTTATTTGAATAATTTAATTTTCAATAATTTTTAGTAAATTTTATAAGCAAATGGTGCTATTATGTTTGAAAAGCTGTTTATGTTAATAAATACGCATTAAAAAAAATTGACATTTTTTGCCCATAATTCAGTAATGAAATGAACTAGAAGGGGGTTAACAAAAAGTTTTAAAATTTTAAATCTTGAGAACTGACACTATTTTACAAAACTATGTTTCAATGTTCTAGCTCAGTTTTAATATAAATTTAAGAAACTGTGCAAAGAAACCTGACTTTTCCTTCATCAGGAAAAGCGCTCTTTGGAGAATAAAAAAGTTTTTAAATGAATATGAAAGGATAAACAGCAGACCATTTAACTTAAACCAGAGTGTTCAGTTGCAGTCTCGACCTCATAACGAAAGATAGAGGGTGCTCGAGATGGAGAAACTGATAACAAGGCTAGCGTTGGAAGAAGAATGGAAGTTTGATGAAAGTTTTAACAAAGATGTGTGAAATAAAAAAAATTATTCTTTTGTTATCTCTAGATAGACTACATTCCATTCCATAGATGTAATATTCACTACATACATGAACGTTCTTATGTATCTATATTTAAACCAAAAGTTTTTTATTAATATATGTCTTCAATAAATCAAAACGGGAATCCTTAAGAAAACATACTTTATTTACTATTTTCATTTTGCTGTAGGTACAGAAATACAAACGCTGGAATGCACATGATACATAAATAATGATCCTCAATTTTAAAAAATTTTCACTCTAGATTCATTATAATTACTGCATTTTAATTTCCTCCATGTTTTGTTTTATGTGTCCGTTAAAGTACTTAGAAATTTCTGTTATGAAATATATTTGAGTTTTGTTTTTTAATTTATTTATTTTATGCAACTTTACAAAATTTAATATTTTTGTTAAAAGAAATATATTTTTTCTTTGTAAGACATGAAACAAAAAGTCTGATAATTTATTAGCATTTTGATAACTAACACAATTGCATTCAGTACTTTGTTCTATGGTATAGTAACAAAAAAGAAATTTCTCCTATTGAATGCGTTAATTAAATTAAATTATTTCTATAATAACTTTTTTGAATTTCTTTTTTTTATTTTTACTCTTTTACCTTTCAAGAATACCCAAATGAGAGAGATTGTTAATTGCTTTAATTATGTTCTTGCGTCTTTTGATACTTTCTTTAGTTTGCATGCATATATTCTTTTCATTCCTATATTATAAATATCATTCTAACTTTTTTCATTACGTTTATTGTAAAATTTATCGTAGTTGCGTTTTTCTGAGACCAATTTATAATTTGTTCCAAATTTTGTTTTGGTTTAACTCAAACATAATAAAGCAGAATTTTATATGAACGGTTCTTGATTTAAATACGTTTGTGGATTTAATAAAATGTTTATTTCACTCTAAATTTATGTAGCTCTAAAAGAATGTATGAGGAATAGTGTTTATTTAGGGATAGTTCTGGCATTCTATGATTACAATCGCATGAAATATGATCTTTTAAGGATATAAAATAATTACCAATATGAAAAACTGTCAAAAAATATATTTTTATCATCATATACGTAGATGACGATTAATTAAACAAAATATCATAATTAAAATAAAGGACTAATCGAAATTTTAAATACTATTTATTAGACTTTGAAAAAGATTTGCATTTTCAAGCAAAATAATATTTATCTTCCCAGAGCTTTGTTCCTTCATTAAATATACTTTATATATTCATTAATATTGGCAGACGCAAATATTCACATTTTAACTTTCCTTAAGCTTAGCTATGTATAAGTAAAAATAAATTATTAATGAAAGATGAACGTTTAAAATAATAATAAATGAGAAAATAAACACTTTTATCTATCTATACTTATCGAAATAAGAATGTTTTACAAAATATTGTTTACCTTACAATGATAAGCATAATTGAGTTTCTATAAGTAAAATTGTAAATAAGCTTCGGATTTAAAAGCGTAATCTGAAAACTGTCACTTTAAATAAATAGTGTAATAAGAAGAAAATTAAATTAAAGCATCTAGTGAATTTATTAAACAAAATAAGCAATACTCTATAAATAAAACTTAAATGATAATAGTTTTATACGTATACATACTTTAAAATATTCTAGTTAATAAATTATAAACTGTGTTCAATGAAGATGACGTTAACACAAGAAGAGCTTAAATAATTGTTCACATTCAAAGCAATATCGTAAATTAGAAACTAATGCATTTTATGATAACATAAGGTATCTAATTATTTGCTGAATGGCATCAAGTTTTATGTATTTTTGAGCTTTGATAAAGATGCAGTATTTATTTATACTAAATGTCACGAATCCATTAAAACTGCAGAAAACTGAAAATACATGTTAGTCTAGTCAACTTTTTTGACAATTATATAATTTTGAATCTTCATTTTTTTAATTAAAAAAACTATATCTATACGTGTTTTTCTTACGAAAATTTTTTAAATTAGTAGTAAAATAAAAGTGTAAGTTATAATTAATCTCGTCATCAGCGTATATCCCTTTTCAAAGTAAGCTTTGATATATAAATCATATTTAAAACAAAAAAAGAATTTAAAACATTTGAAGGTATATCTGACTGGATTAAGAATGTTTTGTTCCCTAAAAATGGAAAATCTCTAAGCCGGCATTTAAGATATGAACAAAAACAACATTTAAACCCAATAAAAATCTTATTACTATTAATATCAATACAAGTATTTTCAGTTAGCTTCAAGTTGGAAATCTTATTTAGAAAAAAAAAGAAGTACGAAGCTTCTGAAGTGATTATGGTTATAATAAAATATTTTGGTAACTATAAAAGGAAACAAAATGCTTATTTCGGACATTGAACCTGAATGAAAAACCTATTTCAACTCAATAAAGTCTTTATTCAGTACAAAATTATAATAATAGTAAGAAATATTATCATAAGATTTATTAAAACCTATAGAACATCACAGAAAATAAATAATTGTTTCACATTTCGAAAAAAAATTTAAATACACTTGTAAGGTCGTTTGAATGTGATCTGCCAAACCTTAAAAAAACTATCTTGCCTTGTCTTTTATATCAAAAGTGTAAATTCGTTTCTTTCTTTATTGAATCATCAATCTATACCCTAAAGATAACATGAATATTTATCAGATACAAATTTGAATCACACTAAAAGAAGTAAATGTCTACTTTACTCTAAAAATACATTTCGTTTTCTAAAAATGAAATGTCCATTCACATTGAAATTTTCATTCAACAAGGATACTTGTACCGTGAATAAAACTAAATTGATTTTATTCACGGTATTCACTTCCTTTAAGTAATATTCACACCAATCATTATCTTACTATGCCTTAAAAATATTGTTTTCAATAGATATTTTTTCGTATCTATTATGTAGATCTTTAGCTTTAAGTGAATATTTAAAAGTAGAAATTAATTAATTAATTATCCTGAATAAGTATTTAAAGTAGAGTATGAGTAAGTCCTTATACTCTTAATAATTGTTTAGCTTAGAACGATATTTTATATAGCTGTATTAAAAAATTACATTCAAAGTTTGGTTGATTATTGTTCCAATTAACATTTAACAGAGCTCAAGTAACGTAAATACTTTTGCCTTAATACTACACTGTACTCCACAAATTTCAAATATACCGAAAAACTTATTTTGCATTTCCTTGTGACCCATATAGTTTCGAAGCTTAACACCAAATTTCAGATGTGAAAACAGATCAGTTATCTTAAAATATTTGAAGTTTTCTAGACTTAGGTTTTGGTTTCATTTTAAAGCATTTTTTCCTCTCTTAAACTGAATCAATTAAAAATATTTTTCAGAAAAATTATCTCTTTCAGTGTGAAATGGTTATTAATTTCAGTTTTCATTGTTAAAATCATCTTTACTTGATTATGCTTTGAGTTTTTTCTCATAGTCACTTAATTAAGATTGAGTAGAAAGCCAATTTTTGTTTTTTAAAAAAGTTTATATATCTTAAAGGCTTTATCATTAATTTTTCCTGTTAAGAAAATACCATGACCAAAACGTTCTTGGGTTGCTATGAGAAACAATATTTTGAAAAGATTGAATACTACAGAAAATGGTGCATCTAAAAATCGCTCTCAGCTGATACTGAGCTTCCGAACACAAATATTCTGGATTCCTGTATTACGTATAAAACTGAATATTTTTATGATGTACCAAACTTAATTATAGTAAACATATTGTTGTACTTTATTTTAGTACTTTAAAGTTGAGCCACAAAAACTCAAACTTACTAAACTGCTCCAATTAAAAATAAAAAAACTAATTTTTTTTCTACAAACCGAGTGATTTTTAGCTTAAGTTAGTATATATATATATATATATATATTTTTTTTTTATTTTGTACATAAAGGCTTTGTATAATTGCCATAGAACTAACCTGTCGTTGTTACAAATGCTATCAATATTATGCAAAAACATATTTTGAATTTAAAAAAATATTTTAGTTACATTTAATTAAAGTAGCGTTTTGATGTAGAACGTACATTGAAAAATAGCTTATTAAAAATTAAATGTTGTTGTATGCATTTACAAACTTTAAATGCGTTTTTCTCAAACTTTTAATTTTGGAAGATTTAAGTTTTTTTTAATACCTAAGGCTCGTTTCTGTGCACACAAGATAGAGTCTTGAAAACTTTTTTAGATACTTCCAAACGTGCGTCCTATAAAAGTTCGTATGGATTTAAGTCTGGATTCACTAGTCATTGTTTCTTTAAAAATGCTTTAGTTAATAATTTAAAAAATTTCGTGTTTTTTCCAGGTTTACCTACAAGAGTAATTATTAAGAATCAACAAGGAAACAGATGTTCCAATCCATACTAACTTCTGTTTATAATAATCTAAGAAACATAAATCACTTAAAAAGACTAAAAAAAATTTTAAAACTAAGCATTTTATTACAGTTTGAAAAAAAAAATTCCTAAGTTTTTCAAAATGTATACTAATGGCTGGTCATAATAACTGTCTACTTTCAGAATCAAATTAATAGCATACTCGAATGCAAAACATAAATTACTTTTACTGTTATTGTCTCCAAAAATTGTTTTTTGTAAAAGAGAACTGTGCAGCCTTAAAGAGCTTCATACTTCTCGTAAAATTTTCTTTTATATTTTTTGTGATATTTTTTTATATCACATTCAACGATTTTCAGCAGTGATGACTCAAATTTAATCCAACGCTTATAATTATACCAGTATATTTGAAAAAAGTATTTATTATTTTACATCCAAATATAGCTGGTTCAACTTCTAAATTTCAAATATTTGTTTTTTCACGGGATATCAATTGTGTTTATAATAAAACAGTAATTGATAGCATAAACATAAGATAATAAACACTAAAGTAAATTAATAATAGTTAATTAATTAAAAGTAAGATAATACTTTTTTTGGTGCAATATATTTTTATTGATTTTGCTTCACACATTTTTATATACAAACATGATACTCCAAAATAGAGAAAAAATTATTTAATTATCCTATTTAAAAATACATAAGGCTTATAAAAAATAAATTCTCTTCAATTTTCTCTCGCTCAAACGTAACTAATCCTCTTTTAGGAAAATACCTTAAATTCATAAATTAAACTCAAAGTCATTTGCTTATTTTTCCACTCACGCATGCAACTATCCATATAATGACTGAAAATTCAAGATTCATCTTTCTTCGGCTGCAAGTCGTCTTACCCAGGCAAAATAATCCATCAGGTATTGAAACAGCAACGCTCCCCCAGAACTGATACCAACAACAAATGTTCTGATCCACAGGATTACGAATTTCTTGGGGTAAGAGCTTTTGTTAATGCTCTCTAGTGAGAAAACTGCTTAATTCTGTAATCTCTATCCCGTGCCAGTGCATTGAAGGGAAGAGCATGTAGGACATTTTGACAGCTTGAGGAATTGAAACTGTCTCCCAACAAATAAGAAAGGATTTTTTGTTGGCTTCTTTAGTGATAAATAATATAAGATTAGAGGTGTTTATGTTTGAGAAATGGAGAAAATGGCCCTCATTGATCGACGAAGCATTGCTTAGTTAGTGATCTTGAATAAGAAACTAAGAAGCAATGCTTAAACTGAAGGTAAAATGATGTAGTACATATATTGCTTTTACACACAACCATATATATGCATGTATAATATATACATAGATAAATAATAGATCTAATATATAAATAGAATATATATAAGTGTGTGTGTGCGAGAGAGGTGTGTGTATGAGGTGTGTGGTGTGTGTATGTGTATGTGTGTGTGCAACAGAAGCCAAATTTATAACATTTATGTATAAACAATACAACACTGAATATTTATTCTTTGTTTAGAATTTAGAATGTTTTATTATGATTTACACTTCACAAATAGTTAAGTAAATGCAAATTTTTACTGACAATATATGTATTTTTTCTTATAATTCGAATAAACACTTCAACATTTTGATAAGCGTCCATTGAATTCTCTCCTAAAAAGAGCATTTTAATACTATTGCATCCAACATTTTAACATATTTCTGTGAATTGTAAAAATTCAGGTTATATGATAGGGTATATATATACTTCCTGTATTTACCTTTTTGCTACATATTTTTGAAGCACCTCATATGCATACATATGCATATATATATGGATTATATAATTAAATACAATTGAAAATACATGTGTGTATTTTGCAATTTTAATTTAATATTTCTAGAAAAAGTTTTCATAACTTTCCTTTAATATATATAAATTTAAAATTAAATTTTAAACTAATAATTAGAGTAAGTTAATACACTATTATTGATCAAATGATAATCATTATCATACTATGAATCCAAATGCGAAATGTTTTAAAGTTAAGAAATTACTACACTAGAACTATTTTTTTTCGTTTAAAAATGGTATTACTTAAAATGTTAAGAATGACCTTTATATAGTATTTTTATACTAATATAGCAGTAATATATTTTGATTATTGTAAGTGTAAACATATGCTAAAATTAATACAGACAATGGGCATTGACACTCTTTTTAGTCTCAAACAAAAAAAGGTTGAAACGAATAATAATAAATGAATATTTTCAGAAATCTAAAACATGAACCTTCAAGTATCACTCAGTGTGTGTAACAGGATTTATTAATTAATAAAATCCTTTTCAAATGTCAAATTATTGTCGAATAAGAATTATGAAATTATTAAATATTTTTCCAACTGTATATATTTTATACATTTTGCTTTCAATAATAAATAACCCTTTTCTTTATATTAAGAAATTATTTTAAGTAATCTTTAAGGATTTTAAAGTGAAATTTTAATAAATTATGCTCATTTTATATTATTTACTTGAGTACGTTATGCCATTTTATATTTTATAGAATTAATTAAATGCCTACATTTTTGAATAAAAAAACGCCTATTGTTAAACTTAAATCTGACATAACTTTAAATTCCAAACATATATCAATATAATTATCTGACATTAAGATTTCAAAGAAATTTTATAAGGAAAACTAAAAATAGCAGAGACCACTTAACATTTATGGATCTTTTCACTCGCATAACATAAACTTCATAGATTATCCATTCAGATTTGTTATTATTTTTCTTAACTTTTATTTCCAGGAATTTTGTTTTCTGAGCTCGCCCATTCTGACTTTGACAGCTGATAATTATTATGATATCCGAGGAATTGTTCCTTGAATGAAAGAGAGGCTCTTGAAATGCAGGGAGAGTTTTTGTTCCCCTTGTCCTCAAGACAAATGAGTGATCGTGTAAGTTGTTGATGAAACTCTTTAAAGCCCCGCAGATTAAACAGTGGTGGAGAGACGTAAAAATTTCATTTTTAATGTGAAAAGTTAATTGTAAAAAGGTTAGAAAGATTTGCATCACAATGGGTCTCAAATTTCTCCCCGGCAGATGTTTGTGCTTGGTTGATATTTGACAAAAAAAAAGTTATTACTTTCACTTAAGCAAAAGTGATATGAAGCGAATTTTTCAAATAAAATCTCAGTGATTGCATTGTTATTGATGTTTTCGGTCCAATTTTAATTGAATTTAATGCATACTAGTTTGTGATATTTTTTAAAATAAAAATATCCCTTTGCATGTTCTAATTTTATGTGGGTTACATTTAGTACTTATTATTATTTTTCATTGAATTGTCTTTCAATTGTTTCGCATGCTTATTTCAATTTCTTAGATAGCAATGTGTGTGTGTATATGTGCGCGAGTGTAATTGACTGTGCGTGTACGCGTGAATATGATTGTGTGTGTATGCGCACGAGTGTAAATGGCTGTGTGTACGCGTGCTATTATAAGTGATTGTGTGTATGTGAAACAATTTTCTATTCATGATAATTAAAAAGAATACTATGTGCACTCATTTCATATTGTATTGTTGCATGATTTCATTAGTTATTTGAATGTGTTATATTTTCTTATCTATCAAATAGCGTTGAGTATTCTATAACCACCTTTGTATTTTAAAGATAACTACTCATTAATTAATAATGTAGAAATTGAAGAATCAAACTGTTTTGTAATTCGACAACCTAACTTTTGTCCTAAATTTCAGGCAGTTAATAATTCGGCAGATATTGTTTAGTAAAAAAAGTGAACTGCAGGTATTTAAAAAGAATCACTTAAAAAATATTTAAGAGTAAATCATATGTTATTTTATCAAAATATTTAATATAAATCATCAAGATACTTCTTATTTTTTAATTAATCTTAATTTGTTAAATTGATATGTTTATGATTTCACAAAAAATTAACATAGATACTTGTGTGTATTTGCATTTCAATTTAGTCTACATCTAAATTGAATTTTATTTCATAGCCAAGTAACTTATTAAATATCTGTCAAATTTCCTATGTGTTATTTATGGTAATGTAATATGATTAGGTAAGTCAGTAACGATTTGAGAGAAGTGTTTTTTTAAATATTTTATGCATCTATTTGCTGCACTAACATTACTAATGAGTAAATTAGTATTATCTTAGGTGTATTATATCTTAAATTTAATTTCACAAAGTACGAGAGGTAATAAATGTATTTTTTTTTTGGATTCTATATAGACTTATTGTTTACCGACAAGTATAACACAAGTCTTACAAACTAAGTCAATACTCAATCAATTGTTGTAGGAAGTTTCAAGAACACAGGCACAAATCGGAATCAAAAGAAACAAGAAAAAAAAGGGAAAAGAAACAAGAATGGATGAAATACAACATATACAGAAAAAAATACAAGACAGCTCACATGCGAATGGAGACATTCAGTAATTAAAATTATACAATGGGGAAGGTTTGGAAACATGTGTGATCCTAATAAGATTTTCAAAATACAAATACATTAATTATACATACACATGAGCATAATACATGAGCATTGATACATATATATCATACGCATATATATATATATACATGCAAATACATACATATACATACAAGAGCAGTAAATGTTAGCAAACACAAAAAAATAATTACTAATCTAAATAATATAGGGGAAAAAGGTATTAATGTACGCACAAAACAATGCAAAAGAATTGAAGCTTTTCAAATAGACTTTAAAGTTTCCATACCCAGTCTGAAACTGGGTAATCTTAAAATTGGGTTGAAAGTGTTTAGCCTTTAAATGTCTCTGAATAGAAGGAATAAATTCCTTGGTGAAATGCGCATTGTTTGATATTTGGTATAAGTTATTCCACTCAGAAATAATTTTTTCCTTAAAAAAATTTTTATAATATGATTTCGGAATGTTCATAGGAATCAAATTGCTTAATTTTGTCGCTTCTTTTGCAAGCCAGTCAGCACGCTCATTGCCATAGATTCCCGTATGACCACAAACAAAAGAAAAGAAAAGTCGTATACCTCTGCTTAGAAGAAAATAGAAATTAATTTTTGAGTTTTAACAGTTAGGTGATTTTGAAAATCAATGTTGCTTAAGGCATATAAAGATGAAAGAAAATAACTGCAAGAGTTAAGAAATTCGGTGAAAGGTGTTCGTTATTACAAATCCAAGAGATTGGGTGATCTAAACAAACTAATTCATCCTGAAGCACACTACATTCATCTCTTATTCTAAATTGGCGAGTTTCTATTTCTATAAAATCTTGCAAGATAACAAATGCAAGGTCAACCTTACTGTTGATTTTGCTACCAGCTATAATGCAGACAACAGGAAAGTTATCTTCAATATCTGTACAGTAATTAACTAATTTAAGGGGGAATCGTTCCGAAGGATGAGAGAGCTCAGAAAATTGCAGGGAACAATCTAAACTCATATTGGTACAGTTCTTCGTTGCAATCCTAAATTCATTATTTCTGGTTATAAAGATCTCAATAGGTGGAAAGGCCGTAAAAGCAAACACAACTTCATAGGATATTGTTTGAAACCCAGAAATAATTCTAAGAAGTATTCTTCGTTGAATTTTTCGCAAGAGCCGATAATTTATTTTCTTCTTCAATACAGAGCCCCAGATTCGTTAGCCATAACAGATAAATGGAACAATGCCTTGTTTATAAATGAGAGAAGGGACTTTGGACTAGAGCCCTAAGCTATTTCTAGCGACTCTATTAAGCCCTCGCAGATTTTTTTCAAATTTATTTGAAACATTGAAAATACGAGTATGTTCCTTCCAACAGAATTTACTATCAAGGACAATACCAAGATATTTTAATACCTTCACACAATCAAGAGGAATCCCATTATGGATGAGGTTGCTAGTGAGGGTGTTATTTTCTCTCTTCTTCAAGGTCATAACTTTTGACTTGACAGCATTAAACTCTAATTTATAATTCCTTGTCCTGGTTGAGACAAAGTCAAGGGTAAGCTAATGTGTTTTGTGAATGGAAATATATGTATTGAAATACTTAAAATTTTTTCCGTCTACAAACAAATTGAATTCCTCACTTTTGTATGCCTGTATTGAAATTGAATTTAGATATGCAGGTGTGTCATTATTGTCTGTACCAAGAAGTATATTTACATATTTACATTTGTTAATAATAATTCTGTGTGAAATAATAAAACTAAGTTTATTTCTCATTTGCATACACATAGCACTGAAAAGGTGAAAGGTTAATTATCTGTGAGGAATTTGTCAGCAGTAAAAAGAAACATTAATTCTTTTTCTAAGAGAAATTAAAGGAATCTCTAATTTGTTACAGTATTTATAAACCCTCATTTGCCGTTTCAAAAAATATATTACAAAATGGAAAAAATATATCTATACAACGTTTATACTTTTATTTATCCTAATTTAGTAAACTTATATAATTATGAAGAGATAGGAAACTTTTGGTTATGGCATTTCTTGTCTCTCATGCTGTCGAATTTTGGTTAAGCATTGGTGTGATTAAGATGAAAAGATGGGTAAAGTTTTGCTTTAGATAAGTATTTATACCGTCTTTGATATGCATGCAAAGGAATTTTTATTTTATATATGACCTGAATTCAATGTAAATATTTACTTTCTCATAACATTAAAAAGCATTTAAAGAAAATATTGACATATAAATAAATTTAAAAAACTACAATGAAAAGGAAAAATGTTTTAATGAAGAAATCATACATATGTTTAGGATATGTTTGTTTTTAAAAAAATAACCATAAAAGTAGGTGGTTTATTATTGTAGTTTAATAAAAGGCAATTTAAATAATATCTGATATTATTCCTCTAATGCTCTAATACCATGGTTTTTTTGTTTTTATTTATTTCTTTTTAACGATATTTTGAGGTATAGTTAATAAAAAAATTACATATGATCATTATATTTTTCAACAACAAATTGTGTTTCCGGTTAATATTGGACAGAAGAAATTTTTTAAGGCGTTTGTATCTGTTACGGTCTCTTTCAAACAAAGGCATTAGATTATTATCAGGACGCAAACTTTAGTTTTTTTTTAGTTTTAATCTATCGATGATTCTTCCTACAGTATAGTAGGTCATTAATATCACACATTTGTATTTTTCAAAATCCCCTTTCACATTTAGTTTCATTTATAGGATTTCCGATCTGAAAAATATCCTTATATGACCTTCAGTTACACTGCTGGACAATTGCTAAGGACGGATAATACTATCATCCATAGCAACCACAAAATGAAAGGAATCAAAATGTGGAAAATTAGAATAAGTGCGGAATATTAGTAAGAAGAAGTATGAGTATGCAATTTTTTTTCCACGTCTGTTCATCACGTGATAGCGTTCATAAGAGCTTTAAAAGTTTTGACGCGTGTGGACAGTTGTTGTTTCAAGTCAAAGTTTTACAAGAAAGATTTAACCCTCCAACTGGACAGCACGGCTTTTTCCACCCTACTAGAGAGGCTTCGAAAACGGACCACACTGAATTTTTCCTAAGGCCGGGGACTCACCAAAAATGAACCAAACAGATTTTTTCCCCTTCAAGTAATGTGTTCAAAACCTGTAAGGTGGTATTTTTCCGAATTCTTTGCCCCCTTTAAAGGTTTACGATCTTGAAAGATAATTAGAGACGGTCGGGGAGACACAATGGGCATTGAGGGGAAACTTTTATGGTCACGGGGAGACCGGTTCCTGTGGCAATCGTAAAATCTTCAACCTAAAGTGTACACAAATAGCGAGTCAATGATTTGAGAATTCTCATTTCTTTCTTTACCTTAAAATTCTCAAATGGAATTAAGTTTTTTAATGTATGTCTAAGTTTTAAAAAAATATCTGTAGTATTTAAATTCAAATTATATATTAAAACATTGAGGATAATTTACTGTTTCATTTTTCTTACTTTAATCAATACTTTCAGTGATTTTTTTTAAAAAATGATTATTTTGTTATGTGTCAAAAAAATAAAAAAAAGGTTCAAAATTTAAAATCTTTTAAAATTTCGGACACTTCTAAACATGAATAATTTTTAAGCTTCTGTATTACATTATTTGCAAAAAATTTATATGTATTGTTAAAAAAACCCTATTTAAATCTTTTAGTTTTTCATAATTTTAAAGCCAGATATTCAGGGCATCTTACATAGAATCCCTTGTTTTGTATTGTTCAGATAACAAATTATATTTGAATTTTGAATGTCTGAACATTAATTTCATTCAAAGAGAATTTTAATTTCAAGTTTATATTTTTTAACTTGAATCTTCAAATAAAGAGTGCCCCGTACCACTAAAGACCCGCCGTGTAGGGCAGCGATGCACGATAAATCTGTCGAGAGCTGAAACGTCCTCCCGTTGGTGTGGTGTGGTAGTTAGGAGAGGGGGGTGCCAGCTCAGGTGTCGTCCACGTCACTTGACCATGGTTCAAAATTACGTGGTCCGTCGCCAAAAGCCCTCGTGTAGCTAAAACAGTGCGACGTTAATAATAAATCAATCAATCAATTCAAATAAAGAGTATTTAAAAGCATCTGGACAAATTTAGAGTTAACACATTTGCGCATATAAATAAATATAAAGATCCTTTTTAAATTGAAATTAAAAAAATATATATTTATGCATAATCCCTCATCATTCATGTTCCATTAGTAGTTGACTGAAGAAAAGGTTATTAAAATTTGGACATTTTTATAATCTTAACCATGCAAAACTAGGAATTTTGTATTAGCTCCACTAAAATTCTGCATTGGAATTTCGAAAAAGATATTTATGCGAGTCTCGCATACTCAGTTGAAAAACATATATATTTACCATAAATACTAATAATTCTTTGGATATTTAAAATTATCATATGATTAATTTTTTAATATATATATACATATATATATATATATATATATATATATATATATATATATATTCGACTTCTAATATTTTTTCAAGTATTCCTTAAATTTCATATAATTTAATTAAGTGAGGGGATATTAAAGTCGCACTCTCTCTCTTCTCTACTCAACTTCTTGAGGGCTTTTGGCGACGGTCCTGTGACCGGGGTATCAGGTGGTCAAGGTATCGAATCATGGTTGGCATGTCTCGAGTTCGAGCCCAGTGCCACAAAAGACCCTCCGTGTAGGGCAGCGATGCACGTTAAATCTATCGAGAGCTGAAATGTCCTCTCGTTGGTGTGGTAGTTAGGAGAGGGGGTGCCAGCTCAGGTGTCGCCCTCGTCATTTGACCATTTTTCAAAATTACGAGGTCCATCACTAAAAGCCCTCGTGTAGCTGAACAGTGCGACGTTAATATTCACTCACTTGGCGACGGACCTCGTAATTTTAAACCATGGTCAAGTGACGCTTGAGCATCGCTCCCTTACACGGCGGATCTTCAGTGGTACTGGGGTCGAACTCATGACACGTCAGCTACGAGTCCGTTACTTTGACCATTAGGCTACCGCGGCCTCACAATGTGGTTGAAAACTGCATGTTATGAGTAAAAATATGCTGAAACATTTGATGAACATATAATAGATTTTTGCATAGAAGATAGATGTGTGATATGCTAAAATGACAATATGTAAAAGTTATGAGAATATCGATGACAATTTTTGAAAAATTCAATTTAAGTTTCAGTCTAAAACTTGTTCGTTTTTTTTTTTCGCATTTAATATTAAATAGTCGCGATAACAAATTAATAGTTTAACGCATTCATAGATTATAAAAAATAAAGGTATAAATGACATTGTTGGGAATAATAAGTTTTTATAGTTTTGAATTCAGATTTGCAGGAGTGTAGACTATTAAAAGGCTGATGTAGAAGTTAGAAAACTAATATTTAAAATATATGGAAAACAATATCTGCAATTCCATGATCTTGACGAGCAGAAGACGGCATTTTTACTTAGTAGGGCAGAGTAAGCATAAGGTAGGAGCTTGTGGAGTAAACAACCAGGCCTCTGCAGTTTTGGCAGGTAATGAACTCCCATTTGTTGCTTTCTCTCTCAGTAAGGAATATAAAAATAACAAATACACAAATAAGTCATGTAAAATTTTATATATTTTAATAACAATGAATTGTGAACTTAATTTCTAATTCATTGTCACGAGTTGGCAGTAACTACGGTACTCTATCGACGTACTTCTTATATATATATATATATATATATATATATATATATATATATATATATATATATATATATATATATATAAGTACGGTTGATAGAGTACCAATAATTTTAACGCAATTTTATATTTCGTTCTCGTAAACTTTACACCTTTTAAAACATGTATTGACAAGATACTCTCCTTTTGTATATTTATAAAGTTTTAAAAATATAATGGTTATCTTACCCAACATTTTAAATCAGGGGCGGCAACTGTGTAGCTAAGACGTGCCAAACCAATCTGTCAGTATCATTCAGCGTGCCACATAGTAAGAAATTTTTGAAATCCTTCGATTCTTACGGTAATATTTGCAGATTTAAAGAATAGAGGTAAATAATTTAGATTTAAAATTTTATTTTATATTAATTATGGATCAATAAAATACATTTATTAAAATAAAAATAAACAATATAAAATGTTACTATTCCTTCAACAAAGATAAAAAAAATTAAAAATGTATGTTTCCAACATATTTACTTAAATAAGAAATAGACAAAGTGAAATATAAATTATTCCCTTCATTATAGTTAAATAAAAATTGTAACTCTTTCACGACTCTTCTTTCATATCGCAAAACCAGGGGTATAATGCATGACACGATTCTGAGCATTCAGTTGTTAAACAATTTCTTTGCGGAATCGAAATATTTTTCATATTAGGAAAGATTTTTTACTTTGATATGCCGAATCACATAAGTGGAAAGCAGAGTACATGCAATTTTCTTTTTTCAACAATTAAATTCCCTAGCAATAACACTCAATTATTTACAAAATAGCAGTAAATTTATCCTTAGAATTATCTTTCAGATTTTTTTGTAGTTCCATAAATGTCCATAACTCAGAAGATGTTTGTCAAATAAGGTCTATTATCAACTTCCATCCACTCAAGAATTGACAAATTTGTAGAGTAGTGCTGAGTGCCACTAAGAAATGTACCACGTGCCACAGGTCCATAGATTGCCGACACGTTTTAAATGTTCTTATTAACTAACCATCTCCTATTCAAACACAATTTATATGATAAAAGAGGGTTTTCATTCATTTTGTAGGGAATTGTATTAGATTCAACCATAAGTAATTTTGTGTTTCAAATAAATTACGTTGTTTCGGGGATCCCCATAGAGCAAAATGAAAGGAATTTGACATAATTATAGTAAGTTTCTCTAAAGGGGGAAACGTTCACTTTCAAAATACACTGCGTAAAGTGGTTTTAGGTGTACGAAGTTATATTCACTATTATTCCTAAAATAAATATTGTTATTTTGGTTTTTCGTTATGTTTTGAAGTTATTTCTTCACAAATATACTTCTCCATTACATTTCTTTCAAACTTGCTATTTTCTTTTGCGGCCACGGTAACCTGATGGTCATGGTTATGAACTCGTGTCCAGTGTTCGAGCCCTGGTACCACAAAAGTTTAGCGTTGAAGAGGAGCTGATGCACGTTAAACACGTCGACGTCAAAAGTCCTTACGTTGGTGTGATGTGGAAGTTTGGAAGGGGAGTTATCAGCTCAGGTATCGTCCTCGTCACTTAACCGCGGTTCAAAATTACGTAGTCGCTCGTCAGTAGCCACCGTGTTGACTTAGAATGCAATATAAACCCTTGACGTGTGCACTTGAGTTAATTCGAGTACGCTAAACAGTTCCAAATATGCACATTAGATATAATTCAAACGAAGTCGCATTTTATGCTGCTTTAATTTCTCACTCAAATATCAGCGAGCGCCGTCTGCACTCGAGATATTTGACTGTTGTTTCTTATATTTACGATTTAGTCGTTAAACATCAAAAACTCATTTTCAATGTAAAGACTGTAATGTTGGACTGTGTGCAGTGCCGTGTTTCGAAAAATATCACACTGTGACATTTCTGTAAACGACATGTATGTGTCTTTCTCACACTTCTTTGATATTTTTTGCTATTTATACCTGTTACAATTATTTTTTTATAAAAGGTTTTTTGTAACTAATTGTAAATTAAATAAAACCTTTTTTTACAATTATATGTATTTGAGGATGAAATCTGATTTACTTTATTCAGGAAATTTTTAGTAAATTTCATTTTCTTAGCCAACTTATTTCTTTTAAAACATGCTCTTTGTGTATTATATAATTAAATTTCTAACTATCTAAAATTATGTCTGGCTTTTTTCTTCATTAAAATCTTTCAGGATTTTACAAATTATCTTGCCATTATTCATTATGTACTTAATAAGGAAAAATTTATCTAAATATAAATAATTTCTGGCCTAATAAACATATTGTTTTTAGCTACAGTTTGGAAAATGCATTGAAATTTGTATCGGGACAGGATTTTAACATATTATGAATGTGTTTTTGATTGCCACTATGTTATATATTTATCTTTCATTCTTTTTACAGTATGAGTAGAAGTCGTAAACAGTTTTGTCACAGCAAAATTAAATTTTTGTTTCATATTCAAATTATACTATTATATTGATTCTGAAAATAATAGGTTAGTTTGACAACCCATTATTTCACAATTTTAAAGCATTGAACAATTTTGAAAGTTTTAAAACTTTTCTAAAATGTTAAATTATTAAAAATATTTAATTATTGTAAGTGATTAATATTTCTTAGATTATTGGAAACAAAAAGTATAAAATTTAAAATATATCTCTTTGTTGAATTTTAATAATTATTTTTATAGCTAAACCTGGAAAAAACCGAATTTTTTTTAAATATTAACATTAAGATATTTTTTAAAAAATAACTAGAGCTCTCAGACCTAAATCCCTATGAACTGTTATAGAACATATGTAAGGGAACATTTACAAGATATTTCAAGACTCTATCTTGAACAGGAAAAACGCCTTAGAGATTAGAAAACACTCTCATCTTCAAAATTAAAAATCTGAGAAAAACATATTTAAAATTTGTAATGGCATAAAAAAAATTCCATTGCCTGTAAAGCTTTAATTTTTCAATCTGTTACTATCCAACTTATGCTATACATGAAAATTCTACTTGAAATAAATATGACTGAAATATCTTTTTTAATTCAAAATACTCTAAGACATAACATTGATAACAACTGTTAATTTGATCAATTATTCACTTTTATCAGAACCTTATATATTCACAAGAGTTTTAAATGCAAAATATTTATATAGAAATTAGTAGTTATACAAACGTAATCCAGAAATCACCAAGTTTGTAAACAATATCTATTTTTTCTCAGTTCCCCATCGTGGCAGTTAAGCAAGTTTAAGTTTTTGTTGCATGACTTTAAAATACTGCAGTGTATTACTACAATAGATTTATTATAATGTAGTTTGTGGTACATCAGGGAAATTATTAGTTCATTCTGCAACATTTGTATTCTGTAGTCTAATTGTAATATTACCTGAAAAAGCTGCATTTTAGATTTACCATTTTCAGTCATATTCCATCCCTTTCAAGTATTATTTATCACAGTAGCCTGCGTACATTTTGGTCATGGCATTTTTCAAAAGGAAAAAAAAATAATGGAAACAAAGTAAAGAGCTTTTAAATTATATAAACTATGTGTCAAAAAATAAATTGGTCTTTAAATCAATATTAATTAAGTAAATGTGAGAAAACTCAAAAACATAAAAACATGAGCAAACAGAAATGATTTTAGAAACTAAAATTGTAGTTAATTGCCGTTTCACACGAAATATTGGATTGTGTTAAAAAATATTTTTATTTAATTCAATCTAGGAATGCAAAAATGCTTTAAAATGAAACTGAATTTAAAATCAAAACTCAGAAAATTAAAATTTTTTAAAACCTAATTGGTTTTTAGATCAGAAATTGAGCAAGTTTTCCAAATATATGAAATAAATATTTGCAATAAATTGGGTGAACTCTCTGTTGGCCGTGAAGTGTAGAAAATGTCCATTTCACAATCCTCGCCCTAGACCACAGCTGTGAATGAGAAACCTCCCGTTTCGAAGAACACAGAGACCGAAAAGCAATAAAATCCTTCCCTGCAAAACCAATCGGGACCTCCTGCGGCGTTAACAGGGGAAAGGACTAAACTGCCTTTCGTTTTTGAAGCAGTTCGCGAAATTTATCGGAGAATTTTCGGAGTAGCTAGCTTTAAAAAAGTAGATCGCTTTCGAAGTGAAATTTAATTAGCGGGTCATCCAGTCAGAGGGTTAATAGACGAACTTAAAATTTTGGGCATGCCTTCCCGACATCATATAGATGATTTTATGCGTGGCCGAATTATTGGAAAGATCGAAGAAGGGCGAAAAATAACAGATGTTGCCAGGGAGTACGACATCGCTCACAGCGTTGTTTCACGGCTGTGGAAGTCATTTAAAACTACTGGAATGTGTAGTAGACGGCACAAGGGAGGTCGTGTTAGAAGTACGACGCCTGCAGAAGACAGATATATCGTCCTATCAGCAAAAAGGAACCGGCGCACCACAGCTCAGCAGGTGGCAAATCAGTTTCTTGCTGCCTCAGGAAAGCAGATCTCCCGAAAAACTGTTGCCAGACGTTTGAGGGGAGAAGGACTATACGCACGCAGACCTGTTGTGTGTGTCCTATTGACCAGACAGCACCGTACTGCCCGTTTGCAATGGTGTCGTGAGCATCACAATTGGACTGAACAGGACTGGGCATACGTACTATTCTCAGATAAGAGTAGGTTCAGTCTGTCATCGGATTGTAGACGCCAACTGATCGGGCGCGAGAGTGGTACTGCTTATCGTCCAGAAAATATCCAGGAAAAGGACCGATATCCGACATGCAGTATCATGGTGTGGGCCGGCATCATGATCAATGGCCGCACGCGCCTATATGTGGTTGCGAATGGGACTATGACGGGCCAACGATACATTGATAAAGTTCTACTTCCTCATGTTCGTCTTTTCCGTGGTGCTGTCGGTGATAAATTTGTTTTTATGGATGACAACGCAACATGTCATCGAACACTCGCTGTTCAGGATTGTCTAGACAGCGAGGGTATTCAACGTCTCGTATGGCCAGCGCGTTCTCCAGATCTAAACCCCATTGAAAATGTGTGTGATGCTTTGGGGAGGCAAGTTTCTGGTCGAAACTATCCTCCGACAAACAAGAACACCCTCATCCGTGCACTCACAGAGGAATGGGATAAATTGCCTCAACAGCTGCTGGATAATGTTGTGCAAAGTATGGTACGACGTGTGGAATGTTGCATCACACTCCACTGTGGACATATCCCGTACTGATACCTTTCTTTAAGGTGTCTACTGACTTTTAGATGCATTGTTCCATTTCTCCGTACGCAGATCAAATGAACATTTTTTTTTCTTTCAGATGTTTCACAGCTTTTGTACTTTCCAGAACAATAAATATTCTTTATTCTAATGTCTGAACAGTGTGGCAACTATATTTTATCCTACTAGGCCTCATGTCTCGCTTAATGTTATGCTACATAGCAATTTGTGATCCGTTCTTTGCAATTGTCCAGCAGTGTATAATTATTGGAATCAATGAATTTATAAAATGCTGATCCCTAATACAATTTTCTTACAATCACAGTACTTGATAGAAAATTTTAAGGAACAGATTTGTTTCAAAGTAAGCAATGTTTGCATTAGAAGAATTAGTCAAATGTAGCCTTCGTTTTAAAGAAAAGCAGGAAAGAATTTTTTAAATTTTTTTTAAGCTTTAAATGGTCTTCTTAAAGCTATCAGTAATAATTTATAGTTATAAGTAATCTAAAAATTATTAATTGTACTCCTTGTTCTCTCACTGCACCACTCCTCCCCTTTCCTCCAAGTCTTTCAACAAACACAATGCTTCTTAAAAGGAGGGAAAAACCACAAACTAAGGTTCAAAATTAAACTTTTTACGATACCGGACTAGAAATCACTCCAGGATCCAATGCCCGACTGAAAATTATCAAAGTCAAATTCAATTGTACTCCTTTCGGAATGGAGAAATCTATTTAGAAACTAAAAAAAATCAATTTTCTGTTTAAAAAAAATATCAATCTTTTTTATTTGACATTAAAAGAAAGATTAAAATAAATTTTGTATGAATTATTTGAAAGATTAATAGTTTAAGAAGCAATATAAATGTCAAAATCATTTTACTCCAAACTAAGAGATAGAAATTATTTTGAAGATTTATAAGGAGGAATAATTTCATTGCATGCATACGTATTGCAAAATGGGAAAATTGTTAATTTTGAATTGAAGTTGTTTGCTTCGAATTTGTAAGTTTCCAATCTTAGAAGTTTATAAATAACTAGAAAGGGATCTGAGGATATGAGCTTATCTTATTTTCAAGTGTAAAACGCTTACTATTTTGAGTTGTAAGGAATTATGGAGCTATTAACTCATAATTTCATAATATTTTGAGTAAAGTAAGCGTACATTTTAAACATTTCAGATTCCTGGATTGATTTCTTCAGGAACTATGACATTTAATTTCGCAAGCTTCAAGTAGTTATAAATTGTTACAAAATTCAGGATACAAAATTTTTGGAAAAATGCTTCAATAGTCATCGTATAAAACTAAAAAATATAGTTTATCGGACATTGCTGAAAAGAATTCGAACGATTGTACAATATTTACACTGCTGTTTGTAAAAAATGCAACACCATAAAGGAATCATCAGAATTAAATGAACTTTGCAGCAAAAATCAATTACAGCATGTTACGTAAAATAGTAAAAATTCAGAATCACCACGCTTGTGTGGCGTGCGCAGCGCCCTCTGAACTGATGCAGAAAGCGCATAAATAGAGGGCTATAGCCGGATGTTGAAAATAGTTAATGATGATTTGTTAGTGGCGAATGTTTAGTGAGACCCAAGTATACCTCCATGACGAAATAAAGAGAAATTCCTACAACTTATCAAGTTTGAACAGGAGTAGTTATCGGCCTCCGAGAAGGAGAATTTTCCTATAGTGCCACAGGAGATCATGTGTAGCGGAACAGATCCACAGTGATGCGAGTTTGGAAGCAGTGGACCGACGAGCACCGAACAACTCTAAAAACTGACTGGCAGTGGACGATGGAAGCTGAAGTCAGCACGCGACGATCAACACCTGCTCCCCATGGTGATGAATGACCGTACAGCTGCCTCTAGGCCATTGACAGCACGTTGGTCTACTACTACAGGTGTAAAAATGTCGGCTTCGTCAATTTGTTCACGTCTGCTGCACCGTGGATTGCGTGCAAGGGTGCCTTTATACAGGACCCCCCTCCACCATCCACTTCTGCATCTGCGTCTACAATGGGCTCATGAGCACAGAGCCTGACAAGCTAATTGTCATCAAGTTGTCTTTTCAGATGAATCACGCTTCAATTTGTGGGACCATGTTGGCCGCATTCGTGTTAGACGTTATGCCGGTGAACACTGCTTTCCAGACATAATGGCCTAACACCAGGAGTTATGGTTTGGGGTGCGATTTCGTATCATAGACGATCTAATTTTCTACGAATTGAGGGTATTCTTAATAGCAACAGGTACGTTCATGAAGTGCTACAGCCCGAAGTTTCCTTCCTTTAAGGCATCCCTGGAGATATCTTTCAGCAGGATAATGCACGCCCACATGTTTCAAAGAATGTTCAGGCCAACACATGCAACTCTTTCCTTGGCCAGCTAATTCGCCGGATGTGTCGCCTATTGAGCACGTGTGGGATTTGGTTGATCGGCGCCTCGTTTGTGATCCGCGTCCTGTACCTTCAAAAGACGAACGAACTTTTTCTGCTCATATAAGCAATATGGAATTCTCTTCTACAAGCTGACATTCAAAATCTGTTTGACTCCATGCTTCGTCGTATAGAAGCACTTATTGCAGTGCTTGGTGGCTATACAAAATACTGATTTCGAACACTTACTGTTGTCTTTTAGCTTTGAAAATTTCGTCATTTATTTGTACTAATACAAGTTGCTTTTGCAATAAATTTCATTAAATTCTGATGATTCCTTCATAGTGTTGCATTTTTTACAAGCAGCGGTTTACATCAACATTGATTTAAGGTATCCGACTACTTGCGACAGCTTTTTCTTTCTTAAGAAATGGAGATATGTAGTTTTTTTGTGTGGTTTTTAGATTTATTTAGTACACACTTTAAGAAAATAATGCTAAAATTAAGAAGAGAGAAAGAGTTTATTATAACTAAAATAGGAAAATATGGGTAGAAAGTTACGAAAAATTACATAAACGGGGCCCAATTTGCACAAAAAGTTTATGAACAAATTCTATATTTTTGAATTTTGATGTGTTACTTTGACAATCATTTTCGAAATGACTTTAAGGTTAAGAGATATTTTAATTTTTATAAAAACTAGAGAACTTTATCTTAGTTAATATATGAAATTGCTTCAAAAATAGTGATTATATTCAGATACGCGGCAGTAAATTTTGTAATAAAACATTGATTCATAAACATGAAAGTTAAAACACTTCTACTTTTATACAGAACATACACAAAAAATTTCAGTCAATGATTTTTCAAATTTTTTTGAGCAATCGCTGTCCCAATTTGAGCATTTTCTAAAGAACAAATTTCGAGTTAAACGAATTTTAAAGTTTGGCATCTACTTTTACTAAAACACTTGTAGTTTTTGTTCTAGTGAATGGAAAATAAAACACTTAGTAATTTTATAAAGCTATTAAGATGGCTTATGAAATAAAGTCATTAAAAAATGTTAATTTTTGAAACAATTTACGATTTTAGGGTAGTCGTATAAATTAATAAAATTAAATGAATTAAAATGTATTCCAACTAAATGGTATAGTTTTGCATTATTTAGCATAATTTTTTTCAGCCGAAGTATTTGATAATTTTTTCAGGCAACATTTATATCTTTTTATAAAACTAAATCAATACATATAAAAAAGAGTTGTGACAGTCTATTCGAATTATTCACACAGTGTATTTCTGGTTATTAAATAAACATCACTCTTTAATTTAAATAATTAGAATCATTAAATGAATTTTTAACGAAAAAATACTTCGAAATAAAAAGAGAATTGGGAAAAACAACTTTAATTCAGCTTATTAAATTTTTGTTATTTGGTTTCAGTTTAAATTTAATTTTATTCTCCTAGTTTTATAGTCATACAACCTTGCAATAAAATACCTGTTAATTGCTCTCCCTCTTTCATTAATTTTACACCAATTTCTTTAATAGGCATATGCATATACTAAAATGTCTTATACTTTTTAATATAAGAGATTACTTAAAATCTTTCTGCTGAATAGATAATTTGCACATACTAAAAGAAATCAAACTTGAAGTTACCCACAACATTTTTGCACCATTTAAATTATTCTTCATTGTGTTATATCCTTTTTTCAGATTAGTGGGAAATAATTACAAGCAGAAATGAAATTGTATTTTGCTATCGAAATTAAATTTTTATTCCCATTTTTTCGTCAAAATTGTTAATTTTTTTACTTTTATGAATTATAAAAACACAGATTTTCATTCGGTTACAGCAATATGATTCCATTATTTTTACGACTGAACAGATTACTATATTCAATATTCTAAATTCATTCTTAATACAAAAATATTTTGCTTTTACAGTGTTTAAAGCACTTATAATTTGTCCATGGATTAATAATGATTTTTGTAAAATTTAGTCCACTCTTCTTTGATTTATAATTTAGTTGTTTTGAAAAGTGAGCGAGAGATTGAATTACATTTTACTTTAAATTCTAAAAAAAGAAACAAGGATTTAGAGTTACTGATAATGTATTAAAACAACGTAATTATGTTAAATTTTGTAATATTTGTCTGGAATACAACAATACAAGTAAATTTATTTATATACTAGCTGGTATACCCGTTCTTCGCACGGGTGAACTTAAAAATTAAAAAAATACAGACTGAAGGATAAAGAAGATTTTAATGAGTTAATTTTACGTGAATTGTATAAATGAAACAAAAAAAAAGCTTTTTACATAACTCAGCTGCACGAAAAAACCATGTTTACTAAATTTTAAGTCTTTAGATGTAATTGCTGATTTTTTTATTATTGTTATTATTTATGAAGCCCCGTAATTTTCTTGTGGGTTGATTTTTGAAAACACCTACCTGCTCTGCAAAAGTAACACATTGTTACAAATTTTGTGCAATAAACGCTAAAAATAGTGTAAATAATTTTTATCTGGATGTATAATACGTTAATATTACTTTATAATGCATTTATATTATGTTAATTAGCTGTTACCTGCGACTTCGTCCACGTGGAATTTAATAAAAAAGTATTTATTCACTTGGCAGAGTTTACAAAAACTTTTCTTCTACTTTGTGAGAGAATCTATGTTTCTTTTTTGTTTTATTTTTTTGCTTTGCTTTTTGTTGAGCAAGGGGTGAAAGGGACGCATGACCTTTGACATTGTCGATGGGGTGAGGAATAAAATCTTTAGGATCAAAATAGGCCTAAGTAGCAAGTAGGGTGAAACGCGAACAAAAACGAAGCCGCAAGGAAGGGGGTGAAAGGGAAGCATGACCTTTGACAATGCAGTTAAGGACTGTAAAATCATTAGGATCAAGACATGATCGGGAAATGTCGCGAATGGCAGCAACCTAATCAAAGAAAAAAGTTTGATATAACTGTTAGCAATCGTTGAAATAGAAGACTCGCGAAATAAAATAATTTCTATTAAATAAAAATAAACCCTATTGAATAAAAATAGTCCCTATTGAAATAAATAATCCCTATTTGAATCCGATATTGTTCACTATTTCATTGGTTTTAATTTTATTTTCTTGGAACCCTAATTTTTTTTTCTAAAATAAAAGTAGCATAAGTTATTCCTTATAACATTAGCTATCTGCCAGTGAAAGTTTCGTCAAAATTGGTCCAGCCGTTTCAGAGATTAGCCGGAACAAACAGAGAGACAGAAAGTCAGTCAGACAGACAGACAGATAGACAAAAATTTTAAAAATTGATTTTTTCATGTAAGTACCGTATATATTTTTAAATGCATTTAGTAAAAAGCTGTTAATTTCAAATTACAAACAGACACTTCAGCTTTTTTCTGTTCTTAAGGTTATATCAACTCTGGTTGCGATAGCAACGAAAAAAAAATCGTTTGTTCTTACAAAATTAAAAGTGAGTCACTAAGAATAAATTATTCTTTTTCGTTAAAAATGAGTCATCGCGTTTATTCCATGAAGAAATGCTTTTTAAATGTCTTTTAGTATTAAAAAAAAAGTAATAATAAAAATGATTCCTATTTTTGAATTTGATGTTGTTCATTATTTTATTGGTTTTAATTTTGCTTTCGCGGAACCCTATTTTTTTTCTAAAATAAAATTAAACTACGTTACTCCTTGTAACAACAGCTATCTGCAAGTGAAAGTTCCGTCAAATTCGATCTAGCTGTTTTATAAATTAGCCGGAACAAACAGACAGATAGGCAGACAAAAATTTAAAAACTTGATTTTTTTTTAAATATGTACCGTAGATATACTTTTAAATGCATTTAGTAAAAACTGTAATTTCAAACTACAAACACACTTCAATTCAATTTATTTATTTATATTAAAATGATTTGATTTTCTTTTAGGTATAGCTAAAGGATGTAAGTGCACGTTTTCACCTAAAACGTAATTAAAAATATTTATTTTAGAAACAACTACCTACGTACTTAACTAAATAAAATAACCTATAAGAATTTATCGATTTCAAAGTAAATAAAAAACTGAACTATTTCCATGAAAGAAAACCTAACGACGTTTAACATTGATTTCTAATTATTAGAAAACAGTGAAAATGTAACGAAACTAAATGAATTAAGAGAGCGGAACGATAGGAAAAAAATACTTTGTGACTCGAGAAACCGTTATTCTTTGATGTCAATATAAATATTACGCAATATAAATATTATTCAATTAAATATTACTATATTGTGTATATATTATGCAGGATAAATGAAATTATTTACAGTTTTGAATAAACTTACTTAATTTAAAGGTGTAAGTGCACTTTTTCACCTAAAACGTAATTAAAAATATTTATTTTAGAAACAACTACCTACGTACTTGACTAAATAAAACAACCTGTTCGCTCTGCGATCGCCACCCCCACCGCACACTCACACTTGTACAATCACTGTTGTAAGACAAACATTTATTGTGACTGCTTTGTGCAGTATTTGGCAATGAAATAAACAATAGAGGTATGAAATTAGCTTACCTCTATTTAAATGCGGAGTCTTCTGAGAAGTCAAATGACGTAAAACCCAAAACTTCCTGATTTAAGTTTAAATGCTGTTAAATGTTATAGAAAAACTGATGTTGCTCAGTATTTTTGAGAACGAATGAAATCATTGGAATGATACAACAGTTCAAAACAGGTCTTAGCAACAGTAAGGTGAAACGAATCTGCAAGCAAGGGAAGAGGTACACGTAACCTTTGACACTGTCATTGAGGTGAAGGACTGGGTAGGATGAAACGAAGCCGCAAGCAAGGGGTAAGTGAAGACTGTTAAAATCATTAGGATCGGATATGAACGGGAAATATCGCGAGTCTCAGTAACCTTATCAAACAAAAAGTTTGTCTAGAAACGTCGAGAGAGAAGGCTCGCAAAATAAAACAATCTCTATTGAATAAAAATAATCCCTACTGAAATAAACAATCCTTATTAGAAACGGATATTGTTCACCATTTCATTGGTTTTAATTTCATTTTCCCGGAACCCTAATTTTTCTTCTATAATAAAAGTAGCCTAAGTTATTCCTTATAACATTAGCTATCTGCCAGTGAGTTTCGTCCAAATTGGTCCAGCTGTTTCAGAGATTAGCCCCAACAAACAGACTGACTGACAGACAGACAGACAAAAATTTTTAAAATTGATTTTTTCATATAAGTACCATACATACTTTTAAATGCATTTAGTAAAAAGCTGTTAATTTCAAATTACAAACAGACACTTCATTTTTATTTATATGTATAGATATATTTTTATGTTATATTAACTCTATTTTTAATATACATTATTATTTTATTTAAAATATCTTATTATCAGTTTAATTTTAAAATATCTTTTGTGCTTAGTATAATTGCAAAATAACTGTCTAGATGGCTCCACTGTTTTTTCTTCTTGTGTTAACAAGTCCATTTTTCTATTAATTTACGTGGGACTCTGGTATAAGATGCATGTCTACTCTTATTTTGGGTTTCATTGTGTTACATGTAAGTTTTTATATCCTAATTCTTTTCTATAGAATTTTTTCTTACTATTTCTCTGTATGAGAGAAACATTATTTTCATCTTTTAATACTTTCATTTTACTTTACAGTCTGGTATACCATCCACGTGTTATCACTGGTTATCATCCATTAATTCAGCGACAGCCATAGAAATCCTAACAGGTCTCTATTTTAGTCCAAAGACTCCTTTTGTATCCACATTTGTTATGTCTCTTGAACTCAAATTTCTTTCTTCTTTGGCATTGTAGGTTATACAACTTTTACACTTGGAATCTTATTTTATTTTATTCTACTATATATACATATATATATATACATATATATATATATACATATATATATACATATATATATACATATATATATACATATACATATATATATATATATATATATATTATATGAAAGAAATTTGTATAATATATCAAAAACCAGAAATAATAGAAAATGAACATAACAAGAAATAACGTAATCAAAATATAAAAGCTAAGCACATGAAGATAGAATTTATAGAAAAATATAAAAAAAGGAACTATAAAAAAAAAGAGTCTAGCGAGTCAGAAATCAATTTCGGACTTAGGACCAAATAAGTGGGGTTAAACTAGTTTGAAGGCGCCAACCTTTCCCCTTTGCAACTCTGTTAGGAAAAACGAAATAAAATAAACAAAAATTCAAAGTATGTAAGAACTCACAGAGAGTATGATAAAATCACTGACTACTATTATGTAACAAACTCTCCCAAATTTTTAATGCAGAAAAATCCCAAAACAATTACGTAAGAAAAGTAGAAATATAGAAAAATCCTAAAATAATTCGTAAGAAAAGTATTTTTCAAAAAAGAATTTAGTTAGGCTAAGCTGTGCCCAGCGTTAGCCTGGATTATAATTTCCGTGCTAATACATTAAGGTATCCGACTACGTTCGGAACCGTGATTTTCCAAAAGTGTATAAATGGATAACATTTATGATATTTAGTGTTACTTTGATTAGAGAACGTATATAAAATTGTTTTATGAATATTATTACAATAAAAAATTACTTAAGTACAATAATTTGACAAAAAAGGAACATAGAATGACCCATTTTTAAAACTTTCTCCTTTTTTGAAAAATGTTTCTATTATAGTAATATTTATTTTGCCTATGTATAGCCCATATCTCTCTACTGAGGCTGAACTAGAATTTTTGAAATGCATAACTTAGAAGTTGATTTATCCATGTTTTACGACAACAGAGGAGAAAAAGTTTAATGAAAAAACGCTGATAATTATTTCAGTTAGTGGTAACTCTGAAAATATTGTGAATTTTTCAAAAATCCTAGTTCAGACTAAGTCTTTACTTTATATAAGTAAAATATTATTATTATTGAATCATTTTTTAAAAAAGGAGAACGTTTTGAAAAAAAGGTTATTATAAGTTAATTTTCTGCCAAAATATTGTATTTAAGTAATTCTTTTTGTCATAATGTCCTTAAAACATTGTATACCTGTATTCTATTCTAAGTGACACTACATATCGTGAATATTATCCATTTATATGCGGGTTAATTTTTTTTTAAATCACTGTTCTGAACGTAGTCGGATATCTTATGTAAATATAAATTCTTTTACGAGTTACTAAAAGAAAAGGTGAATAATTTCTGACAATTTATTAAGTTTTAATACTCTTTATTTTTTATTACTTTGAATACAAATAGAGAGCTCGTTTAAACTCTTTGGTAACTAATAATAAAGTAATTCGTTATTCCACACACTGTTACATCTAACGCAAACTTTCAAACTAAACAGGCCATTATCTTCAAAATACGTTTCAACACGTGAAATTTATCGCCACAATAACACTAATGTTCATTTAGTGTGTTCCTCAATGGGTCAAAGTCGTTACGAAGACCCATAACGAAACCGCTTTCAAAACTGCAATCTATCACGACGATTATCTGAGCTCAAGACGCCAAATGGCGTGTGGGTTGGCATCTTTTGAAAGTAAATTCTGCAATTTTCCATTGCAGATAAGAGCGCTCCTTCCACAATAATGAATCCCTGTAGGAGTTCATCAATTGCACAAGAGGGAAGAAAGTCAGAGGGAGAGTCGCGTCATCGATTGGAAGCCAAAGGACAAAGTGCTCATTTGAGCGAGAGAATGACCAGAGTGTGGCTCCAACAGGTCGGCAAAAGGGGATGAAAGTGGGACAGATGGCTCGGAAATAGCAGATTGTGCATATGACATTCGTTCCCCAATCGATGACACATAATCGACTCGCCAAAAGGGAATGGTCGTACACAAAAATTAAATTCCTCACCTTGGTCCCGAAATACTTCTGCGGAGATGAAATAACAGTTCATGCGCTTATCGGTGTATTGATCTAGGAAATAATACCATTGCGAGGTCGCATTTATGATGATTGTTTTACCAATCGCCAATCATTTTTGTTATGAAGTGGTGTATTTATAACCAATAGGAAGGGGTTAGGAGAGAGAAATAGAAATGAATTTTTTGCTATATAAGTTTGTGCTGAAAATAGTTTATTTTAGTAAGTAGATAGAATTCATCTGGAAGAAATTTATTTATTCGCTTGACCTAAATTAAACAAATATAATTAGTTAAAAGTTTTGATATAACTTATTTTAATTTAATATTAATGATAATAATAATAATAATATACTGAACAATTATAATTCTAAATAAGGAAAGAAAAAATAGAAGTATGACAAGACACTATTAACCAGAGATAAGTGTGAAAAAGTAGTATCTCTTGGGCACCTGTAATTTTCCTATACTACTAAGCTGTATGGAATAGAAATGAGTGGGAACAAGCCATTATTATTAAAAGATAAAAATTAATTATATTAATGTCAATATTAAGTTAAATTAACAAATAAAATATAACAGTAGTACAGACAAATTACAGGTGAAGATTAGCTGGCTGAGAAAACAGTGTTTAAACTTAAAATCTCAGATGCTAAGGCAAAGAATTTGCTATTGTACTATATATATATATGTATTGTGGTCAACTTGTCTCTAATAAATATTGTCTAGATGTGCCTCAATTTTTGCTTTGCTTATTTAGAATAATAACTATTCATCAGTGCCGTAAAGGAGAATATTAGAGTAAACTCTGCAAAGTCAGGTTTTGGAATCCCTGGTCTCCCACAATGCGGAGGTTGCTTGGGTGTACGCTACGCCACTGCTATTTATATATAGTATATATTATTGTTATTATTATTGATCACATATTCTTTTACATCTGTCGCAATATTGTGTCTAAATACAGTCTAACCTTTGAAAGGAATTTTAATTATTCATTAAAATTCATTTCAAATTCTTGACAGAGCACTTTAAGTGTTTTATTACTACATATTTGTTCATTAATGCATTTAAATATCATTGTGTTGTTGTTACTAAACCCACCTGATTGGCAAAGGTTCCGTTATGAAATTCGTTGCACACGAAATTCATAATGGTAAGGGGCTACATATACGCCTGTCATTAGTCGTAGCTTTGAGCGCCATATATTGGCTCGTTTTCCACCCCAATTATGAGGAAGAACACCCTGCGGGTGGTAAGGGCCTCCCGTCTCTCTTCCGAATCCACCAACCACACGAGAGGATTTGCGGCTCGACGACTATTTAGAATACCCCCATGTCTCGAAGGCACTATACATACGTTCTCCGGGATTCAAACCCAGGTCTTATGACTCAGCAGTCAGCGTCACTAACCACTATACCGGATGAGTGACTAATATAAATATTTAAATGCTTTAATGCCTTTGCTTTCCACTGTGTTCAAAATTCTAATGATAAATCTCCCCTCTTGATTTAAAAAAGGCAAGAATTTAATTTATAAAACGGAAATATATTTGTCTTTTATATACATACGCCTCGTAACATCCCTCACTCCTATTCCTTATAATAGAGGTCCTTAAGACCGTTCTTAGTGGATCTCTAATCAACTATATATATATATATATATATATATATATATAATATTGTTAGCCCAACTTCAAGTATGTTGCTCTAATAATTCAAATACAGGAATTCTTTTGTCTATAACACAACATCAGTCGCCATTAACAATCCGCTTAATTGGAGCTTTGGTCTGTTTGAATACTTTCGCTCGCTGACGTTTTTCACAAGTTCGCACTCTGTTTTTTATGTCTTTTCTCATTCCTGGCCAAAAAAGAAAAAAATGCTTAGAAATTAAATTAGTAGTAGCTGATATTCAAGGATGTGATAGAAAATACAAATTTTGAAATACCGAAAGGTTGAGCTGTCTCAAGTGACTCAAGTGACTTACTTAAGAAAACATCTTCTTTTAGTATTGTGGCGATACCTACAAACGCCAGCAACAGCCTCGAGACAGGAGTGATAACTTTTGTCTAGTGGTATGTTACGTGCTTACGAATCAGAATGCTCCGTGTTCTATCCTCGACATTGGTGACTTTGGCTAAAAAGAAAAACACAAACCTCCAAATGTGTCGTGGTGCCATCTACCCTCAAAGAGAGCAATCAAAAGTCGTCAGACCCGCTTGAGGCAACAACCAATGTCGTCAGACCCCCCCCCCCTCTCCTTGACGCAACAACCAAAGTCGTCAGACTTACTTGATGCAGCAAAACAAAGTTATCAGACTCCCTTGACGCAGCAAAACAAAGTTATCAGACTCACTTGACGCAAAAGTAACAACTCACTCACTCACCACAACAACAAATATCTCATTCGTTCGCCAATCCACCGACTTACTGGTCTAGTAGTACTATGGCGGTACCTATATACGCCAGCAACAGCCTCGGGACAGGAGTGATCACTTTTGTCTAGTGGTATGTTACGTGCCTACGAATCAGAAGGTACTGGGTTCTCATTTCCGACAAGTTAATCTTTACATAGTCCATTCTTTGTGGATATCTACTCAACAAAAGAAAACTTATTCACACACAAGTATGTAGCTCTAATATATATATATATATATATATATATATATATATATATATATATATATATATATAACTCTGATGATCTCGTGGTGAAGGTGTGTGAGTAGAAAAATAACTCACTTTTTTCCTATATGTGTGTGCGCGCTTGCGCGTTTGTGTATGTGTATATCAGGCAATTTACAGCAATATTCTTCTGTAAATCTTCATTAGCTAAGCCGTATTGTTTTTAAAAAACGTTTACAATATTTGTAATAGGTTAAATTTGTAGTTATTGTATACATACTTATGAGAGTTACATGTTATATTAAATACTATTTTTAGAATTTTAACTAATCAATTTTTTTTTTAAATTATTGGTATTATTTCTGAAAAAAATGTCCACTTTAATTCTAAACTGATTACGCTTCAATTGGCTTTTACTAATATTATTACTTGAAAAAAACAGGGAAAAAAAGCACACTGAAATGCAAATCTATTTAAAAGCTATGGAAACGGCCACGTATAAAATATATTAATAAAAGTAGTTAAGTGTTCATTTTTAGAGACAATGGGCAATTTTTCATATAAAATTCATATCAGTAACATTAACAAAAATGAAAAATCCCTTTTATAAAACTTAAAAAATAACTTATTGTTAATCTTACAGCAATATATTATTTATTGATCTGCACAACACTTTTATGCAGTCGTATTTTATCACAATTTAGAAGCAAGTAAAGATAAAAAATGAAAGCCTCATTAAAATTAAAATATCATTGACATTGGTTTTACTAATGTACTTTACCAATCATATATAATTTTTCTTTAAAAATCTTAATCCTTTCTTACCATTAACTTTAACAAGCCTCAGAAATTAAAAAACAAGCATGCATTTGCGAAAGACAATTTTATTTGGTTTTTTCCACTGCAAATCATAATTTACAGTGGAAAATTAGGTCTCTTCATCCCGGAGCCTTTCATATAATTAGGCTGCTTCATACATTATTTTCTCTCCCATTGTCCCGATTCCAGTAATTTTCTCAACCTGGAGCGCTCAACGTAAGAAACGCAAGCATGCTCAATTACAGAAAATACCTTCTCATTAACTGTTGAAATTCGTAAAAGGGACTCGAAATAAATATTCTTTCAACTCTCCGTGTAGGTTAACGAAGTTTACAAAATTAATAAATCCTCACCCTTTATGGGAATGTAATACGTAGCAGGAGAACACTTCAATTAAGTTTCCACATTAAGTTAATTACCATACCTCAAAATTTCAAAGAGCTCATTACACGGCTCACGTTATGTAATTAGCGAGTGCATTTAAATGGATTTTAATTTGCTCTTTCCTCTCCATTACGCATGACGGATGTTTGTTCCAGTGTGTTTTGCGAAACAAATTTAAGCTTCGATTTTCGAATTGTGAGTTCCAGGTAAATGAAAAGTTCTCAAAATTAAATACAACAGAAACCTCATTCTGTTCCATAATATTGGATGCAAACATAGTTTAAGAAATATTTTTATTTATAATGCAATGCATTTATCTACTTTTGTTTAATATAACCATAGAAAATGTCTTAGTAAAAAGTTCTCAATGAGAAATATATAAACAGAGTAAAATTTAACATACGCAGCAGATGTCTTTTTATACATGAGGTGTTACACAAAACCATACGAGACTGGTTCAATAAATCATTATACTTGCAGAATCAGTCCTCACTGACAGTAGCACCCTCAAAGTAGTTCCCTTCAGCATTCACACACTTCTGCATTTGGTGGTGACATTGTTGGTAACAATTCTGAAACGAGGTTCTTGGAAGGAGAACCCTTCAGGAGATTCTCCGTTTTTGCTTGAACCTCTACAACTGAGGTGAAATGGTCCCCCTTTAAGCAAGATTTAACTGTAGGAAATAAAAAAGTTGCATTGAACCAAATGAGGTGACTATAGAGGATGTGCTATCAGAATAATATTTTTGCTGGTCAGAAACTGCTTCACAGATAGAGCCGTGGGTGGGTGCATTGTATTAGTGCAACAGACATCTATTCGTTCCCCAATTCTGGCCTTTTTTCCCCTAACTTTCTCACAAAATCTTTTTAGTGCTCCAATGTAGTAGTGTTGATTAACAGTCTGTTCTTTGATGTAAGTAGTAACCCACTCATATCACGAGTTTTGGCAATGCTTTGGTCTGTAATTTCTGATCTGGGGCGCCCAACAGGTGCATCATCTTCCACTTTGACCCTTCTCTCTGAAAACTGCTTATACCATTTAAATATCTCATGCACAGGATTCATTTCCATAAGAATTGGTTAATATATGAAATGTTTTTGTGGTTGATTTCTTCACAAGAAGCTTAATGTTGATTCGGCCTTTTTCCTGCAGAATGCAGTTGCACGTGTTCCACTCAATGATGCAGTACTCTCAATAGGTGTAACGGATTAAGACAAAACTTGCCGCATGAATAGAGGAGGTGCGTGGGATAATGCCATCAAAACAGTTACTGTAAACTCCATTCTTTTTTCAAGCTACGCACTTGCACTCGTTTTTTTTGTCACACCTTGTATATATCAGTAAAAAGTAAATCACTCACTCATTACAAAATCTCGGAAACTATTAGACCAACACATTTGCAAATTGACAGACATGTTTCTTTTGCTAAGTAAGAGTGAGTTATCCGTTAAGAGCTAGTTGCGTGAAACTCGAATCCCAATGAGATTTACATTTGGTTCTAGGGGAGTTATAGATTAAAATATTTCCGTTTTTGAAATATTAAACCAACAGACGAAATTTGGCAAACATGTTTCTTTAGTTGAGTAGAGATCCTCTATGAATAAGCTTTTCAAAAATCGATTCTCAAGGAGATTTAACGACAGTTCCGAAGGAGTTACAAATAAAAATTTCTTGTTTTTGAACTATTAAGCCTACAGACATATGAAATATGACAATCACTCAATTTTGGTTAAATAGAGATTCACTGAAGATGTCTTTTGAGAAAATCAACACTGAAAGAGGTTTGTTGGCGGTTCCTGGCGTGATATAGATAAAAATCTCCGGTTCGGAGCTATTAAATTTACAAACAAAATTTGGCAAATATATGCGAAGGGCGAGTACTTTGTGTGGAAATTTGATTTACAAGAGGTGTTGTGGGGATCACGCGTACATTATAGATATAATATATGTTTATTTTGTTGAGTATATTTCTTGTTTTTCATCGCTAACAAGGGACTTTGCAAAATTCGACTCAAGAAAGAGCAATAAATATGCATCTGTTTTATAAATTCTATGTCTGTCTTTTTTAAATCAAGAGACGAGTTTTAAAAGAATATTTTTCAATACAATTCAAAGTTTAATGTTGTGACTTAGACATCAACAACTTAAAAACAAAATATATGCATTCATCATATAATACCCAGTGATGAGGGAGGGTAATGACTAGTTTTCCATATATAGATTTCAGTTTGTGTCTCATAGAATGGCTATATAAATATATAAAAATACTGGAAGTGAATTATAAAATGATATTTATATGTTTTTAACTCATTTTAAGGATAAAAAATTTATAAAATATTGGAACGGAGTTTTTTTTTATCTTCGAAAGCAATTTCCTTTTTTTAATATTTTCTCTTCACATCTTAATTTCAAAGGAACACTTCAAACAAATTTTTCTAGATTTTAAATGCTAACAAGTAGTCAAAAAATAAAAGAATCAAAGCAGCATCGTGTTCAGAACATATAAAATGTATTCCTAGTTGGCATCTACTAAAATTCTACTGAAATTAATATCTACTACACATCATCGTCATCATCTACTAAATAATACTATACACATTGGTATATTCCACCACAATTAAGCTGTTCTTCAATTCGCGATATTCTTTCTTGGCTTTTGCTGGTAAATTAGATGAAATATTAATTAACGAGAATCAAAAGGATTTATCCATATTTTTCGAGAACCTTTCCAACAAAAAATAATCAGAAGTAATAGCTTTCCTTAGTTTGTACAGTTAAGTAAAAATTTTATTGTTTTAAAGAAAATAAAATGAATTACTATTTAAAACGTATTTAAAGTGCATAAGTCTAGAAGATCATTTTTGAGTTTAAATAAGTAACACTCATTGCTAGTGAAGAAAATTATATTAGATTGGTTAAATGTGTTTTAAAAACATTTATATATGTATCCTTACTGCTTAGCCATTTAACTGGCTTGCTGGGCACCTTACGGACTATGGAAAGCTGGTCACAACTGGTTTACCAGTACGCTGTACTGACACTGATACATTTCTATCTTTGCTGTGCACACATATGTAGTTCTTACAGTTAAATTATTAGTGCGAGTGTTTTTAAGAGATTCAGTTTGCCCATGGTACTGAAATACTTCTCGTCCAGGATTTTCTTTGTAGTGAAGATGGGAATTTTTTATTGAAAGCATGAATTTATATTCTTAACAATATTCGATAAAGAACAAGGATTGGCAAGGCAATGTGCAATTTGTTGTTTGACACGAAAAGAAAATGGAAAGATAATGCAAAAGAGCCGATATTATCTCTGTACCCATTGCAATGTAAGTTTTTATAGTACGCCATGCTTCAAATTGTGCGTGCATACATATATGCACATACACATGAAATCCTCATCCGTTTGAAAAATAGGTACGAATAAGAAATATTTGTAAGTATGAGATAAATTCTTTTAAGGTATACAAATATTCTTCATAGCATTCAGAGTGTCTTATAATTAGCAAACATTTAGGAGGGTTTTGTGTTCCACAGTTAAAAAAAATCATAAAAAATAGTGTGGAAACTTTAAAATTGAAAATTAAAATAAAATTCTTCCATTTTTGCAATCTGTTTTAAGTACTATGCTTAGTTATATTCAATAAAAAATGCGCCATTTTTATACATGGAGGGGAAAACAAAATGACCGCTCAAAGGGGATAAAGACCTGATTTTTATACTAACCACATGAGTTCTTAAATTTGAATTCCTTTTGAGAACAAAAAAATATGCAGTTTATGATGTTGGGTTTTTTTTTCTAAAATAAAAGTAAATTTAACACGATGTAATTGAATTTGTAGTACTCCTGAGCAATACAGACATAATACCATGTAACACACTTCAAGTAAACTTTCTGATAGCAACTCCATCAAGTCCTCTCTTCAATTTGGTAAAGGGACATCATGAAAATCTTTATATTTACTATGTCTCTGGAATAAAGCAAAAATTGTAGCATTCCTGTCAGGAGTCGTCGATCTATCATTCAAAATGAGATGGAATGGCTTTTCGCCGAAGTGTTTGAGAAGCTCTTTGTCGGTAGACTCGCCCCAACACCAACATTAAATTTTTTTTAACGTATCTGTCACCCTATTTTTCATTGTATTGTTCTCCTAGCTATAAATAACATAGAGGCAGCACTCCTTGTTTGCATATTTTGGGCTATAGAAAACGCAGACACGCTGTAGAATTTTACATACTGAGTACAGTAACATTTATTTGTTGTTGAAAGTAAATAAATTTTCAGATACCGAAAGAAATGGTAATGTGTTTTGCAAAGTTATATCGCTATTCTTGTCACGTCTTAAGCAGTTTATGGCATACAAAAAATGGTGAATTTATTTTTCCAATGTGGTACGGAAAATTTTAATTAGCTTAAGCGTATTTATTTAGTCTAAAAGAATTTGTTTTAAAACAACCACTGTATTTCATGGCATCCTAACAATGGGATTTTAAAAAAAATACCTGATATTTCCAGCATTCATAAAAAATAAAAGAATGGAAAAAGTATTATAATACAGCATTTCAACAATGAACACATACTAAAAATATAAATACTAGATTCTTTCAAAAATGTATTTGTTTTTCAATTCATACTATTAGTTCACAATCTTTATATATTTATTTATTTATCTTGGTGGAATTTTCAATCGTAAATAAAATACATTTTAAAGCGCTCATTTGAGCTAAAATTTTATATACAGGATTATTTTGGATGACAATACAATAATACACAATAATAATTAATAAGAATTAATTTATTAAAACTGATTATTTAAAGAATTACAAATCCAACCACGTTGGCATCCTTTTTGGCGACTTAACGATCCTTTTGGCGACTTGTGTCAAAACTTGAAAAGGTTTTTTCTCATGTGTTAAAATATTCAGATGAACTGAAATTTATATACACGATTATTTTGGATGACAATACGATACTTTAATGATAATTAATAAAAATTAATTACCACTTAATGTTGTGATTCTGTCATATTTATATATATATTTGTATTAATTGTAACTATTTAATAAAAAACAGCTAAAATAAAATTTTCCTTGTTGATCTACAAGTAAGAATATACTTAATTTTTTATACTACTTGTTTTTGATACTATTGAGAGCATAGTGTTTTTCCTGGTATTTAAGTCGTTCAGAAAAACGCAACAGTTTATTGGTTAGCGCCTTGTAATTTTGAGCATCAATCAAAGGACAAGAACGAGATCGGATTTGTTACTTTATATCTCAACAAAGTTACATGTTTTACCGCATAAGGATTAGGAGACTTTGTTAGTATATTTAATAAAAGCAGCAATTTATATTGTTCTGAATTACTTAGAATCCAGCGTCGACTTTATAAATTCCTCAAGCCATATAAAGAACAAAGTTCTAATGACTAGGTACCACAATACCAATGTATGGAATATTTCATTAAAAAAATTTTCATTTAATGGTAATTAGTAATAGTAATACTTGTTTTCTAATAGATCTTAATTTGGAACTATACATATTTAAATAATAGATGATCTATGTGTAAAGCATTGAGAGAGAGATCATACTGTCATTGTTGAATCACTTCATTATAAGAGGGATACTAACCTATTATTGCACATTAAAAATACTTTTTACATTGCTTAAGATACTCAAACAAACATTCAGATAATTCTAGAATGTATTCAGTTTCGAAAGATGTTACTTTATTGTCATTAGAAAATGCAAAAACCCTATGTAACGGTCTCATTAACGTTTTAAGCCTTTCAAGTGTTTCTTAAATATTTAATATTCGCATGGATAGTTATGACATACATTTGGTACCAAGTAATTGTAACAGACCCTTACAATATTTTAAATTGTATCTTATAAATTTCTCATGATTAAATGCTTATTGTATTTGGCCAACATGGATAGCATAATTAATAAATCTGACAAAACTCAAAAAAGTTGACTTAAGGAAATAAATTCTATGAGATGATGTCTCACACACGGAAATGAATGTGCATAAAACAGGAACATACACTCATGGACAAAAACATTAACACACCAAGAAGGAGTCGTCAAAATGAGACGAAATTTTACAAATGTATTGATTACTTTGATATAAGTAAATGATCAGAAAATCAAAAAAAGGATCATTTATTTCAGAGAAAAAGGCAAAAGAATGGAGGATTTAATTCCCTGTTGAGACCCCTCTAGCGCGAATGCACGATGCGATACGATCGGGCATTGAGACATATAAGTTCTGTATGATATCTTGAGGCATTTCGTTCCATATTGGTTGTAACCTTGCCCCTAGTTCGTTCAAATTCGTGTGATGACCAACTCTCCGTCTCAAATGATCCCGGATATGCTCGATTGGAGACAAATATTGCTATCCGGGTAGTAACAGTGCTGAGACATTTTTGTGACACCCTTGTCGTGTGACATTGAGCATTATCTTGTTGAAAAATGGTGCCTGAAGCCGTTGCATGAGTGGCAACACATGTGGTTGCAGGATGTCATAGACATACCGCTAGCTCTCGTGGTGCTACGGATTAATACTAGAGGTGACCGTATATTGTATATATATAGACAATGGTACCCCATACTGTAACACTAGCTGTGAGAGCGGTGTGTCACTGTAAAGCAAAGGCAGGATTGTGGCGTTCACCACGGGGTCTCCACACACGAACACGATTGTCATCATTTCTGAGATTGAATCTGGATTCGTCGCTAAAGATGACCTGGTTCCATTCCCTTGAGGTCCAGTTTCCTCGTGTGCAGCACCACTCCAAACGGAGGCGTTGATGGGTGGGCGGGCGTCAAGGGCAGCACACATAATGAGCGCCGTGATCCCAAATGTCCTTCAGGCGTCTTCTTATGGTTCGAGAGGACTCAGAGGCTTTAGTGAAGGTGCTACCGGTGCATGGATGGCGATCCCTGAAGAAGTTGGCTGTACGCATGCACTTCTTATGATGTGGTGGTCTTCTCAACGACTGGTCTTTCGATGGTGGCTCAGCCTGGTCTTCGGGAAAATGACATCTCTCAGATCCACTGGTCCCAACACCTCTTCACAACACAATTAGAGCGGCCTAATTGATGAGCTACTCACCTAGCTGACCACCCAACTTCCATCATGCTGATGATTCTCCTCCTCTCAAACTACGACAGCAGCTCATATTGTCTTTTAAAATGGCGTAAAACCATGTCTACGTCAGCTCATCCTTTGTAAGCGATTCAGCACATTCAAACAAGCTTTGGTTACCTGTGTTATACTCCACTGAGAACGACGTTAACCGCCCTCTACTGGCTATACGTAATGCGCATTCACTTCACATTTCTAATCATTTGCATATCTCCCCGACATGTACCTTCATGCCAAATTTCGTTACGATGTCACAATTATTTCTTGGTGCGCTCATTTTTTTGTCCATGAGTGTACATACATATATAAACCTGCGTGTGTGGGGGGGTACTACTTCAACTAAGTTAGTTCTCTATTAATATATTTTTTTTCCAGTTTCTTTTTACTTATTATTTCAAAATATTCCTTCATAAACTAATTGAATTAGGTTTTATATATAAATCCGAATAAAATATATATAATTAATGCCGAAATAAAAAAAAATGTGTTACGTTTGAAATTTTGACTCTCTTAAAATTGATCACCCAGTTTTTTTTTGTCCCTGTTATTCTAAAGTAAATATACTAACAACAAGAATTAATTTATCTATGCTTTATTATATTTGAATCATTGATATACTTTTAAAGAAAAGTAGAATAATTTTTAATTAATTAAACAAGAATGAATTCCAAAAGTAGGTCATTGTATGTTTTGCAAATTGTGGTCTAGTTGTTCTAGTTATTTTATGCTTAGGTGAGTGCCCTTTATTATTCTTTTTCACGTTTTGGTTTGCGAATTTGAAATAATATAATTCACGTTATAAGTATACTTAACGCCTTTTTAATTTTATTTTTTTGCACTTTTCACTTTTATTGTTGTTGCTGTAGTTTCGAATTTAAAAACAGATAAAGATAATTTTTTTTATTTCTAAGAAGAGTGATTATAATCATTAAGTTTTTTTCTTACTATCGCACTTTATAAGGCAATACAAATGAAGTAACACCTGATTATTAATAGTATTTACATGTGTAAAGTTAAACCTAAAAACACCAGGATGCTTCCCGTTCTCGCATGTTTTTGCAATCATGTTTGTACCAAACATGATTTTCTTTGTTTATTTCAGTGGTTTTTTGTATATTAAGGTAGTTCTCTAGAAGAAAAGGGGGGGAATTAGATTCCCCCCATAGGCTGCTTCTGTGAAATATCAATTACATTCTGCTTGATAAGACATTTGGAATACATTCTTATCTTTTCAACAAATATAGTGCAAAAATTAAGGACGAAGTTTATTGTGGACAGAAAGACCAATCAGAGATTAAGGTGATGTACGGTAGCACATGCGCAGATATGCAGGTAGACGTAATGGGGAGTGTCTGAGTAGTATAAAGCAAAAAGTATTTTAGGGATTGCCCGCCGTATAGCAGTTAAAATCACACCGAGCCTCAGCAAGAAATGGCGAATAATCATCTGTTAGACGACATCTGGATGCTTTTACCAGAGGTCGAATCATTGGGAAGTTGGAGGAAGGCCGCAGTGTCAAGTGTGGTTGCTTCACAGCATCGATGACTTTAGAGACAATTTCAAACTACAGGAACATATCCGGGGTTCAGTAGTGGTCGTCCACGAGGAACCACACTCGCAGATGACCGGTACATTGTTTTCAAGAGAAATCGCTAGACACACGACACAGGCAATGGACGACCGATATCGCGTTTACCGTGGCCAGAAGTCTGCACGGTGGTGGTCTGTTTGCACGACGCCCTGTACGGTGTGTACTTTAACGCCTGCCCATCGGAGAAGGCGTTATCTGTGGTGCCGGGAACACCGGAATTGAGAGACAATGAATGGGGATTATTACAGATTAAATTCATTAGTATATTCTCATCGCATAAATGAGAGAGCGGGGAAGCCGCAATCATCCCCTCGAACATCATTACAGGTATGGATGTGCTTTTCGTAAAGATGCACATCTTCGACGCAGGTTCAGTCAACAATTGTAACGAGATTCTTCTTCCATATTTTAGAGGCGCTATGGGTCTGCAGTTCCTTTTCATGGACGGCAATGCACCATGTCATCGCACAGTAGCTGCCGAACAGCTCTTAGAGAGTGAGGATATTGAATGGATTGCCGGCACGATCTCCGGATCTCAATCCTATCGACAAATTTTCTAGGCAGACGCTTGGTAGCTCGTACCTTATCACTAGTAACGATTTCGATTGGCGCTGCAAGACGAATGGGCAGCAATGCCTCAACAACTCATTGACACTCTCATTCTCAGCATGGGCAGACGCTGTTTAGCAGTCAGGGAGATCATATCCCCTACTAAAGAAATGGACACCCATCACAGGGATCGGCCTTCAGTCGCATTGCGCTCCATGCTACTTTTTCAATCAAGCTTTTTTTATCCTCTGATTTCTCTTTAGTAATTATTACATGTCCTTACGTATTGGGGACGGTATAAATGTAATGATTTGGAAAGCTTTTGGTTATATTGAAAAAACCGTCTTGTCCTTAATTTTCAACCAGTGTATGAGATTTGATAAACATTTCGAAAAGATTATTTTAAAATTGTAACTCAAATATATACATACATGTGTTTTCTAAAATATTTCTCTATTAAACAATTTCAATCAATAATATTATAGACAGGTTACCTAACTTACTCAAATTTCTTAAACGGTTTTCCGTTTTCATTCCAAAAATAATACAATCACGAGAATACTACGATTTGAATTTAATGTAAGGATATATTTTCAAATGTAGTTGTGTATCTAATTCAATTCCAATTGTATGATGAATATTTTTATATCTTTTTGATCCTACTTTTTTCTTTCAATTGGGATGCACAACCAAATTTCACGTTTTGTCTTACATGTTGTACGTTTTGGTTATAGTAAAAGAAGATTAATTAATTCATCTTAATGCCTAGGAGCATTCGTAATAAAACCGATAAATATGCTTGATATATTAAGTTATTTTTGTTCTTTAGAAGCAATTGCAAAATTATACATTTTGTGCTACATACAACATTGAATGGTGAAAAAAATCTAAATATTCAAAATGAATCATTAAAAACTATATTTTTTTATCCGAAGTAAGTCAAAGTATACTGGTAAGACAAAAATTAAGAGAATTATGTGCTTGCTTTATTTATATTTTAGTATATAATAAAAAATAAATAACCAAAAATTAGAGAAAACATTTCAAGCGAATGTAATCAAATTAAGTACAATATTGATTAAAATTTTGTTGGCTCTAAAGTGTATTGTATATATGTAAACTGTTTTAATAAGTACCACTAATACTATATTTTTTATACTTAATAATGCGAATCCTTGAGAATACCCTGGAATGAGATCTCTTGTTAATTACTTTATAATCTTGAAGCGAAATGTAGAATACTTTTATTTCGTATACAAAGACATTCATTTTTTTAAAAAGAAAGGAAAATTAATTTGGTAATTCACGGATAAAAAATTGCTTTCATTGATTGATTTAAAAAAAGCTCGATCAAGTCTAAAAATACCTATGATTTTATAACTATATTCAAAATCAAAATGAATTCTGCATAAAAGATTATATACAGTTTCATTTGAAAATTAATCATGCATTATTCCTTTTATTTCATTTCAGATACATTTTTTTTCATTAGGAAAATATTTTAAACATCTTTTATTTTAAAATTATTATTTTTCTTAAAAGAACTATTAATATCTCACGCATTATATAGGGCTTGACACTTATGTTGTTCTCCAATTTTCGCTATCGAATCTTTTTGTGACTATTTTATCTTTTATAAAATATAATTTTCATTGATATTAACTTCATTTTTCAATGAATTTTGTGAAGCATTTTATTAAAAACAAAAGATTAAATAATCTTGAATAAATATATTTACCTTGTAATTTTATTCATTCAATTATGAAAATATGTTACTTAGTTTACTCATTAAATTATAAGTTAATAGCCCTTTTTCGATTAATTTCATAATATTATCACTTTTTATTTAATTCCTTTCGCAAACAAGACATCATAGACGTATGTAAGAAAAAAAATCTATACATACTTGCAGATTCAAATAAGTTTTATTTAAGTAAGGTATAATTAAATGATGCTATAATTTAATTATCATATAAAGCAGTTATTATTAATGCAAAGTAATATTGTCTTTTTGTAATAAGTATCCATAATAGTTCATTAGCTTTGAAAAATAGTTCAATACGATTGATTCTTTTTGAATGATTGTGTAATAATAATCCTTTAATAAAATATTTACGCATGCTTTTTAAAGATTCAGTATTATGTTAATTTATAAAAATGTACGCATATATACTACTTAATAGGATGATAAATCATCCAAGGATTACAAATAAATTAAAATTTGGGCAAGTAAATGAAGTGGTAATTTAATAGATAACATAAGCAATAGTTATATTTTATGAGAAGAAAAAATAATTACAATACAAATATGATTCGAAAATTGAAACATATTATTAGATTCTTCAGTAGAATAAACACAATGGGACATATATATATATATATATATATATGTAATGTATTAGATGTTTCGACACTAGTTTTAACTTTGACTCAACGCACAATATTTTTTCAGTATGGTAATTTACAACGAACTTTTTTAATTATAGGGCCCATATTTTTTGCAATACCTATTTGTTTCACACAAAACTTACACAATATTTCACGAATAAATACCTTATGTTCTAAGGAAATTACAGCAATATCTGTATTAATCAACAAAACAATTATTGTTAAATCTTATTTTTAGTAGTTAATTAACATTATTTATATTTGAATACATCATGTTTTCTAGTATTATTTATCAATGAGTTAACTCAATACAGTTAGGTGCTATGTTTTTCTCTCTCATTGATTTTAATTTTTTTTTAAACCGGAAACAAGTAATATAAGTCAATTCCTACTTAGATCAACAAAGAAAATTTTTATTTTAGATAATTAAATATAATTTCTGAATTAATATTTGAAAAAAAATTGTATTAACATCGTGTCATCCATTACAAGTTTAAAAAAAATATATTTGAACTTGAATGGCGCCATCTGTTATAGTAGTCAAAAATAACACAGAATAAATTTAAAAATAAAAATAAAATTTAATTAATGAATTAGTATTTGAAAAAACTATATTAACATCAAATGCCATCCACTACAAGTTAAGAAAAATGTACTTGAACTTCAGTGGATGAATAAAAAGTATTTTATTAACGGTTGAAAATTTCTGCACGATTTATGTATACAATATATGTGGGACGGGTATATAGGAGTAATGATGAAATTTTGTACGAAAGAAAGCATAAGCCAAGAGTTTAAAGAACAATTAATTTATTAAGATAAGAAACAGTCTATATTTACAGCTTTGAATTATTTACAAGAAGATAAATGAAAGATAGTTCGAAAAGAGAGCAGGATTCACCTGTGAGATGGGGGCGCCAAACAACACTATGCCTAAAAAAGCGTTGTTTACGAAGACTAAGTTGCTAAGAGGACGTCGACCTTATTTCGTTCGTGACCGGTGTGCGAGTGAAAAAGTGATCTCGCGCTCAGGGACTATATGCGTCCGACGTCATCACTCCGAATTCTTTCATTGGGCATTAAAATGCCTCTCGATTCAATTTGGTTTGTTTGGGGCCGCCATCTCTTACACCTCTCTTTCTCTCGAAATACATTGAAAATTTAAAACATTCTAATTATTCGAAACTAATTAAATATATATTATTTCCTTCATATATATACAGGAAGAATGTGAACTAATAGTATATATATATATATATATAGGAATTGAAAAATAAATAAATTTCTTAGGTTACTATAATGCGTGCGTGTTTTATCAAATCTACAATCGCCATAATGATAATATTCAGGACAATCTATAATATTTCAGTTTCAGAATTTAATTTCATATTGAAATTTTATTACCAATGTTTTTTCCTCTTCCTTAAAATTTTAATTTCAATAGAAATGTAATCCCTAACAAAGTATGAAGATTTAATCCTTAAAGTTTAAACACAAAATCCCTTTATCGTTAAATGCATTTTCTACCCTAGAGTATTTCTACGCACACACTCTAAACTACATTAAATTTTAAATTTCTAGTAAATATATAGTCAGACCTTTTGCCCATCTCAATAAAAGTAAACATAGTCCAATAGCACGTGTTTACAAAATGTGTATAACAGCCTCAGCTTCCAATAACAGTAAACACCATTTTAAAACAGATGACATTTTCAATAGTAAGTTTTTAAATAAACGATCTTCAATTACGGGATGAAATCACGATATTCGCCTGGGAGTTACTTTCTTTCTACAAATGCAACTGCAGATTTGATTCTCATAGTATTCCAGAAAACCCGAGAAATTACAGGAATCATGACTCGGAACCCTAAGGGGAGACATTTCCATTAATATACAACATTGCAAAAGTATCTGCGTTTGTGCAAACATCCGGTAATACCTCCTCACAGCTTCAAAGTCCCATTACTGGGTAAGAATTATCTTACAGCATCTTTTGGTACAGATTAAAACCAGATTTTTATCGCGTTTTCGGCGTTTTATTTGCAACACGATACGTCATTTCTGGAGTTATAATTGGAATCAAGAATTCCCTAGGCGAAAATATTTTTCGAAATAGCTTTTTCGACGATCTACCTAATTAGCCTCAGTGATAAGGTATCTCGATACCTCCAGACTGGGCATAATCCTTGTGGTTCGAATCATTTTGAATTTTAATTGGAAATGCTATTAATGGGACATTTAAAAGCGGTCCTCGCCGCCTAAGCTTTGATAGATAACGATCTTCCGCCCTTGTGAAGAGCATATTGAGAGGCCCTCATTAAACAGTCCTGCACGCCATCTACTAAATTACGGAGCTTGACTGGTTAAAGTAGTGCTAACGACTTCTGGATGCTCCGATCACGGCTGTGCTAGAAAATAGAAATTGAAGAATTATTCACAGTCAATTGAATGGAGAAAAAACTCTCTTGGGATGAGTTATAAAAGAGAAAAGATTATTAAAGTCTGATCGAAGAATTAAGTTGTCAAGTGTGTATGATAGTTAAGTGTACACTATCTCGTCTTTTCGAAATTTTTCTTTCGATTTGTGATTTTTAAGAAAAATGTTTCGAGCATTTTTAAGCAGAAGAATTATAATCATCTTCATCATCGTCAAATATCAACTCCAAGAAGTGGATGAATTTACTTTTTTTTTTATGGTTGGTGATTTTCTAGACGTAATGCTTCAAAATTAATCACTGATTTCATTTATGTTTGGTTTAAGGAAATAATTAAACCGAATTTTTTCCCCTCTTGTTTCTTGATTTAGCATATCAAAAATGTAATTGAGTGAAACTTAGAGGATGGTAAGTTTAAAATGATTGTTGCTTTCCTTTTTCTCCTTTCAATCAAATAATTTTAATTAGTTTTCCCATTTATCTAACATTACTAATGGACAAGATAAATGTCTCGAAAAATTCAGTATTTAAAGTGTTTGACAAATTAATAAAAAATATGATGCAATAAAACAAAACCGCATTAAACCTTCTGAAGTCAGTTTGAAAGTAAATTTAAGAAAAGTGTGGTTGTAATTTCTATGTATCATGCATAAGCTTTAAAAGAAAAAACATATTTTGTTGAGTTTGATAGAAAATTTTTATGAGTAAATGAGTGAAACTAAAGCCTCGTATGTGCATTTTTGTAATGCTTTTCATAACATTTTATTAATAGTTTTATTAAGTACTAAAGTGTATGAGGAAGAGCTTCGAGTTCTTCATTTCTACTTATTTATGCAATCGCAATATATAGCACAAAACCCTAAATCAACGATATTTATAAAACAATCAATTAAGCAATGCTAAATGTAATATGTTCATCAATATTCAATAAAAAAAGAAATATATTTTTAATATTTATACCAAATCAAATTTATAATATCAAGAATATTAAACCGCTTTTTTAACATTATTAACAAATTATAAATAAATTTAAAACAAAATTTTAAAATATGTATAATATTTTTATGTGAATGTTGCTGTTTTTATTTACGACAGCAAACTTCTTCTAACAGTTACTCCAGCAATTCAAATAAATATGTAAATAAATATGAAGTATCAAAAATCTCTCTTTTATTGTGTTATGGTCAATTTATATCCATTATACAATTTAATGTTTAAATATAATTTAAATAGTAGAGTACAACATTTCTTATGTATTAAATATGAAAAATGAAAATAATATTTTCCATCTGTAGTAATTTAATTTTTGCATGAGATATTTATTTTCCTACATTTAACTGTATTATTTTCTAATTATTTTTAATTTATTTATGTGTAATTTTTGCACACTATATCTCGTAAAAATATTTCTTGAGTGAAACTACAGAGGATGAGGTACACTTTTACATTCAGAACATTAAATCATAGAAGTATAAAAGAATCTTAACGATTGTCAGTAAATACTTCTTGGGTCTTTTAAAGGTTGATAACAAGAATTCCGTCCAAAGGAAATCCAATATCTGACTTTTGAAATATTACTGCTTTCACATCTAATACTGAGAGACGACTTACAATAAATGAAGTGAGAGAAATATGATTTTGAAATATTTTTCATTGTGTTTTCCTCCCAAAATCAAAAGAAAAATATTTCTCAGAGAATATAAGTCTAAATCTTCAAAAAGGTTATTTTCTTAGATGATACTAATAAGAAAAAAAAATTTTAACTGATAGTATCCCCTTTTTTCTTCTCAAACAATTTTTCAATGTGAAATAAATTGTTGTAGTAGACAACAAACCGAAATCGATGGAAAAAAATATTTTTAAATGATTTTTTTCTGTACTAATATACAAATAATTGAAACACACAAATGTTTTTCTAAGTTCTAATGAAGAAAGAATATTTTAGAAAGTAAATAATTTTAATTCCTTACGAAAACAATAAAGAAAATATTATGTGGTTAAGGTAGATTATTGTTATCCTGATGAGTACGTTTAAGTAGAACAATAAAGGAAAAGAGAATTCTTTATATATATATGAAATAATTAGTTATTAATTATTACATGAATTATAATAATTATGTATTTTTAAGTGATTTATAATAATTATGTATTTTAAGTGAATTATAATAATTATGTATTTTAAGTGATTTATAATAATTGTGTATTTTAAGTGAATTATAATAATTATGTATTTTAAGTGATTATAATAATTATGTATTTTAAGTGATTTTAATAATTATGTATTTTTAAGTGATTTTAATAATTATGCATTTTTAAGTGAATTATAATAAGTATTTATATTTTTAAGTGAAGAATGTGCACCTGGTGTCTATAATTAAACTTAAAATTTGAAAGCAGTCTGTAGAAAAAACTACGCAGCGGAATTGCATCAAAATTGGGTAATGCAGAATGAAAAGTTGGTAATTTTGTTGAGAGGAAAAAAACAACGACTTTCAAAACTCACCCCTATGGTGGCATATTAGAGCTTTATTGAGAACATATAAATAATCCAAAAAAGTTTGCAAAACATTCTCGATTTATTGTTAATCATTGTCAACTACCACCTGGAAACGTAAAATCGCATGTTCGACTGTTGAAAGCAGCATGAACTGAGGAATGCTAAGCCCATGACATTCTATGCTTTCTTTAAGGTCGGATACAGATGTGATTGGATTACAGTAGACCATGGCTTTCGGTTATCCCCAAAGCCAAAAGTCACAAGGGTTCAAGTCGAGGGATCTTGGAGGCCTAGCTGATAATTCTGTCGTCACCGAAATGTCGGCAGAACACTTATTTCGCACAGTGGGGAACGTGTGGAGGAGCACCATCCTGCATAAACAATATGGTTGTATCACATCACCTTGCCTTAAGAGCCGGAATAACGGATTACTCTAATAATGAAGCATATCGTCAAACGGTGACGGTGCATGCTTGTGGACGTTGCTTCAAATTTCCTAATCATGTTTGTTCGTTCTTGATTATTTAGTGAACTTTTCGTAACCTCTTCAAAATACGAAATTTCAGCAATGCTTTGGTAGTAGATTCTCCGTTGTGGTAATAAAGAATGTTTTTTTCCAGGTATAGAAGTTTAAGTTGGCATTACTTTCCAAGATGGCGGCCGATTTAACAGCTGTCAAGTTATTTATTCTCAGTTTGTTTTGGCAATTCATCAAAACGATCATCAAGCATGGCGTAGATTCGTCAAATGGGCAAAACGAGATTGCCGTTGTTCCCGATTTTCATAAGCGAATTTTGTTTAGCGATGAAGCGCACTTCTGGTTGAATGGCTATGTCAACAAACAAAACTGCCGCATTTGAGTGAAGCTAATCCACAAGTGTATGTCGAAACACGTTACATCCAGAAAAACTGTCTGTTTGGTGCGCTTTATGGGCTGGTGGAATTCTTCTTCAAAAACGATGAAGGCCACAACGTTACAGTCAATGGTGATCGGTATAGAGCCATGATTACTAACTTTTTCATTCCTGAATTGAACAATCATGATGTCCAGGAGCTGTGGTTACAAGAAGACGGCACAACATGTCACACAGCTCGTGCCACAATCGATTTATTGAAAGACACGTTTGGTGACCGCCTAATTTCACGTTTTGGACCTGTGAATTGGCCTCCAAGATCTTGTGATTTAACACCGCTAGACTATTTTCTGTGGGGCTATGTAAAGTCATTGGTCTATGCGGATAAGCCACAAACGCTTGACCATTTGGAAGACAGCATTCGGCGTATTATTGCCGATATACGGCCACAAATGTTGAAAAAGTCATCGAAAATTGACGTCCAGATTGACTACATCCGAGCCAGCCGTGGCAGTCCTATGCCAGATATCATATTTAAAATGTAATGCCACAAGATTATCTTTCGAATTAAAAATTCATGTCAATCAAATAATACATTGTTGATTTATTGCAATTTAAAGTTCTATACCTCTAAAAAAAACACCCTTTACAATTTCAACAGTAAAGCTCGTTCCTGGAGAGTCAACGTCATCTTCCTTGACTTGGAAACGAGTATGACTGCGATTCACCTCTCGTATCTTTATATCGCACTGGTTGCTGAGCTGCACAGGATTACTATAGTTACGACATTTGCATATGCCAATAGTTTACAATGCACAACACCATCTAGTGGTTTTTTGAAACTCGTTATTTTTTTCCTCCGATATAATTATCATCATTCCATTCAGCCATTATCCAATTTCCATGCAATTCCGCTGAATAGCTTGTGCTACAGACTTATCGCAAATTTCAAGTTTAAACGTGTACACCAGGTATTATTACATATGTTACATTTATTACATTATCTATCATTTTATTGTTACACAATATTTATTCGTTGTTATATGAACCCGAAAGAATATGGCATTCACTTTCAAAATATATTTTAAAGTTTTTTCATAGATGACAAGGGATCATTTGTTTTTGTGCGCCCTTTCAATATCAAGCATGATTATAAACAAGTATTATTTATGTGGCATAAATATTCCAATGTAATACTCATATACGCGTAACATATATAAATCTTCTATAAAAAACCCGTTTTATTTCAGAATTGTAAAACAATGCCGATTATGTATAACAATTATGTATGAAATGTTCTCCTTTCATATCTTTTAACCGTTTCACACTTATTATTTTTTCGTTAATCGTTTGTCAATTCATCAATTATTCTGTCTCTTTGACAACGATATTTGAACTAGAATAAATAAAAGTTATCAAGTTAGTAATATTTAATTTTAAAATATAGAGGTTTCTTATATATTGAAGAATATCTTACTTAAAATATAAATTTAAGATTCTTTTTCTGGAGAAAGAATATAGGGCAAATGATGATTTAAATGCCCTTGCTTTCTAAACGGAAGTAAGAATATTTCAAAATGATTAACGTTCCAATAGAAGTTTTTCGGTAAAACAAGAGCACCAACATTTGTGGTATCTCCCACATCCTTCATACTTCCACGTGTACTTCTTTCTTTGTATTTAGTCGATTTATGTGTGAATTTTACCTCCTTCCATGCTCTGTTGTAATGAATATCTTCATCATCGTCACGTATTTTTCTTCCACCTTTAACCGTAAGGAAAGGAATTTTATACAGCATCTTTTGCAATGTTTTGAAATTTATTAAATAATTCTACATTTCTTTTAACTTACTTTGTATTTGGATACTTGTAAATGATGAAATTCTCTAATATATGATACATTTGGTATTTCTTTTAGTAAAAAAATGTAATTAAAACAATGCTTCTCCAACTTTCAATATTTGCGAACCAATTTTCAATCATAATTTCCATCGCCTCCATACTATACATACCCCATACTATAACACTACATTGAATGCAACAAAAATGTATTTTGACGTTAAAGCTATGATACGACTTTAATTATAAACCACACAAACTTTCAATGTATTACATTTTGTGCGTGGCAAGACCATGGGGAGGTATCATTATTTATTAAACTTGGTTTTAATTTAGTATTGATAAAATAAGTATCAAAACATTTACACTGCGTATACATTTATAAGTACATTATATGTGTAAATGTGCATTTATTTTTTTATGTCAGGGATGTATTTTGTTTTGCTTTCTTTCAGTAAATAGCATAGGGCCCCCTTCCCCTAGTGGGATGAGCCCCACAGTTTAAGAAGGGTTGAATTAAGAGCAATTTATATATAGAATGTAAATGTTATATAATAATATTATTAAATGTAAATGCTAAATTTATATTTTATTTGCAATATTGTTTCGGATAATAAAAAAATTTTCAGAGAAATCATTAAAAAAGTTTAAATATTATATTTTTAAGAAACTTGTTTGAATTATTTTTTGTCTAAATAATGTAATCAATAAGTTACAAAAAAAAAACTTTTTCGTAAAATTTTTACACTTTAATAGCAAAAAGCCCATTTTATCAGGCATAAGAATTATAGAAAAAGGTAGTTGAGAATTTATTTCTTTCCTCATCTTTTGAAACATTAATTTACATTTTTAAAAAATGAAAATAATTTTTCTTATATTAGTACACCTTGCGTCAGAAATTAATTTACAATTCAACACAAAAATTTAAAAAATAAGGCTTGTTAACGTATAATTTAACAATATGCTAAAATTGTTTTGAACCAATTAAAAAGAAATGTATTTTAAATAATTTTCTAGGTATGATGTTATACTTTTATATTCATTTAACTTTAAAAATCCTTACGAAAATCTGAAACAAATAAACTTATTACATGAAATTATTAAAATTTTAGAATTGTTTGCTATTAATTTTATACAGCTAATACACAATACAAACATTAAATAAAATGATGAAATGTTTCGTTTATGTTTGCTTACACTTAGCAAACGTATCAGTTCGTATATTCTTAGTTTCCTGTATTATAATAATTTCGACTTAAAATCTCTAAAACCTAATATAATGGTTTATTTTAATTCTACTGTAGTTTTTTTCTAACTATAATTAATTTCGGTATCCTCTAAAAGAGACATTTTAGTTTTAAAGATATTTGAAAAATCTAAAGGGGCACGAACAACATTGAAAAACCAGCCCTTAATTCCAATTGCAATTTAATGTTTTACAAAGCATCATACTTTCTTATAATTAAATCGAATAATAGAACAAAATAAAAGGATATTCATAAAATAGTATTTGAAATTGTTGAATCATTTATTGAAATAGGTCTCTGGTGAAAAGTGCTACCATTTTAAATAACTATTATTTAGTGTAATCTGAGTAATCTGAGGAGGAGAATGCAGTATTAATGTTAATCGTTTCAACAAAAAATGAAGCTGTAGTTTAATCGTCGTTTAAGAGTAATTAACTCCAAACAAAAAAAATCGTACACTTCATTAAAAAAATGTCAACAAAATCAATTTCCTATAAATTCTTCATTTTCATAATGGCTGATTTTCAAGCTGTATTTTCACATCTTCTTTAAAATCAAATCTTTTATTTTAAAAGGAAAATGATTTAGATGTCCTTGTAAAAATTGAGAGCATTAGCAGGAACCAATTGCTCAGAAATCAACGTCAAGTTTCCAAAATTACGAAAGCTAATCCGAACTAACTACGACAATTACGTACTAAAATCCTTTATCAGTAAAATACTTCTGTATAACATTAAAAAATAAAGCACAGTTGAGTTTAAAAAGTAAATACACAAACTTGGAAATGTTTTACTAACAAGATAATAATTGGAACAAAATGAGTGGAAATCCACACATCATTTAACCAAAAAATCTCAAATAGTACAATTTCTGAAAATCCGAAGTAGTTGTAGAGATTAGCTAACTGTGCATTTCAGAACATATATATATATTAGAGAGGTTATATACAGATGTATTCATTTTGTTGAATGTAAAGATGTAGTCAAGGCAATTCAAAAGCTTCTTGATATTCATCGAATCATTGTTTATTTTTGGTAGTTTTAAGATCAGAACAAGAGAGGAAATAATCCCTTTTCTGGATTTAAATAAGAAAAAAACATTATAGGTAAGTACAAGAAAATAATGTTTATTTTTAGAAATTATCTTAAGGTATCCGACTACGCTCTGAACCGTGATTTTGCGAAAGCGCATAAATGGATAATTTTAATGGTATTTTGTGTCACTTTTAGATTAGAATATATACATAAAATTGTTTTAAGGACATTTTGACAAAAAAAATTTATTTAAATACAATATTTTGTCAAAAAATTAACTTAGAATAATCTTTATTCCAAATGTTCTCCTTTTGTTAAATATGCTTCTGTTAGAATAATATTTTGCCTGTATATGGCTCAGACCTCTGTACAGAGGCTCAACTAGAATTTTTGAAATATATAACTTGGAAGGGGGTTTATTCATATTTTACGACAACAGAAGGGAGAAATTTTAAGAATAAAACGCCAATAATTATTTCAATTGGTGGTAACTCAGAAAATAATGTGAATTTTTCAACAATTCTAGTCGAACCTCTGTAGAGAGGTCTGAGCCATATACAGGCGAAATATTATTATAATAGAACCATTTTTCACAAAAGGAAAACATTTGGAATAAAGATTATTCTAAGTTAATTTTTTGACAAAATATTGTATTTAAATATTTTTTTGACAAAATGTCCTTAAAACAATTTTATGCACGTATTCTAATCCGAGTGACACTAAATATCATGAAAATTATCCATTTATGCGCTTTTTTAAAATCACGGTTCCGAACGTAGTCGGATACCTTAATCTCTTAGGAAAAGTTTTAAACCGCTCAGTAAGGCACGGATGAGCTATTAAGATATTGTTACGTAGATCGGGGTTCCTGGAGAGTTTATGTTATCAGTTTAAATAGTAACATAGTTCCTTATGAGCCTTTATTGCTAAAAACCAATTCTTAAAAATGCAGCATACAGCCGTAAAATTTGACAATAAGTCCCAGATGATTCTCAACCTTCTGCAAACAATAGACACAACTATTAGCATCTAAGAAAGAGGTACGTACTGTTTAAGTTCATTCGCAAGCAACTTCTCATTAGTGAACTCCTTAAAGACTGAACTTAAACGAGCTCAGTTTCAGCGAGAATAGTCTGAGTGGCTGTCTTCCAGCTCTTTCTAAAAAAATCCCCTTACGTCATCGATCTTGATGTTAATAGATTTCTCCAGTGTAATTCCAGAAGCATCCGTATAATACTCGGGTCACCAAAGTTGTTCACCAAAAATGATGACAACAGGTCTGTATCGACAATATTTCGCCAAGTTTTCATTGAAACTCCATTATAATGTGAAAGGCAGCGTTGTATGCAAATATTACAATTTTTATCACAAAATAAATACAACGGAAAGTAATATTAATGCATTAAGCATTCAGATATAAATTATTTACACTATTCCAAGCATTAACTATCCAAAATTCGTAACAATATTCTTTTATTTAGAATCACGAATAAATTTGTCAGAAACGAAGTTTTATTCCTTTCATGAGAGATTAAATCATGCAGGTTTGAAATAAAATAATTTACCAAACTACGATTTAGAGAATATATATATGTATTAGAATTTTTTAAGCATAATTTAAGTTATTGCATGCATTTTTATGTATTCAAATAAAGATTATATATATTTTAATATTAAAGGGCAGATTTTTCTTCGTAAAGAAACTTATATTTCTAAACTGATTTTCTAAATACATGTGTATTTATCTCACACTAAATATTGCAGGTACAAATATTAAGGCTGTAATTGCTTGATAATAAGTAAGCTCCTTCACTTTTCCTGCATAAAAATTTATCAATTAAAATTAGTTCCTTCTTAACTTAATTAGGTGTTTTTTATCCTAATGTAGAGTGTGTAAATTGAATAACAAGAAAAAATATATTTGAAAGATAAGCTGAATAACTAATAACTATATATATATAACTGTGAATTAAAATCTCGATAGTTGAAAGTAGTAATTATGTTTGATTTACAAAAACTTTTCCAGGGCAACTAAATTTAAATCTGGTTATGTCACTATCAAATAAATCTCACAGAGTTACTGAATCTAGTATCCTTGTTATTTGCTGCTATATAATGGAAGTATAAAACATAATTCCTTCCATTTGTCAAAATCCCAGAATTGAACACAAAATGCTTCTAACTTTCATTGACGATCATCAGCAAGTCGAAAAAGTATTTACAGTCAATAAATCAAAACTCATGCAACAAATCACCGCACCTAATAAAAAACAATAAATAACACAATACAGATGCGATATTTTCCCATTAATCAATTTTTATTGTGGAACATAAACATTCACAAACCTATAAATATTTGTATACCTTTAAAACTAGTTCCATATCTTATATTTCAAGTATAAAAATACGAAGAATTCAACTACCATACTACCTCTTTATCGCTGTACAGCATATATATCTATATATTTGGATTCTAAAAGATTCAACGTTAAAAAAGTATCGTATCTTTTATCACAAAAAACTCTATTTATTTCCCTCAAGCAAAATGTAAATGTAATATATTATATATATATATATATATATATATATATATATATATATATATATATATATATATATATATATATATATATATATATATGTATACAAAATGTATGACAATTGAAGTTCGCAATCTTTGAAAGGGTGTTTGCTTTTCCACTTCGTAAAGAAAGGTTTTGGATTGTATCACGCAAAGTGGAACGATTTCAAAAACTACAGTTTTTATTTATATCCCAAAGAAGAAACTTTATAGTTGTGTATCTTTTTTCGAAAGGTCTCGTAAGTTTAGCAAATATGGAGTGATTTGGATAGAGTTTACTTTATTTTAATGGTATACGTTTTATGCAGGTAATATATTTCATTATATTCGATCGAATTATTGTGTTTTTAAATCGCCAAATGGATGGAGCTAGACTTAGGTAACTCTAGAGAGAGAAAAAGGTGAAATAATAAACATAGAAGTGTTTCGTTTTTTGATAAAAATGTAATATATTCTTATTTATACGCATAGAAAAGAGGGTTTTAAGAAGCAAATATATGAAACAGAGTAAAAGATAAAGGAGTAGCACATGAATTTTGTGACAAAAAATTAAGTTTTTTTTAGTTTATAGACTTGGTTTGCTTAAAATATTCCTTCTAACATTTTATAAAATTTATTTATCAGATCTTGTTTTATTTTAGAAAATAAAATGTTTAAAATCACATTCAAAATGAAAAAAAAATATTGCCTCATTGTTTTATTTGATAATTAACATATATATCAAGCTCATAGATAGTACATGTTTCATTGAAGAATGTATACAATACAACTGCAGGTACTCATATTCTTACCAAAACAATATAAACTGCTACATGGCATTTTCCAACTATTACAACTACTAATTACTCTTTTAATCTCTACTAATCCCTTGAAATTGCTCATTGTCAATTGTTGGAACAATTGCTCATGCCCACTTTATGAGCCTATGGTTACTTAAAATAAGACTTTGTTTTAACTTTAATAAAAGAATTTCTTAAACTGTAAGACAAAATATTAATATTTGTACAGTATATATAGCAGAAATATTTCAATAGGCTCTCATTTTTATCTTGATAATTTACTTAATAAGCATAAGATAGTACGGTGGACTCCAGCAAAGGACCACTTCCTATTTGAAAGCTTATGACTTCCAAATGCTCACTAATATTGCACGGGAAAGTGCCTAAGACAAAAAAAATACCGACGCCTAAGTTCGACTGCAAGTCAATTTCTTACCTCTCTTTGGTCAAGACGTCAGAAAAAGGTTCTGAGTAGCTCCCACGCCAATTTTTAGCTTTAAAGTTTCCTACACAAGGGGTGACAAGAATCAATGGCCGAAGTTGAATGGTAATCCAGTCTACGCATAAACAAAAATCATTCTGCATCATGTTTCTCTTTTGAAAGAGAAACCTAGACACCTTAACACACTCCTCTATACACTCCTGATATTAATTTAAAATTAAAAAATTAAATATAATTAATGAATTAATATTTGAAAATACTGTATAACATCAAGTGTTATCCATTAAAAATCTATTTGAACTTGAATGAATGTATAAAAAGTATTCTATTAACAATTGAAAATTTAAACAAGATATATATATATATATATATATATATATATATATATATATATATATATATATATATAATAAAGTTAAATAAAATAATGAGAGAAAAAATTGTACTTCCCACAAGGCTAAAAAGAAATTGGATTCTAAGAAACATAATAAAAATAAATGGTGTAAAAATAATATTGTACTAAAAATGAATAAAGACAAAACAAGAAACAGCATTGTAGAGCGAGAAAAATTAAAGATACCAGAAGTCTTATAATTAAAATGGACTACAAATATAAGGTTCATTCAAATGTTATCCGGTCAGTGCATCTAACTTTGCATTACACGTAAGGTGGCACCACGCAACCACGTGTATGGTAACACTATCTGTCAACAGAGATAGTGCGCAACGTTTGACGTTTTATAGTACCAGTGTAGTTTCACGCCGAAGAGAACATGATCCTCCACTACTGAACATACTGGCGAGTAAGAAGGAATAACGAGAAATAATTCTTTTTTTTTCGTGGTGGAGGGAGTTGGAGGCTAAGAAATGCATCGATGGGTAAAGACTGTTTACGGTGAATACAGTCTGAGTCATTCAAGTGTTGTGGAATGGCGAAAAAGATTCCTTGAGGGACGCGAGCTACTGGAAGACGATGCTCGATCTCGACGGGCTCATCAAGTTATCACACAGGAAATTACTGCGGAAACGAATGTTTGTCTTGGACAGCCGCAGAGCCTCTTGGACCTCTAAAACGAGCTATTCGAGGACATCGATTCACAACGGACAACGAGGTGCGTTACTGAACCCAGGCTTGGATCCGACAGCAGCTTATTAGTTTTTTCAAAAATGGAGTGAGTGAGCGACTTTATAGAACTATGGCGCAAGGGCCAATTTTGGACAAACTGTGCCAAACACTCGTTAAAAAAAGAAAAATCTTTTTTTAAAAAAAAAAATTACATAAAAGTACATGCACGCATGCATATACATATATGCATGCATGCATAAATACTAACATGCGGGTGGGAAACCAACGGTGTTAGTGAAAAAATAAATAAGTAATGATACAAATACCAAAAAAAAATAGTCGAACAAATTAAGAAAAGATTAAACTAATTTAACGCAATACAAAATGAATACAAAATGTTATTAATAACGAGAATAATGAGAAATCTAATTAAAACAAATCAATTAGTAATTGTACACATGTACATTTCGAAATAATTGTCAATTGTCTCGACGTGAAAAGAAAAAAAAGGGAAATTTAAATGGCTAGAAAGAGGACCGAAAGTAGAGAAAGATCACTAGGGTACCCCGGGTTCGTAAAGCCCGTGTTTACCAAAGACAGTAAACCCCTTGAGAAAAGGAAAGATCACTAGGAGCCCCCTGAGGGGGTTGAAAGACTAAATTGACTGTGTAGTGTCACAATGTGATAAATGTGCCGATGGTTTTGGGAACTATTTTTTGAGTATGTGTACTATGTATAACTACGTTTTTGAGTTAATAAAATCGTTACTGTTACTTTCCACTAGTGACCAGGTTTCATTTGAATATCCCTTATACATATAGGGAGAGGGTCAACTAATAGTTGGAATTGAAAGAAAAAGAGCTATAATTTTAATGATATTAAGTTTTCAATCAAATTAGAAAACAGCAATAATATTAGTTTCTTTATCCTAATTGAAATTCCTATGCATGCATAAAAATGTATATATATATCACCATTTTTAAAAAATTGTTTTATATAAAGACATAAAAGCTATATAAAAAGACATTTGAAATATAATTCCATAAAAGGAAATCCTTTTATACATTTCCTCCAGCAAACCTCAGAAAAATAAGGACTTAAGAGGAAAAGAATTCCCCTTCATTTATAATATCCCTTATGTCTCATTAAATCACTCATCTTGGTAAACGAGAAACTGTTTACCTGAACTTTCCCGACCATGATTAATTTTGTTCGCACTTTAATCGGAAGTAATTATCAGGAAGGATTCATCATCTTTCTTTCGACTGTCTTTTCAATAATTTTTTCTCCACACATCACACCGAGTCACATAGTTAGGAAAGCTTCATTAGAGAAAATAGGACCATTTGTTTCATTTCCTAAGTGAGCGTCTTCGGAAAGCCCTCGAATGAAATATGGTGTAGGATAATTGAAACTTAGTTTCGTTTTACTCAGAGAAGCAAGCATGATGAATCCACCTTTCCAACTCATACGTCGTGGAGGATTTATACGCTATAGTGGAATTGGGATTCCAACGAAATGAAAATTAACTTTTTCCGGAGGATTTCCTGATCATTCAGAGTATTCAAATGTGGATTTTATGTATTTCGAAGGTAATGAAAATAATTTATTTAATTCTTGAACCAATCTGAGCCTATTTTCGATCATATTTTGATAAATTATAAGGCTTGGGTGATGATTACAGTAAATGAGAAAATCATTTCATTTATTAAATATATCTGATATTAAAATTAATATTATTTCGAGTAATGACTGATTGCGCTTAGTTCGTGGTTTTTTATTTAGATTGCTTATTTATCGAAACATTAAATTATAAAAAAAATTATATATGTAGTTAATTACCTCTTTATTGATGTTTTATTGATGTTTTTTTCATTTACCGTGAAGTATAATATCAAAATGGAAAAATTTTATTTAATTTATTATAAGTTTCTTTCATTAAAAGTTCCAAAAATTTTGAAAATTTTAAAACTTCATTAATATTAATTATTTTTCAATAAGCAAAATCATTAATTAAATTTTATAAAGGGTATTTAAAAGGAATTTAACGTTAAGTTAATACACTGCTGGACAATTGAAAAGGACGGATCACAAATTGCTATGTAGCATAACATTAAGCGAGACATCAGGCCTAGTAGGATAAAATATAGTTGCTACACTGTTCAGACATTAGAATAAAGAATATTTACTGTTCTGGAAAGTACAAAAGCTGTGAAACATCTGAAAGAAAAAAAAAATGTTCATTTGATCTGCCTACGGAGAAATGTAACAATGTATCTAAAAGTCAGCAGGCACCTTAAAGAAAGGTATCAGTACGGGATATGTCCACCGTGGAGTGTGATGCAACATTCCACACGTCGTACCATACTTTGCACAACATTATCCAGCTGCTGTTGAGGCAATTTATCCCATTCCTCTGTGAGTGCACGGATGAGGGTGTTCTAGTTTGTCGGAGGATAGTTTCGACCAGCAACTTGCCTCCCCAAAGCATCCCACACATTTTCAATGGGGTTTAGATCTGGAGAACGCGCTGGCCATACGAGACGTTGAATACCCTCGCTGTCCAGACAATCCTGAACAGCGAGTGTTCGATGACATGTTGCGTTGTCGTCCATAAAAACAAATTTATCACCGACAGCACCACGGAAAAGACGAACATAAGGAAGTAGAACTTCATCAATGTATCGTTGGCCCGTCATAGTCCCATTCGCAACCACATGTAGGCGCGTGCGGCCATTGATCATGATGCCGGCCCACACCATGATATTGCATGTCGGATATCGGTCCTTTTCCTGGATATTTTCTGGACGATAAGCAGTACCACTCTCGCGCCAGATCAGTTGGCGTCTACAATCCGATGACAGACTGAACCTACTCTTATCTGAGAATAGTACGCATGCCCAGTCCTGTTCAGTCCAATTATGATGCTCACGACACCATTGCAAACGGGCAGTACGGTGCTGTCTGGTCAATGGGACACACACAACAGGTCTGCGTGCGTATAGTCCTCCTCCCCTCAAACGTCTGGCAACAGTTTTTCGGGAGATCTGCTTTCTTGCCACCTGCTGAGCTGTGGTGCGCCTGTTCCTTTTTGCTGATAGGACGATATATCTGTCTTCTGCAGGCGTCGCACTTCTAACACGACCTCCCCCGTGCCGTCTACCACAGATTCCAGTAGTTTTAAATGACTTCCACAGCCGTGAAACAACGCTGTGAGTGATGTCGAACACCCTGGCAACATCTGTTATTTTTCGCCCTTCTTCGATCTTTGCAATAATTCGGCCACGCATAAAATCATCTATGTGATGTCGGGAAGACATGCCAAAAATTTTAAGTTCGTCTGTTAAGCCTTTCCTGTAAAACTTTGACTTGAAACAACAACTGTCCACACGCGTCAAAACCTTTAACGCTCTTATGAACGCTATCACGTGATGAACAGACGTGGGAAAAAAATTTGCATACTCATACTTCTTCTTACTAATATCCCGCACTTATTCTAATTTTCCATATTTTGCTTCCTTTCATTTTGTGGTTGCTATGGATGATAGTGTTATCCGTCCTTAGCAATTGTCCAGCAGTGTATATTTAATTAATTATATCTACTTATTCAAAAAAATATGTTTTTATATAATCATATTTAATTTTTCTTTTGTTCAAGTTCTTGATTCCATGTAATAGGTAAAAGGATCATTATTTCTCAAATATTAAACTAAGTCATTAAACAAATGTTTTACTAAATAATAATTAGTTTTATTATTTGAATAGAACTGCATTTGTTTCTAATATCGGTACATTAAAGCGCATAATATAACATTAGTTAAGATCTAATGCACTATCTCTTTCTATTTATATTTGAAATACTACCAATTAATGTATAATAATCTATTTGAAAGAAAGCATGAATATTTACGTAACTGAGCATCTAAATCTAACATTTCTGATAAAGCAACATTTTTAATGCATTGTAAGTAATCAATGGTCAAGAAAAATATGAAAGATCTAATGGTTCATACTTATTTCAAAATGCTCAATTTCATAATTCGACTTAAAATTTTTGGTTCATAAATAAACAAGTTATTAATTTCTCGCTTTGCATAAAAACTGAAAGTAATAGATTTGTTAAGACAATAACATACACATAAATACATAACTTGCAGTCCGGTGTTTACTCTCAGTTAAGGAAATAAATAAATGAGAAACAATTTAATATCCATGTTTTTTTTAATTAAATTAAATATATTTTTTAACTTTAGCTCCCTCTCCTGTTCCTACTTCTATTTCATAAATATTCAAATTTTAATAACATTTAGTTTTAACCTGAAGCTTTAATGTAGTAATTTGCCAATTTGTATCAATATTATATTTAGTATACTCGTATTACTTTTTAATATACTTTCTTACGTTTATTTTTTATCTGAAGTAATACTTTATCAATAATTTATTAGTATCTATGTTGAAAGGTATATGTATATATATAGATATTTTAAAATAGTCTAGATGTGAAGTGTAAAGTTAGGGTTATTAAACATTTAAAAATGGACAGTTTAAAAATACGATTCTTAAGAAATAGATGATACAGTATTTATAAACATAGCAAACTGATGACTTTTTCATGGGGTTAGAATGAATTTTTTAGCTACCCAACATTTCCTCTCTCTCTATCTCTTTTGTATTACTGAAAAAAGACTTCAGAAACGTAATTTATTGATGTTAAAATGCCAGTATTATTAAAATAGGTTACGTACTAATAAGACAATTAAAAAATGCTTTTATCATCTTATGTTAAAATGCCAGTATTATTAAAATAGGTTACGTACTAATAAGACAATTAAAAAATGCTTTTATCATCTTATGTTAAAATGCCAGTATTATTAAAAGAGGTTACGTACTAATAAGACAATTAAAAAATGCTTTTATCATCTTATCATGAAAGCTCAAACACGGGTAACAATTTTAAATTCACTTTTCATCCTAACATCATTAAAATGCACATTATACAAATATTCGCATATCATTATAGACTACACTATTGGAAAATAAATAAAAATGATTGCTGCTCTACTATTGATTCTGAATAAATATTAAACCTTAAAACTCACGCTGCAATATATGTATTTCGATTGAATCAGGCTTAAAGAACTTTCAGATGATAGAAGTTTAAGGACTTCATTGGATAAACAATACACTTTTAAAAATGGTAAGCAAAAGCATATATCGCATTATTAAAACACATACTACAGATTAAGTAATAAAAATGCAAATATTTTAAAAATTATTCCATCTTAATTCATAGTGAATTAAGAGGGAGTTATTTTCTAAATGAGTTCAAATGACCTAGTTCTTTAGAAAAATATTGATTACGTAACTTAGGGAAGCTAATTATACTGTAATCATCCTATTAAGTGCTCCAAAATAGCTATTTTTAAAAGGCTGATACAATTATAAAAGCACGCTGGCAATAAGTTGGCATTTTCTTAACTGTTGAGTTAAGTACGCAACTTATATATTTTTTTTTCTTTGTTCATTGAATTCTAATGATTATATTTCATTACACAGAAGCTCTAATTGTCTACGATGATGTAGTTTTAGGGCTTAAAATGTATTTTAATCATAATAGTAATAATAAAAATAATTAATTAATAATCCATTGAATTCTAATAAAAGTATACTTGTCTGCAGCTAACTTACTGAAATATTAGTTTATTAATGACCTCTGAAACAATTACACTTTTTTAGAGGATGTTCAATCATTTATTCAGATGTAAAATGCGTATTAAAAGAAAAAGCTTGTGAAGTGTGTTTGTAAAAGTGTATTTTTCTCCCCTAAACTTGAAATAGCCTTGCGTTGAATTGCATCCTTAAGTAGTAAAATTTATTTCTGATGCAATAATGAATTTTTCTAAAGGGTGTTTTTTTAGATGTATAGAACTTTAAATTCCAATAAAACAACGATGTATTATTCGATTGACATGAATGTTTTTTATTCGAAAGATAATCTTGTGGCATTACATTTTAAATATGATTTCTGACATATGACTGCCACGGCTGGCTCGGATGTAGTCCAATCTGGACGTCCAATTTTCGATGACTTTTTCCAACATTTGTGGCCGTATTTCGGCAATAACACGGCGAATGTTGTCTTCCAAATGGTCAAGCGTTTGTGGCTTCTCCGCATAGACCAATGACTTTACATAGCCCCACAGAAAATAGTCTAGCGGTGCTAAATCACAAGATCTTGGAGGCCAATTCACAGGTCCAAAACGTGAAATTAGGTGGTCCCCAAACGTGTCTTTCAATTTGTGGCACGAGCTGTGTGACATGTTGCGCCGTCTTGTTGGAACCACAGCTCCTGGACATCATGATTGTTCAATTCAGGAATGAAAAAGTTAGTAATCATGGCTCTATACCGATCGCCATTGACTGTAACGTTGTGGCCTTCATCGTTTTTGAAGAAGGATTCCACCAGCCCATAAAGCGCACCAAACAGTCAGTTTTTCTGGATGTAACGGTGTTTCGACATACCCTTGTGAATTAGCTTCACTCCAAATGCGGCAGTTTTGTTTGTTGACGTAGCCATTCAACCAGAAGTGCGCTTCATCTCTAAAAAAAATTCGCTTATGAAAATCGGGAACAACGGCAATCTCGTTTTGGGCCCATTCGACGAATCTACGCCTTGCTTGGTGATCGTTTTGATGAATTGCCAAACCAAACTGAGAATAAATCACTTGACAGCTGTTAAATTGGTCGCCATCTTGGAAAGTAATGTCAACTTAAACTTCTATACCTGGAAAAAAACACTCTTTATAATGTAACAAAATAACAAATTATGTATACAAAACGAGATGGAGCATGTAAAAATTAATTACCCAGGATATAGCTTAGTTAGAAGTTTGAGACACGCGTTTGTCAACAAAAATTATTTTACTAAGACAATGGCTCGAAAGTTGCAAAAAGCTTACTTTAAGGCTGTAAAATAAGACCTAATCATAATTGGTGGGAAGGAAATTATTTCTTTTGATTTCGAATTCCTAATTTTACTGTAAATTGTTTACTATAATTTCAGAGAATGCATAGTTTTTGATCATTCGAATCTTTTCTACACTTTTCGGTTAGCAGATACAAAGAAATACAATTGGTATTATATCAAAATAACTGAGTAACAGATATTTCTTGAAATAATTTTGGCCCTGAACTTTTAGAATTTTCGGCAGCATATGAAATACGATTTACACTATTAGTATCTGAGTTATAGCATTTTTAGTGAAAGAACTTTTGTTACTTTGAAAAAATGGATAAAAAGGAATTTCGTGTGTTAATAAAGCATTGCCTATTGGCGAAAAAAAATACTGTTGAAACCAAAGCTTGGCTTGATGAACATTATTCGGACTTTGCACCATGAAAATCAACCGTCGAGAAGAGGTTCGCTAAATTTAAACGAGGTGAAATGAACACTGAGGACGATGCACGCAGTGGACGCCCCAAGGAAGCTGTTACAGACGAAAACATTAAAGAAGTCCACAAAATAATTTTTGATAACCGTAAAGTGAAGATGATTGAGATAGCTGAGACCCTAAAGATATCACAGGAACGTGTTGGTCATATCATGAATGAATATTTGGATATGCGAAAGCTCTGTTCAAAGTGGGTGCCGTGTGAGCTCACAATCAACCAAAAACAACAACGAATCGATGACTCAAAGCAGTGTTTGGAGCTGTTCAATCGTAATAAATCCGAATTGTTGCGTCGATATGTGACTGTAGATCAAACATGGCTCCAGCATTTCACACCGGAGTCCTATCGACAGTCTCAGCCGAGTGGACTGCACGTGATGAACCGACTCCAAAGCGTGGAAAGATGCAAAAGTCGGCTAGCAAGGTTATGGCATCAGTATTCTGGGATACTCATGGTATAATATTCATTGACTATCTTAAAAAGGGAAAAGCCATAAACAGCGAATATTACGTAGCGTTATTGGAGAGTTTAAAAAACGAAATCGCGGAAGAAAAAAAAATGCTGTTTCATCAAGACAATTCACCGTGTCACAAATCAATGAAATCGATGGCAAAATTACATGAATTGGGTTTTGAATTGTTTCCGCATCCACCGTACTCTCCAGATCTGGCCCCCAGTGACTTTTTTCTGTTCTCAGGTCTCAAGAGGATGCTCACTGGACAGAAATTCCGCGCCGATGAAGAGGTGATCGCTGAAACAGAAGCCTGTTTTGAGGCTAAAGACAAATCGTATTATAAAAATTGTATCGAAAAATTGTATGGCCATTATAATCGTTGTATCGCCCTCGAAGGGAACTATATTGAATAATAAAATGAAATTCTATGAAAAAAAATTTTTTTTCTATGCTAGTCTACGAACTTTTCAGTCCACCTGGTAGTTTCATTAATGTTTATAACAGTATTAATGAATAGGAAGAAGTAATTTTTAAATAATGTCATTGTAATTGAACTCATAGTGTCAATTAAGATTTAATTTATGCTTATAGGATGAAATCACAAAGAGGTACTTAAAATATTCTGCTCGTAGGAATAACATTGATAAACATTCACAAAAATAGGTTTATTTTAAAAATTAATAAAACAGGTAAAGTTGCTATATTTTAATTCTAGCAAATAAATTGCGAATTCTTTCGGAGTGAAAGTTTTTCTTACCTGATCACTTTTCAAGAAAATAATTAAACCTCATTGGAAGTTTTAATCTTGCAGATTTATTACATTATTTAATTCTTAAAATTAGAAAAAATTAAAACTATATCATTTTATCTTGTTGCTTAATATTTCCTCTGTAAAACAGATATTTTAATCTTTAAAATCATTTAATTTCAATTGAAAATTAAATTAAACTGAAGTAAAGAGTATTTTTTTCCAGGTATAGAAGTTTAAGTTGGCATTACATGTCATATAGTTTAAACTCAGACTTTTAATATAAGTGCAATTTATATACTAAGTTAGTTCAATAAAAATATTTGTCATTAATAAATACACCTACTATTAATGGGCATATTCCCAATTAAAATTTTATAGCTGTTGCTTAAGAAATTCTTTTACTTTTATCAAATCTTCTGAAAATTGAAGTTTTTATAAACATCACATTTAATTTGCCCCTGGCAATCATATGTTTTAATCTTATATTTGAAATGCATAACATGAGAATATTTTGAGATACATACAATTTTAACGTCGATTTTTTAAAGTAGTTTTCAGTTTATTCTCTGTCACCCATTTACAGTATACAAATATTTAACATCACGAACAATTTAATTAATAATCTCTTACATAAAATTTCCCTGTTTTATAAATCACTGCGAACTCTATAATCTATTTTGTGAATTCAGCAGAAAAATTTATTCACATCATAGTATTTCCAAAATGTGCCATCTAAAGTAAACACTTTGTTACTGTATTTCTTTCCGCTGAAACTTTTAAGCAGATTCCCGAATTAAATGATTTCTAGTCTGATAATCCTACCCCAAAAATACGGTTAGATATTGTGCCCATGTTATCCTATGTACAGCGGAAGACGTCACTAAGAAAAAGAAACAACTTCAGTAATGAAGCTCCCGGAACAATGTTCTACGCCGTCATGAATAATAAACATGAATACATTTCCTTAACTTTCTCCTTCTCAAAAGATTTTTACTTCTAACGCTTTCAGAAAAATAAACCTTTTCGAAAGATCAGTGAAGAAACTTCTTAAGAGTCACCATGGATTACAACTTAAAGCTTGGAAGGATTAGCTGCGAAGTTGATTCTTATTTTAAATGTACAAAACTAAAAATATTTTGCACTCTTATGTTTATAAATAGGCTATAAATGAAAATTTTAGATTTTGCTTATAGAACAAAATTATCATCTATTTTTCATAAACTAAACCTTATTTTAATTTTTTTAAACGGATTTAATACAATAAAAAGTATAAAGAGAGAGACTTCGATTATGATTTATTTAGTTAAATATTTAGATTGAAAACAAAATATGTCTCTCTATATATGTTCCTTATGTACATATATACATTTTGCTAAGAGTTTGTTATTGCACTATGTGGATAATTTAATTCTTACTAGTCTATCTGGTGGTATTTTAAAACTTTTTTTTTTTTTTTTTTGTGCATGTATAATTACAGCTATTTAGTATATTATTATTATTATTATTTATTCTATATATATCAGGTGACGAAAGGGGCATAAACATTTGAAAATTCAGGTAGTAATAGTAAAATAATGTAGGTAGAGGTAAAAATTAACTTGCATGTTTGAAATGACATGTGGTTTTATTGAAATAAAAGAAAAGATGTACAATATTGGTCAACACAGGTAGACAGCAAAATGTTAGTGAATGGAAATTTTATATAAAAGGAGCTGTAATCAGAGAGGAAACAAATGCGCCAATAATTGTGGCTTATTGACTGTACCAAACTAAGCTCTACTGTAAGAATACTGAATCTGTTACTGCCGCTTTACGTTCCTATCGCCAAGAGAAGGGTGTGAGTGAATATTAACGTCACACTGATCAGCTAGCTACACAAGGGCTTTTGGCGATGGACCACAGAATTTTGAACCATGGTCAAGTGGACGTGGACAACACCTGAGCTGGTAGCCACAGATTTAACGTGCATCGCTGCCCTACACGGTGGGTCTTTAGTGGTACTGGGCTCGAACTCATGACATGCCTGTCATGATCCGATACCTTGACGACTGGGCTACCGCAGCCCTAAGAGAAGGGTGTGAAAGATCTCTTGTGCTCATCGTTTGGTGAGGACTTAGTGTTCTTTTCATGCCTGACCACGTAGGTCCCAAGACCTCAATCCGTGTGATTAGTGTTTCTGGGGGAGTTTACTTGAAATCACACACACACACACAAGTCTGCCGAGGTAGTCCGACCTCATTAGGGATACTAAAAGACAACACTCGACAGCAATTTCTTACTACACCTGCAGATATACTGTACAACAGTGTTTCTCAAGCTTTAGGGGGGGGCACCCACCAAAAGGGACAGATATATGTACAAGGGAGGCGCGAGCATATTAAAAAGTTGAAACCAATGTTTTTTAAGATTAATTTGTTGAAAGTAAACAAACAATATTCGTTGTTACATAATAAAAAAGGAACCGCATTTACACCGATATAATACACTTATAAATGTATCAGAACTACACAATGTATTTTTTAACTAATTTAACGATATTAAATCAAGAACCAGTGTCCCCACAGGCTTGTCATATATAAAATAACATACAAAAATTAACACATAATTTGTACGGCTTATAATTAATCCCTTAACTGCCCACTAATATATATATATATATATAAGGAAATCATCTGGAATAAGTCAATCCTTCGCAAACACTGTCAATGTTCTTTTATTGCATTCCAAAGCCTTCGGAATAATTTCATGGGTAGCAATGCACAGAAAAGATAGTACTTTGGAAAGACGTATATATACGCGTACAAGGCAATTAATGCTTTGGCTGTGCAAGACGTTTGTATATGCCGGTGGCACTTAAGAAGATAAATACTAATTGTAGCATTGAATTCAATACATTTTTATTGTTGTGCGATGAAAATTATGATTGTATATTGGGTCACAAATACTGAAAGTTTAAGAAGTACTGCTGTACAGTGCTGTTCTCAACATTGTTCCCTCGACTACTGGTATTATTGAAGAATGACGATCTACATGTTGAACATTTGTTATAAAGAGCATAGTTTATTTCTAGAAATTAGTTGTTATACTAATAATTGTTTTCATTATATAAAGCGCCATCTGTTGGTCATTTTTGCATTTTTTTTAGTTTCAACAAAACCCCATGGCATTTCAAGCATGCCATTCTTTTGATGTAATTGACAAACGTTAACATTTTTCATTTTATTCATTTTACATCGTTTCCACAAAAGATAAATCTTACTTTGAAAATTAATGATATAATATATATATATATATATTTATATTGCGTAAGTGTATTACATAATAATAATGATAAATGAATCATAAGTAGAGAGGATAGCCCTGCTTTCTCCGTACATATCACTATCATTTGTCCAGAAAATTTGCTAATTTCAATCTGATCTGAGATGAGCACATCATTTCATAGAAATATATATCATCACACATATACACACACGAATAAAGGGAAACTAAAGCAGAAAATAAATGAATATATATGTCAACGATTAATCTGAGTCGTATACTTAAGATTACAGAACATATCTAGAACACTTTACCACATATCATTTAGACATTTTCTTGATATACATCCAAGTCGAAGATAAAAACTAAAAGAATCGTCCTTGTTAGAGCAATCAAGCAAAACAGGAGAGAAAAAAAGGCTTCGTTTGGACATAGACTTGTACAGGAGTAATCAGAGTTTCTGGGTTAAAAAGAAAAGAGTATTAAAGAACATGAGAAATGGAAGGATTAAATTTCATTAAGGAGAAAAAAATGTTCGTTTATTTATACAAGTGATTATACAGCTGCTTCTTGTTCTGTCTCGTAACATAATAAATTCATTCAATGTTCTATGTTAATTATTGATATTGTTTGAATCTTAAAGATTTTAGTAAGTATGGAAAAATATATCCAAATATAAATAAATTGAATGTACAGATTTTTTTTAATTTCAATCATTTCTCTTTGTTGAAAAAATAAGAATTGTTTTTAAATAATTTTAAACTTCTAAAATTTAAAGAAAAAATGCCCTTTGAAAAAAAATGTACACATACATTTTTTTTGTAATAAATGTAATAAATTTTATAAAATAAATGAATTTTTACTTAAAACGTATAAATAGGGTAAATATTTAATGTCTGTGAACTGTCCTGCCTGTTTGAAAATAAACCCTCAAAATAACCATCAAGTGTCATTCATCACTTACATGGCTAGGGCATTACAATGGGTGAATTTTTTTGCTGAAAAAATGCAAAGATTTAAGTTGAAGTTAGTCAGCTGGGTAGCATAGTTGGTTAGATGCTGGTCTTCCACGCAAATGATTGCGAGTTCAACTCCAGCGCAAGTCGGTGGTGTACTTTCATGATCATGTAAAAAAATCCCTTTAAGGTAAAAAAACATTTTTTGAAACAGCGAGATATAGATCTTTTTGTGATTTTATATGTATTTAGTATATTTTAAGGAAAAAATCTTAAAATTGGTAAAAGAAAATAAATTATTATTATTAAAATGGGAAAAAACTAGTAAAAATGTACGAAAAAAATAAACCTGTGCAAAGATTTTATGAACAAATTCTCAATTTTTCAATTTTGATGTGTTACTTTGTTATTCCTGTTTGAAGTGACCTTCAGGATAAGAGATATTTTAATTTTTACAAAAACTAGAGCTTTTATCTAAGTCATTATACGAAATTGCTTAAAAAAACATTGACTATATTCATATAAAGAACTGCAAATTTTGAAATAAAACAGTTATTGATAAATCTGAAGATCAAAACACTTCTACTGTTATGCAGAACAAAAGCAAAAAATTTCAGCTAATTATTTTCAAAACTTTTTGAGCAATCGCGGTCCCCGTTTGAGTTTTTCGAAAAAAACACATTTCGAGTAAAGCGCATTTTAAAGTTTGACAGCTTGTGTAAAGTTATGGCATTTGCTTTTACTAAAACGCTTGTAGTTTTTGTTCTAGTGGAGGGAAAATAAAGTACTTGGTATTGTTATTAAGTTAATAAAATGGTCTATAAAATAAAGTCATAAAAAAATTTGCCAATTTTTGAAAAAAATCATGGTTTTGGGTAGTCGGATACCTTAAGTGCTTGCTTGGCTTGCGGCTTTTATCAAAAATTAATTTCTAGTACTATTTCTGATCTTCAGAACTCATGTAACTCCCTCTGGTGAGGAAACTGAGCGATAAAGTTACATTATGGCAACTGGTATATCTAATATATATTATAAATACGAAAGTTTGTGGGGATGTTTGTGGGTCTTTCACGCAAAAACAACTGAATGGACTTTAATGAAACTTTACAGTAATATAGCTTATACATCAGAATAACACATAGGCTATAATTTATAAAAATTTGTAAAAAGTGTCTAAAATATAACGATATTTGTTAAGTAAGTAGGAAACATTCCTGGCATCTGCAAGCAAATCTGGCTTGCGCTGCAAAAAAGCCCTACACAGCATATACCTATCTTTTGTTTGTGAAAAACTCTTTTTGTTTTGGCTACGCAAGGAGCTCGCTTCTAATTAATTCCTGTGATCAGAATAATGCCTATTTTTTTATTTCAGAATAAAACTAAGTTTTGAAGGGAGAGGTTGTTATAAATCTCTCTTTATTTGAATGTTTTTTTTATGATTTTATTATGCACATTTGGTAGTAAGAAATTGATTTTTTTTTCAAAATAAATGCTTTTATCGGCTCTGGTACTTAAAGTAAATAAACTTTCTCTTTCACACTGCATCATTTGGACAAATTTTCAAAATTTGTTTGTGGTTAGTAGTTAATTATAACGTTATAATTTGAATTGAATAGGTAGATATTGCGTTTTTAAGTATTAAAAATAATTATAACTACTGTACTGTATTTTTTGGAGTGTGTGAGTGAGTGAATATTAACATCGCACTGTTCAGCTACATGAGGGCTTTTGGCAACGCATCACGTAATTTTGAACCATGGTCTAGTGACGTGGACGACACCTGAGCTGGCACCCCCTTCTCCTAACTACCACACCACACCAACTTATAAGGAATATTCTACCAATACTTAGCAGGAATATTCTTTGAAATCCACTCTTCCAAGATATATGGCAGCACGGGTTCTATGATGATTATTTTAGTGGGGAAGCCAAATAAATTTTGTAGCAGATATTGCGTTTTCAGCGGATTGCAAAGATTATTATTTTTGTCCCAAAAAATAGTTTGTGTCAAAATTAAAGTGTCTTATGTTTTTGTATATTAGTGAAGACCTTGGAAAATGATTTGACTACTTATTTTAAGTGAACTGTGTATATAATTAATTTTACAATGGAATATCTTTAATTAATATATTAGCTCTAACGGATTAAATTTTCCAAAGTGGAGTATATTGTTTATGTATATCCCTTAATTTTTAAATGTAGTGATCCAAAAAAAAAATATTGTATGAAAAAACTGCAGTAAATCATAATGCGGTTGGATAAAGTATTAAGTGTTGCATTTCTCCCCTACACGGCTGGTCTTACAAAGATCTAATAAAGTTCGAGCTACGAAGTCGAGCTAATTTGTTTTTTTTTCATTGAATCGTTATTATAATTTAAGAAACGGTGTGTTGCTTGCGAATATTACAATTTTAAAATAAAATAAATACAACAGAAAGTAATATTAATGTATTACACTTTCAGATATAAATTATTTACACTAATTTAAGCGTTCATTACGTAAAACTTTTAACAATGTGTTACTTTTGCTGAGCAGAGATCAGCTTAGGGAGGTATTTTGAAAAATCGAACCTCAAGAGTGTTACGAGGAATTATAAATAAAAAAAAATCTTTTTATCAGCTATTAGATCTACATACTTAAAATTTAACAAAGGTGTTTTTTTGGTTTAGCTGAGATATGCAAAAAGCTTTTTTTGATTAATTTGAAATTCACGTAAAATTAACTCATTAAAAACTTCTTTATCCTCTTCAATCTGTGTTGTTTAATTTTTCAGTTCACCCTTGCGAAGAACGGGTATACCAGCTAGTACTGTAATATTTCTGGGGAGAAGATGGCGACGAGTGGAACTAAACACGAGTTTTTAAAATTCGAGAAGGGAGAGAGATCAAGATTTTGCAGCTGAGCGACGATCGAGATTTGATAGATCGGATTTCTGGTTTTTAAAATTCAAAAATTTGTAAATTTTGTGATATTTACCCTCTCTCTCTCTCTTTATCTACCGCATTATGATTTACTGCAGTTTTGTCATGCAATATTTTTTTTTGGATCACTACATTAAAAATTAAGGAATATGCATAAATTAGTCAACTTTGGGAAATTTAATTAATTAATTAAAGATATCAACTGTAAAATTAATTATATACACTGTTCGCATAAAATAAATATTCAAATCGTTTTCTAAGATTCTCATTAACATGCAAAAAAAGACACTTAAATTTTGACATTAATTATTTTTTCGTGACAAAAATGATAATCTTTGCAATCCGCTGAAAACGCAATTTCTGCTATAAAACTATTTGCCTTCCCCACTAAAATACTCATTATGGAACCCATGCTGCCATATATCTTGGAAGAGTGGATTTTAAAGAAAATTCCTGCTAAGTATTGTCAGAATATTCGTAAAATTGGTCTATGTTATTTTAAAGTGAGTGGTACTTATAAGTACCGTCGGTAGATAAAGGGTTATATATTGGTTTGAAAATTCAAAAAAGAAGCTGTCTTTCTTAAATCCTTTGCACCGCGGATGTGCCAAACTTTACACTACTTATTTTATACCGCACTAAAAAAGAGATATAATTACCTAAGGAATGTACTAGATCTGGAATGGTAAAAATATCAATCAGCTGCCCCCCTGAAAAATAAAAACATAAAGTTTAAATTATTTTTGAAAGATTCCATTATGTGGCGAAATTCTTTTTTGAAAAACTGACTACAAATTTCAAACCGTTTCTACTTAATTTAATTTTTTTTCTTTCAATTAATCAAATTTCGGTTGATAATATTTCAACCATTAATTAAAAAAAATATTTTTAAAAATGGTTAATTGCGATCGATTCGGTACGCCACCGAAGACATATATCATTAATTAATGAAACTAATGGAATACTTAAGCGTTTTTCAAATACTTTAGAAGATAAAGTCATCCATCATTAATTACTTTTACTCTCGCAGTCGCTGAGCAATAAATGATTATTTGATGAAAATTAAAGTCATCACCTTCTTTTGAACTCGCAAAAACTATTTCCTTTTATTGTCCATTAATGATATTTCCCGAGTAAAGAAATCTTCCAGAAATAAAGTTATTAAAATAATTGGTTGTTTTGTACTTGCTTGGAAAAGAGGACCCAAAATAAATGGACAAGATTGTTTTGTGCTTATTAAACTCTGCCTTCGCGCTCCGTTTAAGCTAAAATTTAAGAACTGTAATTGTGCTAACTTCTAAGTCTGGGATTTGAAAGAATTTAAACTTGATAAATGTATATTTTCCAGAAAAGATATTTAATGGTGTTTCTGTAAGTAGTATAGTTTTTTTTACGTTGGAAAATTAATTTCATCTTAAACTCCGTACAAAAAAAAATCAATAAAACTGCTTACATATTAAAATAGCACTTATTAGAAACATAAAAATGGAATTTTTTTCAGATTAATATTGTAAATAGGGGGCGGTAGGCCTAAATCCGGCGGGATGCCTACAATAAAATTAACGTCGATAATACTTCACGAGAGAGAAATAAAACCTTAATCCATAACAAACAAATATTTATTATGATTAACATAAGTAAACAACAATAACAAGTTAATAATGAATTTAAAAGTAAGTAGTATTAGACAAAGAGGCACTTTAAGCAATGAAACACATTCCACGACGGGACGACTGGGAGAGTACGTCCGCACTGTATGAGAAAACTCATAGAAGTGATGAGTTGTAGGGGGCGCGACCAGCGACAATAGCGGGATTGTACAAGGTACAAACAATTATATTTTCAAGCATATTTAAGCCCATATCTACCACATTGTGATTAACTGCATTTTTTTCATGCAATATTTTTTTGAGGGTCACTACATAGAAAAATAAAGGATATGCATAAACAAAATAACTTTGGTAAGTTTAATCCGTTGGAGCTAATTAATTAATTAAAGATATTCAACAGTAAAATTAATTATATACACAGTTCACTTAAAATAAATAGTCGAATCGTTTTCTAAGGTCTGTATTTACATATAAAAAATTAACTCTTACCTTTTGACATTAACTACTTTATCGGAACAAAAATAACAGTCTTCGCAATCCACTGAAACCACCGTCAGCTGAAAACGCAATTTCTGCTATAAAACTATTCGCCTTCCCCGCTAAAATGCTCAACTAAGAGCCCGTATTGCCATATATCTATGAAGAGTAGATCTCAAAGAATATTCCTGCTAAGTATCGTCAGAATTTTCGTAAAAATGGTTATTCTATGCAACTTGAAAGTGAGTAAATACAGTTGGGTCTCGACCTAAGGAATAAATCGGGATCGAACATTCTGTCCATTAATTCGGTGTTATTTGTTATATCGGGGTCTAAAACACATATTTTTTAACACCCATTTATAAGCTTCACTGGTATGCAACGGAATCTTTGAACTTAATTTTTAAAAACTTTAAAAGGTCAGATTAATTCGAAATTTTCCTCACTTGTCCTGAACCAATGGACAATCAAAAATTTAATAATTTTTTTCCATTGTCCTGATAAGGATCATTAGGATTAACGATTTCCCATTTTCAGTTTCCCTCTCGCATCTGGCGATTAATTCCAGATCCCATTTCCAGATTTGGTGACTAAAAGATTAACTTACAACTAGATTGGATTCATTATAAAAGATTGTTTCTTAAACTGTGAATTATTTGTATTTACGTTTTGGAAATTATATAATAAGCAACTACACAAAAGATAGCAATAGTTAGAAAATACACACTTTTTATTCAACAACTGAAGACACTATTAACAAATTATTGTGCACCAATTATAACTGGAAATTTTAAAGTACTGAATAATAGATGCTTGACAAGTTTTTTTAGATTCCTGACTCGAAAAAGTTCTGTTTTGAATTTATAAAGAGAAGAAAATAGTATGTCATTTACATCCTGCTGCATGAGGCATATTTTAACAATTCCCATACAATGTAAAATATTAGGAAATGTGGCAGTTTTCATAGGAGTTTCAATATCATTTGTTGTAACATTTTTCTCAACTTCAATTGCATAGATAGGCAATCCGTCATCAAATGTAATATGATCGTTAGAATCTTGGCTTCCTCTGTGTGGTAGAACGGGATGAAAAAAAAGGAAGAAATTTTCTTTCCTATTCAAAACTCACACGATAAGTTACACTCATAACTCATCTGCACCTGTAAAGTTTAATAAGGGTCACTCCCTTTCCCGTCGAAACGTGTTGTTTGCAAGAACAGTTACTTTCTGTTCTTGAAAAAAATGTATGTCTTTTTTTTAAGCTAACTTTTTTTTAATACAATCTAATAAAAGGATTTTCAGCTTTTGAAATAATTCGTCAATTCGGGGTTTAGTATTCTTTATATAAGAGGTTTTTCACACCTTTGAATCGGGGAAGAATAAGAATTCGTTAAATCGCGAAATTTGTCAAATGAGGTTTCGGTAAATCGGAGTCCAACTATATATAAATAAGAAAAACTTTGAAACCGAAAAATACTTTAATTTTCTTAACAATAATTGTAGGACCAGAAAAGAGTTGAATAGTTGTAGGTCTGTCAAAAGTTTAAAATTCATTTTGATTATGTTGAGTCACAAATCCTGCTTTGATTATAATAATAAATGACAAAAAAATGTTTTCATAACTATTGCTCTATGTCTAGTTAACCATCCTTCATATATCGATAAAAATTATTGAAACTTGTTCTCATAACTCTTTTTCCTCTGACTTCTCATATATATTGCTTATATAACTTTAATAAAGTAAATCAACAGTTTGTTTAATTATGCACATTTTGATTTTTCAAATGTAATTTATTTATCTTTTATTTAATATATTCCTTCTGTTTCTTATTTTATATGTATATTAACATTTAATTCTTTGATGTTTTTATGAGTTTGAATGCAGTTTTAGCCTATCAAAGGAAGGTTGATACCGTCAAACTAGTTTAACCCCCTTTTTTGGTCCTAAGTCCAATATTGAACTTGATTAATTTGTAAATTTTTAATCTAATTTCAAAATTTTTGTGTTATTATTATTTTTATGTTCACATTGAGATTCCTAATTGGGATTTTGTATTTTATGATTCTATTAATTTGATATTTTTGTATTTTTAAAGAATTTGTGTTTCTTTTTTATGTATACAAATATATATAACTTCATACAGTTTGTATCTTCTTAAATCAATAATGGTAAAAAATTGATTTTTAAGAGTATTATAATTAAACTTTTTGAGTAACAAATATAACAATAACATAACTGGAAATGCATATTTTATAGCTCTTATTACACATCGCAGATATATATTTCTAATATGAATATATTAATCTTATTTTTAATTAAACATGATCTATTTTTTAGTATTATTATTAATAATAACATAACACTTTTGAGAGAATTATTATCTTTCTAGTATTCCATAGTAGTGATTATTCCAGTTTAGAAAGATAAATATGATACTTTAAACATTAATTTAAAAATTTATAAAATAAATATAATTATTACATTTCTAGAAAAGAAACATCTTATACATTAAAAAGAAATAATTGTATAATTTTTTTACGTAATTTCTAGAAAAGAAACATATCAAAATGTTAGGATATTCAAATCTCAAACAAACCTTAAAAAGGAGGGGAAAAAATCAAAACATTTAACATCAAAATCGGAACATTTCCATTTCAAAATTGCTCCAAATCTCCCGAAGGCAGTTGACAAATTTTTCAAAAATAGAATTCTTAATGCACGAACTTAATTTCCACTTTCTCCTTTCCATTTATCTAAATCACGAGTTTGAAAGACATATCCATATATATTTATATATAGGTATAAAAGGAAAATCCCTCCAAAATTGGCTGAAAGTTCACAGCAAAGAGACATTCCGAATCTCAGGAAAGAATCCAATAGATAACGAATCTTATGCAAATCCTTCGATGTAGAAACGCGCGTTTGTAGTATCCCCCGGGGTGATACCATCATCCAGTCCCAATGCACACACACACACCCTCCACTAATATTCCTACCAACTCCACACAGAACGAGTTCTTCACTTTCACACTTTTCTTATCAGCCTGAGCAATTTATACGTCTCCGGTCAGAAACGAAAGTGTTTTTTCGTGCCCCATTACGGGCACTTTCCCCACTTCGGTCATAAGTTTTTATCTCGGTCTTCCTCTTTTTTTCAAGAGAGGAGAAAAAAATCCTGAAAGAGAGAGGGTCCAGAAGTTTTCTTTTCGTCCCTTTGACATTTCGAACCCTATTCTCTCCCCGGCACAACTTTTTTCTACTTCTTTCTTTTACGTTTGCAGATGAGACATTTACTGGTACCTCTCTCTAACACATGATTGCTTTTTTTTACTTCTTCCCTCTTGCGTCCAGATATCCTTTTGAAGTGGTCCATAAATCTTGACTGGAAGATGATGTTCTCCAGCAATGGCATCTATGCTCCTGAACCGAGGTTTTCTACCCTCCCGTGCTCAAAGACTTGGGGAAAAAACGTACCCCCGGTTCTATTTATGATCTGTTCGCTCTCGTATATTCGGCCATTTTTTATACCGTTCTCCTTTCCCCCGTTTTGCTTTTTGTTTGTTTTGTTTATTTATATTTTTTGTTTTGTTTGGGTTGTTCTTATTCCTCCTTGCGCTACCGTAACACATTTATTTTTAGGAATTGATAAGGATGTATTGTTTTTAGGCGAAACTCTGCGGAAGGACCCATTCGCCCTTTTTACTTATTCACGAAAGATCGAAAAAAGCTTTTCGTGATCTTTCTCGTGGAAATGGTAATATTCAGCAGTGTGTGTATAGGGATAGGGATTTTAAAAGAAGAAGACGGCCGCTCAGTCTCTTTTATAGGGAAAAATTGCGATTTCTCAGAATAAATGCTCATCCCGCAAAAGAAAGTAATGCAGTTTAGGGCGAAAGTGGACGGAAGATAAATATTATTTCGTGTATTCAATACTGACTGGATCTTTCTAAAAATTGAAGGAAAGTTATTTATAGAACCTATTCTATCATGTGTAATTATTTACAACCATAGGAGAACGAAAAAAAGGAAACCTTTAAGTGTCGAACGTCACGATTCTTTTATACACCTTATTCTTCGAATTTCATGAAGAAAACTAATTTGTGTTCAATGCTTCTTGAATTGAACCTTTTGATAAAAATGTCCAAAAATTCTTTTTCTACCTTTTTTATTCTCACAAAGAACTTAATTTCCTTTTTACCGAACCATAAATGCCAAAATACTAAAGAAATAGTTCAGTTGCTTATTCCTTTTAAAATTACTTACTTTTTTCGAGAAAAAAAAACTAAATGCAGGTATTTTAAAATCTTTTCCTTTTATAATATTTAATTTTTCTTTAGAATAATGTGTATTTTATTTTTTTAAGTATTTATCTCTATGTTTATAAAAAATATATTTCTACAGTTACACACACACACACACACACATATATATATATATATATATATATATATATATATATATATATATATATATATATATATATAAATATATATATATATATATATTAATATATATATATATCTATATCTATCTATCTATATATATATCCATATATATTAATATATCTATATATCTATATCTATCTATATATATATATATTAATATATATCTATATCTATATATATATATATATATATATATATATATATATATATATATATATATATATATATATATATATATATATATATATATTGATTAATAAACAATGTCTTGTCTTCGGTTGAATTATTGATTGAAAAGTTTAGAATTTGTGATAGTCGTGAAATTAATTATAGGTATTATTTTACTTTCCTCAATGTTGTATTAAAAACCAAATATATATACATATACATATAGATATATATTGCTTTATTTGAATAAATATTATTATTACAAAAATGACTATTTGGAAATGCTAAATCTGCCTTTAACATGAAGTCATTTTGGTTATCATGGTAAAAAAAAATATTTTTTATCCTCATCGAAAATTTTTTAAATTGGTATCCCCCCCGCCATTATATTCTTCATATGTTGATTTAAAAAACTCTGCTTATTCAGCAGGAAACCATTATTCTATTAAGATACACAAAATTCTCAAAATATGAAGACATCAAAACATTTATGATGACAAACATTATGAAACATTTGTGCATGAGTTAGTTGTAATTAAATTTTATGTAAGCAGCAATATTTATATACAAAAGTAATATACTTATAATTTTCTAAATGGTTTTTTCGTTTAAAAGCAATTTTGCAACGAAATTTTGCATTGTACTTTTTTTCTTGAGACCTTTTCGTGTTCTCCTCATGTAGTTAAATATCTATCCCTTACTTGAATCATCATTTGCGTAAATTAAATTGTAGGAAACATTATTATAGTAAACACATTTATAAAAATCTGTTTCAATTATGTTGAAACAAATGTGCTTTGGTAGCACTAAGAAGTATTTTCATATTCCTCGGGTACACGTACTACTGTAGTATAATTACTACTGCAAATTTAGGATTCACGAATAAAACATAAGGAGAAAGATAACAATGAAGAATTTTTATAAGAAAACAATAATACTTTCTTAATTGCTTAGAATTTTAAAAACGTATTTCACTCTCTCTCTAATCCTATTTCTTTTTCAAAAAATTCACTTTGAAAAGCAAGTGAATACTAATTCCTAGTATACTTAATAGCACTTCTCTTTTTCAGTAAAGTTCATTTAAAAGTAAAAAAAATATCAAAAATATCAATACATAAAAGTATAGTCTCGGAGACAAATTCAAAAAAATTAATTCAAACATGCAATATGTTTTCAAAATTTCAGCATTTTTTCGGATAATAGCAAATTCATACCAAACACAAAAGGTACTATTCTTACTTTCATACCTCAAAGTTATATAATTTGTTATGGTATCTATACTCCCTTGTAGTGAATTTTAATGTCCATCTTCAAATTTAAATCTTTTTATTTAAAAAAATTGCAAATTTGTTTAAATGAGGTATTATTCCTTTTGTATTTAAGTTAAAAGCGTCTCTACAAATGTTTTATCTAAAATTGTATATATTCTGGATACATAGAAAGTTCATTGCAGAGGTACAGCAAAAAGTTTAATTGCACATACAAATGATATATTAATGCAAGGAATGATTTAACAACAACATTTAAAACTTACTTCTTTAAGTATAGTAAACTTTATTCGACATTTTTATTTACTTTGTCATATATTTTTAATTGACACCTTTTTATAGTTATTAGTTTGATAAACAGTTTTAGGGAATACATTTCTTTCCTTTCTTTCCCATTTTATGTGAATACAATATATAGTTACACGCACTTTTTTTAAAGATTGTATTGAATTTATATGTTTCATTTTATTTTGACTTCATTCTACAATTCTTGTTAAATTATAAAGGTTGCAAGATATGATACATGTGCTTAATTGGTATAAGTTAATTAGAAACAAAATTTGGTTTCGAATGCATTTCTCCTCAGATTCAACAAAACTACAAACAATGCATTGCTGTCGCTTACGAAGAAACACACAATTGTAGGGGAAAAAATGATGGTATTTCAAAAATAAAAAAAAATGATACCGTTGCAAAAAATCTTCCATGTAATATAATTCTATAAACGTGCATAACATGCTTCCATGAGTTTTAATTAAACTAACGTAAAAGTGAGGAAATATATCATACAATGAATTAAAAATCTAGTTCTCAATGTTATATTCATTATTTTCAAATATGAAAAATATATTCTTTTTTTTTATTTTTAACGCTTTGTCAAATATTTTTGAAATTCAAATTTTGACTCATATGATTTATGAATGGCTAACGCATAATTCTCATTCTTCATTTTTAAAGAGTTATATTTTGACACAAATAGAATAATATATCAGCATTTTTGGAATACATCACAATATTTTTCATATAGATATTACACCTTAATAAAAGAGAATATATTTTTATAGCTTTCCTTTGAGTATTATTCTGGTTGTATAATTCTATTCTTTATTTTAGAAGTCAATATTCCGTATTATGAGCATTCATTTGTTTTAAGAAGATGAATTTACTCATAGAATTATTTTTATTATTGTTAATTAAAATCAGGTTCTACATAACTATATAGATTTTCATATAATTTTTATATACCATATTATTAATGTATCAAAAATGCAAATTAACAATACTGATATTAATAGTAACGGATTATAAAAGAAGATCGACAGCAATTAAAGAACATTTCGTTTAAATTAATTCGAACCACTTTAGTAATGATTATTTCCGTTAATTATATGAAACGAATTCAATTCTTTTCTCTGATTTGATTCATTTAGTTACTGATAAAACTGTAAATATAACATAACTATATATACTCATAATATTAAAATATCAAAGCTTCAAAGACTTAACATAAAAATTTGAAATTATTTACTACAAGAGATTATGATAAACAAAATATTTCTCATTTCATTAACGTAAATATCACCTTTCAATTTCCTCTCCGGAAACATTTTCTGGACATCTTATATCTGCAAATCATTTTCGTGCAGCAAAATTAGTAATAAGTGTAATGATTAATGTTTTAATTCCATAAATCTATAAAAGTTTATGTATTCGGTACTTACATTATGGTGTTTTTATGTACGTAGTATTTTTCACTCTCTTGTGATAACATATCAAAAGTATTAAAGGGTGTTTTTTTAGAGGTATAGAACCTTAAATTGCAATAAAACAAAGATGTATTATTCGATTGACAAAAAAAATTTTTATTCGAAAGATAATCGTGGCAACATATTAAAAACATAAAAACATGTATGTTTTTGGTTTTGTAAAGGTGTATACAATGAATAACCAACCTTTTTATCGGATATGGGCGTTGGCACGTAAAATAGCAACGGTTTTTAACGTTCTTAGTTAGGGATGTTTTACGTTTAAGATACGCTATTTTTGTAAAATAAATGTATCATAACGATGTTTTTTTTAGAGGTTAGAATTCAAATTGACAAAACAACGATGTATTATTCGATTGACATGAATTTTTTTTTATTCGAAAGATAATCTTGTGGCATTACATTTTAAATATGATTTCTGGCATATGACTGAAACGGCTGGCTCGGATGTAGTCCAATCTGGACGTCCAATTTTCGATGATTTTCCAACATTTGTGCCCGTATATCGGCAATAACACGGCGAATGTTGTCTTCCAACTGGTCAAGCGTTTGTGACTTATCCGCATAGACCAATGACTTTACATAGCCCCACAGAAAATAGTCTAGCGGTGTTAAATCACAAGATCTTGGAGGCCAATTCACAGGTCCAAAACGTGAAATTAGGCGGTCACCAAACGCGTCTTTCAATAAATCGATTGTGGCACGAGCTGTGTGACATATTGCGCCGTCTTGTTGGAACCACAGCTCCTGGACATCATGATTGTTCAATTCAGGAATGAAAAAGTTAGTAATCATGGCTCTATACCGATCACCATTGACTGTAACGTTGTGGCCTTCATCGTTTTTGAAGAAGGATTCCACCAGCCCATAAAGCGCACCAAACAGTCAGTTTTTCTGGATGTAACGGTGTTTCGACATACACTTGTGGATTAGCTTCACTCCAAATGCGGCAGTTTTGTTTGTTGACGTAGCCATTCAACCAGAAGTGCGTTTCGTTGCTAAAAAAAATTCGCTTATGAAAATCGGGAACAACGGCAATCTTGTTTTGTGCCCATTCGACGAATCTACGCCTTGCTTGATGATCGTTTTGATGAATTGCCAAACCAAACTGAGAATAAATCTCTTGACAGCTGTTAAATCGGTTGCCATCTTGGAAAGTAATGCCAACTTAAACTTCTATACCTGAAAAAAAAAACACTCTTTACAATATCAGTTTTATCAATTCTATTAATATTATGTTCTAATGAATATATTTAAACTACATTTGTCTTTGAATGCAAAAAGAAAAGTATTTTCACCCAATATGTTATGCCATTTTACCATACGGTACTAATGAAACTAATCTACATCTTTAAAATATATAAAGCAGAATACATGCTGATGCTTAACGAACACCATTTATAAGAATGTTGTGCGTAATCACATTTCGTAAGAAGGTCTCACAAATTCGATGCTTTTGAACCCATTCCGGGCTGATAGATTGAAATGTCTGAAAAGAATCTTTTCTCTGCTGTTCACAAGCACTTATTTCTCGTATTTATCTCCATTTCAATACCAATGGAGCGTAAGTATTAAGCCCAGATAATGTTAAGCGACACTTAGTTTTATTCAGAGATTTATTCAATCCATTAACTTGCATCTCGATAAAGGTTCTTTTTCCTAAAGACTGTCATTCAGTCTCTTGAGTTTAATCTTTTGAGCAGTATGGAAACTGTAATTTTCGATTCTCTTTGGAATTATCATATCAAATGTTTCAATCACTGAAATGTACTTCATTATCTTGAATTCTCCAGCTCAAAGCGAAATCGTAACTATTGTTGTTTAATTATACATGGGGGGTATGTATTTCTGAATAGTATATCAAACATTTATTTTTAATTGTAATTATATATATATATATATATATCAGCATGGTAAGTTATCTTGAATAACTAAGAAAGGAAAAGTTCTGGAATTAAAAACAAAGCGCAAGAACCCAATATATATAAATATTTATACATATAAAGTCAATTCACCAAAATGGAAACCTATTATTCCTTCTAGAGCTATCACAGAAGTAGGGTTAAGCTTGCTTTAAGGGATCACAACTTTCCGTTTCAGCAGAAAATTCATATATAATAGTACAGGCAAAACTGTAGAAAATAAAGACTGAAAAAAAGATTTAGGCCTAACTATTGCACATTGTTGTTGTTGTTGTGACTAATGCCCCCTGTCTGGCGAAGTCAGAGCGAGGCCGTGAAATTCATTGCGGCTACGGGCTAGAATTTTTACGCCTGTCGTTAGCTTAGCTTTGAGCACCATGCAGGTGACAGTACGTTTTTGCTCGTTTCCACCCCAATTTAGAGTGAGAAAATTCTGGGGGTGGTCAGGGGCCTCCCACCTCTCTTCCCCTTCCACCAACCACACGAGAGGACTTGTGGCTCGACGGCTATTTAGAGTAATCCCAAGCCGTAAAGGCGCTATTCATTTACAAACAGCCACGTCTTCTCCAGGATTCGAGCCCTGTCCTTACGGTATCGCAGTTAGAGTTTCTAACCCCTATACTGTTTCGGAGACACTATTACAAATGTAAACTTACATTAATCTATCAAGCAATTAAGGTGAAAAGGATGATTATTGTATAAATGGTCAAAGATTCAAAAAAGATTCGCTTAATGAGCAAATATAAATTCAATAATTTAGCAAAATATTTTTTCACTTACATGAAATAACAATATGGAAACAGTCATCATGAATATCTTTGTTTTGTGATGTAAGACTGTGAATCGATAATAAATATTACTATGGTGCCAACATGTAAGACGATTTTGTAACTAGTTGAACTTAATTAAAAAAATATGTAGATAAACATTGATAAATAAAAATTATGATAATCTATTATTTACAATGTTTCTATATCTGTAAATACTTGTATATGTGTAAAGAAAGTTAATAAAATCACACTAGGAACAATATATGTGTAAAATCCTTTATGAAATGCTGAATTGTTGTAAATCTAACTTAAAGCTGAACCGAAAATATGAGTAGAACAAAATAGTATAGATAGAAGTTAAATGGTACAGAAATATATGAGTCGCCATTTAATCTTTGTATCTAAAAAATTATAAGTTATGTATGTGTATGTATATATAGTATTTTCATTGCAATTTTCACTTGTTGAGGGGACATCTTTAGCTGTTTTCAATTCATCTGATAGCTATAAACATACAATTTAACTGGAACGAATAAGATGACTTTAAGGGGACTTGTTACCCTTTGAGCTACTTTCTTTATTTATGTATTTAAAAATTACATTTTAGCATTTTATACAATGTTTCTATTCAAAAAAATGATACGAGATGAAATTTTTCACATATCATTCATACAATATTAAAATTTTAAATTCCTTGAAGAAAATTTGGAAAATTTTAAAATCCTACTCCTTTAGTGAAAATTAATTTTTTGACCTGAGTTTTTTTTATAATATTCTTATGGATGTTCTAAACAACTTTAGGGATCGATTTTATAATAACTTTATTCGTTTTCGAGAAAAAATAAAATGTTGATATGCAGGCTACAAATCAACGAAAAAGCCAACATGTCTCACATTTTTTTAAAAAAGTATTCAGTTTATAGCAAAACGGATCCCTAATTTTATTACATGCTTTATATTTAACACGCAGGAAAGAAATGGAAGCGATTGGTAAATAATTGTATACGGAGTAGCATTTTTAATGCATTAAGGTTTCGAAAAACACAAACTGAGAAAAACCATTTTAAAGTTTATAATTCTGAAAAAAATAACTATTATAAGCTTAATTAAACTTAAAATACCACCTTAAGATATTAGTTATACATTTTTCTTTAAAATAATTGCGTTTTCATATTTTTTCAACCCACGCATTTTTATAAATGATCAACTTTTAGAGAGTACTAATTGCACAAGAAAATTCAAGAAAAACGTTAAAAAAAAAATTTCTGTCACGTCAGAAATTTTAGCTCTGTTTTTCTTTTTATAATATTAAAATATTACATTTGTATGAAAAATATATCTGGAATCAGAACCGAAATTATAAAATTATTAATATAAAATGCCTTAATTTAAAAATTTTACATGCGCACATCACACAAAGAAAAAAATGATTATATGTATTGCCTCGGAAATATTCTGCTTTATATATTACTCATTCTTTTTTTAATGTTATTATTTTTTTTTATAACATAGATTTTTTTTTATCAAAACGCTTCTTTTAGGGGGTTTTTTAAAAGGGGGTGTGGCTGAATTGCCTAATTTGTTTTCAAATGAAGTTTTATTCAACTTCTAACTTTCCGACATGCACAAGTGATACATCAATCGAAAGATAATAATGCAATGAATAAGATTAAATGAAAATAAAAGAAATGATAGGTCTGTGATTTTTGAGGTACCAAGTCCTCTTAAGCGTTAGCATTTTGTAGCATAAATGAACTCGTAGCAAGAATTTTCACCAACTCCTTTCCACCAGAAGTGCTTTCAAAAATTTCTGTAAATTTGTTGTAACTGTTTGTAATCCTTCTTAACTTCATTTTTAATTGTTTATTTCCCTTGAATGCGTGCTTAATACTTACTTCTGTAAGCCCCGTGTGATACTTTGTGGTGCACAGGGATTTTATAATTGTTTTCAATAAAAAAAAATATTCTCAGAAAATGCTATTTCCCTTTCGGTGAGTAAAAGAAAATAATTAAGTACCACGCGATGTCTTCAAGAGTTGAAGACCTGCATAGATTTTATAAAAAATATTCTATCGAAAGAAAGTTTCAATACAGAATTATTACACACTGTTAATAAGTATATAGGTAGATGTACAATAGAGAGATAATTGAAATTATAAATAAATAATTTTTAAGGATGTGTTCTTAAAAAAAATAAGAGCAACAAATTAATATTTATTTCGGTTGATGATTCATAATAATTCATCCGGCTTTGGTACATTTGTTAGGAAATATTTAAAGTGATTTGAATACTTGTTCATTTTGTAGAATGCAACAAAACATGCGTAGGAGTCTTTTATATGATTGGATGATCATAACAAAACAATGCAATATATTGCGTTAACTTCTGAAACAAAATAGGCACTAGTTAGGAATAAAAATAATTCATATTGATCCCGTATAAATATGGTGAATAATTTAATACTCAAAATGTTTTGTTTTTGTAAAAAATATATAAGTAATTATTCAGTTAGGTGTAGGTGATTTATTAGGTAACTCCAATTGTTTTCTGTGTAGCAACGTGAAAAAAGTATGAACAAATTTATCCGTGAGGCGCACTTCAATGAATTTCAGTTCATGGTGATTTTTTTTCAATTTCAAACATTCTCACTTTGTTTTAGGATCACACCATTTTTTAAATATAATTATTGATGTGAACAATATTTACATAATACTTAGTAGTTGAATATTGTACCCTTTTCATTGATTTTTCTTTGTTGGTTAAGCGTGTAGAACAAGTTTATGAGATAGACTTATGTTTCCCCGAATATTCAAAGAAAACGTTTCAAACAGTTTGTTGATTTTTGAGGATTTGTCAATCACTCTCATTCATTCACAGAAATTTTTTGGCATTAAATTAAGCACGTTTTCAATAATTTCTGCTATCTTCCGAAAATTTTATTTCCTGTTTTGCTTACTAGGAAACTACTAACGGATCTTTTCCCTTTCAAAAAACTATTTACGCAGGTAAACATATAATCTAACTAAACATAAAGCTCCGTAAACTTATTCCATTAATTGGTATGTTTCTGAGACATTTTATGAAGTAGTGCATTAAATTTAATTATAGCCTTTTGTTGAATCTTAACAATTCAACACGAAGAATCTTTTATATCTTGAATTCACGCTCGTATCATTCATGTCTGTTTATTTAATGCATACAATATTTCATGGAACTGTTGTAGATGCTCCAAGTTTGTCACGCATACGTAATTACGCGAATGAGGCCAATAAAGACAGAGATGTAACATTAGCCTGAAATAGTATCCGTAATATTGTATATATAGCGACAGAGAGAGAGCTTTCAAAGTAGAATAATTTTGTCCTTTTTAAAGAACATATAGTTCCTATTCGATATTAAAAATATTCATTTAAAAAAACATATAAGTATTCTTTTTTTAAAAAAAAGTTATAAAAATTTTCATTTACAGTGAATGATTTGAAGAATTACTTTAACCATCATAATATTTGGATCTGCCTATATCATGCGGAATTTTTTCTAATACATTATTTAAATAAGGAACACTTGTTGTTTAGCAAGTTCAATGTTTTATTAAAATCTCTGCCTCGTCATCCATGGAAAATAAAGTTTTTCCTTTAATGTGTGTGTTTGTATAAGCTTTATTTTATTGATTTAATTTTAAAAAAACCCACTTCGCCATTTCTCTTTGAGATAGAGAGAATTTGTTCATCAAAAATATGAGAAGAATGCTTAGAGTCATGAATTAAAAAATATTACTCTCAATTCCCTTAACTTTTTGATAATGCGCGTATAGGTGAAAATTTTTAAAGATAAAATTTAGGTATGATTACTATTGTAGAAAGTATCATTCAATCTATATTAAGAAGCAGGTACAAATTCTTGTAATAATTCTGATACATCCTCGCCACCTTGAAATAAAAGTGTCATTTCATGGTATTTTGGTTCAACATATATCGTCGTGTATGCTGATAACTTCAACAATAGTATATTTTATGTTGGAGATATTTCATATTGATTCATTTTTATTCATTTCAACTTTCGCTCGCACACTCCCCTTTTTATTTAAGTATAAAGAAAAGCTTTTATAATCTTGAAATTGTTTAAAATATCTAAATAATTTCTGTAAGAGCATCTACATTACTTCTTCATAACAAAGAATATGTAAACTGAATAATAAATTTCATATGTTTGTTCTAATATAGAAATAAATATAGATTGGTGATAAAAATGTTTAAAATACATTAAATGTAAGAATTTTACAAAATCAATTTTTTTACACCTTAATTCACATAGCTTTAGCATTTTTAATGCATTTCAATAACAACTTTATACTCCATTGTGCCATTTAAAAAAAAGATGTGGTTTTTGGCTTTATTTAATGGGCGTGTATCAGCGTCTCTCAAACTGTGGGGCGCGCCCCCCTTCAGGGGCGTGATAACTCTTCAAGGGGGACGCGAGCATATTGAAAAGTTGAAAACTAAAGTTATTCAAAACATTATTAATTTATTGAAAATAAGCAAACAAAATACTTTCTGACATAATAACATATAAAATACACATTTACACTGATATAATACACTCATAAAAGTATCTGTACTGTACAATGTATTTTATTATTAATTTAACAATAATAAGTTAAGAACAATTTTGATAATTACCAGCGACCCCATTGGCTTGTATTAACACATTTAAAATACACATTTACACTGATATAATACACTCATAAAAGTATCTGTACTGTACAATGTATTTTATTATTAATTTAACAATACTAAGTTAAGAACAGGTTTGATAATTACCAGCGACCCCATTGGCTTGTATTAACACATTTAAAATACACATTTACACTGATATAATACACTCATAAAAGTATCTGTACTGTACAATGTATTTTATTATTAATTTAACAATACTAAGTTAAGAACAGGTTTGATAATTACCAGCGACCCCATTGGCTTGTATTAACACATTTAAAATACACATTTACACTGATATAATACACTCATAAAAGTATCTGTACTGTACAATGTATTTTATTATTAATTTAACAATACTAAGTTAAGAACAGGTTTGATAATTACCAGCGACCCCATTGGCTTGTATTAACACATTTAAAATACACATTTACACTGATATAATACACTCATAAAAGTATCTGTACTGTACAATGTATTTTATTATTATTTAACAATACTAAGTTAAGAACAGGTTTGATAATTACCAGCGACCCCATTGGCTTGTATTAACACATTTAAAATACACATTTACACTGATATAATACACTCATAAAAGTATCTGTACTGTACAATGTATTTTATTATTAATTTAACAATACTAAGTTAAGAACAGGTTTGATAATTACCAGCGACCCCATTGGCTTGTATTAACACATTTAAAATACACATTTACACTGATATAATACACTCATAAAAGTATCTGTACTGTACAATGTATTTTATTATTAATTTAACAATACTAAGTTAAGAACAGGTTTGATAATTACCAGCGACCCCATTGGCTTGTATTAACACATTTAAAATACACATTTACACTGATATAATACACTCATAAAAGTATCTGTACTGTACAATGTATTTTATTATTAATTTAACAATACTAAGTTAAGAACAGGTTTGATAATTACCAGCGACCCCATTGGCTTGTATTAACACATTTAAAATACACACACATTTACACTGATATAATACACTCATAAAAGTATCTGTACTGTACAATGTATTTTATTATTAATTTAACAATACTAAGTTAAGAACAGGTTTGATAATTACCAGCGACCCCATTGGCTTGTATTAACACATTTAAAATACACATTTACACTGATATAATACACTCATAAAAGTATCTGTACTGTACAATGTATTTTATTATTAATTTAACAATACTAAGTTAAGAACAGGTTTGATAATTACCAGCGACCCCATTGGCTTGTATTAACACATTTAAAATACACATTTACACTGATATAATACACTCATAAAAGTATCTGTACTGTACAATGTATTTTATTTTAAAATACTAAGTTAAGAACATTTACACTTGATATTTAAAATACACATTTACACTGATATAATACACTCATAAAAGTATCTGTACTGTACAATGTATTTTATTATTAATTTAACAATACTAAGTTAAGAACAGGTTTGATAATTACCAGCGACCCCATTGGCTTGTATTAACACATTTAAAATACACATTTACACTGATATAATACACTCATAAAAGTATCTGTACTGTACAATGTATTTTATTATTAATTTAACAATACTAAGTTAAGAACAGGTTTGATAATTACCAGCGACCCCATTGGCTTGTATTAACACATTTAAAATACACATTTACACTGATATAATACACTCATAAAAGTATCTGTACTGTACAATGTATTTTATTATTAATTTAACAATACTAAGTTAAGAACAGGTTTGATAATTACCAGCGACCCCATTGGCTTGTATTAACACATTTAAAATACACATTTACACTGATATAATACACTCATAAAAGTATCTGTACTGTACAATGTATTTTATTATTAATTTAACAATACTAAGTTAAGAACAGGTTTGATAATTACCAGCGACCCCATTGGCTTATATTAACACATTTAAAATACACATTTACACTGATATAATACACTCATAAAAGTATCTGTACTGTACAATGTATTTTATTATTAATTTAACAATACTAAGTTAAGAACAGGTTTGATAATTACCAGCGACCCCATTGGCTTGTATTAACACATTTAAAATACACATTTACACTGATATAATACACTCATAAAAGTATCTGTACTGTACAATGTATTTTATTATTAATTTAACAATACTAAGTTAAGAACAGGTTTGATAATTACCAGCGACCCCATTGGCTTGTATTAACACATTTAAAATACACATTTACACTGATATAATACACTCATAAAAGTATCTGTACTGTACAATGTATTTTATTATTAATTTAACAATACTAAGTTAAGAACAAGGTTTGATAATTACCAGCGACCCCATTGGCTTGTATTAACACATTTAAAATACACATTTACACTGATATAATACACTCATAAAAGTATCTGTACTGTACAATGTATTTTATTATTAATTTAACAATACTAAGTTAAGAACAGGTTTGATAATTACCAGCGACCCCATTGGCTTGTATTAACACATTTAAAATACACATTTACACTGATATAATACACTCATAAAAGTATCTGTACTGTACAATGTATTTTATTATTAATTTAACAATATTTAACAATACTAAGTTAAGAACAGGTTTGATAATTACCAGCGACCCCATTGGCTTGTATTAACACATTTAAAATACACATTTACACTGATATAATACACTCATAAAAGTATCTGTACTGTACAATGTATTTTATTATTAATTTAACAATACTAAGTTAAGAACAGGTTTGATAATTACCAGCGACCCCATTGGCTTGTATTAACACATTTAAAATACACATTTACACTGATATAATACACTCATAAAAGTATCTGTACTGTACAATGTATTTTATTATTAATTTAACAATAATAAGTTAAGAACAATTTTGATAATTACCAGCGACCCCATTGGCTTGTATTAACACTGATCTTGATGATTTGTACGGTTTATAATTAATTCCTTAACTGCCGATTAAAAGTTACGTGGTTTGGTTCTTAATGCCACGGTTTTACACCCTCATAAAAGTAGACGTACAATGCGGATTTTGATGGGTATTAACACATTTTTTTCGGGAGGAGAAAAGGAATAAATAAACAATATCTTCTGAAATAAGTAAATTCTTTGCAAAGACTGTCAAGGTCCTTAGGAATAATTTTATGGATGCAGTGCACAAACAAGATCTCATTTCGGAAAGACGCATATATACGACAAGAAGATACTGCTTTGGCTGAGCGAAACGTTCATATGCGTTGGTGGCATATAAGAAGTTAAAGTCGTACTAAAGCTTAAGTGTAAAAGTATAGTATTATTGAATTCAATACAATGTTATTGTATGGAGGGGGCGCGAAGAAAATGATTGAATATTGGGTCGCGAGTATTGAAAGTTTGAGAAGCACTGAAATATATAATTTTAATGTTATGCTATTTAACTATTAAGTTAACCATTAAATCAATCGTCATTAGAGGTATCCGACTACGTTCGGAACCGTGATTTTTCAAAAGTGCATAAATGGATAATTTTCATGGTATTTAGTGTCACTTAGATTAGAATATATGCATAAAATTGTTTTAAGGACATTTTGAAAAAACAAATGTATTTAAATACAATATTTTGGCTAAAAATTAACTCAGAATAATATTTTTTCCAAATGTTCTCCTTTTGTGAAAAATGCATTAATTATAATAATGTTTTGTGCCTGTATATAGCTCAGACCTCTCTACAGATGCCCAACTGAAATTTTTGAAATATATAACTTAGAAGTGGATTTTTTTCATATTTTACGACAACAGAGGGGAGCAATTTTAAGAAAAAAACACCAATAATTATTCCAATTGGTGGTAACTCTGAAAATAATGAGAATTTTTCAAAAATTCTAGTTGAGCCTCCGTAGAGAGGTCTCAGAGCTATATACAGGCAAAATATTATTATAATAGAACCCTTTTTCACAAAAGGAGAACATTTGGAAAAAAGATTATTCTAAGATAAGTTAACCAAAATATTATATTTAAATAGTTGTTTTTGTCAAAATGTCCTTAAAACAATTTTATGCATGTATTCTAATCTGAGTGGCACTAAACATCATGAAAATTATCCATTTATGCGCTATTTTAAAATCACGGTTCCGAACGTAGTCGGAGAACTTAATCTGAATGCATTTTTATTTTGTCACACACATATTCCAGTTTATAAACTGTAAATTACCAATATAGAGATTAACAATATTTTTACGCTCAGTATATTGCTCTACAATTTCTTAATTCTCCGATTAAAAGTGGTGCACATACTTAGAGTTAACACAAAACATTTTTAAATACTATAAATTTTTGTGTTTTTCAAAATATTATTTGAATTGACATGAATTACTTCTTAACGAATACGCTTGTTTTATTTCATGTATATAATGACAAAACACAATGACTTCATTCATCAATTATGAAAACATTTACAGCGTCATCGTTACAAGAAAGAATGTTTTTATTTAATTAAGAGAAAGCTTAATTTCTCGGATTAAAAGAAATTTTCAAAGATAGAAGTTGCCTTTTCTTACACTCTTTGAAAAATCTCTTAAGAATATAATAGAACTGAGAGACATCGAGAAAACATTTTGTATTCGTATTTAAAAAAAAAATATTAGCAGAAATTATGACAAAAGTTTTCTCTCAGGGAATCATTTACATAATCGCTTTTGTTTGCTTTTTGACAGCGAACATTGAAGAATATAATTATGAATAATGTAAAAATTATTAATATTTATTTTACCTCATTGTATTTGACTCAATTAGCAAATTAATATGTTGTATAATATAAAGCTTTTTAATGTAACATTTTAGTGCTAGTTTTGATTAATTTATTAATAATTCATGATGCTATTTATAAGTAATATAATTAACATTAATTCTTTTAAGGTAAAAGACAAAAGTTGTAAATTTATTCGAAATTATTGGCATTTTTTGTGACAGAAGACATGATTAATTCCCATAGGAAATATCAAAGTTGTTAAATTATGGGAAATTCTTGTATTCTCTTCGTGAACTAATATGCAATGATATATTAGCATATTAAGATGATTTATTTGAAAAAAAAATAAAACTATTTTTTAATTAATAAAAAAAGTACCTTGTGCGTATTATCCAAGTATATGCATGTATTTAAAAGTATTGAGAGAAAAAGGTTTCTGTAAGCGTAGTGTTAATTTCTCCAATCCATTTGATCATTCATTTGAATAACTTTCCTGGTACTTTTACTAACTCTTTTATTTATTTATCCTTTGTAACATTTCGTATCATTTAAAATGAAATATTTAAATGAATAATATGGAATTTTCATATGGAGTTATATATTTATTATGGAGTACAATGGAATGAAGTAGCGAATCGTCAGTACACTTGAGACAGGGGAATCATAGGTGCAGAATGTATAGATTAGAGTACAACCTTCTGCTTTGGGTTCAAATTATGCAAGCAATTTAATGAGACCAGACATATAAAAAAATAGGGTCTTGGCAGAGCATTTGAAGATTCATCATAATTAAGAATGCTTAATAGTTGCGTAACATAACAACAGCTTTTCAGCTGAATCTCAGGTCATTACAGAAACCCAAATTTCTAAAATTACTGTTTCCAGAAGGCTACATACGATGGATCTGTTTGTACAAAAACCTGCTGTTTGAATCCTGCACGTTTCCGGGTACAGAAGAGCCTATAAATTCTTAATATGATGACATTGATATTGGAATGGACATAATAGTTGGAATCTTTCTGTTCATTGATTCCTCTGGAGCATTAACATTGGAATAGGAATGAGTTGGAATCTTTATGTTCATTTTTTTTTATTCCTTTGGAACATTGATATTGAAACGGTAATTAGTTGTAATATTTCTGTTCAATGATACCATTAGAACATTGACATTGGAACGGAGATCAGTTGAAATCTCTCTGTTCGTTGATTCCTCTGGAGCATCGACATTGGAACGGGGATTAGTTGGAATCTTTCTGTTCATGTACTCCTCTGGAACATTAACATTGGAATGTGAATGAGTTGGAATCTTTCTGTTCATTGATTACTCTGGAACATTGATATTGAAACGGTAATTAGTTGTAATATTACTGTTCAATGATTCCATTAGAACATTGACATTGGAATGGAGATCAGTTGAAATCTCTGTTTATTGATTCCTCTGGAGCATCGACATTGGAACGGGGATTAGTTGGAATCTTTCTGTTCATTTATTCCTCTGGAACATTGATATTAGAACGGGAATTAGTTGTAATGTTTCTGTTCATTGATTCCATTAGAACATTGACATTGGAACGGAGATCAGTTGAAATCTCTCTGTTCGTTGATTCCTCTGGAGCATCGACATTGGAACGGGGATTAGTTGGAATCTTTATGTTCATTTATTCCTCTGGAACATTAACATTGGACTGGGAATGAGTTGGAATTTATCTGTTCATTGATTCCTCTGGAACATTGATATTGAAACGGTAATTAGTTGTAATATTTCTGTTCATAGATTCCATTAGAACATTGACATTGGAACAGAGATCAGTTGAAATCTCTCTGTTCATTGATTCCTCTGGAGCATTGATATTGGAACGGGAATTAGTTGAAATCTTTCTGTTCATTGATTACATTGGAACATTGATATTGGAACGAGGATTACTTGGAAAGTGTCTGTTCATTGGTTCTAATATTAGGTTAAGGAATAATTATCCGGCATTTATATCAGAGCGTTTTCCCTCAGCAAAAAGCAGCGCTTTGTTTGTTATTTTTGTAAAAAAAAAACCTTCTCTGTTGTTTTAGAAAAATGCGTTTCGAAAACCATAGTCATATTTGTCATATTATGCTCTACCACTTCGAGAAAGGATGGAAAGCAGCACAGTTATTTCGCGATCTCCACGAACTTTTTAACAAAGGAACAATCAGCGAAAATCAGTGTAGAGAGTGGTTTTCACTTTTCAAATCAGGTGATACCAGCTTGGAGGATAAGCCAGAAAGAGGTACGCCATCAGATTTGATCGATCATGCTCTTCTGAAAGCCGTGGAAGAGGACGAGAGCCTGGCAACACGAATTCTGGCTGAAGACTTCAATGTCAATCAATCCACGGTCGTTCGTTACCTGAAAAAGCTTGGCAAAGTGTGTAAAACGGCTGGATGGGTCCCCCACGAGCTTTCCGACAACAACAGAGCCAATCGCTTTCGAATTTTCACCTAGTTACTGTAGCTAAATGAACAAACACCATTTTTGAAGAATCACGTCATTGGGAATGAGTCATGGCTTCTCTTCAAACACGTCAAAAGAAGGAAGGTTGCGTTTCGCCAATTGTTTCCCCCAAAGGAATACCGAAACATATCCACTGTAAGAAGGCTATGAGGTGTGTGTGGTGAGACAGAAGTGCTCGGGGAATCGACCGTCTGACAAGCAAATAGGAAGCAGTAATTGAAGTAGATGGTAACTACGCTCCCGAATAATCGTTTAAGCATGTTTTTGTCAAATATTGTTATTGATTTGTTAAATAAAATTTGTTGGAAAAAATGCCAGATGATTACGCATCAACGCAATAGAATATTGATATTGGAACGGGGATTAGCTAGAAACTGTCTGCTCATTGGTTCTATAGGAACATTGGCATTGGAAAGGGGATTAGTTGGAATCTTTCTGTTCATTGGTTCCTCTGGAACTTTGACATTGCAATGAGGATAAGTGGGAATATTTCTGTTTACTAATGAAACCGGATTCAACCAAACTACTAATTCTGCACTTTCTACTAGATGGATTTAGCAAACTGGTATATATCCTCCATCACAGTAGAAAGAGACCGGTATGACCTCGGGTGTTTGATAGTTGAACAAACATCACGTTTTAGGTTTAACATACATAACAGAGACGGTATATTGCGGGACTTAAGCATGATATTTTGGAGCCTTACTTTTACTTTTTAGGGGTACAGTTTGTCCCTAACAAGACTCATTCATATGGAATTCACCTAGTTGGTGAATTTATAAAATGGGAGAACATTCGTTGGATGAAGTATCCAGCACTCTGTGGAGTACATTAGGCCACGTTTACATACCTAATAACTACTACTAAGGTCAACTCTAACTCGTGTTTCTTTTTCACGGCTATCCTTGTAGGAGGAGGAGGGATAATTAGGAGGAATCTAATCATTATGTAACATCATTATTAAGTTAAATTGTATTTTCAGACGCAAATTTTTTTTTAAAAAAAATTATTTCGTTGTGAATTTTGCAACAATTTTATATGGCAGAAAATGTGTGATTGTGTTTTTTCCCTTTAAATGGGCGCATATTGGTAGTACAGCCCCATTGCAAGTTCCTAGGTTATTGGTGGCAGCATCTCTAGTGGTGGCTCCCACTATCAAATTTTTAAAGCTTGAATTAATTCAATTCAAGCTTTAATCGGAGGTGCTAAATATTTTCAAGGTTTAATTTTGCCTAGATTTCCTGATCCAAATTGATACTCAAGATACCTTTAACATGTCGCATAATTATATGATATGCGGGTCTATGATTTTCACATCCAGAAAACTTATCGACTCCGGCTGGGATCGAATCCATAACTTTGGGTTTGTAAAGTGGTCACGCTACCCCTAAGCCACCGACCGGATAATGGGATTGTAATATGTACTAAAGTTAGGTGTAATTAATATTAGATCCAGAGCATAAAAAAATGACTGCTATCATATAGATTAGGGAAAAAACTGTAGTTTTTTTAAAGTTAACTAAGAAAAAATAGTTTTATAAGTGATAAACTGAATCGGTTAGAAATGCGGCTAAATAGGCTTTTTAAATTTAATTTGATTAAAATTTTTATAATTAATTTAAATGTAACTAATTAAGTATGATAGCATAAATACAATGACATTAGTAAAAAAAAGTGAATAGCAGTGCATTCATGTAAAATTAATAACACCTACACGTACCAATTTAATATTAATTTGAAATGAGTAATTTCTTATGTATGATTTAGTACATTTTATAAGGAAGAGGCAAAATAAATTTTAGTAATTAGAAAAGCAATTGGAAGAAATTGTTATAATATAATTTTTTTATTACATTATTTAAAATTTGGCATTTTTTATGCTATGCTTGTTGCAAGGTATCACTTCTATCAATAAAAAATAATTTTTCTGTAAATCTAGAAAGTGTAAAGATATAATCTTTTTAACTTTAAAAATTCCATGAAAAATTATAATTAACGTTTTACATTATATACTTATGAACTAATTGCTCTCATTGTATAATTTTAATAATTAAAAGTATTAAGCCTCTTTAAAGTTTTAATGGATACACTTACTTTTCCTTAAAAAGATAAGTTTATAGTTTTTTTTTATTATTTTATACAAAGGGATAAAGTGTTCTTAACAAGCTCTTAAGAAATTTAACAATGGAAATTTTAATGAAATACGTCAGTTAAATATATTCAGAATATTTAAGGACCACGCTGCAGAAGATAAAAATTATTTTTGTTTAATAACATAAGTATCGGGATATGCATATAATATTTTTTTTGATATATGCAGCAGTTAACTGAAAATTAACTTTTTTAAGGTACATATTTTTTTCATCATTTCTTATTTCCCTTTTATGTATTTTTAAAATATTTAAGTTTAATTTATGATACATAATCTTCCATAGATAACTTATTATTAGAAACTGAACAAAGCTTTTAATTATAAATAACTTTTGATTAGAACCATTATATCAGTGGTTTTCAATTTACGGGGTGCGTGCGACCCGTTCAACAAGGCGGGTGCGAGCATATTGAAAGTCGAAAACAAAAAGTTATTTAAAAAAATGATTAATTTACTGAAAGTATAAACAAACAAAATACTTTATGATGTAATAAAATACAGAACACACATTTACACTGATATAATACACTTATAAATGTATCAGTATTGTACAATGTGTATATTTTATTATTAATTTAACAATACAAAGTTAAGAACAAATTGGATAATTATGAGTGATTCCATGAGCTTGTATTAACACTTATCTTCATTAATTTATACGGTTTATAATTAATTCCTTAACTGCTGATAAAAAGTTACGTGACTCACTCCCCAATGCTACCGTTTAACACGTAGACGAGCGTATTTTGATGTTTTTTGAAGGGGGGGACGAAGTAAATAAGCAAATCCTCTGAAATAAGTAAATCCTTCGCAAATACTGTCAAGGACTTTTTCTTGCATTGCAAGGCCTTCGGAATATTTTTATGGATAAGTACTGCACAGGAATGATCGTACTTCGGAAAGACGTATATGTACGTCCGGAATATTAAAGCTTTGGCTGAGTGAGACGTTTATATACGTCGGTGGCACACAAGAGGTTAAAGTCGTAGTGTAGCTTTAGTGTCAAAGTATAGTATTATTGTTATTTTAAAGAGGGAGGCAAGATGAAAATAATGATTGAATAGGGGATCGCGTATATTGAAAGTTTGAGGAGCACCGCATTAAATGTTAAATATAATTTATTAATACCTTTGAATTGTATCTAATTATACACTGCTGGACAATTGCTAAGGACGGATCACAAATTGCTATATAGCATAACATTAAGCGAGACATGAGGCCTAGTAGGATAAAATATAGTTGCCACACTGTTCGGACATTAGAATAAAGAATATTTATTGTTCTGGAAAGTACAAAAGCTGTGAGACATCTGAAAGAAAGAAAAATTGTTCATTTGATCTGCGTACGGAGAAATGGAACAATGCATCTCAAAGTCAGCAGGCACCTTAAAGAAAGGTATCAGTACGGGATATGTACACAGTGGAATGTGATGCAACGTTCCACACGTCGTACCATACTTTGCACAACATTATCCAGCAGCTGTTGAGGCAATTTATCCCATTCCTCTGTGAGTGCACGGATGAGGGTGTTCTTGTTTGTCGGAGGATAGTTTCGACCAGCAACTTGCCTCCCCAAAGCATCCCACACATTTTCAATGGGGTTTAGATCTGGAGAACGCGCTGACCATACGAGACGTTGAATACCCTCGCTGTCTAGACAATCCTGAACAGAGAGTGTTCGATGACATGTTGCGTTGTCATCCATAAAAACAAATTTATCACCGACAGCACCACGGAAAAGACGAACATGAGGAAGTAGAACTTCATCAATGTATCGTTGGCCCGTCATAGTCCCATTCGCAACCACATGTAGGCGCGTGCGGCCATTGATCATGATGCCGGCCCACACCATGATACTGCATGTCGGATATCGGTCCTTTTCCTCGATATTTTCTGGACGATAAGCAGTACCACTCTCGTGCCAGATCAGTTGGCGTCTACAATCCCGATGACAGACTGACCCTACTCTCATCTGAGAATAGTACGCATGCCCAGTCCTGTTCAGTTCAATTGTGATGCTCACGACACCATTGCAAACGGGCAGTACGGTGCTGTCTGGTCAATGGGACACACACAACAGGTCTGCGTGCGTATAGTCCTCCTCCCCTCAAACGTCTGGCAACAGTTTTTCGGGAGATCTGCTTTCCTGAGGCAGAAAGAAACTGATTTGCCACCTGCTGAGCTGTGGTGCGCCTGTTCCTTTTTGCTGATAGGACGATATATCTGTCTTCTGCAGGCGTCGTACTTCTAACACGACCTCCCCGGTGCCGTCTACTACACATTCCAGTAGTTTTAAATGACTTCCACGGCCGTGAAACAACGCTGTGAGCGATGTCGAACTCCCTGGCAACATGTGTTATTTTTCGCCTTTCTTCGATCTTTCCAATAATTCGGTCACGCATAAAATCATCTATGTGATGCCGGGAAGACACGGCAAAAATTTTAAGTTCGTCTATTAAATCTTCCCTGTAAAACTTTGACTTGAAACAACAACTGTCCACACGCGTCAAAACCTTTAAAGCTCTTATGAACGCTATCACGTGATGAACAGACGTGGGAAAAAATTTGCATACTCATACTTCTTACTAATATCCCGCACTTATTCTAATTTTCCACATTTTGCTTTCTTTCATTTTGTGGTTGCTATGGATGATAGTGTTATCCGTCCTTAGCAATTGTTCAGCAGTGTAGTTAGGTTATAAAACGTTTAATGGAGTTCTTCATTGTCAAACAACAATTTTTACCATTTTTTTCTTTTGCGGAGAGTATTTAATTAACCCCGGATTGGTCGCGCGGGACACAGAGTCACCCCAGGCTCACAAATTTTTAATTCTGTGAAAACTGATTTTTGTTACCAATGACCCTCCTATATGACAGTCTTCATGAGACTAAAAATGTATTTGTCACATATCCCCCTCTATTTCGGTAGTGGCAAACATTTTTTCACAATCTTGAAGCATTTGGATCGACTGAGTTCCCCGCATGACCACTTTTGTTTCAAAATATTTTCTGCAAATAGACTACATTTCCCCCCTGTGAACGACATTTGTTTGATTGATGAGTTGTACGACTCATTATGGTTTATAAATGTAAATGAACATAATATATATAAAAAAAATGAGCATCTGCCATCTTTATTTGATGAAGTTGACACTTTGGAAAAAGAAAGTGAACAAACAAGGGAAGAACCTGATGAAATAATGGAGATGATATCGAAAGTAAGTTTCAGAAAACAGATGAACACGAAACGTTTGAGTTGAAAGTAAGATTTTCACATGCTACCTTAAGAACTCCGTCAAAAAGGATATGAAGTTACAAGCGAATAAAAAGACACATTGTGCCATGTCAAAAAGGCACAAGTAAGAAAAAATTCAACAAGCTATTTGTCGATTGTTTAAGGACAATTAAATTACGATAACTTGAACAAAATATGATAGTTTTCCCTACAAAGCATTATTTCTCTGTTAGCAAAAAGTGTCTGCGATTTGTGACCTTAATTAACCCTCCAAGCGTTCCTCACGGAAAATTCCGTCATTGTAAAGATGCTTCGAAAATGCACCGCACGTATAAATTTGTCTTCAAGTAACATTCTCAAAAGCGGTTGAGCCGTACTTTTCTGAAATCCTTTCCCCCTTAGAAGGCTTAACCTGTTGAAAGATAATTAGGGACGGTGGAAGCCACACAGCAGGACACTGATAGGGAGTTTTATGGCTCGCAGGGAACCCCGTGTTTTGACCCTGGAGCAACCGTAAAAAATCGGGGAAGAATTTCTTTAGACCCCAGGAAGTGTTTGTTTTTTAGCTTGTATCTTAAAAGTTTTTGAAAAGTCCCAACGCATAAGTAAAATATGTTACAATTCCCTTTTGGTTTCATATTATTTTGAAACTATAACAAGTTGGGGCGTGTCAGGGCAATCTGCTATTTTATATAGTTAGACAAATTATCTTTTTTTAAGTATATTCGTTCGCTTCATTTTTCTTATCTTAATCAATGCTTTCAGTTTTTGAAACATGATTATTTCATTATAAGATGCCAAAAAAAATTAATAAAACACCAAACACTTCACAAAATTTCAAACCTTTTAAACTTTCCAACCACTAAAAATGAATAAATTCAAACTTCATCTAATAATTTGAAACATTTTCTTACACTTTGATAAAAATAATAACGAAAAAAAAAACTAATTAAGATCTATTAGTTTTTGTTTTTTTTAGATTTCAAAGCCCAAGTTTTCAGGGAAGTTTACGTACAGTGCCTAGTTATATATTGTTAAAATACACCGAATTATATTTGAATTTTAAGTGCTTGAACTTCAGTTTACATCAAAGACAACATGAATGAAGGTTTTCCCACATTTTTTTATAACTTGAATGTTTGAATAAATGGTAATAAAAAATATACGGAAACATTGACAGTAGACATTTATGCTTATAAATAAACATAAAAATCAATTTTAAATTCGAGCTATTCAAAAACATTCGAATTATTATTCAAAAATATCTATTTATGCAAAATACCTCAACATTTATCTTATTTTAAAGACTAACTGAATAAGTAATTAAAATCTGGATATTTTTTTGAAATCTCGACCGTATAAAGCTAAAAATTTTATGTTAGAAATTCCATTTGAAGTTACGAAAAAAAATATGTCGCGCAGTTAAAAATTATTTATCATAGGTTCTAACAATTATTTGAGTATAATATAAATTTCAAATTTTTTTTATTATATAGCTTCTTTAGTATTTTTTAATATATTTCGAAACTTTCATACTATTCAGTTGAAAACTGCATGTTAAGAGCAAAAAATATACTAAAAAAATTGATGAATATACAATTACAATAAATTCTTACATAGAAGCAAAACTGAGAAGCTAAACCGTAGGAATGGAAAATTATGAATATATCTGAAGTAGTTTTCGAAATATTTATTTTAAAGTTCAGAAAATTTGTGTGCGCTCTATGTTATACTTAATATTAATTAAATGGTTAAAATAATATATGTTAATAATAGTCAAGTAATCGTTCGACGACGCATTCATATACTAATAAAAATTATAATGGTCATTGATGCGAATGTCAAGAATTTTATGTAATTTTAAATTCAGACATTAAGATATTGATGTAGAAAATATAAAACGAACATCTAAAGTACATGGAAAATGCAGCCTGCTATAAAATGATCTTGACAAACAAAATACGGCATTTTCACTTACTATGGCAGAGTCGTCTTAGTCAGGGGCGATCTGGGGAAACCCGTGGTTTTGATGGATGCCGCTCTAGCTTTTAAAGTTCTCAGGAAAAAAATTATATAAATTACAAATGCAAAAAGAAGTCTTGAAATTTCCATACATTTTTATAACAACGAATTGTGGAATTTTCTTCCAATACATTGTTGTGTTTGACAATATCTAAGGTAACCAACCCTACTTTAGATAGATTTGTACTACTTTTTCGTAACCGTATTCCTTTTAAAATGAATTCGTGCTGCTAAAACACACCTTTTGCACTCTTAAAAATTTATGTAAACTATTACGGTTATTTTTAATTTATGCAGCTTGTGAAATGTTCATAATTAACCTTTTCCGTCTAAACAGTTTACAAGAAAAAAAAGTTTGGACTCCCTCATTCATTAGAGAATTATATAAGATTCCAACATTAAGTTTTATTTTTCACCGAATAGGGTCGAGTGGTAGTGCATCGTGCTTTCACACCTCAGGTCTTGGGTTCTGTTAATGGGCTGGGCAAGGTCGACTCTGCCTTTCATCCCCGCTACATTGGGTCGACAAATGAGTACCAAACTTGCTTGGGGTCTTAAACACTGAAGGTCTCTCTTCAGACAGACCACCAAATCGGGACATCTGTTCATGCACCTCAGCACCCAAAGGTCACGTATATTGGGATGGGCATAGTAGTCCCTGGCCTTCATGGATTGTTGTGCCCCTGAGTTTAAGTTTTAAAGTTTGAGGATTGCCTCACTTTGGGGTTAACCGTTAGATAAACATGTATTTCCACTCATTTGCAATGAAACATTTTTCTTTCAATTACGTTTATTTCAGAAGGAACTTTGATTTTTGAAATGTATTTGCTTAATAACATGTATATTTGTGTATTATATTAAAATTTTGATCCATCGAAAATTACGTGTTTTTTACTCCTCTGAAAGCTTTTAGGATTTTAGAACTGATCTTATTATCCATATACGTTTTATAATACTATATTTAAAAATGATAAAGACATTTTTATAACTGTGTGAGCTTTTATGCCTCGTTTATAAAGATAAAAAATTGCTTTCAGCTACAATTTTTAAAATGTACTGAAATAACTGGAGGAATAGGATATTTACATATTATGAATATTTTTGACTGCAGTAAGATATATTTATATTTCAGGTTCTTTACAATTTGAATAGAAGTTGTAAACCATTTTGCGAATAGTTTGATATTGAATACAAACTCATAGGCTGTTTAATAGTAAAGTGTTTTATTTTGATACCAGCACACATTAAAATAAGGCTCATTTGCAGCTATATGATCAGCTTCAGTGATATTTAAATTTTAAAAAATAGTCAATTAGTCTACACGTACGAAATCATTCTTTCAAAACCACACACCACATCTCATACTATGTCTTTCCTACAGCAGGAAATATTTGTGTATACTCAAAAAATTTAATACAGGATACATTTCCAAATGTTAAAATTGTTTTTAAAATTTGGTATGGATACATTGTGAAACTGTCGGTTAACTTTACTGAACAAAATTGTATTAATTGTACTGTTTTGAAAGAAAAAATTAATTAGGGAGAGCTTTTCTCATTATAGAATTTGTAATGACTGAATTGTGTGAAAATGTAGTTATCGATGTGTGACAGTTTTTCTTGTAATAAAGGAAACAGAAAGATAAAAAATTAAACTTGAATGTAAAATGGTTAGAAGTACTGTCACGCGCATTTGAAGAAGTATATCCCGCATTAAAATTAAAAATTATTGACTGAATGTGTGTTATGTCCATCACAAATGCCGATGTAGAAAAGAAATATTTATTTAATACAATAAATTCGATAAGGAGAACACTAGGAATGAAAATTTAGATTTTTTTCCGAAAAATATTCAGTTAACATAAAAATATCATTTATATGATTTTAATTAAAATAAATTAAAAGTATTGAAATCCTTTTTATGTTATTTTAAATTAAAAACATAATTGAATAGAGAAAGATCGGTTTTATTTCATAAATATAATCATCGCATGTATATCACCGTATGCACCATTTAATGTCTTATTGTTTAAAAAAAGAGATAGGGCCTTTACTCTTTTTACCTCATTACTTTTTTTTACTTTTTTAAACAGGAAAGTGAGCGCGTTTTCTTACTCTCATATTCAAAAATGAATACAGGATGCTTTTTTCTGGTTCAAATCGCAATACAATATATATATATATATATATATATATTAATTTTTAAAAATGACAGAAAAATAAATTTTGTTTGAAGAAAATATAATTATTTTTAACTTCTAACACACCATTTATTTCATTTTATCCTTTTTTTACCCCTCATTTTGTTTTAATTTTACTGTGACTGAACATATAGGGAAAACGACCAAGAGTGGCACTACATTTTCCATGCAAGATTGCCCAAGGCAATTTAACAGCTAGCTGTAAACGATTGATCTCTTGGTTCTCACTTGACAAAGAGACCGAACTAAGTCATAAAATTGTCCCCTTTCGACCTCCCAAGTTTTAAAAGGGGGAAGGAAAGAAGTCTGTTGCATTTTTAAAGGAAACGGCAAAATAAGAGTAAACGCTTTCAGAATAACTTTTCAGGAGGAAGTGAACCACCCGGAGGGTTAAAATCACGCACATCTGAAACATATTAGTTCAGTTTGAATGGATTTCTTCTGAATTTATTTAACAAAAATTGAGAGTCCTTAATTAGGTTAGTATAATTTCTCTTGATTATATTATTCACCGGGATTACTATTTTTATCGTGTACAATAAAAATAATTGTAAAGGCGGAACTGGGGTGACTCAGTCACCCCGCATGACCAATAATGTTATTATCGAGCGTGTGACTGCTCAAGGGTCAAGAAACAGCCATTATTTGACTATATTACTATTACATTGCATGCGAATGTATGCATTATGGGGTTAAGATTCATACATTACCATTCCATAAAATGGAAATGTTTACTTTTGTAAGAGGTTAATTTTATTTAAGAATGATTTTGCTACACATATTTGAAAATCAGTTTTCTGTTCTTAAAAATTTTGTGTGAAAAATTGAAATTTAATTAATATAATTAAGAAATAAATAAATATTTATATTTGTTATTTAAATGAATTCGAAAAGGAAATATTGAGATTGTCCCTCATGAGTTTTTTTTATTAAAAATAGGCTTCTTTAAAAATATATAGTTTTACGTTAAATACGTATAAAAGCCTTTTACCTGAAAACTTCCATTAAAAATTGTATGTAACTTTTTACATAGTTGAAACTATTGAAAAGAGAGCTTAGAAATCCTTGAAATATTTGAAGCATTTCACTTCTGTGAAACTCATAAATAAGATACATTGTGCACACGCATTTAAATATTAAATTTATTTTCGGATGGCCAATTACGTTATTAAAAATAAATAAGAAATTGGTATCAGATATCCAAAATATTTCGTGACTTTCTTTTTTTAAAAGTATTTTTAAATAGTAATAAAATACCTAAGAACACATTACTCCAGATTTTAGGAGCCTCAGTAACTTGAAAAAGAGCATAAAACTCCATTTCGAAAAATCTCACGACAGAACGAAAAAAAGAAAATCTGTGAATGCATACAAAGCTTGTCAGAAATACCTTCCAGACAATAAAACGCAAAGGATGATGAAATGCAGACAATATTTAAATAAAGTTGAATTGCGATCCAAACGGAGAAATTCTTGCTTCCATCTCTCTTCCAGGAAAAAAAAGGAAAATAAAAGATGAAGAGTAGTCAATCTACAACGATTGAAAATAGGGCAAACTAAAGGAGGATAAAAAGGTTTCTGGAAGCCATTATTTTCCAAAGAAGAATGTAAAACTTGTTAAAAACGAAAGGTAGAAAAGAAAATGGCTCAAAAACAGAGACAGAACTTATTGATTACTTACTCTATTCTTTTACCCATAAATCTTCTCTAAAAGAACTTTCTCCCGGCAAATTGGTCAGTAGTTTTCGTTGCATAAACTCCAGTTTTCCAGAATAATGCTATTACAAGATTAGAGAATAGGTTTCCAGTGATATATTTTAAGGGACGTTTTTACGACCGGAGATTTTTATTGTGGATGGAATGCCTATGGAAGGGAAATCATCCAAATAAAAGTTATCTGGAATGGCGGAGAAGCGTTTTTACATTAAGATTGTGATTTGTCAGATGTTCTTTTTATATGCAAAATTGTTCTTTTATTCCAAGAAGTGTACAGTAAAATTGATTTTTAATGTGAAAATACATAATTACATATCAAGGGAAAAAATAATTGCTTAATTCTTCCATTCCCTGAATTTTTGACAAAAATAATGCACTAGAGGGAAAAAATTACATATATTTTAGATAGACCTCACAAAATTATAATTATTGAACAAAAGCTGGTACATATTAATGATATTAAACACTTTTTCAAATAAAGGGTGCCCAAAGTTACAAAAAGGTGGCACATATTTTATACCACCACACTTCAAGCAAAGCATGATAGCTCTGGAAACATTATTTTCTTCCTCCCTAGGAACAGTTGTAGCTTCAGATAAACGGAAAATAAATAAATTCACTTCCTCCTTTTATGTGCTGTTATTCATCCTATATATTAAAACATTTTCAGTTTTTCCTAGTCTAATGTTGCAAACTTCATTTTAATTTAGTCCTAATTTTCGTAATGTTATTTTTAATTTTAAATTTTCTTTTCTGTAAATAATTTTATTTTACCTTGTTTTTATTTAGTCTACGTAATAAGTGCATTATTTGTATTTATTTTATTCTTGAACACGAGCTATAACTCATTCAAGATGTGTGTGTGTGTGTGTGTGTATGTGTGTGTGTGTGTGTGTGTGTGTGTGTGTGTGTGTGTGTGTGTGTTGTGTTTGTGTGTGTGTGTGTGTGTGTGTGTGTGTGTGTGTGTGTTTGTGTGTGTGTGTGTGTGTGTGTGTGTGTGTGTGTGTGTGTGTGTGTGTGTGTGTGTGTGTGTGTGTGTGTGTGTGTGTGTGTGTGTGTGTGTGTGTGTGTGTGTGTGTGTGTGTGTGTGTGTGTGTGTGTGTGTGTGTGTGTGTGTGTGTGTGTGTGTGTGTGTGTGTGTGTGTGTGTGTGTGTGTGTGTGTGTGTGTGTGTGTGTGTGTGTGTGTGTGTGTGTGTGTGTGTGTGTGCGTGTGTGTAACGTAAGAGCAGAATTTATTTATGTTTGTAAAGAACATGGCCTTCAATAACGTGATGGAACATTTTTTAGACTCATATTTTCATATTTGCAATATACATGTAAGATACTTATTATTGTAATAGTGATTTATTTAGTTATATAATATATGTACTTACCTGATTTGTATCAAATATCACAAGAATCACTGTCATTTACACTTATATGTAAACACACAACACAGTCACTTCAAAAAAATATCACTCAGTAGACTCACAGCTGATCAAAGAATGAATTACTGCATAAGCCCATTGCACGCAATTAGCTTCTGACATCTGTTGGAAACTTGAGTAATTGCTAGGAGTTGACATCTGTGGTGATTCAGAGAATGTACCATCTAGCATCACTTTCTGAAGCATTAGAACAAGTGGTACGTTTTATGTACCACCACACAATAAACGAATAAGAATTGGTGGTACAATATATGTATCACCAAGCATGAAAGATTTTAAGTTAAAACTGTGAATTGATTGAAATATGAATATAAATCACAAGAAGATTACCATGTCAAATTAATATAATAAATTAAAACGATTGTTAACGTACGTTAGTGTACATAATGTTCCTGATGAAAAAAATTTTGCTCAATACTGTTTAAGTAACATAAAATATCATTGATTTAATCTAAAACTTTTATAACCTTAAGAGAAGGAAATATCATCTGTATTCCTTTAAAAAGTTGGCTTCACTTGAAAAAAATATAATGTTAAAGTGTACAACTTAAAAATGGAATAGCGAACTAAACTTAATCAGGGTACTTTTATTTACATTTTCTGATGAAAGAAAGAAAGAACCATTCATTGTTATCATGCTACGTATTATGAAAAAAACATAGAATAATCAGTATTCCAAACCGTGTAGATCGTAAAAATGTATACACGAAGATGAAATATTCGAATATTTCATGATAATATTACATTTACATAACTTAATAAATATGTTTGAACAGAGACTATATATATACATATACAGCCCCTCCCCCTCTTATATATTTATATATATATAACGTCTTAACAAATAAACGTAATAAGCGTACACTTGTTTTATTTTGCATTAATTTTAAATTTTACTATTTCTAAAAAGCATTTTATTCTAGGAAGGTGGTATAATAACAGCTTATGGGGTCTCAGGGGTGTTACATTTCTCTAAAGGGCTGAAAACATAAACAATATTCAAAAAAATGTATTATACATAACTCTATTAAATTAAATTAAATTATTCGAATCTTTTACAAGTTATTTATAAAAGAATAGAGCTTCAGAAAAGTATAAAATGTTTAAAATATAATCATAACTTTAAAAATTATAAGCATATGTAACTAAGAAACTTTTCTATAAGAAACATTTATTAAGTTTTATGTCGCGCATGCAATTTTCTAAAATATTAGCTTTTATTACTAGCTATAAGTTGATTTATAAAGTAAAATGTATTCTTATTACTCTGTAGCTATTTTTATGTAAATAGAATAATAGCTTACATATTTTAATAAATAAAAAGATACATTTTTAAAAAATATTTAAAAAATTACAATATTTTACAAATATTTTGAAATACAAAAGATATATAATGCTATATAAAATTAGCTAGGGTTTAAAAGTATGATGCATTTTATAATTCTATAAATTTTTATACATCAGAGGCCACTATTTTAGAAAACAGCGTGAGCAATGCAAAAAATACTTAATATTTATTATAGAATTTTCTTAAACTTATGATTTTTAAAATTATTATTATATTTTAGACATTTTATACTTTTCAGAAGACCCATTCTTTTATAAGTAATGCGTAAAAGATTCGAATCAGTTAATTTAAATTTTAAAGAATTGTACCTGTTTGAAAATTGTTTATATTTTCAGACCTCTAGAGAAATGTAACTCCCGTGAAACCTTTTAAATGACTTTATCTCATACTTAAAAAAAGAATAATGTAGAATTAATAATCATTCAGAATTAGTAATAGGGTCGAATATTAAATTTTGATCAGATCACAGAGTTATGTTTCTAAGAAGCAAACATGTTCCTTAATTTGTAAAATAACTTCTTATTAATTGAGACAAAATATTTATAAAATGTAGTTTGATATCAAATTTTGAAACATCCAAAGCATATTGTTAAAGAGAAGTATATTTATTTCTGTATATGAAAATTTTATTAAAATGAAAAGTTTTAGCATATACCACTACACATTTAACACCAGAAAAATCTTTTATTTCACTGCTCAGAAAGTTTATAAGGCTTTTAATTAAATCGAAACTTAGTGACGCAACAGCACGTGAAGGCCAAGACCTTCTACATCCATCTCAGATTTCATGACCTTGGGTGCTAAAATGCAAGAGCAGATGTCCCGGTCAAATGGTCAATCTGATGCGAAGCCCTCGGTGTTTATTTCCCAAAGTAAGCTTGGTAATCATTTTTCAATACATTAAAGGGATGAAAGACTGAGTCAACCCTACGCAGGCCGAAATTTGAACCATGGACCAGTGGCATGGAAGTGCAATACTCTACCACTAGGACACTGGGCTTCTTATGAGGCCTTAAGCCAACCGCAAAACAAAATTTCACTGTTAGTTAAAAATCAATATTTTGCAACATAAATCGGATAAAGAAAGTATCTAATGTAATGATATATTTACATTTCCATATTAAATGAAGAAAAATTACTGAATATTATTGATTTCTTTTCTTTTCATTTAAAAAACTTTTTTTAAATAAAATCAAAAAGTATCGGGTGTAAGGAAATACAAAAATACATTTAAACTAAAAAGTGTGAATCTCTCTATATATTCCATTATTATATTTATACATATATACATGTTCGTAAAAGTCTACAAAGTACTTTAATTACAGCAATTATTTTAAAAATATGTAAAAAAAACAGAACAAAAGCTCAGAAGATTTGCTGTTGTTTTCTGCACAGCAATTTCCTGCTGGAAATGAAACAGTTTGTGAATTTTCGTAGAACCTGTCTCACTCCTCCAATAATCATTAACAGATAGTTCGAAAAAAATTTTTCTGTAACGCCCCCATACGCCCCCCCTCTTTTTTTGCAAACCTTGTTCTGAAGAACAGGGTTCTGCATGAAGTACAAAAGGAACCTGTTTGACAAATTTCAAGTTTATACACCTAATATTTCAAAAATTGGAATTTTTTTTCTATGAAAAGTCCCTAGAAACTCCTTGGGAGACAATTTCCGCAAAACCTGTTCTTGGTGATTCTCTACTCGATGATAAACATATGTAGCAAACTTCAAGTTTATCGATTTAATTGTTCATAAGCGGGCATTTTTCAATTCCTACTAATATATATATATATATATATATATATATATATATATATATATATATATATATATATATATATATATATATATATGTATATTACACTGATTAACCCTGTTTCACTGTCCTAAGCCAGTGACAGCTCCGGAAATCATGGTAGTTTTTTTCCACTCTAACTATATTTCTCTTTTTTGGTTTGTAATGGTTCCATGTTCTTGGTTTTTTCGGTTTGATCTTAAGAAGTTTTATGATTTATTAGTCTCCTTTTTAATTTATTTACTGCTATATATATACATATATATATAGGCATAGATATAGATAGATCCCACTCTCTATATATTTGTTTGTTTGTTTCTTTTTTATTTATCTTGGGGAAGTTTTCAATCGTTAATAAAAACATTTTAAAGCACTCATTTGAACTGAAATTTTATATACACGATTGTTTTGGATGACAATATGATACTTTAATGACAATTAATAAAAATTAATTACCTTTTAATGTTGTGATTCATTCATATGTTAAGGGTGTTTTTTAGAGGTATAGAATTTTAAATTGCAATAAAACAACGATGTATTATTCGATTGACATGAATTTTTTTTATTCGAAAGATAATCTTGTGGCAATACATTGTAAATATTATTTCTGGCATAGGACTGCCACGGCTGGCTCGGATGTAGTCCAATCTGGACGTCCAATTTTCGATGACTTTTTCCAACATTTGTGGCCGTATATCGGCAATAACACGGCGAATGTTGTCTTCCAAATGGTCAAGCGTTTGTGGCGTATCCGCATAGACCAATGACTTTACATAGCCCCACAGAAAATAGTCTAGCGGTGTTAAATCACAAGATCTTGGAGGCCGATTCACAGGTCCAAAACGTGAAATTAGGTGGTCACCAAACGTGTCTTTCAATAAATCGATTGTGGCACGAGCTGTGTGACATGTTGCAGCGTCTTGTTGGAACCACAGCTCCTGGGCGTCATGATTGTTCAATTCAGGAATGAAAAAGTTAGTAATCATGGCTCTATACCGATCACCATTGACTGTAACGTTGTGGCCTTCGTCGTTTTTAAGAACGATTCCACCAGCCCATAAAGCGCACCATACAGTCAGTTTTTCTGGATGTAACGGTGTTTCGACATACACTTGTGGATTAGCTTCACTCCAAATGCCACAGTTTTGTTTGTTGACGTAGCCATTCAACCAGAAGTGCGCTTCATCGCTAAACAAAATTCTCTTATGAAAATCGACCATTATTTTCGAAATAAAATTGCACAATTTGAAAGCGTTGTTCAGGCGTGAGTCTATTCATGACGAATTGCCAAACCAAACTGAGAATAAATCACTTGACAGCTGTTAAATCGGTCGCCATCTTGGAAAGTAATGCCAACTTAAACTTCTATACCTGGAAAAAAAACACTCTGTATATACATATTTATATGAATTGTAACTATTTAATAAAAAGTAGCTAAAATAAATATTTTCTTTGCTGATCTAAGTTGGAATTGACTTAATTTTTTTATATTATTTGTTAAATAATATCCTTTTTCTGCGGAACAGAAAAAGACTTTTCAGGTAAGTAGCAAATTTCGATTACGTAGGATACAGCCCATTATTAGACTTTACTGGTGTAGATGAGTCACCTAGTGCATGAGTTTTAAATACGATCGAAAATTTTTTCATTACATCCTACTCCACAACGCAGGGTATATCTGCTATCTTTCTTAAGAGAAGTGAAGTTTATTATCTGTACGATTTAGCAGAAAATTTTGTTTTTGAAAATTTGTGAAGCATGGCAGATTGTCACAAACGAAAACGAAATAATTTTTATGCAGAAATTTATAGCTAAATTCCTTTGCACAAACTGTTACATCTTCTAATGCAGAGGTTCCCAAACTGTTTTGTCTCATAGATCCCTTGCCATGCTTTTCGATTATGTGTAGACCCCTACTTACATAATATTAAATTTTCGCAAATTTATCAACATAAATGTTTTTTGACAGCTAGTATAGGACTACTTTAAAAATTTTGTATTTTTAAATGTAGTTAAGTAGAGTGTTTGAAACTTAAGAAACACACGGGAATTAAATAAATTAAAATTTAATTTATATATGAAATAATTGTTACATTAAATAACTGAGCAACAAACCAATTTTTTAATGGGTGGGATGAATCTGTTGCTTCAATTACGAGTTTTCAATATTTGGCTTTAATCTTTTCAGGTTTAACCCTAAATCTCTCTCCTCAGTTAGTAGTATCCCATCTTTCTTTTTTTCTGTTTTTATTTTGGAGATTAGCAAGCGTGCTGAAACTCCTCCTCTCTGGGAAAAGGAATTAAAAACTTCCTTGAGATGTTTCATAATTCGGTATAAATAACAGGTATACCTTTTATAAAGCCAAAATTGCTGACATTTGTTTCTAAACTTTACTTTAATATCTTCGTTAGGGCTATTAAAATTAGTTCCTTTTGTAATAAGACATTTTCTTCTTTTTTTTATGTGACATTATGAATTCATTACCAACTGTAATTTTACCATATTCTCAAACCTAGTTTCAAAATCTGAATAAAGGGCATTTAAATGTTGAACATAGGTTAAAACGTCATTTTTCTAGCAGATTGCCTGTAACAAATTGAAAAACTGTTAAATTCCAGAAACACTGAAATTATGGTTCTTTTTAATAAAATTTATGCAGTCGCCTTGTAACTGCAAATTAACCCCAGTAAATTCAGTAATAAAGGCTCTTAAATAGGTACATCTGGTTTATACATCATTGATTTTCGTTTATAATTAAAGTCACGATTTGGTTTAGGCTATCTTAAACACCCATTTATACCTCATGGACCCCTAAATTATTTTTTTGCTGACGTGGACCCCTTGCGGGTCATCATAGACCCCTGGGGGTGATATGGACCACTTTGGGAATCACTGTTCTAATGTTTTTTTAATGTTTGGAAACTGCTGAAGTATTCTTCTCTTTTATACAGCAAGATGTGAAGGACGCAGTATATTCTTGTGTGCCTTAAGTTGAAAAAGAATTCTTTCGAGTCAGGAATTATAAAGATTATTCCAAACATCTACTAATCAATATTTTAAAATTTCCATTTAACTGGTGCGTAATAATTCGCTAATAGCATTTTTAGCAGCGGAATAAAAAATGAGTCATCTTTAAATATCGATAGTTTTTGTGTAGTTGACTATTATAGAATTTCCAAAAAGTAAGTGCAAAATTTTGTATTTTTTACCCGGATTTTGGAAATAACTCCGAAATAATGAAAAAATTGTTCTGACTGGAGGAATTCATTGAAACGGGGTGAAACTGTAGTTGACAACATCTCTCTATCAGTTTATCGTAATTGTGTAATCAATTTTTGATATAGTTTAGAATAATTGCAACAGATGGCGCCATGATATTTTTAACTAAATTTATTCTTGGTTACGGATACTTAAGAATTACATGTAAATTACAATCTCTTAACTTGAGCAATGAGTGCAAGCAATTCTATAATTTGTACAATAGGTTTGATTCACCGTTAGGTGGACAGGGAGTACCTCACCTCTAGTATGTTTATTTTAATTGCAATAATATGCATTATTGTATCATTAAAACTTTTAATTTTAAAAAAAAAACTGTCATAAATCCAATAAAATGAATCAGGGAAGAACATTTAAAAAATAAAGTAGTTGTATCAATATATTAATCACTTTTACAGAGATTCTTTTCTTATTTCAGATTAAAAGCTTTTGGCTCGAGAATAGTTTGTTGAATTGTTTCCTTTAATTAATCAAAAGTGAAACCCCTCACGAGGTATATGGAGGGAAATTTTTCATTTACACTGAAAAAAAATTGCTTTCAATTAATTGCTTCGCTTAATTAACTTTAACTTAATTAAAAGAATTTATTTAAATTAAATGCTTTTATGTATTACGTAAGACAAACCTAGAGGTTACTTTCAGATTCAAATACAATATTTTATTTCCTTAAATTATATGTATGTTATTTTCCCAAAGCATCTTTATTGCACCAGCAATGTTTGTCGATTACATTTTAGTAGTATTTCTCATTGGAGTTTTGTAAAATGTTCATTGTCTTTTGTTTTCATTTATGTCAAGTATAGTCACCTATTTTGTTTAATGACCCAATTTGTTTAGTATTTCCATCTGTGTGTGGTTTTATTTTGTGTGAAAACAGTCCATGCACGTTTTATCTTTTTTAGAACAAAATGTACGTTGTTGTTTAATCCCTTAACGACCGGTTAAGAGTTATGCGATTCACTCCCTGTGCGACCATTTTTCACATAAGCACGTGTAAGTGGTGTATTGGGTGGGAAAGGAAAACGCAAATAAGCAAACGTTTCTCTGAAATAAGTAAATCCTTCCAAAACACTATCAAGATCATTTTATTGCATTCCAAACTCTTCGGAATATTTTACTGATATCAGGGCAAAGAAAAGAATCATATTTCAAAAAAACGAATATATACGTCAGGGTCACACAACGCATCTGTTGATTGAGACAGTGTCAAAGAGCAAAGTTTGTACTGAATTTTTATAGAAGATAAAGATTAAAATGGACAAAATGATTAATATTTCAAGTTGTATGTAACAATTGTTGACCCGGACGTGATTAAGACATAAAAAGGTGAGTACTTTATCTAAAGAATATCCAATTGAATTCTAAATTTTGGTTTAGTCTTGTTAAGAAGTGATCTCCGTTAAGATCATGATTTAGTAAGACATATAAAAGTTGAATTTTATGTTTGATGATGAAAACATAAAAATAAATGATGTTAGGATTTAAATAGCTTCTTTAGGACACATAAATGCTCAATTAATAACTCTTGGCAATGAAATTTTAGAACTTATATCAAGCACAAACGATAACGGTTAAAATTATTCCGACGAATTTGAATCTGTAGAATATAGAATAAAATTTGATGAGGCTCTGTTTTGCAACATTTCACTTCCAGAAGATAAATTACAACTATATGTAAATACATTAACTAGTTAGAAATCGGTGGTGTACTTGACAATTCTAATAGTATTTAATGGAGAATTCTAATCCGTTACATAGCAGATGCGGAAGTAATAGTTCTAAAAAGTTAATAGAACGTATACCAACTTTTTAACAAGTCAATAAATATTCTTTTCTCTCTTCAACTGTATATTTTTATGCAGGGAACAATGATAGCCCTGCAAGTTTTAATGTTGTTAAACTTAATTGTTCTTGTAATTTTCTTTAATGAATAATTTATCTCAGTATGCCTCCTTTTAAATAAAACTATATTGTATTAATTTATTTAATAGGTTTTTCTTTGACATGATTCTGGAGCCCCAAGAAAATCATTCAAAATTTTCACAATTCTATGAATGTCATTGTTGCAAATTTCATATACTTAGCAGAGCTAAATTGGAGATCCATGATTTTTCTCAATCGTAGAGAGTTCAAGAAGAGCCTAGGCAAAGAATAAAGGACTTGCTTATCTGGTCCAAAGCAATCAAGGATGTGGTTGGAAGTCGCCTATGTAGGTGCAACAACACTTGGTGCAGGATGGAAAAATCTTGCTATCATTGGAGTAGGACAATAAACTAAGGTGTCCACTGCTTAATCTACTGAGAGCTGTTTTTTCGTGCCTGCTTCCAGAAACGTCTTAAGTCTTCTTGGGGCTCTACACAAATGTTGACCTCTAAAAGGAAACAATACATATGATATGTTGTCAAATACTTGGACAAACAATAAACTGAAGCAAATTCATGGGCATGACGTACAATCGCACAAACCGGCTCGACCGACTTCCACCTTTCGACTAAAGGAATAACGATCATGTATGGTGGTAGGGGTATACCTGTCCGTGAACGATAGTCATGACATATAGCCAGTTGATATAACGTCCGAAATTCCCTGTTTTTTGGAGAATACAACCGGAAATAACATTTGACTGATGAATTTATTTGAATTATTATATTATTAAGGCTGAGTCGCGAGACCTAGACGAAACCTATATTGCGGAGGAGTCTGAGTTGTTCCATGCCTTAAGATCCCTGCTTGCTGCATTGAAGAGACAGAGTATCAATAGAGCATCTTTTCTGATATGACTGGTTCACGGATGAGGTGGTCCTAATTGCACTATTAAACTTGCTAGCCCTCGAAAAATGCCCAGATAAGTCAGTGAATTAGAGACTACCAATGGTTCACTGGCTATTTCTTTGGGCAAAATGGCAGCCATCTCATTACCATGGATGTCTACTTGAGACGGAATCCTTTGAAGGTGAACATCCCGAAAAGAAGATAGTAGTTTTGGGAGGTTTCTTGAATTGTTTTCTCAAGCACTAGGAATTATGTATGAGTGTAATGAGTACAGAATTAAAAAAAGAGTATAAAAATCCCATCATGAATGTACGCCAGATTACACTCCCTCATACGGATGTATATATATATATATATATATATATATATATATATATATATATATATATATATATATATATATATATATATATATATATACATATATATATATTATAAATATATATATATATATTATATATATATATACATATATATGTATATTATAAATATATATATATATATATATATACACTGGCCTCAAAAAGTTAAGGTACAACCGCGTTTTTGTGTCGAATTTGCAAATGAATGAATGTAGAAACAAAAAATTTGGAGGATATGTGCATTAAATAGTTTTTTATTGGATGCGTCATAGAAATTTGTATAAGTGTATTGCAAAAACGATTTATAACAAAAAAAGCAATCTCTGCGGAAAAGCCCATTCTTGGAGAAAACAGCACATCACAGTGTTATGTGGTAAAATGGCATAAAAACAATACAAAAATGGGTTCTAATAAGGAATGTGTCCACCCCTAACTTGAATGCATTGGCGGCATCGATTTCCCATGCTGTTTATTAAGTTGTCGGACACCGGAATAGGAAGCGAAGACCAGACACAGAGTAAGCCTTGTTTCAGCTCATGTAACAACCTTGGAGGAGGATTTAAAGCAGCAACCTCTCTGCCAAGATAGTCCCAAAGATGTTCTATCGAATTCAGGTCTGGAGATCGAGCTGGCCATTCCATTCGTTCCAAACCGTGATCCTCCAGATACTCCTCAACTATCCCAGCTCGGTGAGGTCGTGCATTATCATCCATCAGAATGAAGTCGTTACCAATAGCAGCAGCATATGGGCGGACATATGGATCAAGGATCTCATCCCGATATCTAAGACCAGTTACGGTTCCTCCATGGAACACATGCAGGTCAGTGTGGCCACCGAGCGAGATCCCTGCCCAAACCTGGATTCCACCACCTCTATAACTGTGTCTTTCAACAGTGTTGGATTGATGGTATCTAGTGCGCTGTTCCCTCCAGATCAGTAGACGCCCTGAATCACTCTCCATTATAAATCTGGACTCGTCTGTGAACAGCACAGAAGCCCATTGTTGCTGCGTCCAAGAAACATGTTCTCTTGCCCAGCATAAGCGGTTCCTTCGCTGTCGTCCGTTGAGGGGAACGCACAAAACTGGTCTTCTTGCATACAGACCTGCATTGTGAAGACGATTTCGCACCGTAGTAGCGGAGATTCCTCTTCCTGATGCTTGAAAGTGGTCTGCAACGAGCTGCAGCACAGTAGTGGTTCTTCTCCTTCGTGCCGAAAGAGCTAGAAAACGGTCTTCTGTAGGTGTTGTAGCTCCTGGTCGGCCTGGAACAGGTCTTCTGGACACAGAATCTTCGGATTGGTATTGATCCCAAAGTCGCTGAACAAAACTACGAGACACATTGAGACGTCTAGCAACATCAGCCTGCGACAATCCCATTTCCATCCATCCAACTGCCCGCCACCTTAACGAATTGGGTAAACGACGTCTCTGAGACATTTTCTAAACTCTATTGACTATTGTCACAGAAACTGCCAACAACTGTTGAAAATCAACACAACTTACACACAAATGTACGAAAGCTTGATATTTGCATATTTTTCTCTCACTCATAAATATACGTTCTTTTCTATAAAATAAAAGTTGTAGCAATCGTTTTTGCATTAATGTTTTTAAAGTTCGTTATTATCATTCATGTAAACTATGCATTTTTTTGTTACTGCCATTTTTTTATGGTGAGCTTCGAAAAACATGTTGTACCTTAACTTTTTGAGGCCAGTGTATTATATATATTATATATATATTATATATATATATATATATATATATATATATATATATATATATATATATATATATATATATATATATATACATATCTTGAACATCTTACACATTGTTGACAACCAACCAAATTAGAGCTTAGCAAATTTACATTTTTGACAATCAACCAATTCAAATTCTACCATATTTGATTGTCGTCTTTTTTGATATCTGTCTTTGCTGGCTGGTTTAAAAGTTAGCTCAAAAGATGTGTTTATGTATATTCGAATTTTTTAACTTGGTGAATAATTGATTTTCATTGATGTCAAGACGCTTTATTCTCTTCGTAAAAGCTCTGTGAGTAAATAAATTTTGTTAAATTATTTTTTGAAAAATACTTTTCTTATGTAATTGTTTTAGGATTTTTCTACTTTTCTTACGTAATTGTTTTGCGATTTTTCTGCATTAAGAGTTTGGGAGAGTTTGTTACATAATAGTAGTGAGTGGTTTTATCATACTCTTTGAATTTTTACATACTCTGAATTTTTGTTTATTTTATTTTATTTGGTTTTTCCTACCGAGTTGCAAAGGGGGAAGGTTGGCGCCTTCAAACTAGTTTAACCCCACTTATTCGGTCCTAAGTCTGAAATTGCTTTCTGATTCCTAGGTTCTTCTTTTTTGTAGATTCTTTTATTTATTTTTCTATAATTTTGATCTTGATGTTTAGCTTTTATATTTTTATTACGCTATTTCTTGTTATGTTCATTATCTATTATTTCTTGTTTTTAATATATAATACAAATTTCTTTCATATATATATATATATATATATATATATATATATATATATATATATATAAAACAATCACAATTATCAATTGAAAAATTGAAATATATGAATCCTATAATACCAAAACACTATATATATATATATATATATATATAGATAGATAGATAGATAGATAAATAGATTGATATAACCAATTTTATCCTTAAATGCTCTCTTCTTATCTCCTTTGATCCTATGTAATATGTAATGCTTACATGTAAGTTTGTATAATACTTTTATATATATAGTGATAACATTTTTCAAATTAATTTAAAAATTTCTATATTTCATGCGTGTTAAAGTAGATCATGGTTTTTATACTATAGGATTATGGGTTTTTATATTTTTAAAAAATAATTTTAGTTTTTAGAAAAAAATTCAAACTATATTCTTTTTTTTATTTCAACCCAGGAATATAAGCAAATAAAAGGGAAGAGATTGGCCTCTCTCTTTGAAACTTTACTTATAATCCAAATCTTTAGCAGAAGAGGTTTTTTTTTCTACTATATCACTATTTACTGCTGTTCATCTTTGACCTATGCATTACTTGTACTCTATTCTTACATATTTCTTAGCATTAAATAGAAACTTTAAAAATTTACTCTATTATTAATGACTTCATATATAGATATCTATATATATAGCAATTCAAAAATGAGAAACAGTCTGACAAAAAAATACACTATCCCTTTAAAAATAATTTAAGTTGATTCAGGCACGCGCGTATTTTTAAATATCTTATACTTTCATACCCGATGATTAAAACTCAAATAAATTTATACTAAGATACTTCGCATGATCAACTGTGTGTGTGTGTGTTTCGCTTATTGAAACCAGGTTAACAAATAAAACCTTTTTAGACGTAATCAACATATCTTTATTTCAGTTTTTTTAACAGGTTTTCTTTTTGTCATTTTAAATTAAAGCAATCAAGATTATTAGAAGAATTAAATATAAAAATTAATTAACGTACCATTGATTTTAATTTTTAAAAACGTTTTTGCACGTTTAAATTTGTTTAAAAATGTACGAGATATCATTATAAATTCTGTAAAAGAATTCATTCTTAATTTCAAATACTGTTTGTTTACTATATCATTTAAGCTATTCGAAATGACCTACGAATAATATTTAAAACCAAATAAAAGTGAAGAACATATTCGAATAATATGTGTGTTAGAGTTTTATTTTCATAATTGTGCATTATTTTTCCTCATTTGTTTGATATTTTTAAGCTGCCATGTAACAACTCCACACTGTGCAATCAATTTAAATGTGTTGTAGTGGATAATAAATCAAAGTATTTATTTAAAAAGAAATATTTCCTTTTTCCATCACACATATCAGCGCCCTTTCAAATTCAAATTTCTAGACTATGTTTTTTTGTTGAAAAGAAACTCAGAAAAAGGAAGAAATAGAATCGTGGCTTCCTTGGCAAACAATCAAATGTTCTGAAATGCGAAATGGGATGTATTATATTTAGCTATAAATATTTATTTAATTTTAGTATTACAGTGAAATTCGAGAATGTCACAACGTTTGAAATAATAGAGTATTTATTCAGACTCTCTGAATATATTTTTTCATCCCTAAAGAAAACATTTATGCTAAATCAACGATCAGTTTGTTTTTTGTCATTATTTTATGTTCGAGTTGTTGTTCTTCAGATTATGTGCAGTTGAGAAACTTTAAATCGAAACTCATGACAGAGATGATAAGCATAATCTATATAATTATACAACTATGTTTTCTGTTTTATGGATTGTTTATTTATTTTGCGTTTTAGGCATATACAGATTTATTATTTGTTTCATAAGGAATAAGAACTAACTATTAATAAAACATTTTTACATCTTATGTAGAATATTTATCATTACATTTTCAATTACTTATACTGTTATATGTGAAATTTGAAGGGATTTTTCACATGAAAGAGATTTAATTCATAGGAAAAGTGCAAATCAATTATTAAGAAATATTCGCAGGCTAGAGACTCTATTGTTATCCAACACTAGTATGAAGTTGTAACCTCAGTCTTGTTTTCAATGCGAAAATGCAGAGCATAGTTGTGGATAAAAATTTACACTATCTCTTAAAACAAAGTGAAATTCAAGATTTTTTAGTAAATAAAATGCAATTTTTTATGCTTTGTTTCATTAATTATTTATTAACATAGTATAAAAGTAAATATTAAAAATCTATGCTCTTAAAAATCCTTTTCAAAAATGATTTCCTTATTTTCACCCGCAGGAAATTTATAAAAATATGTTGAGCAAAAAGCATTATATATATAATTCAGATCTAATACATTTCAGCAAGTTTTGACAAATACATTTTTTAGTATTATCTTCCTGAATCAAAAATTTTATTAACAAAATTGACCATCATAAGTCCGATTTTGAAGTATGGAGATCCTTTATGGAAAATAGTTTGACGTTTTTTTTTTTCGGAAAATTCCGTTTAATTTATATATTCTGTGGTAAAATATCTAACTTTCATAATGCGCAAAAATACTTTTCAACATTTTATTTTTTGTGTAAAATGTACTAAAGTGCCAAAAATCATCGGATATCAAAATACAAATACACAGTTGGCACAGAACATTGCTTAAAGGGGTATAAGTAGCTAGGATTTCATTGGTACTCTAAAGGTTTCGTATGAAAGGCTTTCAGATGTGACTATGCCCACATAAGAGGAATTAACGGACTTTGAAAGTGTAATACGAATTGAAGTTAGAAGCTTGGAGCATTCCATTAAAAAATGTTAGGTAATTCAACATTCCTTGATTAATTGGGTGGAGACTGTGTAAAAAGTATATAATTTCAGGCAATACCTCCCACTATTAATACGCAATATGCTGCAGCAACTCTCTTGAGATTACAAACTCAACAATTATATGGTCTCCAGACGATTGAAAAACGTTTCTTCTGTCAGATGAGTCATGATTTCAGGTGATAAATTTATTTATAGGATTTTGTTGGGGCTCAGATCCACAAAAGGCCATAGAACAAAGTTGTCAACAAATCACTGTGTAAGCTGGTTATGATTCTATAATGATTTAGGCTGTTTTTACATCGCATTTATTATGTCTTTTAGCCAAACTGAATCAATCATTGACTGTAAATTGTTATGATCATTTTTGGAGGTCATTTGTATGTATTCATGGATTTTATGTACAAAAACAGTGATGGAAATTTCTAGGAAGATATCCACGATTGTTTTGAGGAACATTCTGGATAATGATTAAATAAATTATCTACCAAGATTGCCTAATATGACTACCATAGAGTATACAGAATACACTGTATAAATAACGATTCATACACGTAACACTGCACTGGCAACTCTTCCGCAATTAAATACTGCTGTTGAGGCAGAAATGCTGTTTATTCCTGCAGGGGTCTTCAAACAAGTTAAGTTAATGTCATGTTAATTTCTTGCAATTCGCCTGATAAAATGAAATCCTATAAAATATTATGAGCCCTCCATGACTTGCAGACATAGGTGTATTATGCAGCTGTGTAATTACGAGGGTGGTTCCATAAGTGCATGGCTTGACCTAGAGATGGCGGCAGTTGTTTGAAAAATATCCCTGTATTAGATAGTATGCAATCTATAAATCGTATGTTTCAAATTTGAAGACGCCGCGTTATTTAGTATTTGTTTGGTAGCCATGAATAGGGAACTTTTTCAGAGAATTCGTGAAAATGAAAAAAAATTGTCATCGTTATGTGATACAATACTTTTCTTTGAAAGGCTTTAGTTCACCCAATATAAAAGCTGAACTAGATTCTACTCTGGATGAATCTGCTCCTTCGTTTACAACAGTAAAATATTGTTTAGCAGAGTTTAAACGATGCCGAACGAGCTGCCAAAACGACTCCAGATATCATAAAGAAAATCTACAAAGCGGTACTAGATGGTCATCGACTGAAAGTGCGCGAGTTAGCAGACATAGTAGGCTTTTCAAAAAGTATGATACATTGTATATTATCTGAAAATTTGGACATGAGAAAGCTGTGTGCAAGATGGGCGCCGCGTTTGCTCCCACTCAGCAAAAACAGTGTCGTGAAGATGTTTCAATTAAAAATTTAGCGAAGTTTCACAGCAACGAAGCAAAATTTTTGCGCCGTTTCATAACCATGAATGAAACATGGGTCCATCACTTCACACCCGAGATTAAAGAACAATGGGCTGAAAAGGGAGAACTGAATCCAAAGAAAGCGAAGAACGTTCCATCTGCAGTCAAGGTCACGGCGTCGGGTTTGGGGGATGCGCGTGGGATAATTTTCATTGAATATCTTGACAAGGAAAACACTATCGACGGCGAGTATTGCGTGAACATATTGCAACGTTTGAGTGAAGAAATCAAGCAAAAGAAGCCACATTTGGCTTGTAAGAAAGTGGTGTTTCATCAAGACAATGAACCTGCTTGCAAATCTGTTATTGCAATGTCCAAAATTAATGAATTAAAGTTTAAATTGTTACCTCACATACCTTATTCGGCAGATTTAGCCCTCTCGGATTATTTTCTATTCCCAAACTTGAAAAAATGGCTCAGTGGTCAAAGATTTCCCTACGGCGAAGAAGTTACGTTGGCAGTTAATGGCTATTTTGAGGAGCAAGACAGTTCTTATTATAATATGATATCCTTATCGAACATCGCTGGGAAAAGTGTATAGAGCTAAAAGGAGATTATGTTGTGAAAAATAAATAATTTGTTTCCAAACTTTTTGTGTTTTCTTTGTTGGGTTGGATACTTCTGGGACCACCCTCGTATACCTCACTGTGTATCGATCAAAATTACTTCCAATAGAAAATTAATGTCTCGAAATAAAAAGGGTGATAAGCGATATTAATTTTCCATTTACTATTTCTTTGCGAAGGCCACGCGTTTAGCACTTTATTTATGATAATGCTTTATTTCATGTAGAATATATAATTGGAAAATGTATGTATGCTTATCAAAAATGTACATAATAATTATTTTTCATTAAAGTAGAGAAATTGAAATTATTCATCTTAAACAATCATAATTAGAATAAGTCAGTATTTTATGCTTTAATTTACTTCCATTAGAAACGATTATATTAACTCAGAGCTTCTCAAATTTTCAATGTTTGCGACCCAATTTTTTCAATCATAATTTTCTTCACGCCCCCTCCACGCAATAACAATATGTTGAATGCAATAATAATGCCCTTTGACGGTAAACCTACAGTACGATTTTAACCATAAACCGCACAAATTATCAAGATAAGTATTAAACTTGAATATGACAAGCCAACGTGAATCACTAGTAATTATTAAACTGGTTCGTCACTTAGTATTGTGACATTAATTACCAAATACATTCTGTTGTACTGAAACATTTAGAAGTATATTATATAAGTGTAAATGTGTATTTTATTTTTATGTTCGAATGTATATATATATATATACACTGCTGGCCACGTAAATGCAGCACCAAGAAAGACAAGAGATAGTACAACAAAATTTATTTTATAGTTAACATGTTGACCAAGTATAAAATGATTAAATTTATAGACTTTTGTGAAGTGTGGTTCCTGCCAGAATCAGTAGCCAGAGTAGCCACCATTGTTGGAGATCACCACTGCCACACACTCGGCATTGATTCAAAGAGACTGTGGATGTATTCTTGAGGTACAGCAAACCAAGTAGCTTCCACACGTTGCCAAAGTTAATCTAGTGTGGCAGCTGGGGGTGTAATCTGGTTCAATCGTAGAGCAACCATGGACCACATGTTTTCTATCGGTGAAAGATCCCGAGAGCGAGAAGGCCAGGGACGCAATTCAATCTGGTGTTTCATGAAGATCCTTTGGACAATGCTTGCAACGTGTGGTCGTGCATTATCCTGTTGAAATACGGTTGTGGACAAGCCCTGAAGGTAAGGAAGGACAACTGGCTCCAACACCTCGGAGATGTAGCGCTGGCTGTTTAAAGTACCGACAATACGTACTAGAGGAGTGTGAAAGTGGTATCCAATACAGCCCCATACCATAATACCTGGTGCAGAACCAGTGTGGTGGTGCATAACGCAGCTATTCAGCGTTCTCTCTCCACTGTGTCTCCAGACTCGAATCCAACCATAGTGGTGTTGCAGACAGATGCGTGACTCGTCAGTAAAAACAACTTCATTCCATTCTGCCACCCACATCCTTCTTTTATCGCACCATTGGTGGTGGGGACATCTGTGGTTCTACGTCAAGGGTAGACCAAGCGATGAATGTCTTGCGGACAGACCACTCTCCTGTAAACGGCGTCGAATGGTACGCGTAGACACTGAATGATGCGTTACAGACTCAATGTGCTGTGCTACGGTTCGTGATGTGACTGAGCGATCCGCCACTGCCATGCGCACAATTTGCCTGTCCTCACGTGAAGTGGGGCACTGAGATAGATGCGATCAACCACGTTGGTCCGTCATACCCTCCTGAATCCTACGGTCACATACCTGCATTACAAATGTTTCGTTTCGTCCAACACGACAACCGATTTCCATAAAAGATAATCCACAATCTCGATAGGCCACTATCCTTCGTCTGTCGAACTCGAATACTTGATCAAAAAGTGATTGCTGTTTTCTACGAGACATAACTGATCTTTTTTTGAAAAACCACAAGAAAAACACAATTGCCGAACTTGAAATCGTCGAAATCTTCAAGCCTTAAATAGCGCTTTGAGGTGGCGTCACAGACGCGCGTGATGTGTGTTTGCGCTGAAATTCTAATCATTTGCATATCTCACCTCCGCTAATGCATGTTATATATTTCTTGTTATTTGCATGCTTCGTTCAGGGTGTTGCATTTACGGTGGCCAGCAGTGTATATTTTGCTTCCATTCAGTAAATTTTTAGTTTTTTAATTCCTTTATTTTTGACTTTTCGATGTGCTCGTGCCCTCTCCGTAGTGGTATCACGCCCCCCAGGGGGGCTCACCCCACAGTTTGAGAAACACTGTATTAATTTAAAAGCTGAAAAAATATCAATTTATATTTTATACGCGTGTCAATATCTAATTCTAAAATTTAACATCAAATTTTATTATTCTTTGTCAATATTTTATTTCTTCAGTACCATTAAAATAACACTTCCCATGTAAAATGTGCATAACAAAAAATGAGGATAAAGAATCAAATTTAAGTCATTTGCTCATAATAAGTTATGTTTTTATTATAATAAATGAATATTAATTGAAATAAAAAATGCAGAGCCTTAAATGTTGAATACTGTAGTTGAGAGAGAAAAACATAAACTATCATTTCTTTTTTAAAACAAAAATTTTATGTTGCTTCAAATTTCAAATTTAAAAAATAATTGTAAAATGAAAAAATGGAAAGTTACATATACGTGCATTAGTTTGAATATGTGTGAGTAAAAACTGTCCAGAATAATCATCATTTGGCTTAAATTTCGTAAATTTCAAAAAAGCAAATCAAGATGGTTTTTTTTTTTTTTGATTCCTTCTTTTTTCTATAGAAAAAAGCAAATATATTTTTTGGATTCCATAACTTCTTACTTTTACTTATTTTTTTATACATTACGTTATTATTAAGGAAATAAAAATAATACATACAGCTGAGGTAGTTTTTATAGACAAATATGATGAAAATTTAAAGAGATGAGGTGTATTTTTGTAAGCAAATACACTCTTATTATTTAATTTCAAAATGTTATTTAATATATATATTTTTATTTTTGCACACATTGTGATTAAAATTAACAAGTCAAGATTTTTGTTTGCTTCTTCATTTTTTTCTTTTATATCTTGCCTCGATTTATATAGTGTTTTTAATTATATCTCAATAACGTCTGGGTGTCTTTTTTTTCCATAACATGTAGCTAACTTTTTACTTCTTTTTTCCAAAAATCTTAATTTATAACGACTTTTTAAGATTTAATAAAAACTTATTTGTTAACTGCTGTTACATAAGTAATTGAAACTTTCAGACTTTCAAAAAAATTCTCCCAAACAAATTTTTAAAATCTAGTTTTTATTTTTTTATTTATTATTTTTTTATTATTTAAGCAGCTTTCTTTTTTTTCTTTTATGAAGGAACTCATGTCAGTGACTGTTAGATAGTTTATTATAATGTCTTAGGTAAAAGTGAAAAAAGAGGTTGAACCCTACACATCTTCAACAAATGAGATATTATATCAGAATGAAAAAAAATGAGATTTGACCCCTCAACATCATAACTAAGAGACTCTTCAAATTTTTAATTCCTCGTTTAAAGTATCCGATTGCCCTAAAATCAAGAATTTTGCCAAAAATTTACAATTTTTATCATTTTATGTTATATGCCATTTTATTATCTTTATAAAAATACCAACTTTATTACCTTCCATTCATTACAATGAAAACTGCAAGTGTTTTAGTAAAAGCATATGCTACTACTTTAAACAAGATGTCTTACTTTAAAATGTATTTACATCAAAATGCGGTTTTTTTTTTTTTATGAAAATTCTGAAACGAGTACCATGATCGCTCAAAAAGTTTTGAAAATAATCAAATGAATTTGTTGTGTATGTTTTGTGCAATAGTAGAATTGTTTTAACCTTCACACTTATCAATCACTGTTTTAAGGCAAAATTCACAGTCTTTTATGCGAATATACTGATTTTTTTAAGCAATTTTCTATAATACCTAAGATAAAATGCTCTATTTTTTGTAAAAATTAAAATATCTCTTATCCTGAAAATCATTTCTAACATAAATAACAAAATAACACATCGAAATTGAAAAATTGAGGATTTGTTCATAAACTTTTTGTACAGACCGGCCTCCGTTTATGTAATTTTTTGTAAATTTTCATCAGTATTTTCCATTTTAATAATAAAATTTTTTTCCCCTTCTTAATAATTTTATCAGTTTTTAAAGAAAATGTACTAATAAGTATAAAAACCACATCATTGATTCCAAATCTCCATTAATTTTAGAAAAAGTTGCTGCAAGTTATCGGATACCAACAGACCAGTGGCCGACCCTCAACTGTCTTAAATAATTTTGCGGTCAGCAGGATTCATAAAACTTTACAAAATATGATTATTTTGGGCAATATTTGTGTTTTTAGTTTAATGTTTTGTAACAAATATATTTCATAGCTGTTTCTATTTTACTTCTCTGTTTCTGGTTTTATACTTACTTAGAAATGAGCAGTATTGCATTGCAGCTACCCCCCACCCCACAGCATTATGCTTGATTTCTGTAAATTTATCACGCTGCTTATTGCTAAAGCTATGCATATTTCGTCATTGCACTATTACTATCAAATTATATATGCTTATATCTATGTTGACTGTTTGAGGACTCATTGACCGAGGGTAAGAACGCCACCAACTATGATGATAAGGTCTTGGCTGTCTATGAAGCTATAACGCAATTATTAGCTACGGGCCTAGCTCCTGCAAAGGTTGTCTTCTTCATAGACTCCCAAATTGAAATCTTAGCTTTAAGTAGTAATACACCAACTCACTGCCTTAACACTCTGATCGGAACATCCGTCTCTGAGACGGGTAGGATTTGTTTGATCCCTGTAGATAACACTGTGGTGTGATTTTTGGGAAGGCTGCCATGGCATCTTCAGTTAGACTCTACCCAGCGAGAGGATCACGTGGTGGTACATTGCAATTTTTTTCAACTCACAATATGTGCGATTTTTCTTATCTATCACCGTCTATCAGAACTGTATTATTATTTTTAATTACTTTTACATGAACATAAATCATTTTTAATCAGTTTTTATAAAAAATACCAGTCACAATTCTAGTGATAAAAATATATTGTGCTTGATATAACCCTCACATCTTATTTGAGAGACATACACAATTTCATGACATTTAAAACAGTCATTAAGGTAATAAAATTCAAACAAGTTTATGCACCCGTCTGTCAGACGGATGCTTCTCAGTGCGGCCAGAAAATTGATGCTTCGGTCAGAAGGTTAACACAATTTAGTGGCCAACTAAAATAGTGGAGCTCATCCCTTATTGGCTGGACTGTGACCTTACAGTGGATCCCAAGTCATGTTGGGATTTTCGGAATTGAAAGAGCCGAACAAAAAGCCAAGCATTGAGCCGAGTCATCTCAATAGAAAGTCCCCTTGACCCTCAGAAGAGCATAAAGAGATTATTTCCTCATACATTGACAAATATACGGCCGCGACCCAAAACACCAAAAGTTTTGGAAAGCCATGAGAAAATCTGACCCCTATGGATCGAGTCACGAGGCACCTTGGGAGAGTCAAGGGGGTTGCCCGCTTTCGCCTACCCATCGGACATGACTTTTTGGGAGTAAACCTACACTGGTTTGGCCTGGATGCTGATGAGGCCGGCCCACTCTGCAACCATGCAATAATTGATGGCTTCAGAGAGGTTCCAATGCTCTGGACTCGATTCACACTCTACTCCAATGCATTGGACTCGATTCACCCTCTTCTCCAATGCACTGGACTCGATTCACCCTCTACTCCAATGCACTGGACTTAATTCACCCTCTACTTCAATGCACTGGACTCGATGAATATCCGACTGACGACATCGTCAGTCGGTACTGTGAGACTTGGCGTCAAATGGCCAAAAGACCACGTACGGGCGTAGGAGAAATAAAATAGTAAACATGAAAAATAATAAAAACAATAATCATAATTCATTCTTTTTTGAATTTTTCACTCCAATAAATGTTTGTAATGGGTCAAAATCTAATATTAAGATGTATATATGCAGCCCGCGGGATTATAATGTTTTTCCGAAGAGATACGTAAGGCTAGTTCGGTTGGCTATCCCTCGTTTAAAACGACGAATAGTGCCTTTTTCTCTCACTAGAATGTTTGTTAGAAGTGTGAATGACTACGAAATTAAATTGGTCTCTACGACGCCAGAATTAAAAGTGTCACCAAGCCATTATGTATTGAATGCCGTATGTTCGCTGTAGGTTAGTGGTCATGGTAACTAACTCGTAGCTGGTGTGTAATGATTTCTAGCTCTAGTGCTACTCAAGACCCATTGTGTAGAAGGAAAAATGCGCATTAAATCTGCTGTGGTTCAAAGTCTTCCCAGTGGACTGATGTGGAAATTACTAGAGAGTGGGGTACCAGCTCAGGTGTCATTCTGGCAGCTCGACCTATTTAAAATTTTGTGAGGTCTGTCTTTAACAGATCTTTTGTTTCTTTTTTGTGCGAAGCTAATAAACACTCACTATGAGCTAAATTCATGTGACGTCATAATGCCATGATAACGAAAACCACGTGTTTCTAGCCTATCAGTTTAAAAACTCATTTGACGTCATAGTCACGCGATAACTGAAATCATGTGTTTCCAACTAATTAGTTCATGTGCTTTGTTGTTGGCAACTTTTGCTTGTTGAAGAAACCTTATCTTAAAAAGTATATTTTGTCAACAATAATAATGCACATAGGTGTGCAAAATACATGCATAGAATAAGATTATTTTTTAAATTTTGAAATCTTTTTGATGAATTTTTTTATCCCTATTATGAAATTTAAAATTTGACCGAAGGGTTACGAAAAGATCAATTACAAATAAATTTAATGTCAGTTTTGAACTTAATCGAGAACACGTGTTTAGCTTTATCATGTGGCATCATGACTTTAGCCCGTTCTCGAAGAAAGAGGTGAAGATTATTTGGGGGGAGTGAAGAGAGGGAGTTAGTAGAAATTCAAATAAAATTTTTAAAAGAGTTACTTTATCATGTTTTTTTATATGCACTCATGAAAAATGAATACTTTCATGGCTATCAAAAGCACATTGCCCATTTCCTCAACAACAACAAAAAAGTTGTTCGTACTATCCTTTAAGTATTACTGCAATACAAATTCCATTTTTAGCTATTAGAATGTTTTTATTCCTCATTGATATCAAATTAATAATGTATATCTTATTCTTGTAAGGTCCCCCTAAAAGCAGCTAAATTTCGTTCAAACGCCATATTTTACATTTTGTTTTAATTCATTTGGATTTTCAGCAATTTTTCTGCATATGTTTGGTCACAATTATCAGTATTACAATTTAAATGCATTTGAAGTCTGAAAATAAATTATCTGTCAAAATTTGTAGAAATGGTATGCTGCTAATGCCACCTGTCTGACGGTATCATATCGAGGTCCACAAAATTCATTGCGGCAATGGGCTAGATGTACGTCTGTCATTAACCGTAGCTGTGAGCTCCATACAGGTGACAGGACGATTTGGCAAGGTTCACCCCCCCCAATTTTGAGGCAAAATACCTGGAGGTGGTCGGGGGTCCATGCACAGCCAAACATATCAAAGGGTTCCGATCCATGACTTCGTCTTTCTTACAGAGTTGGCTTTCTCTAAAATCTATCTATTAATGCTTCAAGTATTGCATAGATTGAGCAAAACTTCCATTTTTTTATAAGTACTTCTACTATTTTGGATTATATTGTAATCCTAATGCATCCATAAGTAAAAGGTGGAGCTTCATCGATAAAAAATTTATCCTGGAGCAGGCGCTGGACATTGAGTCCCCCCAGGCTCAAGAAATCTTTAATTCTGGCCAAAAATGTTTATTTGTTACCAATAACCTTGACAATATCCTCGTGTATAACAGTCTTCATAGGAATTCAAATGTATTTATTACATACCTCCCTCTTTTTCCAGAGTGGGAAAGGCTTTTTTATTACCATCTTGAGAGGTACTTAGGGTGATTGAGTTTCCCGCGCAACCACTTTTGTTCCAAATATATGAGCATGCTACATTTTTCCTCTGTGAACAACTTAGTGGTTTTGATTGCTATGTTGTACGACTTATTATGCTTTATAAATTTAAATGAGCTGAACATAAAAAAAGAAATGAGCAGGTGTGATCTGTTTGAAGGAAGTTGAAACCGATCAAAGAGAGGAAGAACCTGGTGAAAAAATGCATAATTATCATGATAGCAAAAGAAACGTTTGAGTCGAAACGAAAATTTTAAAATGCTACAAAAAAAATTCCATCAAGAAAGACATAGAGCCACAAGTGTACGGAAAACACACTCTGCCCTGTCAAAAAGGTGCATACAAGAAAAAGTTTTGCCTTCAACTATCATTCCTGTTATGTTAGCAAAATGTCTCTCTGAATTGTGTCATCTTAGCTCAGTTTGATTGGATTTTTTTCTGAAATTATCAAAGAAAAATTGAAAAGTAGGTAAGTATACTTTGCCTTAATTAAATTATTCACTGGAATTACGATTTTTATCGTATATAATAAAAATAATAATAAAAAAATTGGGTGACCATTAACGTTAGTATCGAGTGCACACCTGCTCTCGGCTCAAAAGTCTTAGTACTTATAGCAGGGAACTAAACAATCAGACAATTGCGTGTTAAACAAAAAAAAAAAAAAATTTTCCCTTGTTGTAGTTAATGGGAGTTATGTTTTTAAATAAATTTCTCTGAAATGTGCATAAAATAAAAATATATAAGCAGCTGCATATTTTAAAGAATGTTTAAATTTGGTAGATTTTTATCAACATAAAAGAAAATATTTTAAATGCCTTATTTAGAAATTGCAATGTTATTATGATAAGTCATAATGTCTACGCAATAGAAAAACAGCTTCATAAAATTATTTTTTTATGTACAGTACAATGCGTAAAAATAGCCAATGAGTGATACATCATTTTAGCTTTTTTAAAGGAATTAAAACAGGTAGTAATTTAATTTAAAAGCTTCATTTAAAAGAATTGTACAGTATCTGAAAGTGAACGCTTGTTTCGTTCTCTATAGGAATGCAATAAACGAATAGCATTAAAAAATTTGTTTTCATCAGGAATTAGCAAATAAAATTACAAGAAAGCGCAAAGGAAAATTAATGTGAGTTATTAACAGAATTTAGTTAAATTTCGAACATTCAAGTTTCAAACATTCGCAAAATGTTCAAAACTAAATATTGGAATCAATGGGAGAATGAATGGAGAAGTTTCATCTTAAAGTTTTTTTAGATGAATCTTCTTCCCGAGGAAAAATTCAAAAAAATTATTTTCTTCTTTTTCCTCTTTTTAACTTTTCTTTTGGACAAATCATTTACTTTTATTTTTAATGTTCCTTACATTCAATTGAAACATTTGTAAAATATTAAATGAAGTTAAACTATAATTTGTGCAATTGATATTCCTGCCGTAAAATAGGGAAAACAAAGTTTATAATTTCGTGTCGCCATCTGTAGGATTTTCATTTCATTACTTCTTCTACAGCTTGAAAAACACAGATGCACACACCTTAAAGCCCATTTTAAGAAAGAATGAAAAATTCATTCGAAAGAACAGACTTCACTTTCTGTTTGAAGAAACATTTATTAATTTAAATTTGACTACCACAACTATTGCTATACTTCTTCGGTGCGGTGCGCTTGAAAAATTGAATGCATCATTAATCTTCAAAAATATTTTAATGATTCAATTTAGCCTCGAAAATTTAAGCCATTCAATATAGTTCTTTATCGTGACAATTAGAGTATCTTAGGTTCATTTGTAATCAAATAAATATTGCCATTAAGTTTATAACTTATTTCATTGAATAATTTACGACAGTAAATTATAATTAAAAAATTTTTAGCTAAGTACGTATTAAATGAACTGTAACATTTGTATATCGGCTGGTAACCGCAAGTTTATATAATATTAAAACATAACAAAATATTTTTACAGACTTTGTAAAATCAAAATAGTAATATGGACTTAAAAAATTCAAATTTTTCTAATAACTTATATTTAATTATGGAACACTTTTATCTTGAAAATTTTCTCGTTGAAAAATATTGCTACATTATTATTCAAATGCCCCTTTATGAATTAATCTACAATTACAACTGAAAAAATCATTGTCTAAAACAGAGTGCATTATGAACAATAATTTATCACTAACTACTCTTCTAAACTAAAAAAGAAAAAAAAACTGGATAAATTTGATTTTTTTTTTTGGACAGACATTCTAAAGTTGATATTTTTCTAACAGAAAAAGTAATAAAGAAATTTCAATTTCTCATCGTGGGTTTCTTTTAAGGGTCACATATTCGTTTTCCCCTTACCTTCCAATTATAAATTTTAAATTTCACTCATTTATTTTAAAAAATTCATTTTAGAAATAAATCACATATAATAATCAAATTTTCAGAAATTCTAGAATGAAAATTTATGGAATGCAATAACGGTTATCTATTAATAATGTCCCATAACCACTACTTATAAATCGATTAAATTGCACACGAAAATAATGTTTTCTTTTTCAAATGGTGTGGTTATTCTGCATAAATTTTAGCTGACAAAAAAAAAAGAATGAATGAAAATTGACTTCAAAAATTTATTTGAAATAACCTTATTTCTTCTTAACTATTTTTTGTATTTCTAAAAAAGGTATCAAGTAGAATCTAGTTCATAATAAGAAAATTTCTGTTTTATTAAATTTGTTTTGTATATGTATGCGTCTGTGTGTGTATGCCTTACTTTTGTTGCAATTACGTAATCGTAATCACAAAAGGAAAAGGCACACACCCTATTCATTGTTAAACAATTCGCCAATTTTTTCAATTGTTATTTTAGTTACTAATTCTGACAGCAGATGGCGGCACTACAAATGCTTAAAATAAATTGGGTCTATTTGCCACAGGCAAATATGTGAATTCATCTGATAGATGATTGCTATTATCAACTTGATAAACACACAATTTTCCCTTCATGTTAAAAATGGTATTTCTTACATAACTGAAGAAAAATAAACTTCTTCAATTCCGAATTTCACATTTGTGAAATATTTAAAAATATATACACATTCGACAGATACTATATTTACTGCAGGGGATATATAGACGACTATCAATTTCAATAATAATTTTTATCTGCCTAGAATTATTATTTATAAGGGAAAGGAATGGAATGACCTCAAAAAACAGTTTAGCAGGATCTTAATTTTGATCTACTCAACATTATTTCAGAAAATTACAAAACCATTATACACCAGTTTAATCATGAATATTATTATTCATTATAATTATAACATAATATAAGCCTCTTATCCGTCGCCTATAAAGGTTTTATACGAGAGTCATCCAAAATATAAAGATCTTATAGTCATACAAAATGAAAAAAACAAAATAATATTTATCGAAAAAAACAATTCTGTCACATATGGGAAGCTTCCTTCTCTTCTTACAATTAAGCATTTGTCACGTTTGTACTCAAGCTTCGGAATTTTCTTGTTATATTCTTCTTTTATTGTAGTACAGGGGCTTTAAGAAAAAGATGGCAGTTGCTATTAGCAACATCTGGGTTACCAGTCTTTAGTTTGAATGTAGTGAGCCTCCCGCTTGCGCAACGTGCTAAAAAGTTTCAAATATTTTGCGTTTTTTCAATTTTCCAATTCCTACAATTAACTCACATCCTCTATATATCTTGGTGAAATTTTCAATCTTTAATAAAATACTTTTTAAAGCACTCAAGTGAGCTGAAATTTTGTATACACGATTATTTTAGATGACAATACAATAATTTAATTATAAATAAAAACTCATTGATTAAAACTAATTATTTAAGGTATGTGACAACCTTCGGAGTACTTTTTTTGAAATATATAAATTTTCAAATAAACATTTTTTTATTTGAAATAGGTTTTAAAACTAGGAATTCAAGTACAATTTCCGCAAAATTAAGAATAGCTTTGATATATTGGGAAGTTTGAGTGAAATTTTATTGAAAAATTGCAGTTACGGTAAGGCTTGTATTGAAAATTCTAATTAATATATTTGAATAATATCTATACAGTACATATAAATAACATCATTATCTGTGTTTGGATCTATCAGATTTCTAATACTTTTGAAAGTCTTTGAAATATGTCATTTTTTTTATGCAAGAACTCAGTTTTTTACAAAAAAACTAATGTTATTTTCTCACAAAAAGTGCAATAAAATACATAAATATATACACAGAGATTAAATTATAGTCTAGACAGGAGATAAAACTAAATAAAACATTTTCGGATAATTTTGATTCAATATCTTAAAAGAAGTTTTGTATTGACCTTTTTACCGTGAAGAGAAAATGCATTTAAAGATTTTAATTCAGTATAAAAAATATTCTACTAATTATACATTTTTAAACTCGCCATATTTATAGGTCAAGATCTTTTTAGATTCATGCCCAACTAATTTGGACTTTTTTTTAACCTTTTGATTTTTTCTCGAGAATTTTATAGACTATAACAAGTGTCGTTTTTAGTGAAATTTTGATGAAAAATTGAAGTTACACAAATTTCTAATAAATGTATTCAAATAATATTTATACAGTACCTGTATACCATTTTTATATGTGTTAGGAATTAAAAGATTTGTAATACTTTTGAAAGCTTTTTAAATATCCCAAATTTTATGCAAAAACATGATTTTTTAAAAAAATAATGACTTTTTTTCATAACAAAAACAATAAACTACATAAATATAAACACAGAGATTAGAATTTTATTCATAACATGTTTTGAAAATTTCAATTCAATAACATAAAAGTATTTTGTGTAGGGATCTACTTCCAGTTTTGTAAACTCCATTTCCCGTTTACTATAATTATGCTATAATTTTGCTTCTAGGTATCGTAGAAACAAAAATAGAGTGTTTATGGAGTCTTAAGTGTATATACTATAAATAAAAACATAAAATAAACTTGGAAACTTTTCACTAAAACGGCGAATTTCGGGTAGTCACATACCTTAAGGAATTACAAATACCTCCACGTTGGCGACTTAACGACAATTTTGGTGGCTTGTGTCAAAACTTGAAAAAGGTTTTGTTTTTTTCCCTCACGTTTTAAAGTATTCAGTTGAACTGCAATTTTATATACACCATTGTTTTTTACGACAATATGATACTTTAATGATAATTAATAAAAATTAATTACCACTTAATGTTGTCATTCTGTCAAATGTGTATACATATTTATATTAATTGTAACTATCTAATAAAAAGTAGCTAAAATAATTTTTTTCTTTGATCTAAGTAGAAATCGTCTAAGAAATTTTTTTTTATATTACTTGTTTTATAATTATTCACCTTTTCAATATCGTAGTCTAAATATGAAATTTGGGATATGAGGAGAAGGAAAATAACATATAAAATCTATTTATTCAAAATATTTAATATTTGAACACAAAGCTCAAAAAATCCACTTTTTTTTTTTTTTGCAAAATTAACAGTATTTTGTAATTTTCTTTAACCCTATTTTTTCACCTTTAACAGAAAAAATCCCTTAAAAAATTGGAAACATAATTTTCATTTCCATCATTTTTATTGAAAAAAAAAATGCTCTTTTAAATTACGTGCTTGGGGGCATTCGGATTTAACAAGTGGACTAAAAGCAGAGGTGATAATTTTTCAGGAAGTATTTTTACATTTTTCTTCAGAAGATTTTTAAATGTTAACATTGCAGGAACCTGATAAAAATTACTAAGAATAGTTAAAACATTACTAGAAAGGATTCTAACTGCCCAGTATTTGGTAATACATGCCTTTTTTCTTTTTTCGTCAAGGATGTCTAAATGTGTTTGATTATAAAAACGATATGAGATGTGTAAAATAGCTTTTCAAAAGTTATACACTTCTATGAAATCGCTTCTATTCCTTCGGTTTCAAAGTACCGCATACAAGGGAGTTCCTGGGGGTCCGGACCCCCCAAAGCCCTTTATTTTTTTCCCGATTGATTACAGTTTTAAGTGTATAGAACGAAAAATTCAATTAAGCATTTGTTATTAATGATTAATTTTATTAATTAATGCTAATTATTTATTCAATAATTAGTTTTTTACTGTGTTTTGTTCCTGAAAATCGACAAAATCAAAAGGAGCATGATACAAGAATAGTGAACTTTCGACCCCGGACCCCCGCCCCCTTGAAAAATTCCTGTTTGCGTTACTGGAGTACAGCATGGGACAAATAATTAGTAAGTATCATTGTGATGATTATTATAAATTAAGAAACTTCTTCCATCGCGGTATAAGCAAATCTTCTTTCATTAAAACTATTTATGTCTCTTCAAAAATGATTCTATTATACTTTTCGATGCAATAAAATCGAAATATTCTACTATCTAAATCAGCATTTTCCAAAATTACCTAATGTTTTAAAGTTCGTGAATTATTTTTACAGCAGTGAAGTCAACTAAATTTGTTTTAAATGAGATAACTTGTTTTTACTAAGAAAAATTATGAGTAGGGAATGTTTGGATTTTTGAATTTGTAAGGAACAAATAGATGTGTATTTAAAAGCGCAACCGATACTATTCAGTTTTCTACAAACTCTCTTGCGGGAAATACTCTTTTTAACAGTAATGTTAGTTGAAAACCGCTTTTCGAAGAAAGGACTTGGTTATATGCAAATGCAAGCTTCTATTCAAGTGTCAATTGTTGAGTAGGCGAGGAAATGGTTGAGAGTTGATCCTAAGCGGAAAGCATAGTGTGAGCAACTGGTGGTCGCACTTCGTAATATTAAATCCACAAAAGGAAGGATTCATAGAAAGGTGGAAGGTGTCCCCTTTACGTCTGATGAGTTCAAGTTGGAAGCAGGAGCATTCAAGGGCACAATTAAGATAATTGCTTCTATACATTTAATAGGATTAATAAGCTATATTGCTCATCGGGTTTAGTTATCAGAGTGCATTCTCATAAATTCTCAAAAGTGCTAAAGGAGTAAAATAGGTAGTTGACTTTAGATCATGTCTGTTTCTTACTCGAACTCTCTCACGCAAATGTGGTCGCGACAAATTCGCGACGGGTCCTGACAAATGTGATAATATACGATGATTGGGGCATAAGTCATGACAGCTATTTTTTTTTCTTTTAGATATATGAACGCATCACAAACGTATATGTGTCGTGTGGAAGTTCTGCAGGCATAGTGTGTATGCAGAACAATAGATGTCTCTGTGAAAGCTGGTAGTGGCGCAGCTAGGGCTGTGAAATCAGTCAGTTGTTGAGTGTTGTGTGAGATGGAAGTAACCCGTGTTGAGCAGCACACTTACTTCAAAATACCCTTTCTTCGAGGGAGAAATGCGATGGAATGTCACAGTAACTTAGTGGAAGCACTTGGGAATAATGCCCTACCATACCGTACAGTAGCACTTTGAGTAGGAAAGTTTCAACAAGGACGTGGATTTGAGCAACGTGGTGCGTCAAATGCTAACGCTGATGGCATTCAGCGCCTCCCACATCGTTGTGGTGACAGTAGCAGGGGACTACATTGAGGGTATTTAGGACCAGGTTGTCATGTCAACTTTATGTGTACTGTGTTGTCCTTGTGCAGAGTGAAGGCCATATTGCCCTGTATACTACCGTAATTAATTAGTGTGTTACGATATTTCACTGCTATTCATTGTCCACACATGTAGTTTACACCTTGTCCTTTTGTCTGTATATGTCACATTTTCCAACCGGACTGATATCTTGAAGAAAAAAAATAGTTGCCATGACTTTTGCCCCAGCCCTTGTAGTATGTTAAAAGACAGTTTTGTGTAGCATGAAGAAAGAAAAAGCATTTATCTGTTTTATATCATAACTATTATTTTTCTTAAAAGAGTCATAAATAAGTCTGGTTTCATAGATAAGCCTGAAATCAGATTCTACAATAAAAATTATATATATTGCTTCTATATCCTAAATGTTCACATAAAAGTCAATGTTTTCTAAAATTGATCGAACAAATATCTATCGTAACTCCAATGTGCACCCTTCTCTCAACAATTTTTTACTTCTCTACAAAAGGACGTTTTCTTATATCAATCATCTGAAATTATAAGTTTTCCTCTTTCATTTCCTCTGATCGATGAGTTTGAAGCAAAAGAACAAGGTATTTTTTTATATAATGTATGTTATCTGTAGTACGAAATGTTAGAATGTATTGAAAAGATTCGTTGATATACTGTCTCTTGCAGTTTGTTTTCCCAAGATTTCAATACTGTAACACTAAAAAATTCTGGAAGAAATGTTAATATCTTGATTGAAATATTGTAGACATCACATTTTTAATGTGAAATGTTTTTCTAAGTAATTTTTCAATAGAGTTGAACCGGGTATTAAGTAACATACAAGAATTTTAAATTCAAAAATAGTAGAATCGCATAAAAATTAGTGCTAGATTTTCGATATGATTTTAAATAATTTAAGAACATAAAGTATATTTCAAGAAATAATAAACTTTTTATAACGCTTCAAAGATTAATTTGAATTGAATGCAAAAATATTTCCGTATTCGTTGTGTATCGTTTGAGATGATTTTTATCAATGTTGTATAGAATATGAGTTTGTTTAAATAAATTTTAGTTTAAAAAAACTATAAAGCACGCTTTTATAGTGTTTGTGTGAATCGAACTAAAAAGTAAAAAAATAACTTTTAATATAAGAATAAAATGAGATTAGCGAGAAAATTAATGTCATTGGGATAAAAGCGTGAGGTGCTCTATATATTAACTGTTATAATTTCTTATAGTTCTATTCCGAAATGCTGAGTTAGTGTAAAAATGTAATACAAAGCACCCCAAGCTTTTACCACAATGACATTTATTTTCTCGTTAATCATTTTATTTTTAAATTAAAAGTTATTTTTTTACTTTTTAGTTCGACTCACACAAACAGTATAAAAGCGTGCTTTATAGTTTTTTTTAAACTGTAATTTATTTTTCATTTTTTATTTCGATCTACAATAAAAGCCTGTTTTTTAAAAAAAATTTAAACTATCATTTATTCGTTGTTGAATTTATCCTTGAGTTCGATATTTAGAGCCAGAACTAAGTGGCTTCTGGAATTAGTCTTGCTCTTCAGTGGATATTAATTAATGGGTCTCAAGCAGCGTTTCTCAAACTGCGGGGCGGGCGCCTAGAGGGAGCGGGATAAGTCTACGAGGGAGGCACGAGCATATTAAAAAGTCAAAAACAAAAATTATTAATTTACTAAAAGCTAACAAACACAATACATTCTAACAATAAAATACAAAAGACACATTTGCACTTCCCTCATAAATGTATCAGTATCGCACCATGTATTTTATAATTAATTTAAAAATGCTAAATTAAAAACAAGTTTATTAATTACCAGTGACTACATGGGTTTGTCATTTAAAAAAATTGTATACAAAAACTAACACTTATCTTGATAAATTGTACAGTAACTGTAATCCTTTTTTTTATGATTAGTATTGTTGTACAATAATGCACCAATTAATAAAATGGCATTGATTCTGTCAAAAAACGACATTGTTAATGCAACAATATAAGCATCCCAACACTGAGAAATATTTTTGTGTTTGGCCATTTGAATTATTGTTTCTGAGGATAACGAATCTTTGGGAAACTGCGATTTATATACTATTTTTAATTAGTGATTTATATATTGATTACATTTGTGGATTAAGAAGATGGGTTGCGGATTTCTGAAGATGCTGATCTACAACATGTAAGTATGCAATGACATTTTCAGAACCATATTTCAGTTCATTATATCCATTTGGATGTGATCATTATTTTAATTAATTGTTTGAAGTAAGGATGTATGACTTCGTTTATAAATATTGCGAAAACTTAGGGATTTACTAAATGGGTTTTAGAACTTTTCTGAACTAGAAGATAGCTAACTATTTATAATTTATTTTTGAAAATTAGAAAGATGTGTCAATTTCCTGAAAGTAAAACAATTATGGTTGAATTTTGTAAGCCCACGAGGTAACAGATTTTATAACTAAAGCAGTATAAAATCAAGTGAATGAAAAAATAATGTCTACAATTTTCCAGAATCACTTAAAAAAAGCTGAAAATGAAGTAAAATTGAGGAATGATATTAAATTATATATACATACATATATATATATATATATATATATATATATATATATATATATATATATATATATATATATATATATATATATATATATATATATATATATATACAGTTCTTATTTGTCTAACTTCAAAAATAATTTTTTTTATTTAATTGCGTATGAAAGTTAAAATCAATTTTAAAAAAATAATTATCCTGAATACTTTTCTTGCATTTAAATATTTTTATATTGAGACATTTTCAAATAGAGGAAAGCGTTTTTTTCACAATTGTTCTTCTCAATAGCCCAGAATGAACAAAGCTCGATGTAAATTTGAATTTTAAATAGTAAAATATATTTTTTTTTACTATATTTCTCTCAAAACCAAAAAAGCCGTAATTTGTAAGTAAGGTTCCCCAAGTAAAATGTATTGCATAATAAAGCAAAATTTTAAGATACAAGGACATTATATTACTAAATTAACAGTGTCAAATGGCGTACTAAAAGTAGTAAACAATGCAGAACTTACAGAAAAAACGCAGTACTGACAGTACCAAATCAATACTACTATATATTGTAATAATAGTACAGAAGTAACTGCTACATACAGTATTTATAGTTCAAGTAATAATTATACCAAATGCTAAGTACATAATGACAGTACACATCTATAAACAGTACTAAATTAAAGTAATTTTAAAGGTATTTTATTAAACGTGTAAATAGATCGATTGTAGAGAAGTTCGTCTTTGCATATATTAAGAAGTTCTGTCTCATACTAAACAAAAAATAACGAATTGTACTTGCGACCGTTTTTATCAAGTTCGGATGCCTGACGAGATTTTCTTTCCCTTGCAGCTGCTACAACTTGAAGAAGCGACCCCCTCCACAACCCCGTATCGAGATCACCACCGTGGGGGACCTCTACGCTTACCTGGAGGCCGAAAACATGTGCTACGTGAGAGCCAAAAGCGCAACAACGAGCGCCTCAATGGAAAGCGAATGTTATATGTAATAAAGGAAAAGCCCTTTCACTTCGATTTCCGTTGAGGAGCTAAGTTGTTGCATTTGGTTTCACGAAGTAACAAAGCGCTCTTTTACTGGCATGAAATACATTTAAGACATGCAAGTATAAGATCATGGCAAACTCGGTTTGAACATCAAGAGGGTTGTGATGTAAGGAAATGTAATCTCATCGCAACCCGGTATGAAACATCAAGAAGTTTGTGATATACAAAATGTAATCCCATCGCAACCCGGCATGGAATATCTAGAGGGCTGTAATATAAAAACTTTAATCTTATTGCAACTCGGTATGGCATCAAGAGGGCTGTGATATAAAAGACGTAATCTCATCAGAACCCGGTATGAAACATCTAGAGGGCTGTGATATAAAAAGTGCAATCTCATCACAACCCAGTATGAAACATCTAGAAGGTTGTGATATACAAAATGTAATCTCATCGCAACCCGGTATGGAATATTTTGAGGGCTGTGATATAAAAACTTTAATCTCATTTCAACTCGATATGGAACATCAAGAGCACTGTGATGTAAAAAATGTAATCTCATCGGAACCCGGTATGGAACATCAAGAATTCTGTGATATAAAAACTGTAATATCATCGCAACCCGATTTGGGGCATCAAAAGGGCTGTGGTATAAAAACTGTAATCTCTTCGCATCCCGATATGGAACATCAAGAGGATGTGATATAAAAAAAAAGGAATCTCATTGCCACACGATATGGAACATTAAGAGGGCGGCGATATGAAAAGTGTAATCTCATCGCAACCCGTTACGGAATTTCAGTAAGGCTGTGATATAAAAGATGCAACCTCATCGCAACCCGGTATGAAGCATTAAGAGGGCTGGGATACAAAAATTGTAATCTCACTGCATCTAAGTTTAATAATTCAATGCATCCGTTTTACAGAAATATCGCTTTGTAGCTTGGAAAAAGCATAACTTTTTCATCGAACATCACGAAAGTACATAAACAATTGCTTAGAGCTGGCATCTCAAGCTCGTATGATATTGTGGGTCACATGATCTATTTTATATTAAGTAGGCTTTTTAATGTTTAAAAAATTAATAAAATACGGTTTTTAAAATGATTGTATTATGTATTTATTAGACTCAAAATTTTTAAAGTTATACTTACACAGTCATTTCATATTCCATGTTAGTTTTACAATTAAACTACTAATATTTCATATTTTTTTATATAAGGATACAAAGCAGTTATAATAAGAGAAGTACTGTTTAATATTACTTTTTAGAAGATATTTGGCACCGTTTTTCACAGAGAAAGTAATCAAAATTTAGTTGAACATATTGACCTGATGAAATTTTTATAATTGATGATAAATGTTCATGGGGGGCTATTCTTTACCTTTCTGATTTTTTGTTATTTTTTATTGAAAAAAATAGTTACTCACATAAATCATTGCTACGAAAAATATTGGTTCAAGTGTAGTATAGGGGGAGCACTTGGCGCAGTCATTTTTTTGGCGACTAAGAGCAGTCGCCAAGGTAATTGTTTCGGCGATGGGGGTATTTTTGGTGATCGGAATAGTAAGCCAAGCTACATAGTTTATCGTTAGATGTTCCAAGAAATTGAAAATTGTAATTTTGAAAGAAAAATGAATAGATATTTGTGAAATAAAAATTAATATTTTTAATATATCATCAATGCATAAAATTAAAAAAATTAAGTTTTTTAAGCAAAAAGTAATCGTAAAAGTAGAACATTCCATAAATAGGCTTACCTGTGTTCCGGTGAGTTCTTTGAAAGGAGGGTATATATTTCCTTCACTGCCTCTAAAAAGGTGGTTAATAGGTCATTCGGATTGCTGGATCGCTTTAGTTTTCTCCGCAGGAACTCCGCAAAGTAAGAATCAAATTGATCAACACACCTGCGGATTCCACGTAGAGATTTTTTAATGGCGCTCCACGAACCCTCGATGGAGTTCGTGTGAGCGCCCGTTTCTGGATCTTTGAAGTACATTTTGTGATTGACTGAAAGATGATTGCCTGGAGGATGAAGGTTTCCTTCATCCTCCAGGCAATCGTAAGATTTCCAGCAATCCGATATGATGGTTGTACCCTCCTTTATGTTGCTCTTGATTGATGCTCTTGATTGCTTTCGACCTATCCTGAACCACATGGAAGAAGCACTCATTCGTTGACTTCTCTTTCACTCGTTTGCCTCTGTTGTACATTCTTTTACCGAACATGCTCTCGTCTATTTCTACAATCACATCCGGACCTCCAAGCATCGAGTTTTCGTACACCCACATTTTCATGCATACTTCTCTACAAAAACTCATCCAATCCGTGACTGTTTTCTTTGCAACATTTAGTTCAAAAGCAATGAAGTCACACTTGGCCTTTGGCCCCCCTCATATTCGTCACTTTAAGAATTTCAATCATAGTCAACTTACTCTCCTCAAACCAGCTATTCTTCCTAACAGATATCCTCGTGCGATGTCCGTTCGCTCCTCTCTTCCGGCATTCCCAAATATACCAGTCACTTGATTTCCTTTTCATCAGACGCATCGCTTTTTTGCCAACCGAACATTCAGCGCTGGCAGCAATCAATCCTTTTTTTCATACACCACTCTATCACATTCAATTTTCCCTTTTGTTCCAATTCATAAAAAAAACGCAAATCATATCTTTCAGACATACTTTTCAGGATAAGTCGAAGAAAAAAACAAAAATGCAGGAAAATGGAACGATTAAAATTGTTTTTCACAGTTTTAGATCCTACGAGGAGGAAAATAACTTTGAAAATGAAAAAAAAAATTAAAGTTCGAATAATTCATTTTAACATCGTCTGCTCGAGCTCAAATTATCCGCTATTTTATTAATTAACCAATAGCAATTTTTTAAAAAGAACACGTGACCTTATCTGCATAAGACCACAAATCAAAAAATCAAGGGTTACCAAATTAAACAGTTTGCTAGAATGAATTCGTTATTCCCCCGTTGAATTTTTGATAAAAATCGCCAAAACCAAAGAAAAATCGCCAAATCTGAAGTGCCCCCTATACTACACTTGAATCAACATATTCATTGTACGCGTAACAAACACAAACTTTTTAGAAAAGCGATCTACAGATATATATGTATAAAAATCTGGAACTTCAAGTCCCATACATTTTGGCTTCAACGAAGAATTGCATTGGATGATTTCAGTTAACGCACACACACACACAATTTGTATGTTTTCATCTATAATTTCATTATCGATAAATACAGGTGAAGTAAAAATATAAAATTGTAATTTGTAGCTTTTAAAATCAGAACATTTTCCATCGAATTCCATTTATAACAATTTAACATGTTAAGCCAGCGTTTCTCAAACTGTGGGGCGTGCAACCCTAGAGAGGCGTGATATATAACTCTACAAGGGCATATTGAAAATTCTGAAAAAAAATATTTAAAGAAATGATTAAAATACATTCTGACTAAATGAAAAAAAATCAAATACACATTTACAATGCTATAATATACTTATAAATGGATCAGTATTGCACATTGCATTTGATAATTAATTTAACAATACCAGGTTAAGAACAAGGGCCAGCTGGGTGGCGTGGTTGGTTTGTCGCTGGCCTTCTGGACCCTAAGTTGCGGGTTTGACCCCGGTCCAAGTCGGTGGATTTTCATAATGCAGAAAAATTGACAGCGGCTCCGTCGTGTGATTATACGGTACGTAAAAGATTCCAAGAGTGTCTGTTTGGCATGGGTGCTCCGGGCAAAATTAAATACCAGTTCAGATTCGCATCGTTGGAGCTCAGGTGCCTCCCTCTAGGGAGAAAACTAGGCGTCAAAATTACCTGCGGCCATTGGTATCTGCCTATATGGTGCCGCACTAAAAGAGATACCAGCTTCCGGGGAATATACTAGGTCTGCAATGGCAAAACTCTAATCCGCAGTCCCATTAGAAATAAGTTCAGAAAAAGTTTAATAATGAGCTTGTCATACATAAAATTATATCCAAGAATAACCACTTAATTTGATAATTTGTACGATTTGTAATTGAGCTTGAAAATGCCGATTAAAAGTTACGCGAATCGCTGCCACGTAGGTGCGTCTTTGTGATGTATTGGGAGACAGGAGGGGAGGGGGGAGCAATGGAATAAATAACTAAATTCTCTGAAAGAAGTAAATCCTTCGCAAACACTGTCAAGGTCCTTTTATTGCATTCCAAAGCCTTCGGAAAAATTGTATGGATAATAGTGCACAGAGAAAATTGTTGTTCTGGAAGACGTATATATACGTCCGGGGCATTTTACGCTTTGGCTGAGTGAGACGTTTATATATACCGGTGACACCTAAGAGGTTAAAGTGTATTGCAGCTTCTGCGTCAAGGTACAGTATTATTGATTTCAATACATTGTGTTATTGTATGGAGGGGTATGCGATGAAAATTATGATTGAATATTGGGTCGCAAATATTGAAAGTTTGAGAAGCACTGGTCTGAAGGGTATTTATGGTCCTCGTTTACGAAGCCTCGGATGAGTCCCATATCGTTATATTTCAAAGTTTCTGTCTCTATAGATACGGGTCTAACTAATAAAAGCGTGTTAAGAAGAAATATTAAATGTCAGTCGTATTATCACCTTTTATACGTTTTGTTATAATGTTAATTCTTATCATTACTTTTAAACGGATTGCTTTATCAATATAAAAACAATATTTAGCAGTTACAACATAAATTTCTCTCCTTTTAAACGTATTGCTATAAGGCTCATTCGTATAATCACTTCTCAACTTCTAAACGTACAAATACTTGTTATAAAAATAAAAAATATATTTAGCAGTAAGAACATAAATTATTTTTATTCACATGCACGTTTTTTTTATTTCCCTCCTACTATTTTTCACATAAAGAACAATTTGGAAATGGCGTATGGCATTAGTCGTCACATCTGAATATGGTTTATGCAATTAGTCGCCAAATCCGGAAACGATATAATGAATTAGTCGCCTGTAGGAGGGGAAGGGTCTATCACCACCTGCTAAGGGGGATGGTCAGTCCCCCAGTCTTTTAGGATAGAGTCGAAGGGTCTAACACCACCTGCTCAAGGGAGCGTCAGCTGAAAAGGGAGATGAATAGCCCCTTCTCCCTTTAGGGCAGTGCTTCTCAAACTTTCAATATTGGCGCCCCCCTTTTCGATTGCAATTTTTTTCGCGCCCCCCCCTTATACACTAATAATGTACTGAATGCAATAATAATGCACTTTGACGCTAAAGCTACAATAGGCGATCTTAATTATAAACCATACAAATTAGTAACATAAGTATTAAAAATTTTGTATACTACTTTTAAGCAAAATAAATAAATAAATAAAATAATAGGATAATTATTATGTTATTTTTCCTTTCTCTAATTTTTAAATTGAACATATTGCAAAATGCGGTAGCTTCTTAGAAGACAAAATATAGATATCTGCTAAATATAGAAAAAGAACTCGGGGGGTCAATTTCTAATCATAAGCATTCCTTATAAAAACTTTGCTTTCCAAGACAAGCTCATGGACGTCATTAATACTTATTAAACTTGTTCTTAATTTAGTATTAATTAATTAGTTATAAAATATTCTGTGCAGCACTGATACATTAAAAGTATACCGACTGAAGTGCTCGCTCTTTGCACGAGTTCATTTATAAGAAAATAAAACATTATTGATATAATAGCTGAATTGTAAGGGAAGCAAAGCCAAGTGCTCGACAATGTTTACAAAAACGTAAAATGATTTTTTTAAATCGTTGCTCAAATTATAATTAGTTTTAAGCGAATTGTAATTTCAAGCCTCACAGAATTAGCATTTATAATTGATGTTAAACAGTAGCGCACACAGGAGTTTTTCAAGGGGGGTCCGGGGTCGAAAGTTCACCAATCTTATATCAGGTTCCTTTTGATTTTGTCGATTTTCGGGAGCAAAACACAGTAAAAAACTAATTCTAGAATAAATAATTAGCATTAATTAATAAAATTAATCATTAATAACAAACACTTTTTTAAATTTTGCGTACTATAAACTTAGAATTATAATGAATCGGAAAAAAATCAAGGGCTTTGGCCCTTGTGTGCGCCACTGATGTTAAATAATGATCAATAATATAAAATATCTATGAAGAATAATTGAATTATTTTTAATATTTAAAGCGAAAAGACTTCAACATGTTTTAACCCGGGAGGAGGCGCCCTCGATACGGTCGGGGTTATTGAGTCACCCCAATCTTTTTTTTTATATAATTATTTTATTGTACACGATACAAATCATGATTCCAGTGAATAATTTAATTAAGAGAAAGTTTACTTACCTACTTTCAAGGAATTTTCAATTTTTCTTTTGTAATTGTTCAGTGTACGTATGTAGATGTAGAGCGCCCTCTAGCGCTCAGAGTGTCTAACGAATCTGTGTAACCTCTGACTCCACACATCGAGTAAGGAGTCGAAACGAGCGAGCTGAGCAACAAGTAACAAAAACTACAGTCCACTTACTGAGAGAGACTTTTTCTAGAGTTTTACTGGTGTACCCAACATTCTGGTCCAGTCTCAACCGGAGAGACCTATGCGTTGAAAATACGAGGTATGTGCTGTTGTTTTTTGACTTTTCGTTGAAAAATCGAACTTTAAACTTAAACGATGTTTAAAGGAGCAAAAAAAGAAGACTTGAGGCGAATCGCTTCTGAATTAGAGTTGTGTGTGAGTGATAAATTAACTGTTTTAGACTTGATGGATCTTATAAAAACTGTGATAGATACAAAAACGATCTTGATTCAGTGCATGAGTTAGCAAATTTAATTATCGAAGAAAGAAAGTATGACGAAAGTCAGCAATTAGAGTTAGAAAAAATAAGAGAAAAGTCTAAGCTTGATTTAGAGATAGCGAGAATACGAGCAAATGATAAAGACAATAATACTGAAGTTAATTGTAATGATTCCCCTTTTCTGTGGATTCTTTAATTAAAAGTATCCGCACACTTACAGTGAAAATTCCCGATAAACCTGAGGGATGGAGTTTCTTTTTTTTATTATTAGAACGTGCATTTGCAGCCAAAAGTGTTACTGATAAATTTAAGCCTGAGATTTTGTTAAATTTATTAGGAGAAAAAGCTGCAAATATCATTATATATCTGAACGATGAGGATCTTAAAAATTATGATAAAATAAAGTCCATAATACTCCAAGAATTTGAGCCATCTCCTCAATCGTGTTTAGAGAATTTTAAGAAAGCAACACGGCAAAATTGTGAATCCCATGTCCAGTTTGCGAGTAGATTAACAACAAATTGGGAATACTATTTAAAATTGAGAAATGTTTCAAATTTCGAGGTATTAAAACAATTAATAGTTTCAGACAAAATATTTAGTACTTTTAGATAAAGAAACCGCATCGCATATTAGTGTCAGACAAGCAGATAAATGGTTTGATCCTTTAACGTTGGGAAAAGAAATTGATTTATTTTATTCATCGCGAGGAAAACCACTGAGTGAGAATATTAATTATTGTCGCAAAAATCAAAATTCTAAAAATATGTGTAGAGTATTTTTCTCAGATGTCAAGGGAAAAAATGTGTTTTGTGTCAATCTGATAGTCATTTTTTAAATAAATGTCCTCAATATAAGCAATTATCAGTAAATAAACGGGTATAACTTGTTAAAAATAATTCCTTGTGTTTTAATTGTTTAAATTTGCATAGAGTCAAGTTTTGTAAATCTAAAGTTCTTTGTAAATGCTGCAAAAAAAAGCATCATTCTTCTTTGTGTTTCTCTGAAGACCCAAATTTTACGAGTGAAAGGGTCATTCAACCTTCTTTATTGGGGGGCAGAAAGAGCCGGAAACAGAGGAATCCTCGATGAGTCAACTTTCAGCGAAGGCGTCTTTGTTCAAACCCATAAATTACATAAGGGAGATTTCGAAAGAGGTGTCTTCTCAGGGTGTAGGAGACCTGTTTACTGCAACGAGTTACGTAAAATCGAAATCCGTTTTACTTTCAACAGCGATTTGTTTCATTAGAGATTCCTTTGGGAAAATGCAGGAAGTCAGAGCACTGTTGGACGGTGGTTCAACAAGCAATTTTATTTCGCAACAGTGTATGAATAGACTCAATTTAAAAAGAGAGAAAATAAACATTTTAGTTTCAGGATTAAATAATTCAGAGTTAACGATTAAATCGCGCGTTAATGCAACAATTGCAAATAGAGGAAATAGTTATGAAACTAATGCAGACTTTTTTGTAGTGCCACGAATTACGGATATGATTCCTTCTCAACCATTTAACGTTAGTTTGGGTAATTTCAGTAGAGATAAATTAGCGGATGAAAATTTCAACATTCCGGGAAATATTGATTTATTGTTGGGAGCAGAAATCTTTTATGAAATTCTTTTACCAGGACAAACAAATCTTTTAAATACAAAATTAATTTTTCAGAATACAGTCTTCGGCTATATTGCGAGTGGGAGTATTCCAGTTTCTAGTGAAAATAAACCTCACTGTGGGTTAATCAAAGATAATGTCGATTTAGAAAAGACAATGAGGAGATTTTGGGAAATCGAAAATGTTGAACCTGAGACAATAAAAAATAAGGAAACGATAATTTGTGAGGAGCATTTTCAAAAAAATCATACTAGAGATAGTACGGGAAGATATATAGTATCTATGCCATTTAAAAAGGATCCAAATTGTTTAGGCCAGTCAAAAGATATTGCCCTTAAAAAATTAAATTCTTTATGGAATAGATTAAAGCGTGAGCCTAACTATTTAAAATTATATAGAGATTTTTTAAAAGAGTATAAAGAGCTAGGCCATATGCAAGAGGTAGACGAGAGAGAGGAGTGTGGAATGTATTTCATACCACATCTTGGTGTTTATCGCTCTGATAAAAAAACAAGTAAAATGAGAGTAGTTTTTAATGCGTCGAGTGCAACTACAAACGGTTATTCTTTAAACTCTCTACAATACAATGGGGAGTTGCTCAAAATGACCTTTTTCAATAATGGTTCGCTTTAGAAAGCACATATTTGCATTCATTGCGGATGTGCAAAAAATGTATCGAATGATTTGGATTAATCTAGATCAGCGTAAACTTCAGCGCATTCTGTGGAGAGAGAACATGACGAACCAATAAAAACGTTTGAGTTGTCAACTGTGACCTATGGAACAACGAGTGCACCATTTTTAGCGACACGTACGCTAAAACAATTAGCCCTAGATGAAGCAGGGGAATTTTCCATTAGGGTCTTCAGTTGTGATGAGTGACATGTACATTGATGATGTACTTACCGGTGCAGAGACCTTATTAGAAGCAAAAGAACTGAAAAATCAACTGATCAATATCTTCGCTAAAGGAGGTATGGTTTTGCATAAGTGGTGCGGAAATAATACGGAATTGATTGAGGTTTCCGAAAATTATGATTTTTCAGATTCATAAGAGATAAAAGTGTTGGGTGTTTATTGGAACCCCAAGCATGATTGCTTCTCCTTCAGAGTAAAAATAGACTTGCACGAATTAAATACCAAACGGGATGTTTTGTCAACCATCGCCAGGATATATGATCCTCTAGGTCTTTTAGGTCCTGTGGTGGCGAAGGCGAAAATCTTTCTTCAAAAATTATGGATGCTAAAGATTGATTGGACAGATTTGCTTCCAGATACAATCAATAGAGAATGGCGACAATTTGTCGAATCACTTCAGGTAGTAAATGACATCAACATCAATCAATGCATTGTGGTAGAGCAACCGGAAGTGATCGAGCTGCATGGATTCTCCGACGCGTCCCAGTCAGCATATGGAGCTGTCGTCTACTGCAAATCCATAACCTCAGATAGAAAGATGCTTGTGCATCTTATTGCCAGTAAATCCCGAGTTGCGCCTACCAAGCAAACAACGATTCCCAGACTTGAGCTATGTGCCGCTGTGCTGTTAGCAAAATTAGTGCATCGTGTCAAGCAAGCTTTAAAATTAAATGTGACTAATACTTTTCTTTGGAGTGACTCCATGATAGTTTTGTCATGGATAAGGAAGGAGTCATATCAACTAAAAACCTTTGTGGCTAACAGGATTGCTACAATCCAGGAGATGACTTCCAGTGAGCAATGGCGTTATGTGGCAACAGAGGACAATCCTGCCGACTTCGTTTCCAGAGGAATGGATTCTCTAAAACTTAAAACCTGTGAGTTGTGGTGGAATGGTCCTAAATTTCTGATGAGCAACCAGTACCCACAACGATAAATTCCTGTTGCAGTGATCAGGATCCAGGTGAACTTAAAAACTGTAGTGACTTTTCTAACTTTTTCTTGATTCTGCTACTAACTCTTTTGTAAATAATTTACTTAACCTTAGTAATGACTATTTTAAAATTATTCGTGTCTTAAGTTTTATTTGTAGATTTGTTTATAATTGTAAGAGCAAAGAAAGCAAGGGAATTGGGCCTCTAGATTTAGGAGAATTAAAAAAGGCTGAACAGCTTTTATTGAAATTAGTACAAAAGGAAGAGTTTAAAGTAGAGATGAATGGTATTCAAAATTCTGCCATGGTACCTTCCAACAGTCGAGTAAAAACACTCAATCCATTTATTGATAGTGAAGGGATTTTGAGAGTTGGAGGTCGATTGAGAAATAGTGATATTAATTATAACCAGAAATTTCCAATTCTTTTGCCTTCGAAACATAAATTGACTTATTTAATAGTTCAGTATTTTCATAAAAAGTTTTTACATAGTGGTCCACAATCCTTGTTATATAAGATCAGGCAAAATTTTTGGATATTGAATGGCCATAATATTTGTAGAAAAGTTGTTCATAATTGTGTAATTTGTTGTAAGGCCAATCCTACTTGCACTGATCAAATAATGGCTGACTTGCCAAAGGATAGAGTTATCAAAAATTATCCATTCAATGTGTCAGGTGTGGACTTCTGTGGCCCCTTTTACATTAAGTATAAAGGGCAGAGAAAAGGTGTATACAACAAAATCTATGTTTGTATATTTATATGTTTTGTTTCTAAAGCTGTGCACTTAGATATTGTGACTGATTTAACCTCTAATGCATTTATTGCTACACTTAAGCGTTTTATATTTAGAAGAGGTAAATGTACTAAGTTGTATTCTGATAATGCAACAAATTTTGTGGGTGCAAATATAGAACTTAAAAAAATGTTTAATTTGGTGTGTAAACCTGATGAGGCACTTGCAAGTTATATGGCCTCTGAAGGAATAGATTGGAAATTCCTCCCCCCCTAGAGCCCCAAATTTTGGAGGTCTCTGGGAGGCAGGCGTTAAATCCTTTATGTTCTATTTAAAGAGAGTAGTAGGTAACATTAGATTAACATATGACGAGTTTCTGACCGTGATTATCCAAATAGAGGGGATGTTAAATTCTCGTCCTCTTGTCCCATTATCTTCTGACTTAGATGATTTAAATGTATTGACTCCTTCTCATTTTTTGACAGGTAGATCAATTACATCAATTGTTGAGCCTGATTTAACTAATTTAAATGAAAATAGGTTGGATAATTGGCAGAAAATTACAAAAATAATTCAATTAATTTGGAAAAGGTGGAGTGTAGACTATTTAAATAGTTGCAGCAAAGAAATAAGTGGCATTTCGAGAAAAAGAATGCTAAAATTGGAGATATGGTTATAATAAAAGAGGATAATTTACCTTCATGTCAATGGTCATTAGGTAGAATCAACAATATTTATCCAGGAAAGGATTCTAAAGTAAGAGTAGTGGAAGTCAAAACCACTAGAGGTATATTTAAGAGACCCATTTCGAAATTGTGCATTCTACCAATTGAAACACTGTGTGAAGTAGCATATATAACCCTTCAGATAGTAATGTTTGTGTGTAGAATAGTAATTTTAAAATTCTGTGTGATTTATCAATTGCTTATACATTGTCTTCATTTGTATGCTGTTTTGTTTGTATTTTGAAGTATTGTATTTCTGTGTGTTATCTTTATGATTATGTTCTATGTAAATCTTGCATGTTGAAAAACATTGCCGGGCGGCATGTTCAGTGTACGTATGTAGATGTAGAGCGCCCTCTAGCGCTCAGAGTGTCTAACGAATCTGTGTAACCTCTGACTCCATCGAGTAAGGAGTCGAAACGAGCGAGCTGAGCAACAAGTAACAAAAACTACAGTCCACTTACTGAGAGAGACTTTTTCTAGAGTTTTACTTGTGTACCCAACAGTAATAAATAAACAGTTTTGCTAGAATTAACGATTTCGTAATCTGTGTGTCCCGCGCGACCACTTCCGGGTAAAAAGTATATTCATTATTGATAATATGTATGTTACTGCTAAAAAAATTGTGTGAAACGTTTTTCGTTATGCTTTATATGCTGAGAATATTTATAAAAATATGTCTTGGCCAAGTAATCCTTCATGTGCTTGTGTGTGTGCTCTCTCTCTCTCCGTGTTTTTTCAAATATCATAAAACTCTTTTGCATTGAAAAAAAGCGCAACAGAGAACACATAAGAGAGGGGTCATAACTAAATGTACCAATAACTTAGAAGGTCAAACAGATTACAGCTATAATGAGCAGTATTTCAAAAATAATGACAGGGATGAATTTTTTATGTTCCTAAATTTTTTCTATTCTGGGATCTGTTTTTTCTCTGAAAGAGTAGTATGTTAGGTTAAAAAAAAGCGTGATTAAAAAAAATCTCTCATCATGGGATTACAGAAAATCAAATAAAAGTTTTTTTATTTGGTTATAGGATCAAAGATAACTAATTAGGTATTGAAGAAGTTTTTATTTTTGCTGACTTAATATCGTGCGCGCGCGCCTATAAATTATATCAGAGTAAAAGTGCATTTCTTATTATGTTTGAAAGTATTTTGTTTTATTTCATTCCAGTAAACTAATTATTTTTTAAATCTTTTATTTTCGATATGCTCGCGCCCCCCTCGTAAGGTCATCGCGCCCCCCAGTTTGAGAAACACTGCTTTAGGGTTAGAAAATAATTCATTCGGTCTTTGGGTACGACGGAGGGAAGTCATGTCCTAGTGTTACTAATTGAATTGAGTGTTTTTCTTGAAATGTTTTTTCTTTAAAATAAACTTTAATATTTAAAATTTAGACCCCATGGTTTTAATTTATTTTCGTGCCCATTGATTAGAATCAAACTTTAGTGGCGCAAAACCCACAGGAATATTAGAGCCTGAAATTTCAAGTGATTGGATTCCCGCGAAAACTCTTACCTGAATCCCGCGAGTTAACGAATCAGGTAAGAGTTTTTGCTTGCAACTTCCTGTAATTAAAAATGAGAGAAATTTCTGAAATTATACTGTTTAATATTTATTTTATTGAAAGAGAATTTTGATTTTATTTTTGTATATGTTTTTTTTTGCTCTGCATACCCATGCAGTCATAAATTTTTGAACACCAGTTCAATTTTGATTTATTATACATCAGTATATATTTTATTATTTTTTTTCCATATCAATGGAAAGTAAGTTTTAGAACATCAGTTCTAAAAAATTCAGGAAGCTACAAAATCATTAATTCCTCAGTATACTATTTTATTGCATATCCATGCAGTCATAAAATTTTTAACGCCAGTTCAAATTTTAACTATTATATATGTATAGTTTTTTATTATTTCTTGTTCCATATCATTCGAAAGATTCTTAGAACGTCATTTCTAAAAACCAGGAAACTTAAAAATCGTTTACTCATTTGTGTATTTCATTGCATATCCATGCAATTGTAAGATTTTTGAACACCACTTCAATTTAAAATTACTATACATCAGTGTATAATTTATTATTTTTGCTAGCAAAGGTTAGAACATCAGTTCTAAAAAGTCAGAAAAACACTGTGATTGTTTATTTTCCTGCATTCAGGATCTTTGAGTTACACTCGGTCAGACATAGTTCGAACATCAGTTCACGATTCATATATGTATTTAACATTTTTTATACAATTTTATATAAGATTATTGTTGATAAGTAACTACCCGAATTACTTATTGTATTTTATGAGTGTTTTAGAAAACTTATTAAGATATGTATTCCAAGTTGCCGTAATTTAATACGTTAATCTGTTCATTGTTTTTATATTTGGATGCATTAAGCAATATAAATGTGTAAAATATACGAGTTATTTGAAACAGTTTTTATAATTGAAAATTAATATGGAAAGTTTGTACGTTTTTGAACGATATTTTATTTCCCTTTTTTTAATGTGCTATAATAAATTCACTTCAATGAATATCGATTGTGTTTCATTGAAAGATTAATGTTAAAGAGTTATTTTGATGCAACAGGCAAATTATATCGGTAAAATATACTAGTTATGTGAACCCGTTAGTGTAATTGAAAATTCACATGGAAAGATTGTATGTCTTTTTTATGATACTTTATTTTTTTTATGTACAATAATAAATTCACGTCAGTGAATAAAAATTGTGTTTTATTGAAAAATTAGCGTTACAGAATACTACTTATTTCATGCCAATGAAATTATTTCGTGTTTATGTTAAGCATAGTATTTTTTGGATTTGTGTGGGAAAAAAAATATTATCAGTTTAAATTGGAGAAAACATATCGAATATATTTTGTAGTGTTCTATTATTCCAGCCAGGAATAGATTAAGTTGTGCATATGGGAAATATTTTAAGTGATTATTGTGTATCAGTAATATTTTAAGTGATTACTGTGTATCAGTAATATTTTAAGTGATTATTGTGTATCAGTAATATTTTAAAGGATTTTTGTGTATCAGTAATATTTTAAGTGATTATTGTGTATCAGTAATATTTTAAGTGATTATTGTGTATCAGTAATATATGAAGTGAGATTATTAAGTGATATAATCAGTAATATATTAAGTATTTGTTTTATTAGTTATTTAAGTATACTTAATATATTGCGAAATATATAATACATTATTTTTGATTTCCTCCTAATTCATTGAGTGTTGAGTTAGCATAGCGGACGTTGTTTTTGTGTTTTAATGAAAGATATATTTGTGGTATATTCAATTTTTGCAAACCTTTTTAGTGTTATTTTCGTTAATTATTTGGTTAGTGTCGGTATATTGAAAATAAAAATTCAAATGGCATTTTTGGAGAAAGCTGAAACGCAGGATTTAATTTTGTTGGCTGAGGAGTTGGGTCAGAAGGTATCAGATAAAATGACGAATATAGATTTAAAAAAATATCATAATTGGTAGTAAAGGTTACGAAGAAGAGTTCGTTAAAGCTCAGTTATCTGTTATATCAGAGGAACGCGTTGAAAAGGAAGAAGAGGAAAAAATCGCCAGGCAACACGCAATCAAACACGTGATTTCAAGTTAGAAAAACAGCGTTTGGAACCGGAATTGCATAAATTGTGGTTAGAAACCGAAAGTATTCGGTCAAATGTTATACGAACGAGTTATGCAGAAGATCCTAAGAAGATATCTTCAAATTACCGAATTAGTATCGGGAGGGCCGAGGAACATGTGAGGGAAACATCTCCTGCAGTTTTGATGGCTGAAGCTACGGTACCAGTAACTACTCCTACCAAGGAAGGAAAGGGAATAGACGATTTAAGGGTTGTTCACGTCAAGGTCAAGGGTGAGCAAGAAATGGTGAATGCTGTCATAGACACAGGTGCCCAGATGGCTGTGGTAAGAGCAGATGTTGTCGAAGGGCAAAGTATTGATAATAGAGGGTCAACTCAAATAACGTCTGCATTAGGGGAGTATGAAATGGGTGAATTGAAAGGTTCCAACATGGAAATGAATGACCTTAGGCACGGTGTTGTGCCTATCTCTAAACATTTGGTTAACGACATGTTAATCTGTTCCTCTGATTATGAAGGATTAATAGAAAACTCGCAATTGGTTCGCAATCCTGCGATACTTCAAGAACCTTCAAAGGAAGAAGGAATTATTAATTGAGTAAATTCGAAATCAGTTTGCAGCCAAGAAGTGGTCACAGATCTACTCCCTGAGACTTATACACAATCTTTATTGAATGTTCCAAACGGAGATTTGGTTGCAGTAAAAATTAATGCATCGAATGTCCAAACAAATGGACAAGATATAAAGGAAAGCAAAGGAAAGGTAGCACTTTCTGTTGAGTCATTGCATTCTGAGAATAACTTTGTTCTCTCTGGAAGTGTTGTAGAATGCTGGAAATCTAATGTCATCACATTTTTAAATGACAGTGATGAACATGTGTGTAATAAATTTCAAACTTTTGGAATTACTGCAATTTTGCCTAATATCGTGATTACGCTGAAGCGACGAGGAAATATTACTGACTTCGTAATCATTCAAAAAATCCTTAGTTTTATCGGAGGTGTAAGAGTTGTTAGTAATATGGGAACAACGCCAATATGTGATATGCATTTCCTTATGGAAATAATGTGTGTTATGCCAGAGGTCAATCTTACAACGGGTGAGGTTGCCTTAACTTTTGGATTTAAAAGAGGAATTTTGCATAGTACTAGGCGTGGTCGGCCCCCTAAGGAAGGTATTTCTAAATTTATTGACTCTCAACCCTGGTGCAATGTTATCGTGATCATATAACAGGTATTGTTAATTTGGAGTTGAAAACAGGATCCGAAGTATTTAAGGTTCGCGTGGATATTTTATGGACAATAACATGCATTGGTTGCTTTTTGTCGTTTTGGGGATTGAGAATGTGATTTTTCTTACTTTCATTCTACTTAGAAATTGGAAGAAAAAGAAAAAGGGAAATTTTTTAAATGTTTAAACCTAGTACAATATAGAAATTAACGTTTGGTTGGAGGCTCAAGCATGTGAAAGTGACGCATTATCCACAGGTTGCCTACTCCTGTTCATTAAATATGATTTAAGCCAATGATTACTGAACGTTTTTCTGCACCATAATTTCCGAAAACTGCTAAAGATCAAAACTTTCGCTTCTAAATATGCTTTGCTAATACATGTTGTATAATTATTTTAGATTTTGTGAGATATTTTTAGTAACTTGTATTTTATGTTTTAATATATGTTGAGTGTTATTTGTGTTTGTAACTTGTATGGATATTAATTTTCTAGCGTTATAATGTGATTTGCAAAAATTATTTTTGTGGGAGATGTATTAGCAAAGGCTCTTTTCACGTGACACCTGAAAAAATTTTCTTTCGTAATCTCGTTTCTTGCCATGTATGTATGCATGGTTTTTTTTATAGTTTCTTTTCAGTTGCATCGTCCTGGAATGACAGATGAGCTTTTTAAGGGGGAGTTGTAGGAGTGGAAGGGTCCATCACCACCTGCTCAGAGGGATGGTCAGTTTTCCCCCTTTGTGATAGAGTCGAAGGGTCCAACAACTCCTGCTCAAGGGAGTGCCAGCTGAAAAAGAAGATGAATAGCCCCTTCCCCCTTTGGGGGTTTTAAAAGAATTCATTCGGTGTTTGGGAACGACGGAGGGAAGTCATGTCCGAGTGTTACTAATTGAATTGTGTTTATCTTTAAAATAAACTTTAATATTTAAAATTTAGACCCCATGGTTTTAATTTGTTTCCGTGCCCATTGATTAGAATCAAAGATTAGTTTGCCAAAAATCTCAGAAATCCTTAAAATCCTTATTCCTGACCATCATGATCAGGACAATGAAACAAAATTATGTAATTCTTGTATTGTCATCGGTCCTTGACAAATGTGCTAACTTTCGAATTAATCAGACCTTTTAAAGTGGGTAAAATTCGAGTCCAAAGATTCCATTACGTACAAGAGAAACTTATAAAGCAAGTTAAAAAGACGACATTATTTTTCGCCAGTTCACCTTTTCTTTTGATATATTGTTCTTACGTGTAATCTTAATTGTGTTTTTCAATAAATATTTTTCATGTTTTTAAATAACGTTGCTCTTTTCTTGCTATCTCAATTTTTAAAGAACCCAATGCGTAAAAAGAGCAATGTGTATCGTGAATCTCCGGCTACCCTTATTTCAAGAATTTAGTTCTGAATAATAAAAGCTCATTCCTCTTTTATAATGTCACTCTTTGAAATTAGATGAGGAACCTCGTAATTTAGTGAATCTTATTTTTAATATAATTTAAATGATATTCACATAAACAATTACAGATATAAGAATCTGAAATGCTGTACTAATAATATTAAGTTTAGTAATCTAAATGCTACCATCGTTTCGTAAAAACATTCAAATAATTATAAGCATTCTCAAAATTATATCTACATTCGCTTAAATAAACTGAACCAGAGTGCATCCAACTGTTAATTTGTTTGAGTTGTTTGTCGTATGAGCAATAAAAGGAAGGCCGTATTTTTAAGGTGACCAATCGTCCTACATTAGGGAGGACAGTCCTCCTTTTATAGGTTCTGTCCTTGCTCAAAAAGTGTCCTCCTTTTCAATATTTTAAAACTTATTTGTTAATCTCTGTATTTAGAGAGGAACCAAACATGTTTCCAAAATGTCGAAGAATGGTCTGAAACAAATATCACAGGAAATAACAGCTTTCAATGGTATTTTCTGACTTGGTCTCAAGTAAAGAGGGCAGATACAGAAAATTAAGTTTAGTTTTTATCGAAAGAAATGTCTGATATTAAAATCGATGACAATGTATGTTTGAAGTCGAAAGAATGAATGTACATTTAATTTCTAATAAATTAAAACAACTGGAAAATCAACATGATGAGAAATTGGTAAAATATGGGTGAAATTACTTAAACCATTTCAAAAATTAACATATTCCATATGGAAAAGTAATTGTTCTTGTTGAATTTACGTTGTGCGCGCTGCTCTGGAACTAATGCACCACTTGAACGAGTTTTTTTCAGTTGGTAATGATTTTTGTGAAGTGACTAGTGAGAAATTAAAATTCAATGTTAATATTTTAGCTACAGTGCTTACCGTAAAATTTAGTATGAAAGATATTCTTTGTCCGAACTTTCCGCTATATTAAAAAATTATATGTTGACAGAAAGAAAAATCATTCAATGGGAAAAATACTCTTTTAAGATAATAATTAAAAATAATGTAAGCGTAGTTAGCGTATTTTTGTTTGAATTAATAAAACCTTTCACACACATATCTTTAATTCGTAATTTTTTCTTGAATTTTTCGTCCTCCTTCTCATTGTAAAGAAAATGGTCACCTTAGTATTCTAGAGGGTGTTTTTTTAGAGGTATAGAACTTTAAATTGCAATAAAACAACGATGTATTATTAAATTGACATAATTTTTTTTTATTCGAAAGATAATCTTGTGGCATTACATTTTAAATATGATTTCTGGCATAGGACAGCCACTGCTGGCTCGGATGTAGTCAAATCTGGACGTCCAATTTTCGATGAGTTTTTCCAACATTTGTGGCCGTATATCGGCAATAACACGGCGAATGTTGTCTTCCAAATGGTCAAGCGTTTGTGGCGTATCCGCATAGACCAATGACTTTACATAGCCCCACAAAAAATAGTCTAGCGGTGTTAAATCACAAGATCTTGGATGCCGATTCACAGGTCCAAAACGTGAAATTAGGTGGTCACCAAACGTGTCTTTCAATAAATCGATTGTGGCACGAGCTGTGTGACATGTTGCGCCGTCTTGTTGGAACCACAGCTCCTGGACATCATGATTGTTCAGTTCAGGAATGAAAATTTAGTAATCATGGCTCTATACCGATCACCATTGACTGTAACGTTGTGGCCTTCATCGTTTTTGAAGAAGGATTTCACCAGCCCATAAAGCGCACCAAACAGTCAGTTTTTCTGGATGTAACGGTGTTTCGACATACACTTATGGATTAGCTTTACTCCAAATGCGGCAGTTTTGTTTGTTGACGTAGCCATTCAACCAGAAGGGCGCTTCATCGCTAAACAAAATTCGCTTATGAAAATCGACCATTATTTTCGAAATAAAATTGCACAATTTGAAAGCGTTGTTCAGGCGTGAGTCTATTCATGATGAATTGCCAAACCAAACTGAGAATAAATCCTTTGAAAGCTGTTAAATCGGTCGCCATCTTGGAAAGTAATGCCAACTTAAACTTCTATACCTGGGAAAAAAACACTCTGTATATCTCTAATAGTGAAAAAGAAATTATCAACTGTTTATTTAACCACTTAAGAGGTCATTTTTTTGTACAAAATAAGACGCTTTTTTTCTTGCTTACAACTAAGAATTATATTTAACAGAATGCGAAAATAGAAGAATTTTATTTTAATTTTCAACTCTAAAGTTTTTGCACTATTTTTTTTTTATTTTATAATTGTGGAACACAAAAAAACCCTAAATGTTTAATTTTTATAATTTGACTCTGCATACTATGAAGAATGTTCCAATCTTAAAAGAATTCTTCTCATATTTTCAAAAAAAAAAAAATTTCATGTTTGTACCTACTTTTCAAATGGTTGAGGATTTTGTGTGTGTGTGTGCATATATATACGCATACACAATTGGAAGCATGTTGTGTAGTACTAAGTCACGCAGTGCAATATGGACAGAGATATAATACAGCTTTTTTTAGATTGTCTTTCCGTATTCAAGCAACAATTTGCACATTGCCTTGCCAATTCCTGTTCTTTGTCGAATATTTTCAAGAGAATCTAAATTCCTGCCTTTAAGGCTGTCTTCGGTTAATGTTAACGAACATGACCTGAATTTGGAACATTTTTTCAGAGATAAAAAAAATGAAACATTAATATGATATTCTGGCTGCACTATCCTTTAGAGAGCAGTGTTTTTTTTATCATACTTCCCATTTTTAACCAAGTTGATTCATTTTTTCTGATATAAAATGTGTTTCGCGTTTTTTCTCCTATATCGTAATGTTAAATGGGATATGCCTTCACGCATTAAAGCAAAAATTAAGTATTCATTTAATATTTTGACATTTTTAGAAACACTATATTGTTAACAGAGGTGTGAGTTATAATATTTCGAATTTCCATGGAAATTGAGGCATTTTTTCTGTCTGAAAATGTGCTTCGAGTTAAGTTCAAGCTCTCGTACTTTTACCGAAGACAGCCTTAATAAAAAAAAATTCCCACTTTCTCCACAAAGAAAATTCCGTGTGAGAAGTATTTAAGTATCATGGACAAACTGAATCTCTTGAAAACACTCTAGCACTAATAAACTCACCATAAGAATTAAAAATATATGCAAATCAAAGACAGAAAGAAGAAAATATAAGTGTGGGTACAGCGTACTTGCAAACTATTTGTATCCAGCTTCCGGTAGACCGTAAGGTAAATGGGCAAACCAATTAAGAAGTTAAATTCTTTTTCATGATCCCGTCACAGTTTACGACTATACTACTAACTGATAATAAAATATATTGGAAATTATCTACTCACCAGACAACTGTCCAACATTGAGTGCTTCACGATTATTCATTATTTTTACAAGGGTTTGGTAAAAGCATAACATATTAAAAGCTAGGGAACACTTAAATACAGATTATAGCCCAAGAGTTTCTGCAGAACTGTTTTGTATTCCTTTTTATATAAATTGTAATTGTATTAACGATAAAGATTTTCTATAATAAAAAATTAGAAAAATCTTATAACGTGGGTAAGAAAATAGTGATACAAAATGACAAATTTCATTTATTTTTATTTTTAATGAAGAACTCAATTAAATTTTTACAGTCGTTTAAATACAAGACAAAATCATATATATTTACAATCGCTGATATGACAGTTTATGATTTGATGAATTTATATAATGAAGAACAGTCAAATATGATTTATTTTTCCTTAAATGACTTATTTTAATAACATTTAATGCTGTTTAACATTTTTTTCAATTATTTAATCAGATAACATGTTTTTAAAAGGCACAAAAATGAATTTAATATGTTAAAATATTACAAACATTATTCAAAAATATGTGTGATGAATGAAATTTTTTAAGCTAATCAAGAATTAGGCAACACAAAAAATGAATAACTTTTTTCTCTCAAATTAAAGTAATAATTCAAAATAATTTATGCTTACAAATGTTTTTGTTAATTAGACTTTCAGTATGAAAAAAATACTTACAAAATAGCTATGTTTAGTAATGATTATATTACAAAAGTCTTATTAGATATCATGAAGTATTTCTAACTGAGATCACATCAGAGAGAGCCTTAAACAATAAACTACAAGTGTTTCCCGAAATTCGAGATGATCTATGTTCAAGCAATCATGTGTATATATAATCTTCAATAAAAACCATGGCTACTTGGATCTTTTTTTAATATTTTTACATACAAAATGTTATTCTTTCAAGATTAATAATATTTTAAATTGGTTGAAAAAGTTAAAATTGAAATGTCTAGGTTTGTTAAATGTATGTGTGTCTAAATTAGTTTTTTTAACACATAATAGCTTCTGATTAGGGTAATTTTTATATTTCTGAAACCAATTAATGAAAAAGTTGAATAACAAATAATCAATTATATTTTGACAAGTGATCAATTAGATTTTGACTAATAATAGCTACAATTTTCTTTGAATAAGCCCTCAGGCTCATTGACTTGAATGAGCAAGTGGGTGCACAATTGGACTTATATTGAAAGACCTAAATATATTCAACATAGTTATAGTTGTGAATATATTTTTGTATATTTATTCTATTTACGTATTATCACAACAATCGCCAACTTTCAGGATAACTCGCCAAGTTGGCGCCCCTGATTTTGTATGTGCCATAAGCGCTGAGTTGGCAATCATGTGCTTCGTTCCTTATAATGTCGCCAGTATGTTGCGATAATACGTACTTATTTATATTTTTTTATGTGTTTTCTGTAAAAAATTAAGAATATCTCTCTTCATTATTTTGATATATAATAATAAACACCTTTAATTAAATGTAGCCCATTACAACTTTAATTAAATAATTAAAATGTAAATCATTTGTAAAGAAAATATTGATATGGCGTAAGAAATCCGCTTATATTTTAAGAATCTTTTTGATTCTTATGAATGTGTACAACTTACTTCTTAAAAGTTCATTAACATGGTTGAGGTCTCAAACGGTTCTATGTCTTTGCTTGTTAAATTACGCTTTCCATGGGTTAAAAAAAATATATTTTTCGTTTTTATACAGATTTTACCTAAATGTGAAACCTTTGTAAGGAGACTTTAAAAATATCTGAATTAAGGTAAGACCCCTCAGTTTGCTAATGTAATAAGATATGGCACATAATCTGAACACGATGGGATTTTTGTACATTATTTTCTTCTATCAAACTTTTTGTTTGCATTATCTACGAAAGTATGCACATCAATACTTAAGCTATTATCAATAGTATAGCAGTAACTAACCAGCTTATTATTAACAAAGCGTTAATAAATAGCCATAGTCTCTGAGAATGATGTTCATAGCTTTTAGTTCAGTCACCGTCTCCTCTTCACTTGATCTTTGGATCTCTTTTGTACTGCTGGAGATGGCGTGACTCGAGCGGCTTCATTCTCAGAAAGCAGCCAATAAGTTTGCATTTTTCCCTTTCCCTGCATAACAAAGCAATAGTACATTTATAAATAAGTGTTTTTAAGAGAAAATATTTTTATTTTACAAAGAATGATTTACATACATGTATATGTGTATGTTTGTGCATATGCATATGCATAAAAATATGTCAAGCATACGCTATGTGTATGTTATGGCTATGTGTAAGTGTATGTAATGTATATGTGTATGTGTACATTATGCATATGTTACATTTATGTGTGTACGTGTATGTTATGGATATGTGTAACAGTAAGCCATGTATATGTGTATGTGTACATTATGTTTATGTTATGGATATGTGTAACAGTAAGCCATGTGTATCTGTACATTATGTTTATGTTATGTTTATGTGTGTATGTGTATGTTATGGATATGTGTAAGAGTATGTCATGTATATATGTGTATGTGTACATTATGTATATGTTATATTTATGCTTTTGTACATGTGTATATCATGTATATGTGTATGAGTATGTGTATGTTATGTATATGTGTATGAGTATGTGTATATCATGTATATATGTATGTGTATGTGTATGTTATGTTTATGCTTTTGTATATGTGTGTATGTGTATGTTAAGTACATGCTTATGTATATGTGTATATCAGTGCTTCTCAAACTTTCAATACTAGCGCCCCCCTTTTCAATCACAATTTTTATCGCGCCCCCTTATACATTAATAATGTACTGAATGCAATAATAATGCACTTTGACGCTAAAGCTACTATACGCGATCTTAATTATAAACCATACAAATTAATAGCATAAGTATTACAGTTTGTATACTACTTTTTTGCAAAATAAATAAATTAATTAAGACAGTGCTTCTCAAACTTTCACTACTGGCGACCCAATTTTCATCCCCCCCCAATAATAATGTATTGAATGCAATAATAATGCACTTTGAGTATTAAATTTTGTATACGTTACTTTTATATAATATATATTTTAAGCAAATTACTTTTAAGTAATAATTATAATGTTATGTTATTTTTCCTTTCTCATTTTTTTAAATTGGGACAGATTGCAAAATGACATTTAATTAAAAATTTATTTCGTCCATCATGCATTTCTAAAAGTACAAATGTCATTAGAACAAGTAATATAAAAAATAAATTTTAAGTCAATTTTCCTACTTATAGGCCAACAAAGAAAAACTTATTTTAGTTACTTTCTATTAAATAGTTTAAATTAATACAAATATGTAATACATATGACAGAATCACAATGTTAAGCGACAAAAAGAGAAAGCGATTTTCCTTGCAATTTTTCCTTTTCTTTTCTATATATGGAGTATTGGAATATTCTTTTTCGTTACTATTTATTCATTAATTAATGTAAGAAAATAGTAAAGTAAAGAAGAAATCACACACATTCTTAGAAATTAGGATGGAATTCGAACTACCGTCCTTCAGATTAGAAGCCCAGCGCGCTATCCATTGCGTTACAGGGGACAGCACGGAAAGTTTTCCTTTCTATAAATGCTTTTGGACTATAATTTTTGTTTGTTACTATTTATTCATTTTTTTTAATTTAATTAATGAATTAAAATTTGAAAGAACTGTATTAACATGAAGTGTCACCCACTACAAGTTTTACAAAATGTATTTGAACTTGAATGAATGAATAGAAAGTATTTTATCAACGATTGAAAATTTGAACAAGATATATATGAGAGAGTGAACTTATAGTAGAAATTGAAAAATAGTCTACTTTATGTTGCGCTCTCTCATATCCATCACATCTGGCATTCTCGCGAGCGTCTGCGTGATTCTGGCCAAACTATCGGACGTCTGCGCAAAACATGTAATAATGCTGTACCTCGTACAATTCCAATCAGTCTTGGTCCATTCGATGCTTCTATAGCTACCAAATCTATCTTGAATGTACATTTTATAATTTGCGCGTTAGTTGTAATTCACACTATTAAGTATTACTGCAGAAAATTGGAACAAAAAAAATCATGGATAAATTTTTAAGTCGCGTAAGCGAACATTCGACGATAATAAAGTGCACAGACGAGCATAGTTCAGAAAATTAAATCAAGGAAATATTCTCAAGAATACTTGAATTTTGGATTTACCATTACTGAAGTAAATGGAGAAGAAAAGCCCCTGTGTGTTATTTGCTCAAAAATATTGGCAGCAGACAGTATGAAACCTAATAAACTTAAAAGACATTTCGAAACGCTTCATGGTGAGTACATTAACAAACCTCGAGAGTTCTTTGAATCAAAATTAAAATCATATGGAAAACAAAAAACATTTTTAAAAAAAACTTTGTCAGTGAATGAAAAAGCTTTACTTACTTCTTACAAAGTCTCATGTAAAATAGCCAGATGTAAAAAGCCTCACACTATTGCCGAAGAGCTTATTTTGCCTGCAGCAATTGAGATTGTAGAAACTATGTTTGGAGACAATTTTGCCAAAGAGTTGCAGTCCATACCCCTATCAAATGATACTGTTTCCCGTCGAATTGATGATATCGCTTGGCTGAAGATGTAGAGCAACAGCTTTTCGGTAAGTTGCGTGATAAATTGTTTTCAATTCAGCTTGACGAGGCAACGGATAGCAATAAAGATGCTCATTTCATTGCGTATGTTCGATTTTGGGATGGTATGTCAGCGGCAATAGCATTATTTGATATTTTAAATAATTTTATAAACGAGGCAAATATAGAGTGGAAAAATTGTGTCGGAATATGCACCGATGGTGCTCGTACAGTGTCAGGAAGATTTAAAAGTATACAAGCACTTGTGAAACAAAAATCTCCACTGTGCATCTGGACACATTGTATGATCCACAGAGAAGCTCTGGCTTCCAAAGAAATTAGTCCTGGCCTGAATATTGTGCTAATGATAGTTGTGACTGTAGTAAATTACATAAAAATGAGACCCCCCCCTAAAATCAAGAATCTTTTTCTGGACTTTGCAAAGACATGGGCGCAGTGCATTCATCGTTGCTATTTTATTGTGAAGCAAGATGGTTATCACGCGGGAAATTTTTACAACGTGTTTATGAATTAAGAAATGAAATTACCATTTTTCTAGAAGAGGAAAACCTACCGGAAGCTGAGAAATTTCGAGATAGTTTATTTCTGATGAAGTTGAGCTACTTAGTCGATATATTTGAGAAATTAAATGCATTGAATCTTCAACTTCAAGGATCAAATGTACATATGTTTGACACGAGTGATAAAATTAATGCTTTTTGTAGAAAATTAGAATTATGGAGCCGAAATTTAAAGCAAAAAAAACCTAGAAATGTTTGAAAATGCGGATAAATGTGTAAAAACTTACAAAACTGAAGAACAACATGTGGAAGTTGTTTATAAAACTATTGAATATCATTTAGCTATGTTAGCAAAATATTTTAAAAAATATTTTTTTGCTTAGGACAACTTGATAGCAAGTTACGAATGAGTGAGAGATCCATTTCAAAATACCCCAGAAGGGCTCTCTCCTACCGAAGAAGAAAGTTTCATAGATTTCACATCTAGTGGCGAAATTAAAGGACAATTTTGTAATAAAACTCTCTTTCAATTTTAAGCTGAAGTAGATGATGAATTTTCTGAACTGAAAACAAAAGCATTTCGTATACTTTTACCGTTTTCAACACCGTACCTTTGTGAAGCCGGATTTTCTGCGGTGGCTGCTTTGAAGACAAAATATAGATCTCAGCTAAATATAGAAAAAACTCAGAGTGTCAATTTCTAATATTAAGCCTTCATTTGAAAACCTTTGCTCTGCAAGACAAGCCCATGGAAGTCACTAATAATAATTAAACTTGCTCTTAAATTAGTATTAATAAATTAGTTATAAAATACATTGTGCAGTACTGATACATTTATAAGTACACTGGCTGAAGTACCCGTTCTGCGATTATTTTTTTAAAAATAATACATTATTCTTGATATAATAGCTTAATTGTAAGAAGAGTAAAACCAAGTGCACAACAATGCATACAAAAATATAAAAGATTTTTTAAATGAATGCTCCTATTATAAATAGTTTAAAAGGAACTGTAATTTTAAGCCTCACAGAATTAGCATTTAGAATTAATATTAAATAAGGAAAACGAATGAAAAATTCCAATGAAGAATAATTGTGTTATTTTTAATATTTAAAGCGAGAAACCTTCAAAATGTTTTAACCCGGAAGCAGGCGCCCACTCCACACTAACGTTAATGATCGCGCGATCACTTCACCAAGTCACCCCAATCCTTTTTTTTTTTATAATTATTTTTTTCTGTGCTCGATAAAAATCACAATTGCAGTGAATAATTTAACTAAGAGAAAATATACTTACCTACTTTAAAGGACTTTTTAATTTTTCTTTGATGATTTGAGAAAAAATCCAATAAAACTAAAGAAACCGTTCCAAATGTGCGTGACTTTAATAAAGAACATAAATCACAGACACTTTTCACTAACAATACAAGAACGTTATTTGCAATCAAAACTGTCATAATTTGCTCACGTTATTGTAATTTTTCTATTCTTCGATGATCTACAAATAACATGTGTAACCTTTTCTTGCTTGTGTCTTTTTGACAAGGCGAAGGGTTACATTTATGGCTTCTTAGTTTTCTTGATATCTTAATTTTCTTGATAGAGTTCTTTAGGCAGCATTTGAAAATAACAATTCAACTCAAACGTTTGTCATATTTACTTTCGCTATATCACGATTAATATGCATTATTTCATCAGGTTCTTCAATTGCTTGATCAGTTTCATCTTCCTCCAATAGAGAGATCACAGATGCCCATTTTTTTATATTCTGCTCATTTACATTTATAAACCATAATAAGTTGTACAACACAGCAATTAAAACCACAAAGTTAATCGTAGGGGAAAGTATAGCATATTCATAGAAAATATTTTTGAACAAAAGTGGTCGTGAAGGGAACTCGATCAAAACAAGTACCTTGATTGTAAAAAACCGTTTGCCACTCTCAAAAAAGAGGCATAAATGTGACAAATTCATTTTAGTTTCCATTAAGACTGTCATATCGGAGGATACTGTCAAGAAACTGTTAACGAATAAACAGTTTTACCAGAATTTGGAGTGATTCAGCGCCTCATGCGACCGCTCCCATGAAAAAAATGTATTCGATACAAAAACATCGATGTCAGTTATAAAAAATAATTGAGTAAAACGTTTTTATAATGCAATTTCAGATTACTCATAAAATACATCTTGGCCAATTAATCCTTAAAAGTGCTCAATATGCTTATCCATACATCATAAAACTCATTTACATGGGGGGAAAAGCAACAGAAAAATATTATTTACAACTTTCCCAAAAGAAAAGTAGACGGAGTTAAGCATACCAGTAATTTTGAAGGTCAAAGAGATGATAATCAAAAGTACTATTCTAGAGGTTACAAGAAACGTAATAAAAAAATCTCTCATCGCAGCAAAGCAAACAAAATATCTTTTTTTATTTTGTTTTGGGATCAATGATAGCTAATGAGCGTTTGAAGTGGAATCTTTTGAAAATGGATGATATATGATACCAGATGATATATATAATTTATATATCAGTGTATAAATGTGTATTTTTTATTTTATCAGAAAGCATTTTGTTTTACTTCATTCCAAAAAATAATTTTTTAAGCCTTTTATATTTTCAAGATGCTCGCGCCCCCCTTGAAGGGTTATCGCGCCCCCGGGGGGCGCGCCCCACAGTTTGAGAAGCACTGGTGTATATCATGTTTATGTGTATGTGTGTGTCATGTATATGTGTATGTGTGGGTCATGTATATGTGTATGTCAAGTACTTGTATATGTGAATGCTTATGCATACATATTGCTTAAGTATATGTTTATGTTATGTTTTTGCTTATGTTATGTTTATGTTATTTTATTGCTTATGTATATGTTTATGTTTATGTTATGTTTTTGCTTATGTATATGTCTATGTTTATGTTATATTTTGCTTATGTATATGCATATGCTTATGTTACGTTTTTGCTTATGTATATATTATGTATATATCTTGTATACGTCATATATATGTATATGTTATGTTTATATCTTGTATATGCCATATAAATGTGTATGTTATGTCAGCGTTTCTCAAACTGAGGGGAGTCGTGATATCCTTATATTTTGGCACGCTATCATATTGAAAAGATGAAAATAAAAGCTTTAAAATAAGTATTAAACTTTACAGAAAGGAAGTAAAACAAAATATATTCTGACACACAGTCAAAAAATTAAATACTCGTTTACACTTATATAATATACTTGTAAATGTATTAGAGCGCACAATTTTTTGATAATTGATCGATCAATACTAAATTAGAAACAAGTTTAATAATTACTAAAACTTCCCATGGGATTGCCATATACAAAATTTAATAATTATCTTGATAATTTGCATTGTTTGTAATTAAAGTCGTATTGTAGCTTTAGCATCAAAGTACGTTTTTAGTGCATTCAATACACTGTTACTGTATGGGGAAACGTGATGAAAATTATGATTGAAAAGGGATCGCAAATACTGAAAGTTCAAGAAGCACTGTTTTATGTGTATATGCGTATGTTATGTGTATATGTGTACGTCATATATATATATGATTATGGATGCGTATATTCGTGTTTGTGAGACTACACATGAGTAGATATGTGTTAAAATGCATATATGAATGCATGTGTTATTTCTAGAAACATTCACAATTGGATAAAGCTATTTTCTAAACTCAGCGTGACTTGTAATTAATTGGCATTCAAATTTGCAGGAGCACACAAGTTACAAGAGCAATTATAAATTACTCAAGGATTAGAAAACAGCTTTAGTCCAATTAAGCATTATTTTATAATGTTGAGTTTTCATCCTTTAGTTGCGCATCCTATAGACATATTTCAACTGCTTGGCTTCAATAATCTTTAATGCAGTTAATAAAAATGAATAATTATATGTGTAAAATAGTGTGCATTATTCCAGCGAATAAATAATAATAAGTGCTAAATAGGGTATTTGCAATATATTGAGCAATTTCTGAGTTATGGCTTTCTAACTTTTTGTATAATCTTATTTCTCGGAATTCAATATCCTCTTGTTGCTAATTATCTCATTTTAGAAAACATCTAAAAAAATGTTCATTCTGAGAAATCCCAGCATTACAAGAAGACTGAAATAAAGATCTTGTCTGAAAAAACTTTAAATATCCAAATATAAGTTCAGAATTTGCTTTATGATTAAGTTATTTGAAGTATATGGCAAAGACTCTCTTGTCCTCGCAGGAAAGACATTTCAAAAGACAGTTGGCAAGTTAAAAGAGTATTAGAAATATCCGTAACAACCAATAGTCATAAAGAGAGAGAGAACTACGTGTCTAGAGCATTTCTCATATGATACTGATGAGCGGGAGGTTTTGATTACATTTTATTACTCTGCAACGCTTTGGGGAAGTTTATGACAGAAAAGAGATAGAAAAGATCGATATAATTTCTCTTGGTCGGTTTGTATGCCAATTCGGTTTTATGAGGGTCAATATGAAAATTGTTTCTTTGGATATAAGTATCATGAGACTGTGAGATACTAATCTCAAGTTGTGAAAAATAGGAGTTTTGGCTTTATCTCAAACGAGAGAGAACCTATTATAAAAAGGTTGAAACGAGTCATAACTTTTAAAAAAATAAACATGTCACTAAACTTGCTTTGGATAGAACAGACATAAATCCATACAACTTGAATTGAATACACTTCTAAAGCCAAATTAAAAGTTAGGATTTTCTTGACTAAGTTATATATTTTTCTGAGGAATTACTACGCCAATGCCACTACCAGATATTAAAATATTTTACTATAATAACCGTGAAACCATTTAGGACATCCTTAGAAAAATTATATGGTCTCAAGGGTGTTAATTTTGTCTGGAGGGTTAAAAATATAAACAATTTTCAAATAGATATATTTCTTTAAAATTAAAATTAAATAATTCGAATCTGTTACAAATTGTTTACAAAGAAATGAGGTTTCAAAAAAGTACAAAATGTTTAAAATATATTCATAATTTTAAAAATTAAAAGAATACGAAACTAAGAAACATTTCTGTAATTAATATTAAGTAATTTTGATATTGCGCAGGCTATTTTCTAAAATAGTAGCCATTGACGTATAAAGCTTAAAAGAATAACTAGCCGTTACCAACTCGCTTCACTGGGTACATCACAATGTTGTATAAATGTATACTGTTTACATATATATGAATTATTGATATATAACATTAAGAATTCGATTGTATTGAAAAATATATTTATAGCTGTAACTCTCACCTCTTGAAATAAAAATAGCATAAATTATAATATCTAATTTCTATTTATATCTAAAATAGAAGTAGAAAGATTTTTTGCGCTCACTTAACTTAATAATCAAGTGGATTTCCAGCAAAGCAACTTTCAGTGGATCTCTACTCCATAAAATAAACATGCGTGCTAAATTTCAAGTTTAAATCTGTCTAACACAGCAAAAACGGAATTTTAATCATCAATATTTCGTTGAGAGCATTCTTAGCGGATTCCGATTCAACAAAAGAATCATGCAAACCAAATTTTATTATTATAGTCTTAGCAGTTCAAAAACGGGAATTTTGTCTATCAATACGCCCCAATAACTCTCCCCGCATCCCCCTGGAGTTGATTTCCGTAAATTCCATTTTTAGTGGAACTCTATTCAACTAAAGAAATGTGCTCAACAAATTTCAAGTAAATGAGTTAAATTCAAAAACAGCAATTTTTCTATAACACGCCTTAATCCCTCGCAACCCCACTCCTTATGGGGTCTGTTTTCGCAAAACTCTCTGTAAAAGGAACTTTATTCCATGAACGGAACATACCTTCTAATTTTCAATCAGGTGGGTCTATTAGTTGAAAAGCGGAAATATTTATCTATTACGCCCCTTAATCCCTCTCAGTGACCCTTGGGGATCAATTTCCCCAAAACTATTTTGTAGCGGACCTCTACACCTTGAAAGGAATCCACTTATACCAATTTTTAAAACTGTACGTCTAATAGTTTAAAAATGGAAACAATTATATATAACGCCCCTTAAACACCCTCAACGCCACTTAGGAAGCTATTTTCACAAAACCCATTTTACAGCAGGTCTCTCCTTAATGAAGGAAATCTGCCTACTCAATTTCAAGATTTAACGTCTAATAGTTTAAAAAAGGAGTTAAAATTGCCTATAACGCCCCTTAATTCTCTACAACGCCACTTGGGGGTCAATTTTCACAAAACCCCTTTTGTAGTGGATCTGTACTCTATGAAAGGAATCCGCGTATCAAATTTCAAGACTACTCGTCTAATAGTTTAAAAACAGAAATAATTATCTATAAACTCCTTAAGGGGACTTGGCACCTTTCAAAAACCTAAAATCGATGAAAATATCGATTTTTCAATTTTTAGTTTAAAATGTAGTTTGATACCTTTGGTACAATTGAGGGAAGTTTTGAAACGATCTGATTATTTTAAACGCAGTAAAATGCATTTTAAATATTTTGACAGCTCTGTCAGCAGTTTAAATGCCACGCCCACCTCAATGTTTACATTTTTTTACTTGAGAATAAATCCATTATTTTACATTAAAAACTACAGAGAAGCAGAGGAATCCGTTAAGCTGTGACTGTAACTATCAGCAAAGTTGTTTATTTACATTAGCTTTGCCATTTTCGCTTGCTGTGTGATTTTTAGTTTCATTAGTTTTTAACTTCATAGAAACCTAAAACAGCATTTTTTAATGCTACTTCAATCATAATTTTTAATGCTACTTCAATCATACATTCATTCATTTTATTATTTCTTATCTCAATTATGCCTCTTAGAAAACGTTCAGTACGTGCTTTGCAAATGAATGAAAAGCGATGGTGTAAAGCGAAAGTTGATTGTGAAGTGAACAAAATTCAGTTTTTCAAATGTACGCCTGGAAAAATTGAACACTCTGGTAAAAAAGGATACCTCTGCTATTGGAAATTATATATTGGTGGACTTTAACCAAGTTAACAATCTTCTTCGAAGTGCAAAGTGCCAATATTGTGAAAAACAAACTTTGAAACTGGAGCTTGGAGCCAAGTTGGGATTTTCATACAATTTAAAACTATTGTGTAGCAATTGTGATGAAAACAAAACTGTTGTAAACACATCTCTAAAGTCTGTTCAGACCAGCCATGATGTGAATTTGAGAATAACTCAAGCTTTTTTCACATATTGGGAAAGGTTATTCAGCTATAGAAAAATTTTGTATGGTGATGAATATAGATCCTTTTTCATCAACTACATATGGGAAGTGTGCGAGACGGCTGGATAATGCATATACTCTGGCATCTGAAAACATATTTGCGGAAATCCACCGAGAAATTAAAAATGTGTACGAGAATGGAGCTGAAATCACAGACTTAAGTGTTAGTTTTGATGGAACGTGGCTAACTCGTGGTCACACCTCACTTATCGGTGTAGGATGTGTTATAGATATGCTCACCGGATATGTTGTTGGCTTTGAAGTGATGAGTAAGGTGTGTCGTCATTGCTCTGTGGCAAAAAATAAGCTAGGCCAGTCAAGTGCTGAATTCAGCATATGGTATGAAGGACATAAAAGCGAATGTGATATAAATCACTTGGGCTCATCTACATCAATGGAAATGGAAGCTGCATTAACCTTGTGGAAAAGATCCACATCACTTGGATTCCGTTATATTACAGTATTATCCGATGGTGATTGTAAAACGTTTAACTACTTGTGCGAGAAAAAAAGTGTATGGACCTGACATTGTGATAAAAAAGGAAGAATGTATTAATCATGTTAGTAAGCGGTTAGGAACAGCTTTGAGATCTACTGTAAAAGACTGTCGTGCTCAAGGTATTTCTTTAGGTGGTAAAGCTCATGGTAGTTTGAAAGAAGCCACGATTAAAAATTAACTACTTACTACCAAAAGGCTATTTTGAGAAACAAAGGGGATGTGAATGCTATGAAAACAGCAATATATGCTACATTGTTGCATAGCATTTCTACAGATGCTAAACCTCAACATTCGAAGTGTCCTGCAGGAGAAAACTCATGGTGTTTCTACCAATCTGCGATTGCTAATGGGGAAAAACCTAACAATCATAAATTAAATGTAGGAACACCAATAAATGAAAAGTTTCTTACAAAAATTCTACCGATTTATCAAAGACTTGCATCTAATGAATTGTTAGAAAGATGCATTCGATGTGGAACACAAAATGCAAACGAAAGTTTGCATAGCATGATTTGGGCAAAGTGTCCGAAATAAATTTTCGTAAACAAAAGACGTGTTAAGCGGGCAGTAACAGAAGCTGTCTGCGAATACAATAAGGGTACAGTACGCACCATTGTAGAAACACAGAAATCATTAGGTGTAGCTACTGGAGGTTCAACGAAACAACTTGCTACTATCTTAGATTGTCGAAAACAAAAATTTAGAAAACGTCGTCAAAATGCCAGTAATAAGCTGGCTCTTAAACTTATTAAAAAAGCAATACATAAAAAAGAGTTATTAGCTAGGAGGAGAGAAGGAATGACTTATGGCGCAGGCCAATTTTAAAACAAACCTGTTTTGAAAAAATAATACATTTTAGCATAAATTTGTTTTACTTTATTTTATTTTAGATATTGATTTAAGTAGCAAATTATTTTTATAAAAGCTTTTAAATTTTCTATTGTACATTTCATGTATTTTTATTACATTTATTTCATTTATTTTTTTTAATATATTTCATAGATGTTTCTTGTAAAAATAAGTCACAATGATATTTCCTATTTTTCGTAATTTTGGGCTCACAGACAGGCACTTTAAAAAAGCTTATATTTTTGTTTAATATTTTGAAATTGAATTGTATTATGTTTTATTTTAAAGGTATATATTTATACAACATATTGAAAAATTATTACAAAATTTAGACATTGTTTTGATATATATTTGCTGATTGGTATTCTTAAAACTGCATTTTCTCAGTTCGAGTTTTTTCATGAAATCATGGTCTTTAAAAGTACAAAACTTCTACAGATATTTATCAAACAACTTGAATTTTGGTGTGTATCTTTATTACAATGTGCTTAATTAAATTAAAGATCCATTTTTTAATATTTTGAATAAAAAAATTTTATAAAAGAAAATGTAGCAGAAGTCATGTTTTTAGCTTTTTTTCCATTAATGTTTACATTTTTATTTTTTTTCCAAAACTAATTTGTTTGTTGCAAAATCGATCCCTAAAGTTATTACTCATAGTCTAATAAATCCCAAAAAAAAAATTTTGGTGTCAAAATAATGATAATTGTAAAAAGAAGAAGAATTTTGAAAATCCGTAAAATTTTTTAAAAACTTTAAATTTTAAATTTTTTTTTAAATTTAGGAATTTTTTTCATGGTGAAATTTCTTAGTTTAGTAGTAACTGTTAATAATATACAAAAAAAATATTTTAAAACCCTTAAATAAAAAAAAATTGAAAAAAGGTGCCGAGTCCCCTTAATCCCCCGCAACGCCACTTAGGAAGCGACTTTCACAAAACCCATCTTTCAGCGGATCTCTACTCAATGAATGAAATCTGCTTACTCAATTTCCAGATTTTACGTCTAATAGTTTAAAGAAGGAGTTAATTGCCAATAGCACCCCTTAATTCTTTACAACGCCACTTGGGATCAATTTTCACAAAACCCATTCTGTAGCGGATCTCTACTCTATGAAAGGAATCCGCTTACCAAATTTCAAGAATGTACGTCTAATAGTTTAAAAATGGAAATAATTATGCATAACATCCTTTAAGCGCCCTCAACGCCCCTTCGAGATCAATATTCGTAAAAATCATTATGTAGTGAATCTCTACATTATAAAAGAAGTCTGTGTACCAAGTTTCAAGACTGTACATCGAATAGTTTAATAATGGAAATAATTATCTATAACGCCCCTTGGGGTTCGATCTTTGCAAAATCCGTTATTAGGTGATGTCTACTCGATGAAGGAAACCTACCTACCAAATTTCAAACCTGTAGGTTTAATAGTTCGGGAGATATCATGATTAATCAGTCATTGAGTTAGTCACTTTTCTCCTTTATATATATAGATAAAATAAATCATAATCTTTACACTCTGCCTAATTTAAGTATTATATATCTTTTGTATTTCAAAATATTTTTTAAATAGTAATATTTTTTAAAAAAATTTAAAATGTAATTTTTTTATGCTAAAAATATAATTTATTATTCTTTTTATATAAAGACAGCTACAATGTAATAAGAATACATTTAGCTTTATAAATCACCTTATTGCTATTAAATAAAGCTACTATTTTAGAAAATGTCATGCGCAACGTAAAACTTAATTAATATTCCTTACAGAAATGTTTTTTATTTTCATATGTTTATAATTTTTTAAATTATGGTTAAATTTTAAACATTTTATACTTTTTTAAAGCCTCATTCCTTTTATAAATAATGTGTAACATATTCGAATTATTTAATTTTAATTTCAAGGAATTATATCTATTTGAAAATTGTTCATATTTTCAGCCCTTGAGACAAAGCTAACACCCCTGAGACTCCCTTTAAGAATTCGAAAGGGATTGGAAGAAATTATTTCGTATTAATACGAGAAATAAGGGCTTAAAGTAAGCCTCAAACATAGATATTTCTGAAACACACCTGGCCTTTAACTCGGTAAAATACCTGTATATATATCTAAGTAATTCTAGATATCAGATATCTCAGATTTAGTAAAGTTCAAATCAAATTTTTTTAAAAAAATCAAGAATTTCATAAAGCATATTCCTTGCTATTGCTCCATTGAAAACATTTAAAGCTCATGATTTAAAACTGGTTCTTAAGCCTTAGCATCACTCAAACCTGAAGTTTTTTAAAAAAGATCGGAAACTCTTCGATCATACACTATGAGAGTCAAAAAGTTCCCTATATGGTCACCTACAGTCAAACAGATGCTCAAAGGAGGGGAAACACCTCTTTCGGGAGTTAGCAGGACTAAGAAAGAAGACATACTTCTATTTATAATTCATTCCCTGTACTGTCGGCATGAGCTGCAGATCATTTCTAATGAAGCAAATTTTTCATTATCTGGATTTTACAATGTCGTCTTTGAAGCAGTGTGCAAACATCAAAATCTGCTTTTTTACTCCAAAAATTACTTTCTGAGATGCTGAAGGAATCATAAGAAAACGATGCGAGCATTAGCGAGTTTATACCTGTTTCCCCTGCTAAAAATGAAATTGAAAAGACATCGTTTAGTGGATTCAGACGTGGTGACCAAAAATACGACGAAGCAACTGAAGGACCTCTCAAAAATGGATTCCAGGGGTGTTTTTTGAACAGTTATATGAACGCTACAACAACTTTAAGAATGAAGGAAAACAGTACTTTGAAAGCTAATAAGATTAAATTATTGTTCTACTTTTTAGTAATTTGTAATTGACCTTTTCCTGGAAATTTTTGACTCTACCTTATTTGTTCTACTATCAATTTCACTCACACACACAAGGATTTTTTACATCTAGTTCAATACATTTTTTCTATGTTTCAAAATGTTGCTACTTATAAATAATAACCATGTGCTGGAATCATTTTCAACTTTTATCAAATTTTTCGTTTAAATAGATGGAGCTGTAATCTATCTTATATTATTTAGCATATAGATATCTCCAGGAACTTTTCGTTTTCTCATTTAAACAGCATATAAAGATGACTAATTTCACCTTTATAAGACGCCACATTTAACGCTACTTTTCATATAAAAAAGTAGTGTTTTTTTACATTAGAATTCAATTACAAATTATTTCCATAGCTAATTTATACATTTTTTTATTCACTTTTAATATTTTCACAATCATCTTCATTTTCAAAAAACCCTAATAAAAATGAAACTATTTCGTCCAGTGTCAGGAGCTTTTTTAGCAATTATTTAGTAATTTCAACTGGAATTAAATAATCCAGAAATTTTTAGTTATTCTGAAAAAAGAATGACACGAATGACAGTCAAAAGAACCCAGGAATGAATTTCGAAATAATATTCATTCATTCAGCAGGTGTGTGTTTTAAAGTAACCATTTCTTTCACAAAGGTAACGAAAAGACGATAAGGGCAAACATATTTACATTTCCGATAACAAAGTATAAGATGATAAAACCATGATCATGAGAAGGGAAATATAGAAAGAGAGCTTCTCTTGTCTTACTATACAGTTAATTGGATTCTATTGGGCATATGTTATAAGTATATTGCCTCTTATAATTATCATACAACAAATTGAGCAAACCATTTATGATTAAATCTCTGTTGAAACAGACATTAAAAGAATAAGGAAACTTCCAGTAGAAAAGTAACAAAAAGAAACACAGGTGTATTAACAACACTGATAGGATGCCATCGGATGTTATAGTTGTTAAAGAAATGGGGTTAACTCAATGTATTATCATTCTTCATTTTCTAAGAAATTTTATTGAAAATGATTACATTTTATTGCAATTAAAATAATTATATCCAGAAGACATTAACTGCTTTCAATTTTGATATTAAAAAAAGAGTGATATAGATAACTATTCTACCTAGTGTTGGTTATTATTTCGATTGTAAAAAAGAGGTATACGAGGTGGGACACAAAAAAAAACGAGACTAATCCAATAAATCATTGTACTTACAGAATCAGTTCTCCTCGATATTATCACCTTCAAAGTAGTTCCCTTCAACATTCAGACATTTCTGCATTTGGTGCTGCCATTGCTGGTAACAGTTCTGGAACGAGGTTTATGGAAGGCTCTTAGAAGATTCTCCGTTTTTGCCTGAACCTCTTCAACTGAGGTAAAATGAGTTCCCTTTGTACGAGATTATACTGTTGGAAATAAAAATGCCAAATGGGGACAAATCAGGTGAATAAAGAGGATGCCCCATCACAATAATGTTTTTGCTATCAGAAACTGCTTGACACACAGATAGGGCCGTGTGAGATTTTTTCACAAAGTCATTTTAGTACTTCTATGTAGTAGTGTTGATTAACAGTCTGACCACTGATGTGAGAGGAAACCAACTCATACGAATTTTGGCAATGCTTTCCTCTGTAATTGATGACTTAAGGCTCACAGCCTGTTCATCCTCTTTCAAATTGACCCTTGCTCCTGAAAACCATTTATACCATTCAAAGTTAAACATCCGTAAGCGTCAGTTAATATTCTAAATGTTTCCATGGCTAATTTCTTAAGTGTCTTAAGAAACTTGATGTTGATTCAACGTTCTTCCGGCCGAATGCATTTGCACGTGTCCAATCAGTGACGCAGTACTCCCAACTGGCGCGATCGATTAAGGCAAAACTGGCCCCATGGATAGAGGAGGTGCGTGGGATGGCGTCACCAAAGCAATTGTTGCCAACTCCACTCCATTTTCAAGGTACATAGTTAGTCTCATTTTTTGTGTCACCTTTTGAACTTTGCATTGTTATAAAATTACGAAAATATTAATTTTTATTTTGTTACAAATTTATATTGAAAACTTACTTTTACTTCGATTGCTTCACGAGGGACTAGCTTGAAGTTGCCAAAATAATCCAGAGCTACTTTGGTTTCTGGGCTTACGTGAATTTTTAATGCTGAAATAATAAGAATCATATTTACTTTTGAACAGAAGTGAAGTTATAATAAACAGTTAAGTAATTCTCATGAATTTTGCATGTAAAATAAATATTTCTGAAACGAGATTCATTAACCATATTTTATTTATTAATAATATCTTAATGAAAAATTTTTATATTTTATTAAACTGCATTTTAATACGAAAAATCTTTCAATTAATAGAAGTTTCTCATCTAAACAATAATCTCTTTAAAGTGATCTCTATAAAGAGTCTCTTTATAAGAATTATAAATTAAAAATTTGAGAAAATAAATGGAAGTGTTTATATTTGTAATTCTTTTTGTTACTATGTAATGTTGAATTGTAATAAATAACTAATTATTACGTAAAAAGTGAATCTAAAAACAATATAAAAGACATTAATACGATATATTTTATTTTTTCAGTTAAATTACTAATGTTCGGATTTCATCGAAAAACTTAATTATTTAAAAATAATTACGTGTATTATTTTTGCCTTATTAATTAATCTAATTTCAATTTCCCATAAACACCTACATGCTTACTTAAGCGAGAAGTACCTTGTTACATAAATTATTATAATATATTTTACAAAACATATATGTTAGCTAAAAATGTTGTATAATATTTTTAGAAAAAAAATAATAATTAATTAAATAGTATTTCGCCGTATATTTAATGTTAAAATATATTTTACAACGCGTCTGATTTATTTAAATATATATTTTTATGTATACGGGGGGAATATACAGCATATTTAATACGTACATGCCCTATGAAAATTTATCATTGAATCTAAAATAATGCACCACAATATTTGATTCGGGTAAATGTTACTCAGAATTGTGTAACTTGCAGACTTGCATGAAATTTGAGCAAACTCAACTACATGAACGTTAAAAAGTTATTAACTCGTTTTAAAATTTCTTAACATTGTTATTTTGTTACTGATGCCCCCTAATCGGCAAAGGCCAGATCGAGACACATGAAATTCATCCTGGCAAAGGGCTAAGTGACGCCTGTCGTTAGCCTAGCTTTGAGCACCATACAGGTGACACTACGATTTGGTTCGTTTCCACCCAAATTTTTAGGGAGGACACCTGGGTGGTCAGGTCTCTTTCCCTTCCACCAACCTCGTGAGAGAACTTTCGGCTTGACTGCTATTTATCGTACCCCCATGAGGCGAAGGCTCTATACATTTGCTATTTATCGTACCCCCATGAGGCGAAGGCTCTATACATTTACAAACATACATGTCTTCTCCGACATTCGAACCCAAACCCTACGGCACAGCAGTAGGCGTAGCTAACCACTATACCAAATGGGCGATCTTTCTTAATTTTAAAATATGCTAACAGAAAAATTTTATTATTAATAATTTTTGAGAAAAAAATATACCTTCTCCTGTTGATTCCATTCTGGATGCTGTGTTGATAGTATCACCAAACAGGCAATAGCGGGGCATTTTCTGACCAACCACTCCTGCACAGCAAGGACCTGAAAATGAAAAATATGGAAAGGAAAAAATAACTAAAACAAGATTTTTTTATATGTTTATAAATCGTATGGCATTAACGTACCTTTCAAATAAATCATTTACTTATGTATCTGAGATGTAATGCAATTAATTAGAATATTTTATCATGGCAATTACATCTACCAAATTAATATTTTTTTTCTTATAATATTGTAAATATATAAAAGATTAATGAGTCCATTTAGTTTTGCCAACTTTATTTCTTTTAATATTTGTATACTGTTTTAATATTTGTTTAATGTTTAATATTTCACTCTCTCCCTATATAAAGGGTGTTTTTTTAGAGGTATAGAAGTTTAAATTGCAATAAAACAACGACGTATAATTCGATTGACATGAATTTTTTTATTCGAAACATAATCTTGTGGCATTACATTTTAAACATGATTTCTGGCATAGGACTGCCACGGCTGGCTCGGATGTAGTCCAATCTGGACGTCCAATTTTCGATGACTTTTTCCAACATTTGTGGCCGTATATCGGCAATAACACGGCGAATGTTGTCTTCCAAATGGTCAAGCGTTTGTGGCGTATCCGCATAGACCAATGACTTTACATAGCCCCACAAAAAATAGTCTAGCGGTGTTAAATCACAAGATCTTGGATGCCGATTCACAGGTCCAAAACGTGAAATTAGGTGGTCACCAAACGTGTCTTTCAATAAATCGATTGTGGCACGAGCTGTGTGACATGTTGCGCAGTCTTGTTGGAACCACAGCTCCTGGACATCATGATTGTTCAATTCAGGAATGAAAAAGTTAGTAATCATGGCTCTATACCAATCACCATTGACTGTAACGTTGTGGCCTTCATCGTTTTTGAAGAAGGATTCCACCAGCCCATAAAGCGCACCAAACAGTCAGTTTTTCTGGATGTAACGGTGTTTCGACATACACTTGTGGATTAGCTTCACTCCAAATGCGGCAGTTTTGTTTGTTGACGTAGCCATTCAACCAGAAGTGCGCTTCATCGCTAAACAAAATTCGCTTATGGAAATCGACCATTATTTTCGAAATAAAATTGCACAATTTGAAAGCGTTGTTCAGGCGTGAGTCTCTTCATGATGAATTGCCAACCCAAACTGAGAATAAATCACTTGACAGCTGTTAAATCGGTCGCCATCTTGGAAAGTAATGCCAACTTAAACTTCTATACCTGGAAAAAAAACACTCTGTATAAGTATATATATATATATATATATATATATATATATATATATATATATATATATATATATATATATATATATATATATAGTATATATGTGTATGTGTGTGTATATATGTGTGTGTGTGTGTGTGTGTGTGTGTGTGTGTGTGTGTGTGTGTGTGTGTATATGTATAATGTTCTAATCTTCAATTGTTAATAAGATATTTTCTAGTCATCCAATAAAGACCAAATACATTATTTTTAAAATTGAAGTGGATGACACTTGATGCTAATATATTTTTTTCAAATATTAATTCATTAAAAAATAGCCCAATAGTATGCATAGAAAGAAAAATCGTTCTTTGTGTCCCGGTAGCGAAATGGATAGCGTGTTGGACTTCTAATCCAAAAGTCGTGAATTCAAATCCCACCTGGGATGGCCTAATTTCTGCAAATGTGATTCGTTTTTACTATTCTATTTTATTAGAATAATTAAATTTAATTAATGAATAAATAGTAATATACAAACAAAAAGTCCAACACAATGTATATAAAAGAGATTTGCAAGGAAAATCACTTTAAATTTTGTCATTTAATATTTTGATTCTGTCATCTGTTTTTACATATTTATATTAATTGTAATTATTTAATAAAATGTAAATAAAATAAAATCTTCCTTTGTTGATCTAAATAGGAATTTTAAAAATTCTTTAATATTACTTGTTTATTTAAAAGCTGGAAAAAATCCAAATAATACAAAGACAACTGCCATCAAAACCAAATATAACTGCCACAAAAAAAATTTAAGTTTCTCAATATAATATCTTCACAATCAAGTCCAAAATATTCCTCCTGACCTTTAAAAATTTTAATTAGAAAAAAATCGAAGTCATTGATCGATATGAGCTCGAAACCGATTACTGTATATCAGAGAAAAATGAATTCACTTCATGTATTGAAAAAATGATAATAAGTTTCCTTTTTTATGCTATAACTGTTCATCATGTGTTTTCATTTAATCTTTGGTATAATCTGTTTTATTGATTGCTTTATTTGAGAATATCGCCTTGGAAGAGAATCGTGATACGTAGATTAAGATAGTTATATAAAGATATCTGAAGCAGGAGGATGATAGTTTTATTGTAAGGAGAATAACGAGATAATAACTTGTGAATTGGATATTATATGCTGTTTAGAAAAGAATTGTCGAATTAGACTAATCCTCGCGAAACTACGTGCGGCTGGACTTATAATGCTTGAGTTTGAATCTACAAGGCTATCGCTCAAAGCCTTCTTTTGAGAGTAAATGGATTTTTTTTCAATTCTTACTATTATATATAGTTCACACTCTCCTCTTATATACATATTTAATTATTTATTTACATATATCTTGTTCAAATTTTCAATCGTTGACAAAATACTTTGTATTCATCGAATCAAGTTCAATAGCATTTTTTAAACCTCTTGTGAATGACACTTGATGTTAATATAGTTTTTCAAATATTAATTCATTAATTAACTTTTACGTTTTTTAAATGTATTTTGCATTATTTCTGAAGAAGTTGCAACTCAACGCAACAGATGGTGCCACTAAAAAGTAAGATTTGACCTTATATATATATATATATATAACTTGTTATTAATATTAATTAGGATTCGATGTTCGATTCACTATCATTGTCGTTTTCTCTTGAGATATTGTGATTACACTGAATAATATTGTTGTTAACTTTTACAGCATCTGACAGTCATTCAACTCCACACCATAATAGGAACTCCAATTCAATTCAATGCTACTAAATAGCAGTTTTCAAGAATTACGTAATAAGATTGTAATAAACGCCCTCTGTATGCAAACATACATTTTCTCTTGTTTATCCTTCAGATGTCAGAAACATGTCTGATTTACTTTACAATGTGTTACCAGGGTTGAAAAAATACGAGGCATGTTGCTTTGAGTAATGAGCCTAGAGCTTAGATTCTCACAATGTTTCTTTATTCGAAATCCACACATTTTATCCACATGCGTTCATATTTCATTTTTTTTTTTTTTTTTTTGCATCAACCAAATACAAAAATCTTTTCTGGCAATGGGACAATTTTTCTGTCTATGGTAGCTCGCTTATTCTTAGAGAGATATAGCTAATATTTAAAAGTAATCAGTATTTGTATCGCTCAGTTTCGAAAATTGTATCAATTTCAATTTTATTTTTCGAAAGTAGATGAACCCAATTAGATAACGATGATCTGGACTATTTTAAAGATGGGTTGAAAGAAGAGAAATAAGGCTGCCTGCTTGTTTCAAATTATTTTAGATGCGTAAAATTTTAAGATGCCCTTCTTTTCTCATTTTTTGTACATTTCCAGCGGCATTTATTTAAGCAATAAGTTAACTTCAAAATAAAAAATTAAGCAAATTTATCTCCAAAATAAACTATTTTTAGTCGCTGATAATTTATATGAGCCTTATCTTTTAATGAAGAATCTCAAGACAATGTTTATATCATTTGCAAAAGCAAAGAAATATTTTGTTTCAATACTGATTATTAATAAAACAATTCATTAATAATCACTTTAAAAATAATTCCTTTTTTAAAGAATTTTGTTATTAAAACACATGAAGAAACAGAAATCAATGAGAATGCAGGGCTAGAAAACATAACAAAATTAGAATCACAGTTCACAATTAATAGTTATTGGCAACTTTTTGTGCAAGATCATGACAACTGATATTTAGCGTAAGCAATAGGTATATAAATACGGGACTTAAAATTAAAATATCCGAACACGTTCGGAGTATTTATTAAAGCTAAATGTGTGTGTTGGTACGTAGATACTGGTATGGTGTGAGCGTGTTGTTCTAGAAAGTAATACTGGAGTTCAATCTTGTCTTTTCCTGGATTTATTCATAACATTTCGATAAACTTAAATAAAACAAAACTTAATAATTTTACAAAAATTGAATCCTTAAGTTAACTATTATACTGAAAATATTCTAGAAAACAACGGCACTTCTAGAAGCCGAAACCAAGATCAATATTTTAAATAGAAAATATTCGAGACAAAAACAACAGCGACCAAACGCTCTGAAGCCAGGTTTCCGAATCTCCTAGGATCAGCTGCATATCGTTTTCGTCGGGATGCACCTCACGGGGGTCAGAGCGCAGTGACCGATACGCTCCGCCCACGCAGGGGACGATAACTCACAACACTTATTTAAAAAATACCATTCTAAAACATAATAAATGCTTTTTTAGAGATAAATACCAACAAATATTAATATTTAACAACATAATTTTTGAAAGAATTATCTAAATTTTACAAAACTCACAATTATAAGAGAAATTTTAGCAATGTTTTTGAAACTCTTCAAAGAAATTAGAGAAAAAAAGTGATAAACTTATATCAGTAAGCGCATCACTAAAACAAATGAGATCCATTTATCTATAGAATGTGGTAAAATTTTAATGTTATATTAAAATCTAAAAAATTTAGAGCTGATCGAGTAAATATTAGAAGGAATGTGACAGTCTTTACGATACCATTAATTAAATAACAGAACATAGCTCAAAAATATCGAAACGATAAGGAATATTTTAATACATTCTCTAGAAAATAATATAAATATCAGGCTCGAAAAATTTTAGAGAAATACATTCAGAATATTTTGAGTTATTAGATTCGTCATCATAGATTTTGAGCAATTTAAGTACCTATTTTTAGCAGACAAAAGACTCACTTCTAGTTTTTCTAATTTTATAAAATTGATTGTTACTTGACCCCCCACCAAGTAAAGTAGAATCAAAATAAAGTACAATTTGTAAAGTCAAAAGATAGATACATTCAATAAAATAAAAAATGTCTTTTGACCAAATTCGGACATTTCAACGTGCTCGAATGCCATAAATAATTACTAATGCATACATTTTTATTGAGAACCATCTTTAAATGCTAAATAAGATTTTTGTATAAAAATAAGTCAAATTCCAAGTGTACACAGTAATACCCGGAACTTAGGCGATAGGTGGGAGTGAGTGACATTCGCGTGAGTCGGCGTATATTTTGGAATGTAAATACATATAAATTATTTTTATTTGGCACTTGAGCTAGAAAAAAAATAATAATTTAGAACAAAAAAAGTTTAATAAATTCAAAGATAATACAAATATAAAATAGCAAACTGAATTTATTTTGATGTAGAAGATTCAATAAAATCTAACAGATAGTATGCCGGCTCAAAGATTTTTTCCCCACAAAATTTCCTCGTAGCATATCAATAATTTTTTTTATTATATCGTTGCTCTTCGCTGGAGTATGTATTTTCTAGAATCTGCAACCCTTTTTTCAATTAAATTCAGGCCTTGTGTCAAATTACCAACGGTCATTCGATCTTTTGATTAAACTAGGTCTAAAGACTCATCAATGTCTTGGTCTTGCTCATGAAATTCTATGAGCTCAACAATTGTCAGCTTCTGATTGTAGAAATCCAGTAGTTTTTAAACGTCATCTCTATCCACTTCTAAATTTATTTTCTTTTCAAAATCGACAACTGCTTCAATCAAATTACCAATTTCATGATTCACATTCCGCCTGAGTTTCATAAATGGGAAAGGAGGAAAAAAGACGAATCGAGACGAGGTTTGAAAATCGCGTGATTCCGAATTCGCGAAAGTCGAGGTATCACAGTATTATAAAATCAGTCGTTAATTTAAGAGAAAATCTTGTTGGGTTTTTTTTTATTTAACCACTTGGAAGATGGATTGAAGGAGATTGCTTTGCACAATAAATCTCACTCTCTGTTACAGATAATGCATGTTATATGAAAGCGAGTTATCAGCTGAATAATCAATGAAATCAGACTCAAATTTCTTCGAATGAGATTTTTTTTAAACAATTCATGGTATACAGCAAGAAGGATTCAATATTATAGCTTCTAAAATCGATGCAATTTTAATCCTAAAATACTTTGAATAAACCATTTCAAAACAAAAGAAAAAATATTTACATAATTCTTAAATATCATAAAGTACTTCTTAAAAAGTTCATGTTTAGTTGTGGAAGATATAGATGAATAGGAAGATATCAATGTCGTGAATTTAAAATCATAGGCTTTACATATGTGTGTGCATTTTGCCAATTTACACCTATATACTTGAGTGATGTAGTAATGCAATCAATGAAGGATTTAGACTTAGACCCGCGAGGCCCGGAACTACGGCGACAAATTTTTAGGAGTACCAAAATTTTCGAGGCAAAAATTTGAAAACGATTTTTTTTTATCAACTGTAAGACCGAACTTGAATGCTTTGTTTCTTGCTTTGACAACCTCAAGAAGTAAAAAAAAAATGATAATAAATGAATTATTTCATTCACGTGATCTCTGCTATATCTATCCAAACATAGATATCACGTTACGTATATACCTAAGTGTTCCTGCAACAAATTGTTCTGGAGAAAAATCGTTTGTCACCCTGAAGAAAGTGAAAAGTTATTTACGTGCAGGTATGAATCAAGATAGACTCAATGCACTTGCATTTTTAAGCATTGAATTACAATTAGTTCAAGAAGTTAAGTATGAGGATGGCATTAACACTTTTGCATGGATGAAAGCAAGAAGTAAATATACTATATGATTAATTAGATAGATGTGATTTTATTTCTTAATTAAAAGCAATTTATTCTAAATGGTGTGTTTACTTGTTACACTAATATGTAAAGGGTGTTTTTTAGAGGTATAGAACTTTAAATTGCTATAAAACAACGCTGTATTATTCGATTGACATGAATTAATTTTTATTCGAAAGATAATCTTGTGGCAATACATTGTAAATATGATTTCTCGCATAGGACTGCCAGGGCTGGCTCGGATGTAGTCCAATCTGGACGTCCAATTTTCGATGACTTTTTCCAACATTTGTGGCCGTATATCGGCAATAACACGGCGAATGTTGTCTTCCAAATGGTCAAGCGTTTGTGGCTTATCCGCATGGACCAATGACTTTACATAGCCCCACAGAAAATAGTCTAGCGGTGTTAAATCACAAGATCTTGGAGGTCAATTCACAGGTCCAAAACGTGAAATTAAGCGGTCACCAAACATGTCTTTCAATAAATAGATTGTGGCACGAGCTGTGTGACATGTTGCGCCGTCTTGTTGGAACCACAGCTCCTGGACATCATGATTGTTCAATTCAGGAATGAAAAAGTTAGTAATCATGGCTCTATACCGATCACCATTGACTGTAACTTTGTGGCCTTCATCGTTTTTGAAGAAGTACGGACCAATGATTCCACCAGCCCATAAAGCGCACCAAACAGTCAGTTTTTCTGGATGTAATGGTGTTTCGACATACACTTGTGGATTAGCTTCACTACAAATGCGGCAGTTTTGTTTGTTGACGTAACCATTCAACCAGAAGTGCGCTTCATCGCTAAACAAAATTCGCTTATGAAAATCGACCATTATTTTCGAAATAAAATTGCACAATTTGAAAGCGTTGTTCAGGTGTGAGTCTATTCATGATGAATTGCCAAACCAAACTGAGAATAAATCACTTGACAGCTGTTAAATCGGTCGCATCTTGGAAAGTAATGCCATCTTAAACTTCTATACCTGGAAAAAAAACACTCTTTATATAAATAATTCATGCCTAAATTCAATACCTAAATTTAATTCGAATCCATTATTACTATTCGTATTTTATTATTATGACTATTATATATAAAGGCGTCAAATTAACTTGGGCCTAGGGAGTCATTGAATCGAAATCCATTACTGAATTTAATACAGTACTGAAGCGTTTTTACTAAATTACTACACAGTAATAAAATCAAATCTCTTATCACCTTAATGGGACAACTGAAATTTTGCAAGATTTCTGTGCACATATTTTGAAATATATTTTTAGCAGCAATCCTTTTAAATTACCCGAATGAATTCCGATTCTAAGTTTGACGGTATCATCTTGTCTGTGTCTAATCTTGAAGGAGATGACAGCTTTCAAAAGTGCTAATGACATGCGGGCTATTTCTTTAGCGTGGCGCATTCCGTTTCGGTCAGGTAGCCCGGAAACAACCATATATGCATCACCTATGGTCTCGACCTAAAATGGAAAACATCATTTTGGAATCCAGGTAGCAAAACTGAAAGAGGGAATTTTAATTTCAATCAAACTAAATTACTAAACACATTTGAATCCGAATATTTTTCAAAAAATTTTCATATAATTCAAATTTTAAACATGTATTTAAGTTGTTTTTTTAAATAATTGCTCGTTCTCCGATGTAAATGTGTTAACTAATTTCCGATACTAAATTTAATTACTAAAATACTTAGTACTTTAAAAACGCTTAATGAATTTATAAATTTAAAATTAAAAGATCAGAAATATACCTTTTGCATAAACTGAATCATTTCTTCTATTGTTCACACAGCAGTTACACTTATTTTATGTGTAATATAAGAGCAATCAATATTTTGTAATACGATAATATTTGAGAAAAGAGCTAAGCATTAAATATACATCTGGTTGAAAATATCTTTGTGAAAATAATAATATCCTTCAAAGTAGGAAACAAACCAATTGAAATTAGTATACAGCCACAGAAAGGCTTAAACATTAACAATGAGATAACTATATTAATGTCTAATGTGAATTTTAGGAACGTTTTAGTTTAGTATAAAATGAATCTAAGACAAATGCTTGACAGTTCATAATAATCATTTTATTTCTTCACAATTTAAACTTGTAAGGGAAAAATTAAAATACTTATAAATACAATTAGAATATAGGATTATTATTGTTGTATTAATTAATGCTTTCCTTCTGTTTCTTATTTATCAAAATATTAATTTTTTAAAAAACCCCTTTCATAAACTTTTATTCTTAGGTAAAGTTGAAAATTTTGTACACAAATAGATCAGTAGATCTTACGTGCTTTTCAGTAACGTCAAAAAGTTCCCGAAATAGATCTATTTCAAATTTTTAAAAAATGGAACAATACTTTTTTGGACTTCAAAATGCTGCCCTCCTGCATCCACACACTTGTTCCAGTGTTCATATAACTGTTCAAAACACTCCTGGAATCTATTTTAAGAAGTCCTTCAGTTGCTTCATCGCATTTTTGATCACCTCATTTGAATTTACAAAACGATGTTCCTTTAATTTCCTTTTCATCCATGGAAACTGGTAAAAATTTTCTGAAGCTGGAATCGTTCCCATATGCTTTCTTCGTCATCTCGGGCGTCTCACAAGGTTATTTCTCGAACCAAACACAGAATTTGATGTTTGCACGCTGCTACAAAACTACATTGTAAAATCCAACAAACGATTATCTGCAGCTCACTCCGACAATACAGGAAATAAGTTCCAGATGACTATGCCTTTTCTTTATTAGTGCTGCCAACCCCAGAACCCTAAATTTCTCCTCCAATGAAAACCTACGTGATTGTAGGGGAACATTTCGGGAAATTTTTGACTGTAGTAGTATAGATAGACATATTAAAAAAAAGGACGTTAAGAGCTAAATACCTTATACACGTCAAAGTCATTAATGATCGCATCGAAACACGTGTATAAATCATTCAAAAAGTCCACGACCTCAATTGGAGTACTCATTGAACACATTTGAGTAAATCCCACAACGTCGCTGAAGAAAACTGTTACATTATCGAAATATTCCGGTTCAACAGCTTTCCCACGTTTGAGCTGTTCGGCAACAGACCTAATTGAGACAAAAAGCACTTGTGCATTATTTACAAGTTTCATAAATACCAAACTCAATAAAAAATAATGCTAAACAGAAGATTTTTTTTCACTTAAAATTATAACAATCTTCTCGTTACATCTATTTTAAATAAAAAATAATTTGCTACTGAACATAAAAATATTAATTGTGAAACACGAAACACAAAATAAAAATAATGTTTATGATGATAAGCATATCATGATGATAAGTAGATGTAGGAGAAATTGGTTCATTTAAATCTATAATGAAGTTTCCGATAAAACTTTATTTCGAATGTAAACACAAACTCACTTAATGTCAACAACATTAAAGCAGGCAAATAAAACCTCTTCCATAAATATGTGTTCTGTAAAACTTCACAATTCAATAAATCGATATACTTAATTTTCTTCTTTTATTTTAGTTCACGGGAATGAAATATTTTGAAAATATAATAGGATAGATTGCTGACCATTAAAACTGCAACACCACGAAGGAAAGCAAGTAACAAAATTTTTCTTTTTGAGCCCATGAATACAGGATAGTTGAAAGAAAACATAATTAAATGTGTAAGCAATTTTGTAGCATATATAGCCCGAAATTATGATGTCGTTTTGGCATCTATGTCGATTATACATAGAGCCAAACTTGATTTCAATGACAGAAACGTGTAGATCTTTTCCACGCTCCTTCAATTCTATACCAAACTTCCTCAATCACAGAGTGGTAGCGGCTCAGTCTCTGAGCAACTCATGCCTATATATTATCCATGTGTGAGAGATCTAGAGAACGTGTTGTTCAGAGTAACAATCAAATACCTTCTGTGTCGAAGTAGGTCAGGGTGACAGCTCACATGCAGTTTTGAGTTATATTGAAAGACCTCAAAGATAAGGCACAGCCACCGGCCTTAAGATTTTAAAAACTGTCAAGATTATTCAGAGTAACAGTCAAATACCTTCTGTGTCGAAGTAGGTCAGGGTGACAGCCCACATGCAGTTTTGAGTTATATTGAAAGACCTCAAAGATAAGGCACAGCCACCGGCCTTAAGATTTTAAAAACTGTCAAGATTATTCAGAGTAACAGTCAAATACCTTCTGTGTCGAAGTAGGTCAGGGTGACAGCCCACATGCAGTTTTGAGTTATATTGAAAGACCTCAAAGATAAGGCACAGCCACCGGCCTTAAGATTTTAAAAACTGTCAAGATTATTCAGAGTAACAGTCAAATACCTTCTGTGTCGAAGTAGGTCAGGGTGACAGCCCACATGCAGTTTTGAGTTATATTGAAAGACCTCAAAGATAATGCACAGCCACCGGCCTTAAGATTTTAAAAACTGTCAAGATTACAGCCAAGTAAACAAGAGGTGTCTTGTACCCAATAGTTGTCCATACCATCGTACCACCTGCGTCGTTCAATTGCACTTAGATGTTGACCAATTGCATGTCCCAGAATTTTCTCCCTTTCATAAGTTTGACGTTTGTATCACCCTTACTTCATGGTGTTGTATTTTTTGAGGACCAACAGTATAAATGCATTGGAATAGCAATTTTAAAGCATGTAAAATGAATCAAACTTAAAATTTCAATTAGGCTTGGAAAATTATAAAGTATTTCATATCTATTTTTTTGAAAAAAAAAATTTTGTATACTGTAGCTTTGAAATAGATCTTTTAATTGAAATTTGAGTGGACCCGCATTTAAATCAATTGATACTTAATCATCATGAGATAAATCTAAAATAATTTTGGATTATTCTATTAATCTAGTTTTTGAATCTTGTATACCTATTTATATTAACAGATTTACGAAGACTCAATTGAAAGTTTTTAAGGTTTTGTATTTTTCACTCCTTTTTTCTTACAAATTATTCTAAAAATACAATAGTCATTTTAAATGTATTCATTTATTCATTATGATAATGTTTGGAAATTCTTAATCGACTTTTATAAAAGATGAGATGAAAGTTTCAAAGTAAAAATGTGTATATCTTTCATAGAAGAAAGCAACTTTTATGAAGCTGTTTATACGAGTCTCAGTCTAATTTAGAATTATTTTGTAGAATACATCATCTCATAAACTATTGAGCCTTATTCATGAAAATTCTCTTTCATACCTTGGTAACACTTGATAAAGAAGTTCCTCTGATTTCTTTTTCTCTTCCATGAAAGCTGCCGTTCTTTGTTCCACCAGAGATTCCAAATTATGCGCATACTGTTCCATGCGCATCAGTAAGTTGTCCATGATATTTACTTCTCCATTTTGACCCCTAGGGAAATTTTACAAAATGTTCACAATATAACAACTTGTAAGTTACATTTTCTAGACAATACATAATATTTTAGCAACCATATTTAATTTCTGTAAAGAAAGTAGTAAGAGGATTTATATGATTGCATTCGTTACTTTAGTTCTAGGTTTTCTGTTAAAAATAATTCAAAATTCTGTAAATCACCTCATTGTTGAGAATATATTGTAAATAATTTAAATAACTTTGCGCAAAACAAGAGAGAATTGAAAAGAAGCAAATTGTTTAGTGTAACATTTTAAAACTTTTTTGCTAAAGTGACTCGCATTTTTAAAGTTTTGATGGAAGATAAGTCTTAAAGTTTTAATTTGAAATTAAATTTACAGTTTAAATATCCAGCTTTAAGAGGTGTTGGAAAGCTAAAATATAATTTTTTTTGACAATTTAAGAATTTTACATTTTCAACTTGTATAGATTTTAACCTTTCTAAAAATACCTTACTTTAACCTCTAGGGTAATTAGAAGCCTTAAAACCTTATTTTTAAATAATCGTTGAAACTGAGCCACTCCCATTTGAATGGCGAAAAATGTCATTAGAATACTTCATTTTTGCTTAAAAGTTCAACGTTTAGTATAAACCAAAGCATGTATCTTTTATTGTAAATTGAACACTTTATTCTTTTATTTCCTAGCCGATTAAATGTCTCACTGTATACATTAAAATCAATTAACCTCAAAATGTAAATTTTGATGCTAGATGTACCTTTTCTCAGAAACTGCTTTTTACAGGTGTGTAAATGTTTTATGATGTATTTATAATGATGGCTAATAATTTTGGGAAAAACTCAAAAATTTATTTTTTAGAAATTTTTCATGTGAAAAATGGGCCAAATTGTTCGCAACGTTTGATAAAATATTTCATAAATTATTAAGAAATTCAAAATTAGCTAATAACTTATTTCAGTGTAAAGAGAAAGGTGTACTGTAATTATATGAAAAATTTCAAGCATGTACATATAACAGATTTTAAGAAAAGGTACATCTAAAAGAGCCAATTTAACATTGTCAGTATATAAATAGAGAGAGAGGTTTCTACCTGTAACTCCCCTTAATTAAAGTAACCACTTTCCAACACTAAGTCTTAAATAGTTTTATAATAGTAGAAATTATATACGATAACCATGAAACTAAAAATAATTAATCACACAAAAGAAATATGTCCGTTAAATTTATACAGGTTAGAGGGCACCCCAAGAAAACATTCACGTAGAATAAAACAAAGTATTATACTTTTAGAAACAGTAAGGACAAGAGAGAAGAAAAAATTAATTGGAAATATTAATAAGTAGTGATTAAATTAAATCCTATAATAATTATCTAATAACTTTTAACTAATAGGGGGAAACATTTTGTTTATATATTCAAAGGACGTGTATAAATACATAAAAAGGTTATTTTTATGAAGAAAAAAAGTTTTTTTTGTGTGTGAAATAACGTAGTAAAATTATCTGAAATATTTTATTTTCAGTATTAATGTAAAATTACGATAATAAGCAGAAAACACATTTAAATTATCTCAATTATATAAAGTGAGAATAACCGACGGAATTTTTAAAAAAAGTTTCACTTCAAAAATATTCATTTAGAAAAATATTCATCAGGTAAACATGCACCGAACATTTTTCTGCACTTTTCACAGTGTTCTGTGGCTTCACTTCCAACAATTAAGTTAAAGCAACTTTTACATGAAAAAATAACACCGCTAATAATTCACGTAGTCAAAACAATGCTTCAACTGAATATACTTCATATAAACACAGGAAGGAACTAATAGTAATAAGCAATTTAAAGAAGGTTTCTGGAACAAGTGTAAAACAAACTCAACAAAAAGAAGCCATGATACCCGAGAATTTCAACAGCTGCATTTCTTGGAACATGCTATGAAGTCAGCCTAAGTAAACTTCTTATGTTCGCTTTTAGCAGTTCATAAAGCATCCTGTGAAAAGTACATTAGGATGCCAATGAAAACGCATTTCTCAAACGAAACAAAACAGTGCATGTCTGATGCTATTGCCTACATTAAAACATATACCGATTTATATTAAAAGAGAGCCTGGTAAATTCAAAAATATTTTTTATGAAATTATTTGTAGAAATAGAGGTGGTTCAAATTACGAAATATTCAATAACATTCAAATCCTTCGATTTTTTATTCATATTCCATTTTAATCAAAATATTAATTTTCATAATTTAATTATATGTATTTCATCAGGACAGGCAATTGTGGCCTTCGGTTGCACTATAAAAAATGACATATAAGACTAATATTTGCTTATGAATTTACAATATGCAATTTATTAAAAGGTAACAAAAATGTAATCATGCATATTAAATTCCTTTATCTAAAGTGATTACAAAGATTTAATGTTTATATTTTTAAAAAGTTTCAATTTCGCTTAAACCATAGAATAATAACTCCAAAACCATAGAATAATAATTCTTAACTAAATTAAACTATGTTCTTGGAATTATTTTTTTAAATATAGACTTTATTATGATCTGAATTTTTAGCAATTCAACTCTGCACTTTTTCCAGAAAAAAATTTCCCCTTTTACTATTCAATGACCATGGTCAATTTATTTGAGCTAGGCGTTTTGATGAATATCTTTCGGATCAAGGTTGAAGAAAATGGAATAGCTAACTCTGTTTCAGGAACTTACCCGATATAGTATCTTTCGTATTACGTCGGTTCACAAGCTATCCTAAGTTCTGTTGGGAGGTTATTGAGTACGATCTGGATCAAAAGTTGCTTCATTTATGGGAAACTCTTCCAATATCAGTATCTTACAAATTGATTGACATTATTGAAATTCTACAACTCCATTGTTTTATAAATATGGATGGATACATCCCACATTAAAACTCCTTTCTTAATGTAAAAAAAATGCTGAATTCTGTGCTTTATGTTTTTATCAATAATTGGACTTTTAAAACAAAAAACATAATTTATTTGGTGTTAAAATTACATGAAACTGAATAAATAAAAATTTTTAATTCCAATTTTTAACTGCATGATCTTATGTTCATTTGCGTTTAAATTAGACAGAAAATACTCTTTGAAAAATACGTAACTTTTGTAGGTCAATATACAGAGTATTTTAATATTATTAGAACACCTTTGAAGGGTGATATAAGTCATTAAAAACAATTTTTGTACATAAATGTATGGATGGAAGTGAAGTATACAGGCACAAAGACAAAAAATTAAATGTGTAAAAACTTTTTTACTTACAATATCGTCGTCAATTACTACAGCAATGTTTACACGAAATGTTCAAAACCGGTGACTCTAACAGTAAATCAAATAACAGTAATACAACAGTTCTTCTTACGCAAGTAGCCACAGTGGATAATTTAACGAAGAGTTAGCAGTGGATAGTTTAGCCGTAAAGAGGATTCTAATAAATTTTCAAAGCTCGATAACTCTAGTGATCAAGTAAACAATCGATACAAATGATTATAGTTGGTCAAGCACATAAATTCTAAATTAAACAGTAATATAGGGCATGTGTACTTTTTTGGTATTTCCAAACTAGCAGCACAGGCCATGCATCTAGTAAGTATAAAAAAACTGTTTTCTCTTCATATTCAAATTTTTTCCGAGTTTGTGCCTTTACGCGATAATTCCTGTGAAATGTAAATAAATTAATAAAAATACTTTTACTGAGCTGTAACATCCTTCAAAGTTTATCACACGATTTTAAGTTCACATTATAAATATATATATGCACGTTTCAATACCCTTTATCTTTGGAGACTGGGCAAAGGGGGAGTCAATTACTGGAGTGAGTGTATTCTCAGTTTTTACCGAGATCTCGGAGAACGATTTCACGAACATCTGTTTCATCTCTTGTTCAAGTCGTTATGCATTGCTCACTGAAACAAAGATGTGTGATAAGGTTTTGTGTGAAACTCGGCTATTCTGCAAAGAAAGCCGTTCAAATGCTTCAGCAGAACTTCTGGGCTGATAGTTCATCATAATGGCAAGTCTACAGATGGCACAAGACATTCTTAGAAGATCGTGAAGAAGTTGACGATGAACCCGGATGTAAACGATAACCAACCTCTTTAAACGGTGAAAATATGACTTGTGTATAGCTCGTTTATTGTCAATAATGTTAAATATTTTTTTAATTTATCATCCTTTAGATTTGGTAAACGATAAAAACGTGGGTACAACTTGACCCCAATGTCGCAAAGTGAAGATTTGTCATGATGTTTGAAGTGAGCGAAAAGGATCCATATTTTATGAGCAATATTATCACGCGCGACGAAACGTTGATTTTTTTAATTCGACATCGAAACAAAGAGGCAAAGCGCCGAGTAGGTCCCAAAAAGACTCGAATGTGCAAATCCGTACACTTTTTGACACTTGGGGATCATCCACCACAAGTCTGTACTTCTTGGGAAAACTATCAGTTATAAATTTTACTTGGAAGGGCTAAAAAACTAAACGCAAGGATTAAGTGTGTTAGGACAGACATCGGCAGCACTTGAAAAACTTGTTAAATTCCTGGACATTTTCGGAGCTTGGAAATTATGTTGACAAAAATTGTCGAATAAAATTGATTTCATAGTGAAAAATGCTAGTATTTTATGATCTGTGATGATTTTATGATGCTGATCTGTTCAACTTATTCTTTTTAATCGACTGTAAATTTTGCAATAAAACAGTGATTGATAAATATGAAGGTTAAAACACTTGTACTTTTATACAGAACATGCACAAAAAATTTCAGTTAATTATTTTCAAAACTTTTTGAGCACTCTTTTTCTGTGTTTGGACATTTTCAAAAATACACTTATCGAGTAAAACGCAGTTTAAAGTATGACATCTCTTGCTTAAAGTAGTGGCATCTGCTTTTACTAAAATGCTTGTAGGTTTTATTCAAGTGAATGGGAAAAAAATAAACTTCGTATTTTTATTAAGCTAATAAGATGGACTATAAAATAAAATCATACAAAAATTGTCAATTTTTGGCCAAATTCACAATTTTAGGGTAGTCGGATACCTAGACACGAATTTTGGTACAAGTATAAAATACACCTGAAAAGTTAGAATAATATACATTTCATAAAAATGATTAGTATTGTGAAAGAAAGAGCAAAGAATATAAGAAATTTTTACAAAGTAATATTTTATTAATAATTCTTTTATGTGATTTTCTTAATTACTCTTCTACGAAATCATGCTAAGTTACGAGTATTTTTGTTAAAAAAAATTGTTTTCCTTTAATGTCTCATTTCTATATGTTTATGAATATAAGCGGCAGTTGCACCCAATGAAAAAAAACTTTAATTTCGTAAGCTTTTAAAAAAAAATTGAAACAAATCTTCTACGAAAACTGCCTTTGATCAATATTTATCAGTTCCATTTAATTCTTACCCATTAAAATAGTTTTAGGATGATTAAATGATGAATTTAAAAAAATGGTGAGTGTGAATTTACGAGCATTAACAGCATAAATTCGACAGAATTAATAATACAGTTTACAATAAGATACGTGTAATGTACGAGTATTATGTTATTCTAATTGTTTAGCTTACACTTTTGTTGAAATGTGCATCATTGAGATACTTCCTTGGATTTTGTTTCAATTGTGCGCTTTGATGTGTCAAATGGATATATTTGCAAGGTTTTTTTTTGGGGAGGAGTGTAAAAGCTTGCATAGGAGAATCATAAAGCTCTTTAAATATGAATTACAGTCAGTGAAATTCTACTTCTACCATAAAAAAAATTATTTACCTATTAAGAATTCTCATCTCAGCTTTAATTTGGCTGACATCTGGTCTGTCTTCTGGTTCTTCAGCCCAACATGCTCGCATTAGGGATAAAAGTCCGGGGGCACAGGTCTCTGATGGTACCACAGGACGAAATGGGGGAGCTTCTTTAACTCGAATCCTTGCCAATATTTCTGATAATGAAAAGAAAATAAAGATTGCCTTGGAATTTTTTTTAATAGGTCATTAGATAAATACTATTATTTAAGCTTATTCAATGCAAAATAAATGTCTCAGCTATACTTTCACTTGTTTCCTTAAATGATCGTTCATTAAGGGACATGCTCGAAAGAGTAAAAAGCCAAAATTAAGGCTTTGTTTGTGAGACACACATCTTTAAAAATTTCCAACAGAGCTTAGATTTTTTGTGATCTTAATAAAAATATTTTGATCATTTTGTAGAAATGTAAAAATATTACTTTAGTTAAAAATAATTTTCTTTTCTGTACATAATTTTTGGGCGTAATTTTTGAGATCTCATAACACATGCTAATGTTTAGGTACCATTTTTTAAAAGTGTATTTCTTAAATATTTAAAATATTTTTTTCACATATATAAAACAATACACAAAATATATGGAACCTATTTTTTAGTAAAACATTAAGATAGTTTCTTTAAAAAAGTTATAAAAATTAGCAATTTTGAGAAAACTTATATTCTTTTTCCCTTCTTTATACATAAAACTATTTTTTTAAAAACTATACACATTTTCGACTAAAAAAACATGTTCACTATATGCAAAGATATCCAGCATAGAAGTATAAAAATTTTTTAACCATATAGGGCAATATTTTTTTAAGTGTTCCTAAAAGCGAAAAATTATGCTTTGGAGAAAAAGGGAAAAAACTAAACATTTGTTTACATTTTTGTCAGTTACTTTTAATATTGTAAGATCATTTTATCAACCAACATATAAGTGTTATACATTTTTAGTATCAGAAAAATATACACTATTTTTTATTACTAAAATTAAAAAATCGATCTTTTGAACGTGTATGATATCCTGGTTCCCTTATTGCTACGCAATGAACCAACAAATGGGTTACTAGTGACGAACACCGTAATTTACACAACATTAGTAAAGTGACGACCAATCTCCCACCTCTCCTCTCTTGTCGCCACACCATAAAATCCTAAAAGTTTTGAGCCTCGGTAAATGTAACATACATCATATGTCAACCATACATGGCAGATTTTTGTCAAACGAGAACTAGAACCTAGGGTTCGACACAGCTTTATTTTTTAAACGGCTTCCAAGTTTTAATCGTATTTAAAATTATTCAGAAATGAAAATGATAAATATGTATACGCTTAAAGGAATCAACGATCGTAAAAATCTTCATATTTTGTTGTAAAACGGTGCATTTGAAGGCCTTTCTACTTCTTTTTATAATTCAGAAATTAAAATATTTCATTGCAATACATAACACATTATATAAAATTCCAAACAACTATTTTCTATTATAATCATATCGGAAAAAAAATTCTAAATAAAGGGGGAGGGGTTGTATTTTGTAAGTCAGTATACATAAAAGTGCCATAACTGTCCTAATAAATTGCTAAATTAAACGTTAAGTCTTAGTCAGTATGAAGATTTTATTTTCATTTGAATAAAAAAGAATTGATTAATATGAAAATTAAGGCGTGAGGGTGAGTGTTTATGTTCTCTACTTCTTTTTTTCATAAATATTTTGTTGAGTTTTTGCAGTTTTTCTTCGATTTTTTACAATTTTATCTTACAATTTTTAAATGTATTTCAATTTCTTCATTCGTAGATTATTTTTTTTACATATATTTCGGTAGAAAATTTTATCGAAATAAAATCTTAATATATACGAACTTTTTATAAAATGCTGAAAAAATTCTAATTTCTTCACACTTAATCTCAGCAAGTACATGTTTCAACTCAAGAATTTGGGAAAATCCTTTCATTAACTCGCCTCTTTAATAAAATTAAAAAATAAAACAGAAAAAAAGGCTTTTTAACAGTTTAGATTATTTCAACCATCAGCTTTCTCAAATGGCAATTTTATTTTCATGAGCTGGAGCTAATAAATCTTTATTTGTATTTTTTTAAAACAAATTTAAAACACACACATTATAATATGTAAATTTGATAATCTTTAATTTAATATTCTCGAGCTGTGTTTCAAAATTCTTCGTATTACTGAACATGCGTATATCCGAAACTACAAGATTAGGAGTAGAACGTAAGGCAGATAATTATTAATTGTAGCTATTTAGGCTTGATAATACATGTACTCTCACGCTCTCCTTCATCAAATATTTGTATTTCGCTTAGTTTAATTACGATTAGGTGAGACAATCAAGTCACGCGTTTCGTTAAGATGCGAGGACAATGGACGTGTCAGTGAAGAATTTGTGTTGAAAATATATTGTATTTAATTGGCAAGTAAGATAGTCAAGTTATAAAAAAATAAAGGTATAGGGTATTTTTTTAGAGGTATAGAACTTTAAATTGCAATAAAACAACGATGTATTATTCGATTGACATGAATTCTTTTTTTATTCGAAAAATAATCTTGTGGCATCACATTTTAAATATGATCAAGCAAGGCGTAGATTCGTCGAATGGGCACAAAACGAAATTGCCGTTGTTCCCGATTTTCATAAGGGAATTTTGTTTAGCGATGAAGCGCACTTCTGGTTGAATGGCTACGTCAACAAACAAAACTGCCGCATTTGGAGTGAAGCTAATCCACAAGTGTATGTCGAAACACCGTTACATCCAGAAAAACTGACTGTTTGGTGCGCTTTATGGGCTGGTGGAATCATTGGTCCGTACTTCTTCAAAAACGATCAAGGCCACAACGTTACAGTCAATGGTGATCGATATAGAGCCATGATTACTAGCTTTTTCATTCCTGAATTGAACAATCATGATGTCCAGGAGATGTGGTTCCAACAAGACGGCGCAACATGTCACACAGATCGTGCTACAATCGATTTATTGAAAGACACGTTTGGTGACCGCCTAATTTCACATTTTGGACCTGTGAATTGGCCTCCAAGATCTTGTGATTTAACACCGCTAGTCTATTTTCTGTGAGGCTATGTAAAGTCATTGGTCTTTGCGGATAAGCCACAAACGCTTGACCATTTGGAAGACAACATTCGCCGTGTTATTGCCGATATACGGCCACAAATGTCGGAAAAAGTCATCGAAAATTGGACGTCCAGATTGGACTACATCCGAGCCAGCCGTGGCAATCATATGCCAGAAATCATATTTAAAATGTAATGCCACAAGATTACCTTTCGAATAAAAAAAATCATGTCAATCGAATAATACATCGTTGTTTTATTGCAATTTAAAGTTCTATACCTCTAAAAAAACACGCATTATTTATGTTCATGAAATTTTTATTGTTCTACAATTCATTTAAAAGTAATTTTATTTTTGTTTCGATTCATATTAAATTTTAGCTAAATTCTTTTATACCAGCTATACACTTTATCTTTTTAAAAATACTGTGTTTCTTAAACTAATAATAAGCTTATCTTAGTAGTAAGACTGCATTCAAAAATAATTTGCAAGTTTTATTTTAATTTTAGTTAGCAAGTTTGATTTTGATTACCACTCATACATCCAAGAGACGATTTATATTAATTAATTTTGAGTTTCTTTCAAGTTTTAATCAGGATTTTTTTTTTTTTTATTCTGAAAATATTCTAAGAACATTAACAATTTCATATTTTTTTTTGAAGTGATAACTTCTTTTGGCGAGTTTTGCTGAAGAGTGAATTTGAATGAACGTAACGCTTGGGTTTGTAACGCTCTTTCGGCTTTTTTCGTCTTTAGTCGAAGATACACACCCCTAAAAAGAAAAGGAGGGGCGTTTCCTCCCTCCCCCGCCACTCTAAAACGACATGAAACGCAGTAATTTGTTAAATACGCCGTAAATCGTTTACCAAAATGCCGTAAAAAAAGTTCCTAGCTTCGATCAAAGTGAGGATTCCCTCCCCACCCCCACCTCTTTCTACGAAAATGCATGCAGGATTCTTGCTAACTCTTGTTGAAGCATGAAAATGAAACATGTAATATTTTTAAAAATAGCCTTAGAGAGAGAAAGAGAAATCCTACACTAAAATTAAATAAGATGTAGAAAAAGGACAAATTTTAATAGAACTAAGTGAATAGTATAATTACCATTAAAAATATTGAAGTGAATTTAAGAAAAAAATTAATTTTTGTAAGCGAATCTGAATAGCAATGAACAAATAGTTCTATTAATCACATTACTTAAATATACTTTGAGTCTAAAAAGAAAATTAAAACAACTAAAAATTTAGAATGACAAAATTAAGTATATAGATATTAAGAAAAAGTTACATTAAATTATTTAAATGTAAGAAAACAAAATATAATAAAGAAGACTTTCCTTGCAGCAGCACCAGATATATTTGTACAAAACTGCCATACAATGACAAAATAGCTAGTATAAGCTACAGATTATGTGATATAAATCGAGATTAAACCCCTTTTTAAAGTTTTTGACCTATAGATTCCTCTCTTCCCAATCAACGACCAGTCTTACTATCCCTTTGTTTAAATTAATTCATGGACAAAATTGAATATCGTTAAATTACTACCAAAATTCACAAAGCCGGATCGGGTATTCTGAATAAATTACCTATGATTTTAAGTGGGAACTTTAAATTAGATTTTTCAAAAGACAAATCAAAGCCTTTAGTTGATTTTTTAAAATCAAAATTCATTTTAATTATGCCAAATGATCCAAATGAAAGCACGAAAAAGTACGTAACAACGCTCGACAGAGTTTTTTTTAGATATTTAATTAAAATTTTGCATCTAAAGTATTCAAAACCTATTTATGCTACTATAAACCTATTGTTTCCTTCTTAGAATACAATTAATTCCCAAATATTTGGCACAAAAATATTACTTAATGAGTACAGACATATATATATAATTGTATAGGTCAATACTAATATTCTCTTGTTTTTTATTCACCTAACCAATCCCTGAAATAACATTACAAAACTTGAAGTAATCACTTCTATAGTGAGGTCATAAGCACACAAACTTTTTTTTAAATTCAAGTTTTTAAAGTCCAGTTATCAAGTTTTTAGCGCATTCAGTGCTTTAACCCTTAACTTCCCAATTTTTAAATTTCTATGAAAAATTATATGAGCTACGTTCTCAAGTAATATATAATAGAAGGGAAAAGTGTATTTTTAAAAAATTAAGCTGTTTTATATTGAATTTCAGTCATTTTTTTTGTTTGTTGCAGAAGTGAAACATTGTGCAGTAGTGCTGTAAATTACAAAACTTTTTTTTATATGAGGATTTTATTATTCGTCATAAAATGTTTAATTTTTTACCTGGTAATTTATTTCGTCAATAAACAAGAGGAAGCATAAAATATAATTGATTCTTTTTATAGCAAAAAACAAAAAAAAACAAAAAAAAAACAGTTCTTCAAGCATCAGATATTTTTATATTTGTTGTGATTTCTAGGAACAATGTACTTCCATCTAGTGACAAAATTAGCATGTATTTCGTTGCAGTAATCTTTATTCTCAGATAATTGATTTGTAGGTAATTAAAAAAAATATTGAGACTGTTAAATTAAAATAAATCATTTGTTGCAGAAATGCAACAGTGCGAAGTTAAGGTTTAATGATCGCCATTATACAACGATATGAACTTGAACGAAATTTATGAACGAATTTTTTCACTTTATTTTTTTCTTGTAGCTTTATAAAAAGTGTTTTTTTTTTCAGGTATAGAAGTTTAAGTTGGCATTACTTTCCAAGATGGCGACCGATTTAACAGCTGTCAAGTTATTTATTCTCAGTTTGGTTTGGCAATTCATCATGAATAGACTCACGCCTGAACAACGCTTTCAAATTGTGCAATTTTATTTCAAAAATAATGGTCGATTTTCATAAGCGAATTTTGTTTAGCGATGAAGCGCACTTCTGGTTGAATGGCTACGTCAACAAACAAAACTGCCGCATTTGGAGTGATGCTAATCCACAAGTGTATGTCGAAACACCGTTACATCCAGAAAAACTGACTTTTTGGTGCGCTTTATGGGCTGGTGGAATCATTGGTCAATCCTTCTTCAAAAACGATGAAGGCCACAAAGTTACAGTCAATGGTGATCGGTATAGAGCCATGATTACTAACTTTTTCATTCCTGAATTGAACAATCATGATGTCCAGGAGCTGTGGTTCCAACAAGACGGCGCAACATGTCACACAGCTCGTGCCAGAATCGATTTATTGAAAGACACGTTTGGTGACCGCCTAATTTCACGTTTTGGACCTGTGAATTGGCCTCCGAGATCTTGTGATTTAACACCGCTAGACTATTTTCTGTGGGGCTATGTAAAGTCATTGGTCTATGCGGATGAGCCACAAACGCTTGACCATTTGGAAGACAACATTCGCCGTGTTATTGCCGATATACGGCCACAAATGTTAGAAAAAGTCATCGAAAATTGGACTACATCCGAGCCAGCCGTGGCAGTCCTATGCCAGAAATCATATTTAAAATGTAATGCCACAAGATTACATTTCGAATAAAAAAAATCATGTCAATCGAATAATACATCGTTGTTTTATTGCAATTTAAAGTTCTATACCTCTAAAAAAACACCCTTTACTAATTATTTTCCTAATAAGTATAAAAAGCTAATTAGAGATCTGTTTACAGAAAAAACATTTAAAATATTCGCATTGAACTTAATTATTAATTTAGGGTCTTCGATGGTTGGGTACAATAATATCGACTATTATACATAGAGGAACAAATACTGAATGATCTTTACGTTCTGCAACACAACAGAGGACACAAAACGTATATAAAACACTCAAATCAGGATACACAAGTGGCATTTTACGAAGAAGAAATGCATTTTACAAAGCACGTGCAATCGTACTCGAACTGCTACGTGGAAAAAAAAGAGATCCCCCTCCCAAAAAAAGAACAAGAAGCGCCACCTGGGTGTCATTTGATTGCAAAAGGAAGGTAATTGTAAATATATGGTGTTAAAATTACCATTAAAACTACATACATCTAAATATTTAAGGTATTCGACTACGTTCGAAACCGTGATTTTGCAAAGCGTATAAATGGATAATTTTCATGATATTTAGTGTCACTTAGATTATAATATATACATAAAATTGTTTTAAGGACGTTTTGACAAAATGTATTTATTTAAATATAATATTTTGGCAAAAAAATTAACTTAGAATAATCTTTTTACCAAATGTTCTCCGTTTGTGAAAAATGCTTGTATTATAATAATATTTTGCCTGTATATAGCTCAGACCTCTCTACAGAGGCTCAACTAGAATTTTTGAAATATATAGCTTAGAAGTGCGTTTATCCATATTTTACGACAACAGAGGGGAGCAATTTTAAGAAAAAAACGCCAATAATTATTTCATTGGTGGTAACTCTGAAAATAATGTGAATTTTTGAAAAATTCTAGTTGAGCCTCTGTAGAGAGGTCTGAGCTATATACAGGCAAAATATTATTATAATACAAGCATTTTTCAAAAAAAGGAGAGCATTTGGAAAAAAGATTTTTCTGAGTTAATATTTTGCCAAAATATTATATTTAAAATTTTTTTTGTCAAAATCTCCTTAAAACAGTTTTATGCAAGTATTCTAATCTGAGTGACACTAAATATCATGAAAATTATCCATTTATGCGCTTTTTTTAAAATCACGGTTCCGAACGTAGTCGGATACCTTAAGTGTTGTCTATATTGCGTCGGTAATTGTTTTCCTGTAACGAATAGTACTTTTTATTTAAAAAAGAAAGTCAAATTACCGAGACACAAAAAGGATTGAAACATCTATGAATTACTATATATATATATATATATATATATATATATATATATATATATATATATATATATATATATATATATGCAGATTACTAAAAATAACTTTTTTAATCTTTAGAGCCCCATCGATCAACAACTGAGCATAATTTTTTCTTACAGTTACTTTTTAAGAAACTAGGAAAATAAAAACGATTTATTTCACAAAAGGAATTGTAAAATCAAAAACACTAAGTTCCATACACGCTCACCAGCTACGGTCATCGACTCTCTGAAGGGATAAAAAGGCTCTTCCCGCAAGCTGATCTCTTGAAGTATAATTCCCAAACTGTACACATCACCCTTGCTCGTTCCCTCCGGGGGACACACGGGAAGTCGAAGTAACTCGGGAGCTTTCCACAAGAATTCTGTAAGAATTGATACATAAATATACTTTCAGTTAATGATGAAATACATTGATTCACTGTGATGAAATACAATCAAACTTATATTCTAAAGCAATAAAAACGGAACAGGCACTTTACTTACGTAATTATGATTGCTTTTTTTTAAAAAAAAAATTCAATTAAATGAGAACTTTTATTGAGTGATTTAGAAAGTATGTGTAAAATATTTCATACATCGAAATATTTTTTTTTAAAAAAATAAATGTTTTTTAAATGAAAAAGAAATAATAAGTTGAACGGAAAAAAAACCCTTTTTTTAAAAATATTTTCTATATTATTATAGCTGTTAGAAAAATTTGCTAATGCACACAAAATACGAAACAAGTTATTAAACGATGCTAGTTTTTTCTTAAAATTGAACCATTTCTAATGCGTTTACATTAATTAAAAAATCTGAAGTTTTCCTATATACATAAATAAATCTGTATCGTTTCGTTTTCGAATAAAAATACAGTATGAAAATAAATTGTGCATTAGATGATATCAATTTTTTGATACATTTTAAGTTAAAAATTATTCACGATGAATTTATTGTTGATAAAGTTAGTGCAGTACTTCTTATAAAATAAATTCTAACTATCCAAGGTGGGCCACACACACAAAGAAAAAAGACACCAAGTGAGCAGCTTAAAAAAAGAATGGAGTTGCCAACAACTGATTCAGGAAGTGACCCCGCGCCCTTCCTCTATCTACGTATGTGGCCAGTGTTGCCTTAATCGATCACGCACGCCAGTTGGAAGTACCGCGTTATTGAGTGAACACGATCAACTGCAATCTGCAATGTCGATTTAAGAAACAAGTTTCTTGTGAAAATTAAAAAATCAGCCCCGAAAACAATTCAAATATTAACCGAGGCCTATGGAGATGAAACTTTGTCTTGAGCACATGTGTTTGAATGTAATAAGTGGTTCTCAAGAGGAAAAGACAGTTTTTTAAGATGATGAAAGTGTTGGGTGCTCAAGGTAAAACATTGCCAAAATTCGTGATATGAGTGGGTACCCACTCACGTCAGTGGTCAGACTATTAATCAACACTACTACACTAAATTACTAAAAAGACTTCATGAAAAAATTTGGGAAAACGTCAGAATTGGAGAGTAATGGATGGATGGTGCAACTAAACAATGCGTCCGCTCACATGGCCTTATTTGTTAAGCAGTTTCTTACCAGTAAAAACATGGGGCAAACATTGGGTATCCTTCTTATTCACCTGATTTAACCTCATGCGACTTATTTTTATTTCCTACAATTAAATCATGCTTAAAAGGAACCCATTTTACCTCAGTTGAAGAGGTTTAGGCAAAAACTGAACATCTTCTGAAGGAACATCACAAAATATCGTTCCAGAACTGTTACCGCCAATGGCAGAAGTGTGTGAATGCTGAAGGGAACTACTTTGAAGGTGATAATTTCATGGATAACTGATTCTGTGTGTGTGTGTGTGTGTACGTACAGTGATATATTGGACCAGTCTCGTTTTTTTGTGTGTCACATCTCATATTCTTTCAAATAATAACAAATATACAGACTTTAAATCTGATATATTGGACCAGTCTCGTTTTTTTGTGCCACATCTCATATTCTTTCAAATAATAACAAATATACAGGCTTTAAATCACAATATCTTATCATCATTATCTATTAATCATTATATATCATGCGTTCCTGGTGTAGTTAACAAATTAGTAGATTTTACAGAAGATACAGAACAGTTATTCGAGTACTGTAGGGCTGTCATTCTAAAAGTCCATGAAACACTGGTATTATATGCAGTCATCCCAAGTGTTACGCAAGAAAAATCTAGTGCACAGCTAAAAAAAATTTGAAAAAACGAGTATCACATAATATCCGTTTTAAATCAATAAGCTCATTGTGAAAATATTCATGGAAACAACTGGATTTCTGTCGGAAATAAATATCTGCATCTAGCAAAATAAAAAACAAATAAAATATTTATCACAATATTATTGTTTTCATCACCTATTTTTGCAGTGTCGAACATTCATCTACAGTTAATGTTAAATTAAAGTAGCCCGAAAACCCGAAAATTGAGAAGGTAACTAAACCGTTTATTCATTCCACCATTGTTAACATATGAAAAAAATCGCTAACCTCACGTATTTAATTAAATTCAAGAATTTTTAAGAATTGTATTTTTCAGTGGATTTCAAATAAATACGTTTTCATCAATCATTATCGGTATTTTATTCTTTAATTAAAATAGTATCTTAAAGCAGGGGTGGCCAGCTACGTGTCCACAATACGTTTGGTAATGTTCCTCTTTTTTTATTATGAAGTTATTTTGAGAGAAAATTTTTATTCCATTGAACTCTAAATTTTAAGGAATTATCCACCCCTGGTTTAAGGACTATGTTTAACAGCAAAAGTTCCGAGCTAAGAGAAAGAAATCCCAGAAAAGGATTAAGTGTTCCCTGAATTCAAAAGATATCGCTGTTGTATGTCTAAGATCACAAGTAAGAATTCATTGAAGCTTGAAAGAGAAAAAATTATTTTTGTGCGGTGTTATTCAAATGTTGCTAATACTTTAATCATGTACAAAAAATCTATTTACTTTTCAGATCTTTCTCTTCACAGCTTGCTAATGATTCAGCATGCCGAAAAGATGGCAAACCAAAATCAGTTAACTTCACGACGAAATGGCTGTCCACGAGGCAGTTCGAAGACCTGAGTCTCCCATGGGTCGCCATTTCTCCATTATGTAAGTAACTCAAGCCCTGAAATAATAACATTGAGGTCTTAAACGCAATTAACAGATCAATTTTTCTTTCAATTAATTATTAAATTATTATTTTAATCTTAATTTTTTAAAAAAATCAATTCTTAGCAAATCGAATTTTCTGAATCAAAATCGTTTACTGTTTTATAAGATAATGGAGTCCTAAGAAAGTTAATCTTTTAAATAAACTTTTTTAGAATAGAAAATTCACAAAACTATTTTCAATATAACATTAAAAAATCTTACCTTCACAATATCATTGATTAATGAATAACGAAACATCCAGTCTAAGTCAAGAGATTCATTTTTCAAAACGTCCTGCACATGAGAAAAGAAAACAAAAGAATTTTATTCTATAAAACACTATCACTCACTTTGACAGTTTGGGTGATTGAAAAGAAGTATGAAATAGAAAATGGCTTTTGTTAAAGTCTTAGAACAGCTATAAACGTTACAATTTTTATCACAAGTCACAAGTTCAAAGTTAAATGTGTTTGAATGTTTTCTTACTTTAATTAAATGCTGCATATATTTTTATCTTTTATGCCAGTGCTTCTCGAACTTGCAATATTTGCGACCCAATTTTCAATCATAATTTTCATCGCGCCCCTTCCATACAAAACAATGTATTGATTGCAATAATAATTTACATAGACTCTAAAGCTGTAAAACGACCTTAATTATATTCCGTACAATTATTAAGGTAAGTATTAAATCCTGTTTGTGTTACTTTTAAGGTATCCGAATAAGTTCGGAAACTTGATTTTAAAAAGGTACATAAATGGATAATTTTCATGATATTTAGTGTCACTAAGATTAGAATACATGTATAGAATTGTTTTCAGTACATTTTGCAAAAAGAATTATTTAAATACAATATTTCGGCAAAAATTAACTTAGAATAACCTTTTTTCAAGATGTTATCTTTTTGTGAAAAATACTTCTATTATATTAATGTTTTGCCTGTATATAGCTCAGACCTCTGTACAGAGGCTCGACTATGATTTTGGAAAAATTCACATTATTTTCAGAGTTATGACCCATTGAAATAATTATCGGCGTTTTTCTCTTAAAATTGCTCCACTCTGTTGTCGTAAGACATGGATAAACCCACTTCTAAGTTATATATTTCAAAAATTCTAGTTGAGCCTCTGCACAGAGGTCTGAGCTATAAACAGACAAAATATTATCATAATAGAAGTATTTTTCTCAAAAGGAGAATATTTTGAAAATCGTCATTCTATGTTCATTTTTTGTCAAAATATTGCACTTAAATAATTTTTCTATTGTAATACTATTCGTAAAACAATTTTACATACATTTTCTAATCTAAGTGACACTAAATATCATAAATATTATCCAGTTATACGCTTTTGCAAAATCACGGTTCCGAACATAGTCGGATACCTTATATAGTACAGTCCCGCTAATCCGAACACGGCTAATCCGAACATCCGGTTAATCCGAACGGCTCCGCGGAAAAAATTTTATAATTTTAAGGACGAAAATCGGTGAATATTTCAATATAAAACAGTATAAACCTTAATTCAAAACAGTTCTTTATTTAATATTCACGCACTGTACATCAAGTTATTGTACAAATTTTAAAATGGAATAAACTACAGAACAGAACACTAATGTTTAGTATGAAAAATTGTACAACATAACCCGTACTCCCAGTTCAAATAGTGATTTCGCTGTTACTCCGGCTAATCCGAACACTCACGTAATCCGAACAGGGGTCGGTCCGATATTGTTCGGATTATCGGGACTGTACTGTATATATATTTCATGTAAGTCATTTTTAATTAATAGGATAAGTATTATGAAACTTTTTCCTTTTATTTTTAAATTGAAATTTATTGCAAAGTAATTTTTAGTTAAAGAAGGTACTAAGGTTACCAAGAACCTTGCTACAAAGCTCAACTCAACTCAACTGCGAGTTAGAAATCTTCATATATTTCACTCCAAGTGGCGAAATAAAAAGTCGTTTTAGTAATTTTAGTCTTCATAAATTAATTTTCAAATACATCGTGCAATTCTGATACATTTATAAGTATATTGTATCAGTTTAAGCTCGCATTTTATTTTCTATTATGTCAATGAGTTTTGTTTTGCTTCCTTTTAGTAAATTGATATTTGTTTTAAAAATAATCTTTTATTTTCGATTTCTTGATATGCTCGCTTTCCCCATGTATGATTATAACGCCCTTCTAGAGGGGCGCACCCCACAGTTTGAGAACCGCTGGTTTAATCTTAAGAAATTATTGATTTTGTTTTATATTTACCTGAAGACTTCCTTTGGGACAATATTCCGTTAATATTGCAACATTTGGTGCATCAATACATGCTCCGATGAAGTTTGCAATATTTTGATGCTGTGCTTCTCTAATCTGCATATTAAAAAAAAATATCTGCTTCAATATTTAAAAAAAAGGAGTATTATATGCCAAATACATACATCAAATGTAGAATGTAATATTGTATTACTCTCTTTTTATTTCCCCAAATAGTTAATATAACATTCATTGCATACTACCAAATTTTATTCTTATTCTAGCATAATGTTTATTAGCAGACTTTTATCATACATTTTTCGTAATCATTCGGTCACCATTATAGCTAATGTTAAACCAGGGGTGTCAAACTCACGGCCCACAACGAGCATTTTTGTGGCCCAGTCCGTATATTGGTATACAATATTATAAACTCCTGTTTGTGAAAATTGCAACACCACGAAGGACTTACGCGAGTGAGCTGAAATTTTCAGGAAGTGTGTGTGTGTGTGTGAGTGTGTGTGTGTGTGTGTGTGTGTGTGTGTGTGTGTGTGTGTGTGTGTGTGTGTGTGTGTGTGTGTGTGTGTGTGTGTGTGTGTGTGTGTGTGTGTGTGTGTGTGTGTGTAAAGTAGGGCATGATATGCAGATGATTAGAATTGCAGACCGGTAGCGCATGCGTATGCTGAGCAGCGCCCTCTGAAGGGTGGATCGAACCGAATATAAATAGATGGCTGTAGCGAGGCGTGTATGATTATCAGTGGTTATATGCTAGTGTAAACGTTAACTGAATCTTTACTATGCCTCGTCGACGAAAGGGAGCGAAATTTGAACAAATTTCGGAGTTTGAACGGGGCAGAATCGTCGGCCTTCGTGAAGCTGGATTGTCTTATCGTGCAGTAGCCACTCGTGTGCAGCGTAACAGCAGCACAATCATGCGTGTTTCGAAGCAGTGGACGGACGAGGGTCGGACAGCTCGGAAATCCGGGAGTGGACCCCGAAATGTGACGTCAGCTCGCGATGACAGACGCCTGGTGCGAATGACTCAGGCGGACCCCACAGCTTCTTCTAGACAATTGGCAGCACAGTGGTCAACAGCTACAGGTGTTTCATTGTGTGCTTCATCAATTCGGAGACGTCTGCTGCAGCGTGGGCTGCGCGCAAGGATTCCTTTATACAGGATTCCTCTCACGCAAAACCATCGCCGCCTACGACTACACTGGGCCAATGTGCATAGGAGCTGGCGTGCTGATTGGCAGCAGGTCGTCTTTTCTGACAAATCCCACTTCAATTTGTGTCACCATGATGGCCGAACGGCACATTCCGGAGTGCATTATCGAACACCATAGTGGATGAACACCCCGAGTTATGGTCTGGGGTGCCATAGCATATCATGGACGATCACAATTGCTACGAATTGTGGGCAATTTGAACAGTACCCGATATATAAACGAAGTTTTACAGCTCCAAGCTATTCCTTTCCTGCAAGGATTGCCAGGAGCTGTATTCCAGCAGGATAATGCCCGTCCACATGTCGCCAAGACTGTCAAATCCTATCTTGATTCGCAGCAGGTACAGTTTCTTCCTTGGCCTTCGTATTCGCCGGATATCACCGATTGAACATGTGTGGGATGGCGTCTCGCTCGTGATCTTCGTCCCGTTGCTTCGACAGACGAACTTTGGTTGCGCATACAAACAATATGGAATACTCTTCCGCAGGCAGATATTCAAAATTTGTTTAACTCCATGCCGTGTCGTGTAGCAGCTCTTATTGCGGCGCGTGGTGGCCACACAAAATACTAATTTCTATCTCTTTTAATTGTTTGTTTGGTTTGAAAATGTTATCATTTATTTGTACCATTACCACTCAACTGTGTATTAAATTTCATTCAACTATGATGCTTCCTTCATGATGTTGCAATTTTCACAAACAGGAGTTTATAAAACATCGAAATTTCTCCCGAAATAGGAAAGATAGTAGCAGAGAAGAGATGTCCAGTGTCATGACAAACATATTAACTTTTCTTCTTTTATATATGTTTATTACAATGCATTATTTGTAATAAGCCCACGTTTCTATGAATTCTGATTTTCTTTGCCACCCACCTGAAGTTAAACCTTGTTTATTTGACCCAATTTAGCATTTGAGTTTGACACCCTTGAGTTAAAACGTACAATTTTATCCTCAATAATATAAGTAAGCAATTCAAAGATTGTAATTTCCCCCCTTACAAAAAAAGTTATGAAGCAAATAAAAAGCTCGGAATAACAACATAAAAACACTGTTATTTACAACATAAAAACACTTTTTGATAACAATTTATCTTTTTAATTAGATGAGATCCCCCTCTTTCAAATTTCTCTATTATACTTAGCACTATATTGCCCAATGAAGTCATTTTGACTGCTTTTTAGTTTCAATTAGAAAAACAGTAGTGTATATAATGATACAATTTCTTAAACTTTTTCAGAATACATTTTATCCCAAGAGAAATAAAAAAAAAATTTATTGTTAATATTTACTAACTTATTATATGACTGTAAATAATATAAAAAATATTAAAAATTAATTTTACACAAATTTCTTTACACATTAATTATTCTTTCACAATGCAGTCATTTTGACTCTTTTGAGCAATATAGGTATATACTAAGTTTCAGTCTTTCTAGCGATAAATGACAAGTATTAAGGAAAAATGTTCTTATATAAGATCATATCTCAGAATCCTGAGTTATCTTGAATATCATCAAAAATAAATATTTTCCCTTTTCGAAAATTCCAGCAAAGTCTACAACTATTAAATATGTCCTTAATAAAACAAGTTTTCCTACATTAAAAAGTAAAGTAATGTACGAAGATATACCAAAAGCGCTACCGTAAATATGGAGAGTAGTCTTATAAACGATGTAATAAAGTTTCTGGGACATTTTAAGCTCCTAAAGAAATTGCTAAAGAGTGTTTTTTTTCCAGGTATAGAAGTTTAAATTGGCATTACTTTCCAAGATGGCGACCGATTTAACAGCTGTCAAGTGATTTATTCTCAGTTTGGTTTGGCAATTCATCATGCATAAACTTACGCCTGAACAACGCTTTCAAATTGTGCAATTTTATTTCGAAAATAATAGTTCTGTGCGGAATACGTATTCCCGATTTTCATAAGCGAATTTTGTTTAGCGATGAAGCGCATTTCTGGTTGAATGGCTACGTCAACAAACAAAACTGCCGCATTTGGAGTGAAGCTAATCGACAAGAGTATGTCGAAACACCGTTACATCCAGAAAAACTGACTGTTTAGTGCGCTTTATGGGCTGGTGGAATCATTGGTCCGTACTTCTTCAAAAACGATGAAGGCCACAACGTTACAGTCAATGGTGATCGGTATAGAGCCATGATTACAAACTTTTTTATTCCTGAATTGAACAATCATGATGTCCAGGAGCTGTGGTTCCAACAAGACGGCGCAACATGTCTCAAACAGCTCGTGCCACAATCGATTTATTGAAAGACACGTTGGGTGACCGCCTAATTTCACGTTTTGGACCTGTGAATTGGCCTCCAAGACCTTGTGATTTAACACCGCTAGACTATTTTCTGTGGAGCTATGTAAAGTCATTGGTCTATGCGGATAAGCCACAAACGCTTGACCATTTGGAAGACAACATTCGCCGTGTTATTGCCGATATCCGGCCACAAATGTTGGAAAATTGGACGTCCAGATTGGTCTACATCCGAGCCAGCCGTAGCAGTCATAAGCCAGAAATCATATTTAAAATGTAATGCCACAAGATTATCTTTCGAATAAAAAAATTCATGTCAATCGAATAATACATCGTTGTTTTATTACAATTTAAAGTTCTATACCTCTCAAAAAACACCCTTTACAAGCGAGTCTATATTTTTGGTAAAGTAATGTAAAGTCTATATGTTTCAAAAAGTATTATAGTAACAAAGCTAGACTCTATTTATGTCTCAAGAAAAAACATATTTGAAGTTGAGGAGGATAAATACATATTAATAATTTATTTAGGTCAATTTTCTTTTGATGTTATTTGAAATACACACTCATGGACAGAAATATTAGCGCACCAAGAAATAATTGCGGGATAGTAACGAAACTTGGCAAGAAGGTACAAGTCAGGGAGATATGCAAATGATACAGCGTGATTGCGCATTACGTATAGCCGGTAGAGGGCGTTTAACGTCGTTCTCCGTGGAGTATAAAATAGGTAACCAAAGTTTGTTTGAGTGCCCTGACTGTCCAGTATGGGGTTGTGCTGCTAAAACCAATATTAATATTTTAAATACTCTGCAAAATTCCTATATCAGAATGATTGTAAATGCCTGCCGCTATATGCGAAATGATCACATTAATAAAGCCCTTAAAATCACTAGTTTTTAAAGCACATATTAAAAAATTAGCTATAAAATTTTCGATAATTTGCCAAATACTAATAACGTAAATATGTTAAATTTAAACGATTACAACTGTAACGATAATACTAAAAGGCCGAGAAGAATCCTTCTGGATTCTTACAACCCGCCTTAGCTTTTTTTTATCCTTGCAATAATTTTTTAATTATTGCACCCTAGTAAATTTTTTAAATTCTTATTTTCTTTTAGTCTTATACTTTTAATAATCTTTATACCCCACTGGACAAGCGTCTTTCCCCATCTTATATTCTATAACTTTATCTACCCCCATGGGCAGCCAGCCTGAGGCTAAATTCACTTCCAACTCCAACTCACTGAGAGAGCATTCCTAAGTTCTCAGTACTGTAAAAAAACTTTTACCCCAAGAAGTAATCTCTAAGCCCCTCCTCCCGGATCCCATCGCCACAGCCAATCGCCTGCATGCCACTCCGCAGACTGTGAAAAAGTAACGAAGTCAAGTCCTGCATCAAAGATATTATGATATGGGATTGAGGACTGTTTATCAGTCCAGGTACCCAAAAATAGACTGTCATCCACTGTTTGAGTGTGCTGAATCATTTACAATAGAATAGCAGAGGTAGACATGCCATTACGCCGTTTTCGAAGACAATATGAGCAGCTGTCGCAGTTTGAGAGGGGGAGAATTTTCGGCATGATGGAAGCAGGGTTGTGAGCTAGGCGAGTAGCTCGTCAATTTGGCCGCTCTGATTGTGATGTGAGGAGGGGTTGGGACCAGTGGATCTGAAAGATGTCATTTACATGAAGACCAGGCTCAGGACGCCCTCGACAGACCAGTCGTCAAGAAGACCACCACATCTTAAGAAATGCACGTGTACAGCCAACTGCTTTGTCTGTCGCCATCCAGGCACAGGTAGCACCTTTACTAGGGGTTTAATAATAGACAAGGTAGATCCCGATTCTATTCAAGTTCAAAGAGCGCGATAGTACATGGATTTCAAAATCTCAGGTTTGGATAAAATTTCATTACGTCTAAAATCATATTCGTCACTTTGCGTTCATCAAAATTATGAGATTCGCTGCTAATATCTCTGCCACAGTTGTAGATCTCTTGGCCCTCTCTTCTTGACAATTATTTTCCCATTCACCTTCTCTCTCATCATGTTTCTTTATTCATTGTAAACGTTCTTAAAGATCACAATAAAAAATGTCTAAGCTACAAATGCTTTTCGTTTAAATGTTTTTTTAGGGTTGCATTATACTCTGCAAAAGCATACGAAAATAGATTTGCCCTGTTGAAGTTAGTAGGTTCAAATTTATTTGTGATAAAATTTTGCAAAATTTCAGTGGTTTTTCATTAATAAAAATAAACTTATTTTTGGTTCATTACTGCGATTTTCTCTAAGCGATGGTGCCCAACAGGTTAAAAGCTTATCGATTATTAAAAACTATAAGAATCAAAGTAAAAGACAATCTTACAGAAAATATGACGTCAATCAATCGTGTGTCTATGCTAACCAAAGATTTTGCACTTCCGGGGGCGTATCTATAGCGAGTTCAATAAACCAAAAAAATCTCAGCCTTTTTCATATTACTTTCCCTTCTACACCACGTGCAACATTGTATACCAAAATTAAATTGAGAGAGAAATATTTTTATTAACTATTTATATTAAAGAAGAATATTTTTGGTTATACAGACAACCTCATTTCGAATTTGTTTCAAAGTTCAAGTTTATAAAGAGTACTTTTATTACGTAGCAAGTTATAAGGTTGGACAATACCATGATTACAATCAAGATAAAACGTATAAGAGATATATTATCTCTTTTTATTTATTTAATTTGGAAAACTTTTCATTGCAATATAACATTTTTTTTTAATTCATACGATCCATTGAAATTATTTATCACTTTGAGAAATAACTAATAAAATAAATACGCAGAATATTCTAAAACTTCTAATAGGTAGGTGTTTTAAATACCTACTTCCATTGAATGCATTAATTTGATTTATATATATATAGCATTGGAACCTACCTTTAAAACTCCAACCGATTTGGATTTGATTCAAAAGATTTTATGCCTTTCCAAAAGTAAATTTAAAAAAATTAATTATTCCGTAAATATTTAATTAGATACTATAACGGATCGTAGAAGTTATTAATAACTTGATCTAAATCTATTTATAAAAGAAATAATTTTGAACCTTTTTCAATTCAAATAGAATTGATCTCGTAAGCTCTATTTTCTTTTGCTTATAGACTTTCTTCACAGCTAATATATTACCCTGAAAAATCAGTAAAGATATATATTAATCAAAAAACAAAAAGAAACTAATTTTTGGTAAATACGGTTTTAAGGTAAAAAACGATAAATCTATTTATATATATATATATATATATATATATATATATATATATATATATATATAATAACATCAAAGAGAGTAAATAATTTTTAATTTAGACTAACTGAAAAATTAAAACAAAAAAATAATTAAATTGCGCTACATTTAAAGAAAAATATGTATATAGATTTCATAAAGAATAGACTTGAATATGGAATTTTAAAATATAGCGAATTTTGTGTTTTTAAAGTTATAGAGTTCCAATATTTCTCATTTAAGTATTGATGAGAGACCAGAACTTCCTAATTTAGAATTAGCCCCTGAGATGGCTTGGAATTTGTTTACGAGTCCCCGGACCGGATGTGGTTAAATTCCTTTTTGGTGGGGTGCGTCAAGATAGTTCCCGCGTTAAGAAAGTTCACTAAACCCATAAATTGTGAGGTGGTGTAACACTGCGCTGGCCTCTGGACCAATCAGAGACAATTAAAGTGGACAAGACAAAGAGTCCGCTCTAGGATTTTTGTTTGAAAAGTCGCAAAATAAAACGGGACGCACCCCGATTTTACAGAGAGAAAGCCGATTCCAGAGCTGCAGACAATCACGAAAATACTCCGGAGACTCCGGGCATCAACCACGTCCATCCCTTGCACTTTCCCTCTCTCAAGCTAAGTTAAATTTTGATCTTCTTGTAGTGAAGTAAATTTCAATATATACTTGTGCTTAAAATAAATTTAATAATGTTTAAAAACTATACGATCAGTGTATGATTTAGTGTGAGATGAGTGTTTTAATTTTGGAATTAGTTAACTTAATTAATTGTCATGATGTGCGATGTGAAATTAGGAATCTGGGTTCAAAGTTTAAAAATTAAATAAGTTTAAAATAGCTTCGCATCAGTATGTACCAAAGTGCGTTTGAAACTCAAACATAAAATGATATTTATTTTCTGTTTATATATAGATAGTCTTAACAGTTCAATTAACCCTACATGGTTCTTTACCTTATATGTACCTGTGAGAATAAATCGATGTGTTTCTGTGTCTGAGGAACTAGAATCCAAATACAAACTCTGAAAGAAGAAATGTCAGGTTATTACCATGTAGTTAATAGATCTATATAAACCTATTCATAAAAAAAGTACAAATTATAATTACTTTCTTATTTCTGAAAGAGCCGTAACACATTTTCATTTGCATGCATATGCTCTATAGAAGAAAATCAACCAATTTTAACAAAAAAAAAACACATATTAGTAGTAATAAACGCAATGTTACACGATATTAAGAATTATGTTGCAAACAGTAGATTTGAAGGATAAATTACAACATTCAGAAAAATATCAAGAGAAAAAATAGTATTTTACGTAAAATGTATTTAATCCAACATTTATATTCATACTTAAAATGTTATCACTAAAACTATCTTAAAATATCAAAGACCACTGATGATTTTGGAAAATAGAACTTTCAAAAATAAGTTAAGATCTTATATAGTTTAATCTACTTTACTCACACTCTACTTCATTTCAATGTTTATCTACTTTGACTTAATAATGGTATACTTTCATTTAATACTCATTCATCTTTATATGTTTGTAAACGCATCGTGCAAGTCATTCTAATTGTGTTAAAATGATCATATTGCTATTCAATAAACTTTATTACAATTTACGTTAATTATTAAAAAATATCTAATTCGTAAAGAAAAACTCATGATCATGCGGTATTGGAAAACATTCAGCATTAAAAAAAATAAATAACAATAATAAAATAAAATGAAATAGCATGCATTTTATGCAAGTAAACTATTTGTTAGTTTAACATACACATACAAAAGTACTTTCAATCCACAAAACAACTAGAGATTTTCAAAAAAAGAACAGTAACATGTTTTCTTTCAATACACAGTAAATAATAAATAAACTGTAATAATTGAATGACAGGTCTTTTGTGCTATTTATAAGAGGATAAAGAATAAAATCAATAAAATATCTTTTGAAAAAGAATGTTGCTATTGTGTTTCTCATATCTATACTTGTGTTTTCGATAGCCTGAGAAGGTTTGTTGTATAAAAAAATACGAGCATAGTTGCCAAAACAAAATTACTAAAAACACTCTATCAAGAGAAGGTAAATTAAACAGAGGAATCTAACATTTTGTTTAACTCAAAGAAAAGTTAGATATTTTTTGACAGTCATCAAGTGAATGTTTTTTTCTAACTGTTTAAACATTCATTATTATCATTATGCTTATGATCATTAGCATCAAAAATTCATGTTATTAGCATCATACTGTTTTTCCCTTGAATTCGTATGTTTAAGCATTATTAGGAGCAATTATGCTTTAAAAACTGAATAATTTGATGTTGGTATCATAGCTTTTTTTAAAGTATTTAGAAACATAATTTTATTTATAGAAGCAAAATTCTATTGCTAAAACACTTAATAAGTATTACTTTTCAAAAAAGACTGATTCACTGTTAAAATTTATTATTATCTTCTAGATTCTGAGAGTATTTTTTTCATTTATATGTGTTATCACTTATAGCCCTCATATGTAACATAAAAATGAGTTGATCAAAATATAATTAAATCTATTCAACTGAAAATATGGACACCTTAAGGTGTATAATCTATAACTGAACAAGTATTAAAAATAGTTGATGATATAAAATATAGTTGAAACAGACTGTTTAAAACTGAGATAACCACTACATATAACACCTTCTTGAGATGTCTATATTCTTGGTTTAAAAATAAACCAAATTATGTCTCAATGATAGACACGTTTCTTTTTATATACCCTTTTTTAAACTGGCAGCATAGTGTTAATATACATAATCTTAGCCTTAGTAACTCAACCAATTAAATATGTTTTGTACAGAGAAATAAAAAGTGTGAAACTTGATTCATTTTCGCATTTTATTTGATTATACTTAAACTTTTTAATATATATTATCTGCTATAAAATAAAATAAACTTTTAAATAGATGAGAATTTGAATAAAAAAGATTAAATAAAATTTCTTTTTGGAAAATATTCCTTTAAAATCTAGGAAAAACATCTCTTTCTACCCATTGGGGGTATTAAGAATGTATGATACGGAAACGTGAGAATTCAGAACTGAATTGAACATGTCAATATATATGAATATAAGGATGATAATACATTTTTCAAAGAAAAATTCAATTTTATTTCAAAATAGGAGATATATGGTTAAAAAAAGAAATACTAAAAAAAAAAAAGATTTTTCATGTGTTTTTACCCTTATTACGTTATATTGATTATGTTTTATTACATAATATTAGATATAATGTAATACCATTATTATATTTGAAGACATTTCATTTATTATGGATTGGTTTGAATTATTGGAATACCGAACATTTTAACTGATAACAAAAATATACAGTTAACGATCTAAAATTTATCAGCTTGAAGTTACACCATGTTGAAAATTCAAAATGAATTAACACTTAACAATACAACCATAGTCCACTGGTGCAAGAAACCGTATGTATATTGAGTTGTTTTTGACAGAATTGGAAAGAATTTCCAACTTACATTCTTCAAAAGGAATAAAAGCAAATTAATCTAAGAACAAAAATAAGCTAGAATTATTCATTTTTCCCTCTTCTTCAAACGAAATTATCAAATTGCAATAAAAAAATATCAGTTTAAAACAATATTGTATACATCATTTTACTGCATTTTTGCTATTTATGATTTCTATATTTTCGAAACCTATACGATAGAAAGCAAAAAACAAACATTTCTCCCTACTTTCGCTTTTTATAATGTTAATAAATTTATCTTTATCTCCTGAAAACTCGCAGAAAGTTTTCTGTATATCAAAAGCTTTAATATCCAAATTGAACCAAAAAATACTTTCTATTGCATTTTTAATTAACTTCCTTTTAATATCTTAGCATTTTAATAAAAATATTAATATTTTTATTTAAATTTCAGCATATATGTGTATTGGTCAATCATAAAAGGATATTATCTGAAATGAAATCATTCATTAAATGTAAAAAAATATTGCTAAAAATCCTTTTATTTTTCAGCCATCTTATCTTGTTCTATTGATTTAATCACGAATCATTTTTTAAGTGCTTCTCAATAGCTTTTAACAAAAATTTTGCACTTTTCAGCTCAATTAATAATATAATTGAGTTTTTTTAATTATATATGACTTCATTAATTTATTTGACTTAGATGTTAGGAATTTTACTAAAGAGTATTTTTATTCTGAAAGTGTAAAATAAAGTTTCAAAACATATGATTAATGTGAATTAGATTCAAGAGTGCTCAAAATTATTTATTCTTTCAGAACACGAACTTTGTGTTTCAAATATTCATGTATTTATCTTATATGCAATACTGTTCAATTTACTTATTCTATACACAACTATTTATATTACCAATTCCATAATGATTACTTATTCTATCTCTAATAAGGATGAATAAATTTAAAAAAAACAGAGCATTATGGGTATGTTTGAAAATTTGGATTTCATTGTTTATATTCCACTCTCTTTTCATTTAAGTAACAGATAGAATTAAGGTTACATTTATAATATCACGGATTTACTCCTTTTTCCTTTAATTAATTCAGAGTAATCAATGTCATTTTATAAAACAACAATTAACTCAATTCGAAATTACAGATATGTTTAATAAACACTATAAAACCTAGCCTGATTGCATGAGAACGTGAAATGCATCATGTGTGAACTCTTTGCTTTGTATTATTTTCTATGTTTCGAATGATTATCTGCGTGTCTTCTGTACTTTATTGCTTTAGTTCGAGAAATACATTACGTTGCGAAATTATTTACTTCTCAATATGAAGTATGGTTTTTTTCACATTTTATAATCACTCTTTACTGATTGTATTACTGAATAATGGTTCATTTCTTTTTTTGATTGAGGGCATTTTTACAAATATGTGATTCATTGCAAACTTAGAACAGTAATATCGTCTACAAATGCCTTCTTAAGGTATCCGAACACGTTGAAAATGACCAAATTCGAACAAGACCGATATTTTTGTTTTCTATTTTATTAATACATCTATATTTTGGCTTTACAAAACATACTTTGTGTTGATTCTATGCTTCTTAGAGGCCGAGTTACAATCAATTTTATTAAGTTAGAAAAACTGGAAGTGGGTCTTTCATCTACCAGAAGTGGGCATTTAAATTGTTCGAAATCTATCATGGCGTGTCTGATCACACAAAACATTACAAATTTATTTCTATAAAATTTTTTGCACCTGATATTTATGCTATTTTCTAGAGAATGTACTAAAATATTGCTTATTGCATGAATATTTTTTGAGTTAGGGCTTGTTATTTAAACAATGGTCTCATAAAAGCGTTATTTTTCTTATAACGTTTACTCGATCATCTCTAAAAGTTTCAAATTTTAATAAAACATTTAAATTTTAGTACATTCTCTAGATAACTGCCTCTAGATTGTTTTGGTAATTCTTTTACTAATATAAGTTTATGACTTTTTTCTCTAATTGCTTTCAAGTTTTACAAAAATATTGCTAAAATTTCACATATAATTGTGATTTTTATGAAATTCCGGCAATTTATTTTAAATATTGTTGATTAAATATTAGTATTTATTGGTCTTGAATCCTAAAAAAGCCTTTATATGTTTAAATATGTCATTTTGTCAAAAAGTACTCTGAACGTGTTCGGATACCTTTAGGAATCCGACTACGTTCGGAATCGTGATTTTAAAACAGCACATAAATGGATAATTTTTATAATATTTAGTAACACTCAGATTAGAATACATGCATAAAATTGTTTTAAGGACATTTTGACAAAACAAAATTTATTTAAATATAATATTTTGGCAAAAAATTAACTTACAATGATCTTTTTTCCAAATGTTCTCCTTTTGTGAAAAATGGTTCTATTATAATAATTTTTTGCCTGTATATAGCTCCGACCTCTCTATAGAGGCTCAAATAGAATTTTTGAAACATTCACATTATTTTTAGGGTTACCACCAATTGAAATAATTATTCGCGTTTTTTTCTTAAAGTTGCTCCCCTCTGTTGTCGTAAAATATGTATATATATATATATATATATATATATATATATATATATATATATATATATATATATATATATAAACCCACTTCTAAGTTATATACTTCAAAAATTCTAGTTGAGCCTCTGAACAGAGGTCTGAGCTACATACGGGCAAAATATTATTCTAATAGAAGCCTTTTTCACAAAAGGAGAACATTTGGAAAAAAGATTATTCTAAGTTAATTTTTTGCCGAAATATTATATTTAAATAATTTTTTGTCAAAATGTCCTTAAAACAATTTTATGCATATATTCTAATCTAAGTGACACTAAATATCATAAAAATTATCCATTTATGCGTTTTTGAAAATCACGGTTCCGAACGTAGTCGGATACCTTAAGCTCTTTTGACCATTTCTTTATAAGTGTGCCAATAAACAAGATTATTTTAATAAACTAATTAATGCATAGCATTTTTTAGTTTAATATTTATTTTTCATATTAAACAGAATGAGTATAATTTGATTTAAATTCAGCGTCATCATGCAATAAAATTATAAATTAATAAATAGAGCTGAATCATTATTTGTTTTAAGGAAATTTAGTAAGTTTTCTAAATAAGAATCGGTAATTATGCGATACAATTTTCATAAATGGGAATCCAAACTTTAAAAAAATGCTTACATTTGGGAAAGAAGGAGTCCAGCATACCCATCCATGCTCCATCTTAAATGACATCTAAAAATATATATAAGTGATGAATTGTTTGAAAAAAGAAAAATGGAAGAAACTGAAGGTGAGTTGCAGTTTTATATGACTTACAGCACTTGTGATAGATAACCGACTCATCATACAACTGCTTCGCATATCTTTTAGAAAAGTTATTTCGTCCCATCGTACCCTCCAAGACATATTGGCTAATTTTGATTCGAGGCGAATTTTCCTGTAATTCAGATTAATGAATCAGTCACTGGTGTCTTTATTATTCAGTTTACATTTCGTAATGCAAATGTTTATCTAAGAAAATAAACCCCACAAAAAAGATATCTATTAATAAAATATTTAAAAAAAAACTTTAGTAAATAAATCAGTTTGAATCCATCTAGAAATGAAAATCTTGAATAGTTGTTTAATGGAATATTAAACAGCTATTTCTCATGAAAATATTGGAGAAAGTCTCTTAGATAGACTGCCTTCTCCAAAATAAGTCAGTTATCCAATGGTATTAAAATCAGTGCAAAAATAAGCCAGTATTAACTTTGAAACGACTGCTAAAGATGTCATAGATTTTAAATAAGCATTCTAGATAACATTAAAAATGTTTTTAAGTCAAGAAAAAAGATGAACATTTTATTAATATGCCTGATTTTTCTGCATTTAGATGAAAGACACAGTGATCACAACTGTGTATGCTAAATTCGTAGATGTTTTTTAATATGTACTGAATTTCTTATACGTTTTTTACAAGTGTGTCGAGCTTTTATTTTAATTTTCATAGCATGTCATTTAATCCATTAAGCATTTCTGCTTTAATTTCCCGTTAGGTAAACAGTATGTTTACATAAAAACCATATCAAGTATTGCCGATACTAAATTTAGTTTCTTTTATTTAACCTTTGTTGAAAGTGTATGAAAAATAGTGCCATCGAATCATTCTATAATTTTAATGCGATCCTCAAAAACGGGGTTGGAATAATTCAATAATTCCATCACTTAGAAAATACGAAGAGTGTTATTGTCTATAAAAGTATCAGACAAACTGCATTTGTAATTTTTATTTAATAACAAACATTTCTTGGAGTCAAACATCAGAATTTCGGCAATATTTGGCAAAACCTCCCACATAAATCTTCGTACTAATTCTCAGCTTCCAAGAAGGAAGACAGTTTATGTAGATAAGCACAACATTGTGCAACACAAACTGTGGCAGAGTCACTGACGTGCTTCACATTCGGAAGAAGACAATCTGGTAATATGCTTACAAAGATGTTCTCTCAATGTACTTTATGAAAGACGATAATTTGAAATATATTACTTTCTTTTATGTATTGTTCGACCAACTTTTCGGATCCTGGCACAACTGAGACGACGTTTAGCATTCACATGAATCAGATGTAGATTTGGAATTGCTATTCTGGTATATGTTTGTTGATTCTGCCTGTTCCTCACAATGATATTCGTTGATCCGAAAACCTGCAGATGCTGACTTGTTCCATTGTCATTTTGACTCCGATAGTTCTTTTATTCCTTCAATTTCCATTTCAACACCAGGTGGTCTGTATCAATCATCTTTCATTTCTCATTTCTTTCTACCATTGTGCTGACAGAGATTGCTTTATTTTCTGATTGCTTTATTTACCTCTTGATACTGTAAGTACTGATACATCCATAACGTTAACAGTAGTAGTTATAAATAATCTAAATAAAATCCATCACACACACACACACACAAACAATCCCTCTCTAAATGTACGTGATGTCAGACATTTTGCTTCTTAGAACAATTCCACATTCGCAGGTTTATATTAGGTGGCTAAATGTTCCGAAGGCTGGTTTCCTATGTAGCGGTGAGAATTCAATCGGGAGAATAAAAAGTAGCTAAATATTAAAGAAAACGAACGTTAGTTACATTATAAAATTAGGATAACTGTGCCGGAACATTAATAATACTAAGTCCATTTTTACAAAACATATTACGGACATTAAAAATTATTTTTTATGATACCTGCAATAAAAATTATTTTGTTCTGTATTATTACCCGTATGTAAATGAACTTAGTATAAACGCTACTATATAATGCATAATAATAAAATAATTGAATAGACATTATGCTATTTTCCGAGAAAACGGACGGTGTATTTTTTAAATTTAATTGGGAAAAAATAATTTGAAAGTTTTTATATATACTGAATAATTTTTTAAATAAAAAAATTTAGTTTTGTATTCGAATTTAGTAGAAAAAATAATATTTCGCTAATTTTAACTATTAGCTCATTTGTATAATTACCGCTGTATTTTTAGGTGTACTACACATTAGATCACAAGAATCAAAAGACAAAAAATAATAGTTGTACTAAAATAAATGTTTCTTAGTATTTACTGCAAATAATGTTCAAGAAATCGGTTGCATTATGTTTTCCCTCAAAAGACATTTCCATGATAAAATTTGCGTTAATATCTTTATAGCAAGCGTTTGCAAAATATTATTGCTTTGGTAAGAATTGGAATCAAAATATCCCAATTTAAGTAAAAAATAAAACCCTAACTCCTTTTAAAAATTATTAAATTTTTGTACGTCAAGCTCTAAAAATGACATCTGGAAGCGATGTTTATTTTGGTTAAATGTTTTTTTTTTTTTATTTCTAATAGGCTGCGAATTGATCATTAACCATTACAGACCTAGTACATCCCTCAGAAGCTGGTATCACTTTTTAGTGCGGAGTCCTATAGGCGGATACCAATCGCTGCAGGTACTTTTGACGCCTAGTTTCCTCCCTAGAGGGAGGCACCTGAGCTCTGACGATGCAAACCTGTACCAGGATTTATTTTTTCCAAGAGCTTCCAAGCCAAACAGAAACTCTAAGGATCTGTTACACGCCGTATAATCATACGACATGGCCGCTGTCGATTTTCTGCATCTTGAAAATCCATCAAATTGGGCCGGGGTCGAACCCGCAACCTTGGGTGTAGAAGGGCAGCTGGCATTTTGTTAAATGGTTCAACACCTATTAATGGGCTTAAAATGTAAACATAAATAAAGCTATCCGTAAATCGAAACTCCATCCTGCAATTTCAAAAACAATTTTAGAAGTAATGTTATATTAGACAGCTTTTTCTTTTAATTCAGTGAATTACATTAAGTTTCGCTTAAGTTTGAGACCAAAATTACGTATATAAATTCATTTAAATTTCAAAGATTTTATGTTGAATTGCAAATAAAGAAATGCTGAGTTATCATAACATATTGCAATAATAATATTAGAGTATGAAGTTGAATATTCTTCATAAAAGTCAATATTGAAATAAAATATATATTCAACACTTATAAAATACAAAGTAAGTACAGTTTATGAAATAAAATTACGATGCATGTTTCAGTACATAAAACTTCTGTAGAAAAAAATTTGAATATTATTTTTTTTATCAATTTAAATAAGTCCATTACTTACCTATATGTAAGCACTCCTATGATAATTATCACAATTAAAAGAAATAATGTAATGATAAGTGACATCTCCAGCAGTTTCAAACCTTGAAGAATAAAAAAAACACACAATATTAGAATACTTCTTAAAACTATTTTGTTTCTTTGAAGATTATCATAATGCAGACATATTGCTGTAGATCTTAAACACAACATTAATATATCACTCACAAGTAAAGAAAATGAAATAAATCTTCAATAAAGGGACTGCTTATCACCTCTCTTATAGCACGCTCGGTCATTTCCATCGAAACCACACCGGGGCCTGTCCTTGGGTACCTTCCCTCCTGGCCAATGAATACTGCTCACTTCTTTGTACTCTTTTGTAGCTCCGAAATACGTCAAAACAACCTATGATAAAGTTTATTTTACAATTACATGCAATTTAATAGTGTTTACATTTTCGTCTGTTATTATAATACTCTATATTCGTTTTTTAAATAATTTTGCCACATAAATTATGTATGAACACCAAGCTATTGTATTTAAATTATTGAATTTAACATCAAATTTTTAGTTTTACTGTGAAAGGGATAATATCCAGTGTATCTTTTACATATCCCATAGTTATATGACATGAGTGCCAACGATTTTCGTATCCAGAAAATCTATCGCCATCAGTCGTCATCGAACTTGCAACCTTAAGCTTACGTGGCGGGAACGCTACCTCTAAGCCAGGAGTGTCCAGTAAGTTGTGTGGGTGGCCCACCGAATCTTTAAAAAAAATTTAAATATCAGGTTTTTAAAGTTTTTTCATTTCATTTCATTTCGAAATTTATTTGAGAGGAAATATATATATATATATATATATATATATATATATATATATATATATATATATATATATAATATCTATTATTTCTTGTTTTTGATATACACTCTGTCGCAAAAAAATATATGCACCCAGAAGAAATCAAGCTACAATCACGAAACTCGGCAAGAATGTAGTCTGGTAAGAGATATGCAAATGATTAAAATTTCGAATCCAATGATCCAAGGCTAAGTGTGCTATGCGCATATTAGTTGCGCAACTGGGAGAGTTTAAAAGCATGAGTACGAGCGCCATACGGCTATCCAAACGAATCTGATGACTTTGATAGACGATATTGAGACTTAGGATGCCTCTAAGACGTAACCGGCGGCAGTACGAGCAGCTGACGGACTTTGATAGGGGCCGTATAATAGGCCTCAGAGAAGCAGGTTGGTCGAATAGACGTATCGGCCGCCACCTCGGTCGGAGCGATATGGTAGTTGCTCGGTGTTGGCAACAGTGGATCACAGAAGGTAGAGTGTACCGTCGCGGAGGGTCAGGACGTCCCAGGAACACAAATGATCGCGAGGATCGTGCAATCAGAAGAGTGGCCACTTCGGCACCAACAACGTCGCTAGCATCGATTCAACGCCACTTACCTCCTTCCAGACATCCAGTGCCATCAAGAGAAACCATAAGGAGACGACTGACCGAAGTTGGCTTGAGGAGCCGACGTCCGCTAAGACGCTTACCACTGACCCCACATCATAGGCAGTGTCGACTGGATTTTTGCCGACCTCGGGCAACTTGGAGTGTGACAGACTGGAGACGTGTCATCTTCAGTGATGAATCCCGATTCAGTCTCAGTGCTGATGACCACCGCACACGTGTCTGGAGGCGCACCGGCCAGCGATCCGATCCGGCATTTATTGTCGAGCGGCATACAGCAATTTCACAAGGTGTGACAGTGTGGGGGCAATTTCTTGGGACACACGATCATCTTTAGTGGTCCTTCAAGGCACTTTGACAGCTCGCAGATACGTGGACGATATTTTAACGCCGATTGTGCTACCCATGCTATCAAGTCGCCCAGGTGCCATTTATCAACAGGATAATGCTCGTCCACATACTGCGCGACTCTCCCAACAATGTCTTCAAGGATATGACGTCCTACCATGGCCTGCCAGGTCACCAGATCTTTCGCCAATAGAGCATGTCTGGAACGCGCTGGGAAGGCAACTGCAGCCGTCCCGAGATACAGGAGAATTAACTGCTCAGATGCAAAGACTATGGCAGGATCTTCCACAGGGGGTCATAAGTGATCTAATTGAATCGATGCCACGCCGAATTTCGGCTTGTATAGCTGCCAGAGGTGGCTTTACTACTTACTGATTTTTAACTTTTGCAAGCTGTAACCGCTTAATAAAATGATATTTTGTTCTGAATTTTTAATCATTTGTTTATTTTCATATACACTACATGCATACCAAATTTCGTGAATGTAGCTCAATTTCTTCTGGGTGCATATATTTTTTTGCGACAGAGTGTATTATACAAATTTCTTTCATATATATATATATACTAGCCGTTACCCACCCGCTTCACTGGGTATTTCACGATGTTGTATATATGTATACTGTTTACATATATATTAATTATTGATATCTAGCATTAAGAATTCGATTGTATCGAAAAATATATTTATAGCTGTTACACTCTCGCCCCTTGATATAAAAAAACATAAATTATAATATCTAATTTCTATTTATATCTAAAATAGAAGGAGAAAGATATTTTTCGCTCACTTAACCTAATAATCAAGTGGATTTCCACCAAAGCAACTTTCATTGGATCTCTACTCCATAAAATAAACACGTGTGCTAAATTTCAAGTCTAAATCTAACAGAGCAAACAAGGAATTTTTATCATCAATACCTCATTCAGAGCACTCTTAGCGGATTCCAATTCAACAAAAGAAGCATGCAAACCAAATTTTATTATTACAGTCTTAGCAGTTCAAAAACGGGAATTTTGTCTACCAATACCCCAATAACTCTCCCCGCTTCCCCCTGGAGTTGATTTACGTAAATTCCATTCTTAGTGGAACTATATTCAACTAAAGAAAAGTGCTCAACAAATTTCAAGTAAATGAGTTAAATTCAAAAACAGCAATTTTTCTATAACACGCCTTAATCCCTCGCAACCCCACTCCTTTGGAGGTCCGTTTTCGCAAAAATCTTTGTAAAAGGGAATTTTATTCCATGAACGGAACATACCTTCTAATTTTCAAGAAGGTGTTTCTATTAGTTGAAAAGCGGAAATATTTATCTATTACGCCCCTTAATCCCCCTCAGTGACCCTTGGGGATCAATTTTCCCCAAAGCTATTTTGTAGCGGATCTCTTCGCCATGAAAGGAATTCACTTACCAAATTTGAAGACTGTACGTCTAATAGTTAAAAAATGGAAATAATTATCTGTAACGCCCCTTAATCCCCCGCAACGCCACTTAGGAAACGATATTCACAAAGCCCATCTTATAGCGAATCTCTACTTAATGGATGGAATCTGCTGACTCAATTTCAAGATTTTACTTCTAATAGTTTAAAAAAGGAGTGCCTATAACGCCACTTAATTCTCTACAACGCCACTTGGGAGTCGATTTTCACAAAACCCATTCTGTAGGGGATCTGTACTCTATGAAAGGAATCCGCTTACCAAATTTCAAGACTAAGCGTCTAATAGGTTAAAAATGGAAATAATTATGTATAACGCCCCTTAAGTGCCCTCAACGCCTCTTGCAGTCGATTTTCGTAATAATCTTTTTGTAGGGAATCTCTACTTTATGAAAGAAATCTGTGTACCAAGTTTCACGACTGTACATCTAATAGTTTAGTAATGGAAATAATTATCTATGACGCCCCTTAAACCCCCGTAACGCCCCTTGGGGTTCGAACTTTGCAAATCCGTTCTTAGCTGACGTCTACTCCATGAAGGGAACCTACCTATACCAAATTTCAAGTCTGTAGGTTTAATAGTTCCGGAGATATCGTGATTAGTCAGTCAGTGAGTCAGTGAGTCAGTCGCTTTTCTCCTTTATATATATAGATACACAGTATTTACCTGTTACCTGTTCTTCTTGATAATAGAAATGTCCTTTAGACTAAAATAGATTTATATTTTATCAAACAGTTACATTTCATTTTACAATAATAAATTACTTTTTTAATAAAATTCGAAATGCATTATGCATATCCTTTACCACGGATGGTACATGATTCTCTGTGTGTGCGACTTTCATTTCTCCTCCTCCTTTTCTGTTTGGAGTGGCCCAAAAAGCAAGAGACAGTCAGAGATGTTTTTTAAAGTTTAAAAAAAAATATTCAGGACGTGAAAATAAGGGGCAATGTATTTAATCGTTTGCGAATGACAGCACAATTAAATTTCAACAATGAGTAAAGATCATTTGAAAAGGAACACTGTAATATTTTGAACATTATTTGATCATTGCAATATAATATTATATAAACATTATTCCATCATCTATGTCTGTATACATGAAAAATAATGAAAACAATAATAATAACTCATTCTGTTTTAAATTTTCACTCCAATAATTTTTTTTTGTTTCAAAAGCTGATATAAAGGTACATATTTTTATGTGCGGCCCGCGAATTAATGTTTATTGTTTGGACACTCCTGTTCTAAGCCAATGGTCCCCAACCACTGGGATCGGACTGTTACCGGTCCGTAGATCAAATGATACCGTGCAACCGAAGGGGAGCTTAAAATTACTTCCATTTTATATACTGTGGTGTATTTCTCTTGCGAGTGTGCGACTTTCTAAGGAAATAACTTTATATTCCATGTTAAAAAATTTTATATTCATTTTTAGCAGAAATGTGTTTAATTCTGAAGGCATGTCTTAATACAATTTAATTAAAACTTAATTAAAACAATCTAAAATACAAAAAAAATCAACGTCTCCCACCACTGTTACTGATCCGTGGTAAAATTAGCACGCGTTGATTGAATCGTGGCTTATAAAGAGGTTTGGCATCACTACTCTAAGCCAACGAGATGACACACTAAAATTAATATGATCAAATAACCATAGCACTTAATAAAAAATATACTAGTAATAAATGTTTAATAGACAGAAACCGTGCATTTCATTTTCTCTACCAAATGATGAACTCTAATGTTGTCTTCTCTTAATAAATGTCAAATAATGGTGCCAAAACTCTTAACAATTTTTCAAACAGAAAAGTCCAAACATTAATGTCGCATAGATTTTATACATTAGATGTCAAACATACAGAAAACATAGTGTTTAATTTACTAATCATTCGTTTTTTTCTTCCATAAAATATGTGTCCCATATCATAGTCCTTAAATAAAGTTCTTTAACCTATTCACTACCAGGCAAATTTAGAGCGTCTAGTCCTGGATGATAATATTTTATTTTTAAGATAACATTGAATTTCACAAAATCTATAACAACATCAAGTTACACATATGGTACTTAAATGGCATTTCAATTTATTTGAAAAAGTAAAGAAAAGAAAACAAAGAAATCATAATTTACTACTGGCGTCACTGAGTTAAATTCCTGTTCTGAATGCCAATAGCAAAACATTCCTCGGAGTGTTGTTTTCTTTAATTAGTTCTTGTCGTATATAAACAAGCTTTCATTTTGTTTGATTTTACAAGCTCGTCTCCTAATTTCATTTGGTGACAGTCAGTAATATAGTTACATAATGATCTTCTCACTGGGGAAAACCTATAATACAACGGTAGTTACTTAGGGTTAGGTGTAAAGTAACAAAAATGGACAAACAAGTAATAATTAGCAGGTAAAACCAGTCAGCGAGAGTTCAAAGGCAATTTAAAGTCTGTGACGTAGCAAAAAGTGTGCAGTAGCGTCTTCTGCAAAGGGTCACTGCTTTGGCAGTTGCGCACACAATGGGATCCACAGGAGATCCAGACCCCTCATCACCCTTGATTTTATTTATTTATTTATTTTGACTGATTATAAACTTATGTATATAGTACGTAAAATAATTCCATACAAAGGTAACAATTACAATTATGTATTCAATAAATAATAATTCATGATTAGTTAATGTTATTAATTGATCTAATAATTAATAATTCAAGGTTAATTGTTGCTAATTATTTAATTAATAATTTATTTCTTACTGCCTTTTTGTTCCTGACATTCGATAAAATGAAAATATGTTTAGCAGCATATTGGGATATAATACTAGAATAATAGACTTTCGACCCTCCCCCCTTGAAATTTTCTGTGTGTGCCACTGTACTTTGACGATAAAAAGCTATACTAAATGTGTTTTTTTAATATTATTATACAAAACTTTCATTCACATCTTTTCAAATAATTTCTTACTGAAACGGCTGTAAACTTTTATTTCGTGATCAATTGCAATATATCTAAACCTCTGTAGTCCAAGTTAGGAGATATGTCGTGGTGGGCAGTCTTCGTACACAAGCTTACGACGACATATATTGTAGTAGGCGGCAGTGAATGTGTTACCCTCACCTATTACAAAAGCTACAAGCTACTTTTTCATTGGATAGGTCTAAATTTCAAGCGTGCGTTTTAGAAAAGAACATATAAATTAATATTACATAAATTTATTAGAAAGAATATTAAACAAACGTCACACTATAAAGTAATAAGAGGGTTAGTGGTGGTGTGGACCTTGTAATTCTGAACCCCGATCAAGTGAAGAGGATGGCACCAAGCTATCACACCCTCTCCTACCACTACACACCAACGAGCCTCGTTAGATTTGACACGCTTAGGTGCCTCAACAAGGCGGATCTTCAGTGGTATCAGGACTCTAAACCGCAACACACTGGTCACGAGTTCCATTAGGTTACGATGGCCACATATTAAAATGGAATGTCTTTCTATATAAAAAGTTCCAAGTTGTTCCCTGATCAGTCTACACTTTTTTTCCAAGGTAGTTTTAAGCAGACAATTGCTTAAAAACATCTCCACATTATTTTAAAAAAGTTAAACAATTTTCCTAATGTTCACTCTAATCCAAGTACTCAAGATTTTACATATTCGCTAATGAATATGGTTACTGAACTTATCAAGGCAAAATTATTTATGAGAGGAAGGCACAGGGTTTTTCACATTAATGATTAAGTTATTGGAAAACACAACACTTGTATTTCATAAAAAAGACGTTAAAAGTTTTCCATAGAGCCATGTTGGTGCTCATAGTCGCAAAGCAAATAAACATAATAAGCACCAACGAATTAAATACAGGAAAGTAAACTTGTTTCTTAATGATGAAGAAAAAAACTACGCATTTTTATTGAGTTGTGATGTACTATCGCAAAACAAAATGTTGTACATTTGATTACTATTCTAACATTTGACATTTGTAATTGTTAATTGTTAACTGGATTTATATTGGCTATTATGCGAGGATTACTAATGAAGATTTTCTGCTTTTTAATCTTCATTTGTTATCAATTAATGTCACTTAGAAATTGCAATTGTAAATCAAAATACTTAGCTTTGAAAATTTTATTGAAAATTTTAAAAATAGTCTTATTGGATGGACCTAAAATATTCTCTGTATTTAATGTTAAATGAATTTTTGTGTAAACTGAGCGCTGTACTGAAGTTGACAAATATTGTTGTACATAATACATTAATAAAAAATATATGACGGATTAAATATTGCTCATTGCGAAAGATTTTAAAATATTATGTACTAAAAAATTTTAGTTTGGCTACATTTTTTTTTTTAATTTTGAGACAGAGAGAGAAGTACAACGTATTTTTCTATCAAATATATTTAACTAAAATATATATTTCATGATCATCAAATGAACAGAGTAAAATTAGAATGAGAACTTAAAAGCCTATTTGAATAGAAAACTGCTTTAATTTTTAACGGTTTGCATTTTATGTAAAGAAATCGTTTTATCTGTAATGCACTCGAAAATGTCGCTATCCGAGATAAATGAGTTTGCGATTTTAAGTGCTAACATAAGAGCAATGACAACAGTAAATATTTGAAGAGGAGATATTAAGTAAATCAAAGTAAAAATGGGAAATAAAAAACGCATTAACATGCATTAAGATTACATGATAAAATAAGACCAACATACATTAAATATTATACATATAATAAGGATATATTATACTTATTCTGTTAAAAATGTAAAATATCATGACTTGTGTGCAAGTTGGTAAAGAAACGAATAGTCTAAGATACATTATGAGTTTACTTTCTTCTAGTTTGGGTAATATTAAGAGAATTTTAAGTCATTTAATCAATGTTAAAATCATTCAATGTTTTTGAAACGTTACTATTTCAAAATGTATTTATTTCATTAAAAAAACTGCTATTATGAAGATTTTTTTAATCATAGATGTATTAAAATATTATACCTTCACTATTTATGCATTAATGTATATTTAATTTTAATTTTACGAGAGAATTTTGAATTTTTTCCAGAAGAGAAATAATTAACACGAACCACGATCCAAATTGCATCAAATAATTTTTTTTTTATTTTTGACAATAATATTTATATTTGCTACCAATTAAGTAATTTAAATTTATTTGCTACCAATTAAGTAATTTAAATTTATTTAGTCTTTAGATCCATGTTTATGTTAAAAATGTTAATTTAAATGACAATCGAAAGAGTACTTAAACTCGCAAAACTGACTTTCAAGACTGATTAAGTTTGTTTTCAAGATTTTTCGTTGTTTGAAAGTCCTTTTAATTCAATAAATTAATTCTGTTTTACGTGCATTTCTGAGGAATTAATTATCCACGTATTCTGCAAAATATCTTCTTTTGAAGATATTGAGTAATTGCATTAATTCTTCTTTTCTTTCACTGTAATTCTTTACCCATCCCAAAGAAATTAAAAGACATATTACCCAATTTACTATTTCAAACATTTTTATAACCATGTAAGTTTGACTTGTCTTTAGAAAATGTTATATGTTATTACATTTTTGTATTTAAACACAGTTTATACATCATGTTAGTCTGTTGGAATTCTTCAAATTATTATATCATAACTAAACTGGTGTTTAGACTGTGAAGCAACTTATCAGAAGGATTCTAAAAATGCCTAAAAATAAATATCATATACAGCTAAAACTGAAAGTAAAAGCTGCCAATGAGAGGAAAGTTAGAAGGAATAAATGTCCGACATTAAGCATTACTTTAAATACTGAATAATTTTAAATTCCAAATTTTATAAGCTTTTTGAAAATTATTCTTATCAGTTCTAAAAATATTTTAGAGGAAATAATATCACAGTACCATTTTATTATGTGGCTAATTTAAAATTTGTATAACATGTACAATATCGGAAAAAATATACACATCAAATATTAAACATATATTTACGTTGTTTATCTTTCATTTAATGTGTATTTTTTAATCATTAAAGCCTCCTTAAAGAGGCTATTTGACTTTTTTAAATTTAAATTCGGTTTGTAAGAAATCCTGTTTTTTTAATGGATTTTTTAAATAATTCAAAATTTTGAATTATTATCTGCCAAAATATCGTTTGCGGCAAATTAGTTTTACCTTTTATATAAATCATTTGTTAATTATAATAATTTATATATAATATTAAATTGGTTTGAAAATATAAATCGTTTGCCATAAATTTTAACTGATAACTGTTTCTATAACTGATTAAAAATAGAAGTTGCGAAAAAGAATAATTCTACACTTCAAGTTTAATCTTATTAGAATTTATAGTGTAACGGATCGATTCGTATTATGATATAAGAATGTTTTTACTATTAGGAAAGTGTTCGATAAGTTTGGTGTTAATATGATTTATTTGTGAAGAAGTCCACGGCACGGTATTGAGAACATTTTGAATATCAGAAGTGGATATGTTATTTTACCGAGAAGATGTATGTATACCGATTTATATATTCGAATTTATTTATTCATTATTTTTATATTATTGTTCTTGAAAAAAGCTCTTTTTTAATATTTCAAAACATTTGATCTACTAAAAACTATAAGGAATTCATAGAAATAAGCAAAGTGACCAATAAGCATTCAGATTAATTAAGAGCACGATATTTTTAAATTGCAACGACTTGCAAACTAATCTATAAACAATCTACGGATTATAACAAAGGAACTATTTGGATCTACTTTTTATTAACTTTCGGCATGAATGAGTCCACAGTGTAATTATAATCTCTTTGTTATATAATCAAATTTTTATCTGCTTATCTTGGTAACTTAAATCACCCATTCATTTTGAAATCAATACTCCTTTTGTGATAATCCACTTGATTTAGAAAGTCAAGGTCTTGGGGAAAAACTATTGAAGTTGAAAACCTTCACTTCAACAGTTTGGTTTTTGAAAAAAGAGCAAACACATAACTCCTTAAATGATGCTTCAATGTATTTGTAAACATAGATATTTGCTAATTAGGTATGAATTGAATTATCTGAGTAACAAAATTCTCTAAATACAGTGAAAAATTAGGGTTAGGTCTCAAAGATTTCAGATTTTTAAAATTTTCTAGCGCTATGCAAATATTTTAATTTCTAATTTCTTTTCCTTTTTGCTTGTATTTATAAATTTTATTTTTTATACTTTTTTTTCTTCAGAAACTTTTTTTTTTCATTTTATTTTTTTACTTGAATTGTTACTAAACAAACTTTTTAAACCTTTTTTTTTATAATTTTGTTGCTTAAATTTTCTTTATCCATTTACTTTTTTAAAAAGTTACTATTTTGAGCAAATAATGATCAAACAAATAACATAATAGAAAACGTTAAAAATATGGTTTTATTAGGTAGCATAATTTTTCTTTACTTTTCCTTAATGTTCGAAATGTGAACTCAAAATTTATACATTAAATAAGCAAGTCATTAGCTTTAATTTGTATAATTGTGCGACATTTTCGCTAAGAATAAGACAAATTGCAATTGAAAAGAAATTTATCGTTTCTAAGAAACTCATGATTTACAAGGTTAATAAAAAAAGGTTCAATAAATAAATATTGATTTTGTTAAATTGATTTTTTTGTATAAATGAACTTAAAATGTTTATATTGAATTTTAAGGTGTTTCATTATTATTAAGTAAATATTACGTAATATATTTCGTAATTATTTTGTATGTATTTTAGGTACTTATTTAGCCAAACAAAAAGTCATCCCCAATATTATTCCAATATTAGAACGCACATTGGAAAGGTTTCCTGTATTGGCTGAATATCGCAGCATTTTGCTACGTCTTTCGGATTGATGAAATTGGTCAACGGTATAATATATAAGTACCGTATTTATTTTACTATACATAAATTATGTATTCTAACTATCCATAATTTTTGCTAAGATGGTATTTTTACTACGCTTTTAGAATTTATTAATATAATCAATATATTATGCATCTATTTTTTAAGAAAATTCGGGAACACTTCTCTGATTTTTAAGTAAACTATTACCTTTTCTCATTATGTCAATTAAATTTATTATAAGCTGAAAAATCAAATTCTTTGGTAAAGAAATTATTTCTGCACTAGATGAAACAAAAAATATAATCACAAAAGATTAATATAATAATTATTTATAAGATAGTTAAACTTACTTGTTCTAATTTATTTTTATTTTCCCATTTGAATTATTATTATATATTGTAGCAGCTAGACGCTCTGTTTCGTGTTGTAAAACAATTTACTTAGTTATATTTAAATTTCTTTTCTTCATTTTGAACTAATTTTTAATTGACAATTTAAATCACTACAATTAATATAAACATTGTTTTTTTGGAAAATATAAGTAATATTCTCTTCTGTATAGTTATCGTTTGCTTTAATTCAATACTAAAATTCTTGTAACTCTAATTTATCTGATTAATTAATTTATTCACTGATACATAATCGTTTGTTGTTAAAGTTATTTTGCTTATGTTGGCATCTTTTGGAATTATTCTAAATACGTTTTTGAATGGGAAAATATAATTGTAATACGTAATTATTACAATTATTTTTTGTATATTTCTGAGATGTTATTCATCTGCAGATCTGATAGATCATCTGAGTGATTATACACATAAAATGCGTTTGTGGAATAAACTTTAGCTATTATTAATCACACTCTCAGTAAAGTTTACTGAACCATACAAGACTCGCTAGAATAATTTTTATGTACTTCGTTCCAAGGAGAAATCAAATTTTTCATTTCCCCTTTCCTTTTTTATCATAAAAGATTATAATTAGCTTTAAGGGGTACCCGTGCCATAAATAATATGCGATTTAATTACTATATCCGATTTCATATGAAAGAAAAACATTTGGCGTCCGGTTTTACTTTAATAAAATGCCTCGAGGAGGGGAGGAAGTGCATTGTGATAAAAAATTTTAAGCATGTGTTGAAATGTGATAAAAGAAAACAAAAATAATATGCAACCTACTTAACATTAGATCGAATTCATTATCTACTAAACATTCGAATATGATGTTCTTACTCGTTATATAAAAAATACGAAATGCATATTAAAAGTTAAACAAATAATGATAAAGGGTTTTAATTAATAAAAGAGATGTATAATGCTTAAAAATAATTTGTTAAAACAAATCTTCAATTCTTTATTTAAATTTTCTTACTAATATTATACTTTTCAATAGATAATTTAGCATTCACATCACATAAATTAATTTTTAAATCATCGTGGTATAAATTCATAAGTATTATGTATAAAGCATTTTCAATGTTTACAAATAAATCATTTAATGTAAATTCATAAATATGTCATTTATATATATAATTTTTAAAAAATTATGTGTTTTCATTAATAGAAGGTTCATTAGATTTATACATTTCTATAAATATATGTAAGTATATAATATCACATATAATGGAATAATGCACTAACGTCACATAATTTTGTAAGAATATATTTTACTAGCCGTTACCCACCCGCTTCACTGGGTATTTCGCGATGTTGCATATATGTATACTGTTTACATATATATTAATTATTGATATCTAGCATTAAGAATTCGATTGTATTGAAAAATACATTTATAGCTGTTACACTCTCACCCCTTGATATAAAAAGAACATAAATTATAATATCTAATTTCTATTTATGTCTAAAATCGAAGTAGAAAGATTTTTTTCGCTCACTTAACCTAATAATCAAGTGGATTTCCACCAAAGCAACTTTCAGTGGATCTCTACTCCATAAAATAAACATGCGTGCTGAATTTCAAGTCTAAATCTAACAGAGCAAAAACGGAATTTTTATCATCAATACCTCGTTGACAGCATTCTTAGCGGATTCCAATTCAACAAAAGAGACATGGAAACCAAATTTTATTATTATAGTCTTAGCAGTTCAAAAACGGGAATTTTGTCTATCAATACCCCAATAACTTTCCCCGCTTCCCCCTGGAGTTGATTTCCATAAAATCCATTCTTAGTGGAACTCTATTCAACTAAAGAAAAGTGCTCAACAAATTTCAAGTAAGTGAGTTAAATTCAAAAACAGGAATTTTTCTATAACATGCCTTAATCCCTCGCAAACTCACTCCTTTGGGGCTCCGTTTTCGCAAAAATCTTTGTAAAAGGAACTTTATTCCATGAACGGAACATACCTTCTAATTTTCAAGCAGGTGGTTCTATTAGTTGAAACGCGGAAATATTTATCTATTGCGTCCCTTAATCACCCTCAGTGACCCTTGGGGATCAATTTTCGCCAAAACTATTTTGTAGCGGATCTCTACACCATGAAAGGAATTAGCTTATATACCAAATTTTAAGACTGTACGTCTAATAGTTTAAAAATGGAAATAATTATCTATAACGCCCTTAAGTCCCCGCAACGCCACTTAGGAAACGATTTACACAAAACCCATCTTATGACAGATCACTACTCAGTGAATGGAAACTGCTAACTCAATTTCAAGATTTTACGTCTAATAGTTTAAAAAAGGAGTTGTTGTTGTTGTTGTGGCTAATGCCACCTGTCTGACGTAGTCAGAACGAGGCCCACGAAATTCATCGTGGCATGGGCAAGAGGTACGCCTGTCGTTGGCTTTGAGCACCATACACCATGAGTTAATTGCCTATAACACCCCTTAATTCTCCACAACGCCACTTGGGGTCGATTTTCACTAAACCCAATCTGTAGGGGATCTGTTCTTTATGAAAGGGATCCACTTATCAAATTTCAAGACTGTACGTCTAATAGTTTAGAAATGGAAATAATTATGTATAACGCCTCTTAAGCCCCCGCAACGCCACTTAGGAAACGATTTTTTCAAAACCCATCTTATAGCGGATCTCTATTTAATAAATGGTATCAGCTTACTAAATTTCGAGATTTTACGTCTAATTGTTTAAAAAAGGAGCTAATTGCCTATAACGCCCATTAATTCTCCACAACGCCACTTGGGGTTGATTTTCACAAAACCCATTTTGCAGCGGATCTGTACTCTATGAAAGGAATCCGCTTACCAAATTTCAAGACCGTACGTCTAATAGTTTGAAAATGGAAATAATTATGTCTAACGCCCCTTAAGTCTTCGCAACGCCACTTAGGAAACGATTTTCACAAGACCCATCTTATAGCGGATCTCTACTCAATGAATGGAATCAGCTTACGAAATTTCGAGATTTTACGTCTAATAATTTTAAAAAGGAGTTAATTGCCTTTAACGCCACTTAATTCTCTACAACTCCACTTGGGAGTCGATTTTCACAAAACCCATTCTGTAGGGGATCTGTACTCCATGAAAGGAATCCGCTTACCAAATTTCAAGACTATACGTCTAATAGTTTAAAAATGGAAATAATTATGTATAACGCCCCTTAAGCGCCCTCAACGCCCCTTGGAGGTCGATTTTTGTAAAATTCATTGTGTAGGGAATCTCTACTTTATGAAAGAAATCTGTGTACCAAGTTTTTCACGACTGTACATCTAATAGTTTAGTAAAGGAAATAATTATCTTTAACGCCCCTTAAACCCTCGTAACGCCCCTTGGGGTTCGAACTTTGCAAAATCCGTTCTTAGCTGACGTCTACACCATGAAGGGAACCTACCTATACCAAATTTCAAGTTTGTAGGTTTAATAGTTCCGGAGATATCGTGATTAGTCAGTCAGTGAGTCGCTTTTCTCCTTTATATATATAGATACCAGGTGTCGGAAACCTTTAAGCTGTGGGGTACGAAACCAATCTACCAATATGATTCAGCATGCCGCACAGTAAGACATGTTTGAAACAATTCGATTCCAGCGATAATGCATGCAGAGAGAGAGAGAGAGAAGTTAGAGAATAGAGATCAATAATATACATTTACAGTTTTTTTATATATTAGTTTTGCATCATTTAAAGATATTTCTGAACAGAAAAATAAACAGTACAAGATATGAAACTATTTCTTCAACAAAAAAAAGAGAAATTAAAAATGCACATATATTATGTATTTTTAAACATACTAAGATAAGGAATAAACAACATAAAACATAAATATTTCTCTTTATTGTAAAATAAAAATAAAAATAGAAATTTTAATTCAAACCCATTGCTTGCACCGTTCTATTCTCATACTCAAAATTTTATTAATGTGTGATTTTCAATTTGACACGATTTTGAGCATTTAGCTGCTAAGCAATTTCTTTGAGAACTCGAAATGTTTTTCATATGGATTTTTTTTATTTAGATTTGTAAGACCCAAAAGCGGAAAGAAACTTTCAACTTCAAACAATTTAATCTCTCCAGCAATGGCATTCAATAATTTACAAAATAGTTGAAAATTTATCTTTAGTTGTCTTGCAGATTTTTTCGTAATTCCGTAAATGTTCATAATTTCGAAGATGTTTACAAAATAACTTCCTTAACAAATTTATCAACTTCCATGGTTGGTTGTCGTGTTTATGGACTCGTTCAAAATTAACAAATTTGCAGAGTAATGCAGCATACCTTTGAGAATTGTACCTATATGGCCACGAGCCCAAGGTTGCCTACTTCTATTTTACACTATTAAAAGCACTAGGCATATATGGATTCTTAGGAATTTTTATGAATTACTCTTTTTCGATACTTACACATTTTAAGTACATCATATGTGTATAACATACCGTCGACTAAATTTGCCAAATTAAAATGTGTCACTATTCAAAAATTATTGCTAAATGCTGCCATAGTTTTTATTAAAATGTTCGAACGTGAGTGAGAATGGTTTCCACTTCTGGCTGTACATCGTGTCATTAGGCGATGTCTTTTGATTTCGCAAAATTGGTCGATGACATAATATACATACTCTTTTTCAGATTATGGAATTGTCAATTCCTTAAACGAACAAACAAATTAGAAGTGTTTAAAGTAAAAAGAAAATGTTTGTCATAATTATTTAATAAAAAAATGTAGTCAGTTTTTTTTAAGTATTTTGTCGAATATATACGGCATTTTTATCTGAGAGAATACAGCCACAGCAGAAGTCTTTAAAAGAAACGTGAGAATGATATCTAAAAAGAAAACTAATATTTTCGTATTTAATTAAAACTAGTTTTGAAGACCAATTAAAAAATATTAGATAAGAGTGATATGCATACCTGATGCTACTGAACTTAAAATATTCTTACCTCAAAATTTCCTTTTACGGTATCATTTTGATCCAAAAGTGCGTAATCTGCAATTCTGTCACCTTTTTCATTGATCGTAATGATTCCAGAAATACCTGATTTTGAAAAAAAATATTGGTAAGCATAATTAAAATAAGAACCATAAATTAATTAAACTGCATTTCTTTATCTTTATTATTGTTATAGTTATCAAAAATATACGCTTTCCAGCATTTTTATTTTCGATTTCCCCATTTTTAATTTCACTTTCAATTTTAACATTGAATCTAAAATATTTTTTTTATTTATCAACAGTTAAATATAATGTTTTTACACATTTTATGATTTGTGTTATTCTACAAAAAAAGTTTAACGTTACTATTTCTATAGAAAATTATTCAACATTCTGGGGAAAATACTTAGATTGGATAACAATTTCTGAAAGCAAGTAAATGTGCTGAAAGATAATACAAATACTTGGCTATTGTAGCTTAAAAAAGAGACCCTTTGACAAAAGGAATTGTTGAGTATAAATCAATATATGCCTTTTCTGCTTCTATTTACAGCATTGTTAAAAGAAAAATACTGAGCTATTTTAAGGAATATACACCATATGGTAGCCAAATACATATTTACAATTACTGCGGCTTTGTGTTCATTGCGAAAGATTGTACAACTGCTTTACAAAATGCAGGAAATACTTTCTATTTCTAGTCTTCTTTTGAAACTTTTGTTTGTCCAATCTGTAAAAATGGATTAAGAGTTGTTCAAAAAGGGTTTTAAATAAAATGTGAGTCTAAATTCTAGAAGAATATTTAGCTTGAAAAATTGCAGTTGATGCAAACATTTTAATGAGGAATATCAATTTTGCTTTTTTCTTCAACATTTAATCATACACATGGTAATAAATAGGGGAAGTATTTTTGTGGATTAGTGTATCGAAAGATTCGTTAATTCCCATTGTGAGGGATATATTCGCGATCCTTCAACTAATCCTCTTGGGAAATCTTTGGGCTATCAATTCGCGTTATTCCCAACCAACCCTTCGGAAGAAGAAACTCGTGATATGCAAATTAAGTTACTATATGTAGTTGAAGTTTTCCAGTTAGAAGAGAGAATAGGAGAGGAGATAAACCCGAATCAGAGGTGAGATTGTTACTGACAGTTATCATATTTTAATTATTGTGATTAAAGACTTATTAGGAGGCAGCTTTAAAGTGACGATTGTTCAATGAGATTAAATTGATATTAGATTAAATCGGATGATAGATTAGATCCTATAAAATTAATGATCGAGTTTGATAATCTCCTAACCTTTCGTGTATTATCGTCGTTGTTCCTCTTTCACGGTTAGCACTGAGACATTCTCTTACTGTTATTAATTGAATTTGTGTTGTTTTACTGTGTGATAAATAAATAAATAGATTGGATCATGGCGAGTGTGTTTCTTCCCTACCTCCCAAGAGAGAGGTGATAACCTATCACAACGTTGGACTATATCATCAGAAAAAACTAAATTTTACAGGTTCAAAAAACTTTCCGAAAAAAAGCTACAGTATTAACAAATATACAGGGTGTCCCAAAAATAACGATCCATTTCTATGAAAACACTATTGTATAGATTTCGTTGACAGGTATTTGAAGAAATGATCTCTTTAAAAGAAAGAATATTCCCCGTTTCCTGGAAATTGGGGGGTAAAACATATGAAGAGATATGTCCGCTGAACTATCAAAAATACGGAAAGCAGCCACCAACAAGGTTCAATATCAGGCTACTTGAGAAGAAATTCAGACGAAGCGTGGCGGATGAAAAACTTCCTGGAAGACAATCAACATCTGACGATACCATTAAGAGACTTTAACTGAATTTTTTCACAAATAGTCTGATATTAACCCTCGTTGGAGGCTACTTTTGGACTGACAGCTGATGCACTTCCTCATATGTTTTACCACCCAGTTTTCAAGAATTGATGACAATTTTTTTCTTCTAAGGAGAGCATTTCTTCAAACACCTGGGAAAGAAATCAATACATTAGTGTTTTTAAGGACATGGATCGTTATTTTTGGAACACCCTGTTCATGTCCTTCCTGAAAATTGCCCTATACGTTCCCCAATCAAGTTCCAAGATAATTAAAAATTAACTTGGAGCATGATTAGGCAATTTTATTATTATCAAGAGTTATCATGTGTTGTAGAAAGTTTTGTTTGGCTTCTAAAATAACTATTAATTTGGGAAAAAGGAGGTTTCTTGTGTGCTGATATTTTATTTTTGTTTCTCTTTAAATTTTGATTTCATGATTTCACTAGTAATTCCGTCGAACTGTAAAGACTCCATTTTTGTTTATATTTTTCCATTCTGAACAAATAACATATTCATATAGTTTTTGATGCTTTACTTATTGTTTGATAGTCCTACAGAAAATTCACAAGTTTTTTTTTAAACCATTGCTATAATTGCAAATTTTATTGATTTTAGAACGACACACGACTTCTCAGTAAATTAATTCTTTTTTTTTAAGCACAATGCATAATATTGTATGCAGGATATCTGTATATTTTTTATAAAATCAACTGTTTATCAGATTTTTTCTTGAGAGAATATCCTTATTCTTTTGTATGTAGATAATAAATATATTTCCTTAACATTTTTACAATTTCCTTTGATACTTAAGCAATATTAAACCATTACGTACATTCACGTAATTCTATATGTTGTGTCATAGTAGAAAAAGCAAATTTTATCATTCGACTGAATATTTGGAGGCAACTTTTAAAACAGCAATAAATAATGATAAACGAAATTATCTAAGCAGTGTGTGTTTTTTCTTAAAATCAACTTAGCAAATAATTTTGCTTTTTTTCTTAAATATTTATTATCTAAAAAATTTCGTCTTATTATTTTTATTGTGTCGGCAATTTCTAAAGTGTTTTTTATGTGTTCCATTATGAATATTTTTAAACTGCTTATTAAATTTTGTGCTATTGAAATTGAAAGAACTATCCACAATGAGCATATGAATGGAGATCTGTTTCAAAATTCTGCAGTACAAATACTGGTGCCTTATTGGAAAACTTCTTGGAAAATTATTTCTAGAAATGCATTCGCTCAGTAAATGAAATAAATTTTGTTATGTGCAAGGTAAAATATTTAAAAACATTCAATATTTGGAAACTAAAATAAAATTTCAATGAATGCCAATATTATTTCACAAAATGGTGAAATATGCTAAGGCTCTCTGAGGACCTGAAGCAACCCTTCCGAACTAAAAATCATTTTTTTAAATTATTTTTTTTTTTTTTTGCATTTTTTAAACATACTTAAAATTAAAAATTTATGTATCGGAATATTTCGGTATTTTCATATTTGTAAATTAAGTTTCATAAGTAAATCAAGAAAAGTTAAGTGTTCGCAGAAAAAACTTTTCACTATGAGTGCTGAATGTTTCCGGTTGGAAAAAATTGTATATGAATGTGAAGGTCTTTTTCAGGGAAAAAAAGTTTTATGAAACATACCTTACAAAATTGAATTAGAAAAATCAAAACTATATATATTTAACAATAGGATTGCGAATAAAAAGAGAAAACAGGCTGTTATGTCTCAACAAATTGTTTTTAAGTCAGAAACAAAGCCAATATAATAGTAAGTTTTTTTTTCATGCTGTTTGATTTGAAGCAATTGTATAGATACTTTCGATATCGAGTTTTTATTTTCTCTAAGCCAGCTGCTATTGTGACCAAATCCATTTAAAATAATATGAACTTATGTTTTCCGGATCTTTTTATATGAAATTTTGTGTTCATCTAGAAAAATTTAATTCTTTCACTGACAGGCGCATGTAGCATTTAAGAATATTTCTTTCCAAGATAAATTATTTTAATTTTATTTTTACAAGACTTGTTATCTCAAAAAAAGGTTCATTTACATTGAAAAGAAATCAGAAAAAATATTGAAAAAGCAAACATATTTATTGTAATAAAAATAGTTTTCAAAAGTTATATTATATAGTAGTGTGTTCTGCAAGCTTTTTCTAGTGTTATAACGATTCTCTCTCTCTCTCTCTCATTTAACTTTATTTAGAAACTTAAACTGGCTTATTAACTGTAATTGAACTTTTAATAAAACA